>CM057340.1:271395656-272098482 GCA_030015575.1 Agapanthus africanus
GCCGAAATGATTGGGCGCCGCGAAAAACAGCCGAAATGATTGGGCAATCGCGACCTTCGCGATATAAAAGCTGAAATGATAGAGCATCGCGGGAAGAAAAAAAATGAATGAAATTTATGCCCTACAGGTGATATCATGTCAATACCTGTATACAATCTATGGGCGCAAACAAAGAAGGGATCACACCTTTCCTCCCCAGGTTTCATCAGAAGAAGAAGCCAGATCTAAACGGTTCACAAATGGCCTGGAGATCATCTCAACATTCGTCTCATTACAACAGACACAATATCAAGCAAAACGGAACAGTGGCAGCTCCTAGTTCCATGACTCAGCGGTACATAGATAACCGAGAATCAAACCCTGACTCCGTGAAATGCGGATAAAGTCAACCCTTCCTGGTTACGTGGAACGCAGCAATGACCCCGTGGGAAACGTCCAGAGCGGATCCTGGTCCTCGCAGAGCACGGCAATGACCCCGTGTGAAGCATCCAGAGCGGAGCCTGGTCCTCGCAGAACACGGCAGTGAACCCGTGGGAAGCATCCAGAGCAAAATTCCTGGCTACGTGGAACGTGGATTATGTCACTCCTGACCCCGTGGAAAACGTCCAGAGCGGATCCTGGTCCTCGTAGAGCACGGCAATGACCCCGTGTGAAGCATCCAAAACGGAGCCTGGTCCTCGCCAAACACGGCAGTTAACCCATGGGAAGCATCCAGAGCAAAATTCCTAGCTACGTGGAACGCAGCTTATGTCAATCCTGACCCCGTGGGAAACATCCAGAGTGGAGCCTGGTCCTCGCAGAACATGGCAGTGAACCCATGTGAAGATCCAGAGTGGAGCCTAGTCCTCGCCGAACACGGCAGTAAACCCGTGGGAAGCATCTAGAGCAAAATTCCTGGCTACGTGGAACGCGGATTATATCACTCCTGATCCCGTGGGAAACATCCAGAGCGGATCCTGGTCCTCGCAGAACACGGCAGTGAACCCGTGGGAAGCATCCAGAGCGGAGCCTGGTCCTCGCCGAATACGGCAGTGAACCCGTGGGAAGCATCCAGAGCAACGCGGATTATGTCATTCCTGACCCCGTAGAAAACGTCCAGAGCGGATCCTGGTCCTCGCAGAGCGCGGAAATGACCATGTGCGAAGCATCCAGAGCAGAGCTTGGTCCTCGTCGAGTACGGCAGTGAACCCGTGGGAAGCATTCAGAGCAAAAACATTGGACTGTGAGGTCCTTAAACTCATGGACTATGATGTCCTTAACCTCGACCGTAATGTCTTTAAACTAACATCGGACTGTGGGGTCCTTAAACCCATGGACTATGATGTCCTTAACCTCGACTGTGATGTCTTAAAACCAACATTGGACTGTGAGGTCCTTAAAACTCATGGACTATGATGTCCTTAACCTCGACCGTGATGTCTTAAAACTAAACAACGGACTGTGGAGTCCTTAAATCCACGGACTATGATGTCCTTAACCTTGACCGTGAGGTCTTTAAACTACGGTATCCTGGAAAACGTCCAGAGCGGAATCTGGTCCTCACAGAACATGGCAGTGAACCCGTGGGAACCATCCGGACCAATTTCTGATTCCATGAAATGTGGATGATGATAACCTCATCCATCACTCGCGGGTCCTCACGACTCGTAAGGGAGTAAATTCGCTTGTGAGATCCTTACGACTTGCAAGAGAAAAACACACTTAGGAATCCTCACGATTCTTAAGGAGAAATTACACCTACGGGATCCTCTCGACCGGTAGGGAGAAAATTCTTTATGAAACCCTCACGGCTCATAAAGTTGAAAAGTCTTAGGAGGCAGATCTTAACCCTGAATCCTAAGCCATCGTTGTCCTGCAAGGAGAGCAAGATAGACTATCCACAGAATACATTCAATAAAAAGGGACACACCATTGAGAAGAAAAATATGTTTTTTATTCATGAACCAAAATGGATACAAAGTACAATTCGTGAAAGAACAAAAATATACTCTCATTCAGGAGTATGTACAAAAGAAGAACAAAGAAAAAATATATACAAGGCTTCAAGTTGGCAGGTGATTTAGCAGATTGGCAAGTTCGTCCCTCTTTCGCTGAGCCTCGCCTTCATGGTTCAGTATTGTCAGAAGACGGGCCTCCGCCTGAGCTTGTTGAGCCTGGTATGAGGCAAGCTGGCCTTCGAGCTCTTTCTCAGTAGCCTTGTGAGCCTCAACCCTTTCGCGAGTGAACACGGCAGCTTTGTCGATGGCCACCACCTCCTTGATGGCCTCTTGAAGCACTCGCCAAAGTTCATACGCTTTGTTGGCCTTGGCTGTAAGGTTGGCCTGAAGCTCTACTAGCGCTTTAGAAGCCAGCTCCCTCTCCGAAAACTTGCGGCTGAGCCTTTTCTCGCACGATAGCATGTTCGTAGCACATCGTTTAATCAGCCCCCGTAAGCTCACCTTCGCGGCCACAACCTCTGAAGGAAGGCGTGTACATTCGAGGACGTGCAGACAAGCCTCTACCTGCCGACAAAACTCAACCCAGACTTGTACCACTGCCTCGCTATGATAGGTGGCAAGAAAGGGAAGAGAGCCGTTAGCTTCGGCAGCAAACGCTTCAGCCGTAATCACGCTGCCGGCACGAAGTTCCTCGATCAAAGATGACAGAGAATCGAGGCTTAGCTTGGCCATCCGTTCTGAAGCACGCAGGGCATAAGGACCGGGCGGCATGGCGATGCGCGACTCCAGCGCTGTGAGAACTGATAGGGCTGTTCTGATTTATAAACGGCCAGTGAAACTTCTAAGCAAAGAACAAGTGGGACGACATTGAGACCTCACTTACCCACAGTCATGCAAGGAGAGTCTGAAGGCTCCCCTGGCCCCTCAAGTATCTCAACCTCATCGTCGACCTCCAGAACTGTAAAAGACATCGATGTCATTTTATGGAACAGTAACAATTCTGTGAAAAAGGCAGACAACACTAACCTTGCCCAGAAGAAAGGACGATGCGCTGAGGAGATATTGCTTGTGGAGCAGCCATCTCCAGCAGGCGCTGAAAAGATGCCGGGGAGACAGATCAGCAATAGAGACCGCCAATCCGCGCAATTCTGAAAAGACAGAAGAGTTCAGATAACGGAAAGATGACTAATTTAAAATATAGAAAGCTACCTTCGACGCTCTTCCCATTCTGAGCCGGAGGGATAGCAGCTTCAACGGCCTCCTCCATAACCTCGGGCACATTATCGGAGACACGGGCCGGTGCGGCGGCTTCTGACTGAGGAGCAGCGACTGCCACTGCGGGCTCCAACGAAAGGACGGTTTCCTCCACTACCTGCATCCTAGCCTCCGGGTCGCCCTCAGGAAGATCCGTTGGAACGGCGACCACCGAGGGTGCCTCTCCCGAGGGAACAAGTGCTTGGGAATCGGGAACTACCGGAAAAGATTCCGCCGCGAGAGAGACAGTTGCATCAACCCTCTCCACACCGATTGGCGCTTCACTGGGGATATCAGCAGGCTCTACGGCCAAAACACGACTTAGAGCCTCTGCCGCCGCCGAAGTCCCTGCAAAGTTCGTACAAAGATAAGGATACATATATATGTATGCAAGCAATACAAAATATTACAAAAGAGACGTAGGAACATACCAATGCGTAAGGGAGCCTCCAATATGGCTTGTTCGAGCCGGCTTTCCTTCTTAAGAAGTCATGCTCGCCGGGGCTCCAGGGTGGATTCATGGCCGCCAGTCCACAATGAAAGCGCATCCGCAGCGTCCTCCGAAGCAGCCTGTTTAAGGGCCCTTTCGCCCCATTCCTCCAAAGGGCCGATGAATCGTCGCCGTATCCACAGAGGGTCCTCGTAGAAGATGACAGCAGGATAAGGCCTCTTTGGAATCCTTACCTTCTCAGTTTCAAGTTGTGAGCGTCTTATAGCCTCAGCCAATTGTGCAGCTTCTGTTAGGTCCATGTTACCTCTCCCGGTACTTTCGGGGTTGCGGAAACGGTAAAACAAAATTTTTTCTAAACATGGTAACATGGACCGTAAAAGCCGGATCTTTGCTAAACAACACACTAGCATCCTAACTAGAGATTTATCTACTCGGTTAGGGGTTATACCTCAACTTGAACTCCTTCTCTACTTGTTGTTCTTCTCCTTGCTTGCTCCGAGGGTTGATCTGGACTTTGGTCACCTCCGCGGCCTCCTTGAGTCGAAGACGATCCACCCGAGAGATGTAAACCGAGCTCCACCTCGAGCCGAGGTAACTAGGGCAGCAAGATTGCTAGTCTTGGTACCCTAGGTTGTGTAGAAGAGAAAGATGGTGATGTTTGTCTATGTGGATTCTTTCTCTCTCAACACATGAGATCAAAAGAATTTGTCAAGAGGAGGAAGATGAAGGAGCTAGCAACCATGGAACATTTCTTTTCTTCTCATGAGAAAGAGCAAGAGAGAGAATGAGAAAAGAATTATGAGCTAAAGAAAATGAACCATGGTTCAATAATGCAAAAACATTATCATTACTAATCCCATCAAGATAAAGTTGATGGCTACATTGAAATGACCATTTTCATAATCAAAAGAAAAAAAGAAATCAAAAGAAGAGTGTAGATCTCTCATGAAGGTCAATGGTCAACCCGGTCAACCGGTCAACAAAGTCAAGAGAGGTCAATGTGGTTAAATGGTCAACGCAATTAGCCATCATAAAATTATCACTAAAAGGATTAGTAAATGATGTCCGCGGTTCATAATGGTTTTGACCAAACGAATTGTCAAAACCCTAATGAGTCCGCCTCAAAATGGTTTTGACCGAAACAACTGTCAAAACCCTTATGAGCCTGCCACATAACGGTTTTGGCCGAACCAACTGCCAAAACCCTGATGAGGCACCTCCTCCTTCATCGCTCCGGAAAACTGTGCATACACACCTGCATCCGCATTCCGTAGAATGCGGATGCGCAGAAGACAAAAAAAATCCATCCGTGTAATACTAGGATCCGGCTTAAACCAAAGCCCACTAGTATCGCCTGCCCGAACACCACACGTACAGAAGTGTACGTAAGTGATCACAGCCCTGCCGTAAAACCATACGGCCTCTACACGTTTCGCTCAGTGCAGGGAAACTCTCTGTGTGGGACTCTAAAGACTCGACACTACGCTGGCAGTGGGTTTAACCACAAACCGCAAGCGGCACTAGCTGTACGTAACGGTCCCCAGGTAGATGTCGATAGGAAGGCCGACGAGGTAAACCCATCCGAACTCCTACTGAGCCTGTATGTGACAATCTCCGTACAGTCCGGTCTGTTCGTCTGATACATCGCATGGCGGGCCTAGGGGGGCGGTAAACGTCATTACCCTAATAGCGGTACAAGTCGTGTCGGAGTGAAGCCCAGAACACCCTGAGATAACACTGGAAACCTACCAGTATATCTCGCTTGCCCTGGCCAGGGACTACTCGTGTAATGGCTCTCCTAGACACAGCGCGATGTCAACCCCCAATACCGGGAGAGACGAATCCTGTCTAACCGTCACTGGCTCCAAGTGCTTCGGGACTGCACCCAACTACTACCTATTTGCACGACTCAGTAGAGCCGTGGTAGGATAGTAATCAAAGAACAGTGTGAACACACTCGAGGCGATGTGACAGTGTCAAGTCAGCGGACTAAGCTGTACTCATGTCACCTGGGAACTGATAACTGACGATAGGTATAATACCAACCATCAGTTCCCGACGAGTCCTGTCCGGTGTACTCGTAACCTAACGAGCACCTGCATACTATCTCAAGTATGACGTACTGACGGCTGTGGGACAGACCGTCTCCCGTGCTGGGATGAGAAGCGCATACGCTAGTCTACTCCGGAGTATCGATGCCCTGTCTCGATAATCCCACGACTAGGGACGAGTATAAGGATGTGCTTGTGGATTACCCAGCCCCCACGAGTGTGATCGCCATCACAACGCAGGTAATCAAGCAAAGATCTTAAGGGCTCCACTAATGCGTATATGTGATATAATAAAAGAAACACATGTACACATTAAAGCAGAGACAAACCAAGTAGCATACTACTATTTTGAGCAAGATTGTCTATACAACTGTGAATATCCCAAGCTTCCATCAAGTAATATACATACTAGTATGATACAGTAATGGCCTCTAGGGCATATACACTAACAATCTCCTACTTGCACTAAGGCCATGTACTGGCGTATCGAAGACCTATCATCTCGATCAGCCGCTCGAACTGAGTCTGGGGTAAGGCCTTCGTGAATGGGTCCGCTGTGTTGTCCTTTGTGTCCACTCTCCGCACCTCGATCTCCTGGCGATCAATGATCTCCCTGATCAGGTGATACCGCCTTAAGATGTGCCTGGATTTCTGATGGGACCTTGGTTCCTTCGCTAAAGCTATAGCCCTATTGTTATCGCAATACAAAGGTATTTGGTCAACAATGGACGGAACCACCTGAAGTTCACTAATGAACTTCTTTATCCAGACCGCCTCTTTTGCGGCATCGCTTGCAGCAATGTATTCAGCCTCCATCGTCGAGTCTGCGACGGTATCCTGTTTGGAACTCCTCCAACATACCGCCCCCCCGTTGAGGGTAAACACAAAACCCGAGACAGACTTGCTGTCATCTTTGTCACTCTGGAATCTTGAATCGGTAAAGGACTCGACCCTGAGGTCTCTATTACCGTAAACCAGGAATATCTCCTTAGTCCTTCTCAGGTACTTGAGAATGTTCTTCACTGCTGTCCAGTGGTCCTCACCTGGGTCTGACTGATACCGTCTTACCGCGCTCAGCGCGTAAGCTACATCTGGTCTTGTACATAGCATCACATACATTATAGATCCTACCACCGAAGCGTAGGGTATAGTGCTCATGCGAACCCTTTCCTCGTCAGTCTTAGGAGACATCTTCTTGGAGAGGGTAATTCTGTGCAATGCGGGTATGTTACCGCGCTTGGAATCCTCCATACTAAATCTCTTTAGTACGGTCTCTATGTACCTGGACTGCGAAAGTCCCAGTAGTCTCTTGGATCTATCTCTATAGATCTTGATCCCCAGAATGTACGAGGCATCACCCAGGTCCTTCATGGAGAACCGTTGTGACAAGAATAGCTTGACCGATTGTAGCATAGGAATGTCATTTCCTATCAAAAGAATGTCGTCCACGTACAAGACTAGGAATACGACAGTTCGTCCTACAATCTTCTTATAGACACAGGGTTCATCTTCGTTCTTGATGAAATCAAATTCCTTGATTGCCTCATCAAAATAGATGTTCCAGCTCCGCGATGCCTGCCTTAATCCATAAATGGATTTAAGCAACTTGCACACCTTCCCGCTGCTCCCACTGTTTACGAAACCTTCTGGCTGATCCATGTAAACGCACTCTTCCAAACAACCGTTTAGAAAAGCCGTTTTAACGTCCATCTGCCAGATTTCATAGTCATGGAAGGCAGCAATGGCAAGTAGGATCCGAATGGATTTGTGCATAGCCACCGGAGAAAAGTTTCGTCATAGTCCAAACCAGGTCTTTGACGAAAACCTTTTGCAACGAGTCTAGCCTTATAGGTTTCCACCTGCCCATCTACACCAAGTTTCCTTTTGTAGATCCATTTGCATCCAACGGGTTTTACCCCAGGTGGAGCAATATCCAAGGTCCACACTTTATTGGCGTACATAGACTCCATTTCGGATTGCATTGCTTCCTGCCACTTATCAGAGTCCCTACTGATAATGGCCTGTCTGAAACTGGTAGGGTCATCTTCTTCCAAGATGCAATCCTCTCGATCCCCGTCTATGAGAAAACCGTAGTATCTCTCGGGAGGATGAGAAATCCTACCAGATCTGCGGAGTGGCTGAGGTTCGTCTGGGGTTATTGAATTCTGAGGTTCTGTCAAATCTTCAGTTTCATTTTGTGGTCGCTGAATTTCTTCCAGTTCTACCGAACTCCCACTTGTTTCTTTTGTAAGAAATTGCCACTCTAAAAAGGTGGCGTGGCGAGATACAAACACCTTCTGTTCCTCGGTGTGGTAGAACAGATATCCTGTGGAGTTCTTAGGATATCCCACAAATTTACATAGAACTGAATGTGCCTGAAGTTTGTCCGGATTTTGTACTTTTACATAGGCCGGACAACCCCATATCTTAATACATTTAAGATACGGCTTTTTACCATTCCATATCTCGAACGGTGTCTTAGGCACCGATTTAGACGGAACATCGTTCAATAGATATGCTGCTGTCAACAGCGCATTTCCCCAAAATGAAAGAGGCAACTCGGCACTACTCATCATGGAGCGAACCATATCCAATAGGGTACGATTCCTCCGCTCCGAAACACCGTTGTGCTGTGGTGTATAAGGAGGAGTAAGCTGAGAGAGAATACCATTCTCTTTTAAGTAATCTAGGAATTCCGTGCTTAAGTACTCCCCTTCTCTATCAGACCGGAGGATCTTGATACTTTTGCCAGTCTAGATCTCTACTTCCTTTCTGAATTCCTTGAATTTCTCAAAAGCTTCAGATTTGTGTTTCATAAGATACACATATCCGAATCTAGAGAGATCGTCAGTGAATGTGATGAAGTAGGAGAACTCACCCCTTGCATGTATAAACATTGGACCACATACATCACTGTGTATGAGTCCCAAGAGCTCTGTTGCTCTTTCTCCATGTCCGGTGAACGGAGATTTGGTCATCTTCCCTTTGAGACAAGACTGACAAGTTTCATAAGATGAAAACTCAAACGCATTCAAGAGTCCATCTTTATACAACTTACTCAGTCTTTTCTCTCCGATATGACCAAGTCTACAATGCCACAAGTAGGATTCATTCGTATCTGAATTCTTCCTCTTGCGTGTGTTTTGTATATTGAGAACTGTATTCTGATTTAGAACGTAGATACCATTACACAGTGTACCTTCTGCAACCAGTACCTTATGAAGGTAAATGTTCATGATATTTCTATCAAGAAAAAAGTTATATCCATCTTTATCGAGTAAAGAAACTGATATGATGTTGCAAACCATGGAAGGTACATAGTAGCAATCGTTCAAAATCATAGTCTTGCCATTTGGCAATACTAGGTGATATTCACCGACGGCTGCCGCATTAACTTGTGCTCCGTTCGCTACTCTGAGCGACATATCATCCGGTGCAACTTTCCTACTTTTTCTCAGTCCCTGTAATAAATTACAGATATGAGATTCTGATCCGGTATCAAGTACCCAGGAGGTAGGGCTGACCGTAAAACAGTTCTCAATTACAAGAACACCTGAAGTAGATGCAAAACCATGCTTCTTCTTCAACTGGATATCCTGGGAATCCATACAATCCCCTTTCCCCTGCTCATACTTATGACTGTTGTCACAAGTTAGAGCCGAACCAACGTTCCCCAGCCCCGAATAAGAATTCAGATCGGTCAAGCGATACATTTTATTATCTTGATTAGGGCGTGAAATGGTTGCTACCTGGAGAGAGAGAAAAGAAACACTCAGCGTGTGCTCTTGCAAGTTTAGATTGGTTTTTAAGTTATCTAAACAGGATGGCTCCCACTGTCTCTCGAATCCCTCCTCAAACCATAAAGGAAGAATTAGTCGGGATCAATCTCACCGTACAATACTTGCTTAACCGTTCAGCCAGGCCAGTGTCGATACTTCGAGGGAGGTTTTCCAACGCTTTCGCGAAGTTCCTTAATTAAGTAACCTATTTTCCCTGTGGGCGTAGCCCCGCTAATACCTTTCTAGACACCTACTTGGTTTATTGCATTGATCGTTAATCGAGAAAGTTCCCGAGGAGTAGCATATACTCACAGTAGGATCGGGATCCAAATATCATCGCGTGACAAAACTGAAGGAATCCTACCAGAATCATCACACTCCAAATGGTATGCAACACTAGCAAGTTTCAGTACTTTTGAAACTCCCGATGTGGTTTTTTGCCCCTAGGACCCAAGTGACCTTGACTGAGCCAACATATCAAAAGGATCCTAGTCAAGTTCAACCCGTCATTATCTTGACTGCATTAGACCCACCCGTACGAGTCCTTGACTGAGCCAAAATGACCGCACGACTGTCCTAACCAATCACTTTGTATCCTACGGAAAAATATTACATAGCTACCGTACACTACGCCTCGGCTAAGCACGAAATACGTAGCACGAATACTAAGCAATATCAATCTAAAACGACAGAGGGCTACGACTGGGTTTTGGCGAAAACCCGTTAACGTAATGAACTTGATATCGTTGAAGGAACGCGATACACTTTTTGAAAATATAGTGACGAAAACTTTTGCTAAAGAGGTCACTCCCTGTGAAGGGATCTCGGCTCTTTCCTCGTCGAGTGAGGTGCTGGGCATTCATAAGATGAATACCTCGATGCAAAGCAAGAATAATCGACTATAGTGAAGTTATCACCCTGACGCAAACTTTTGTCCAAGGGGTCACTCCCGATGAGGGGATCTCGGCCCTTGCTTCGTTGAATGAGGTGCCGGGCATTCATAACCGAATACCTCGATGCAAAACAAAAGTGAACGTCCTTGCAATAACAGCTTTTTGAAAAATTGTTCCAACAACGCCTTTTAGGTTTATTTTCTTGCATTAGTTCTTTTAATGCGTCCCATCATTTAATCCTACCATTGCAGAAAACAACCAAAATATGACGTACGCTTATGCCTTTCGCATTCGCCACGGGGCCCCGTTATCACCCGTTAGGTTACTTAACTAACGACAGAGCAGGGGCTAGGCTAGCGCGGCTGAAAAACATAAGCAACGCATAAATAGTTATCATATATAGATATATAGCAATGATAGCCAATCCAGATCACAGATGAACACTTTGGATATACTAGGAACCCGCGATTCGTTCGAGCTTGCAACGAAAAGCCGATTACACGGTCGCGATGAATAGCCAATACCCCACCCTAGATCCCTACGGGTGCGGCAAACTACCCGCCAAGTACCCGAAGCGAAGCAACCTCCCTCAACACCGTGATTAGGCCACTCGGCACTTCGAGATACCCGGTAGTTTGTGCACCCCTCCATGGGTCTATCATAGGAGCAAAAACAGTAAAAAGAATTATACAATGACGGCTACAACCCCGACCCGGTTGTGCAGCCAAACAAATAATATTACATCAATTTACAAATTTTACAATGAATGAAAGAAAAAGAAACTCTCATCTCACATCCACCCCGGCTATTCATCCGCGACAATCCAACGAGTTCATATACACAAACCATCAACAACACAGATCACGGATATGTATAACCCCCACTAATCGACATATAGCGATTAGTAGACGTTCAATACACATATAACATTACAGATATAACCATTAGCCAAAGTCTACAGAACATCGACCAAAAAATACGGATTTTTAAGCCCCAAAAAAAAATTTTGCTTTCTGGAAAATCTGGGCAGAAAAATCATATTCCAAAAATCCCAAAATACCCAAATAAGAACACTGCAGGAAACCAGAACCCCAACCAAGTTAACTCGGCCGCGGTACCGCGGCATAAGCAAGCTTATGCCGCGGTTCCGCAGCGCTTTAGCCGAGTTAGGGGATCGGTTTTCTCCAGTGTTCTAACAAAAGCCTGAGACGATTTTTAGTGCATGATTTATTAATTTTGGAACAGATCTAAAAATCGGCAGAAACTTGAATTTTTTCGGGGTGTTTTGCGGTTTTTCGTCCGGTCGATATTCTAAATACTTTGCTAACATGCTAGGGTGTGTTTAGTTAGGTTCTGATACCACTGTTAGGTCCACGTTACCTCTTCCGGTACTTTCGGGGTTGCGGAAACGGTAAAACAAATTTTTTTCTAATCATGGTAACATGGACCGTAAAAGCCGGATCTTTGCTAAACAACACACTAGCATCCTAACTAGAGATTTATTTACTCGGTTAGGGGTTATACCTCAACTTGAACTCCTTCTCTATTTGTTGTTCTTCTCCTTGCTTGCTCCGAGGGTTGATCCGGACTTTGGTCACCTCCGCGGCCTCCTTGAGTCGAAGACGATCCACCCGAGAGATGTACACCGAGCTCCACCTTGAGCCGAGGTAACTAGGGCAGCAAGATTGCTAGTCTTGGTACCCTAGGTTATGTAAAAGAGAAAGATGGTGATGTTTGTCTATGTGGATTCTTTTTCTCTCAACACGTGAGATCAAAAGAATTTGTCAAGAGGAGGAAGATGAAGGAGCTAGCAACCATGGAACATTTCTTTTCTTCTCATGAGAAAGAGCAAGAGAGAGAATGAGAAAAGAATTATGAGCTAAAGAAAATGAACCATGGTTCAATAATGCAAAAACATTATCATTACTAATCCCATCAAGATAAAGTTGATGGCTACATTGAAATGACCATTTTCATAATCAAAAGAAAAAAAGAAATCAAAAGAAGAGTGTAGATCTCTCATGAAGGTCAATGGTCAACCCGGTCAACCGGTCAACAAAGTCAAGAGAGGTAAATGTGGTCAAATGGTCAACGCAATTAGCCATCATAAAATTATCACTAAAAGGATTAGTAAATGATGTCCGCGGCTCATAATGGTTTTGACCAAACGAATTGTCAAAACCCTAATGAGTCCGCCTCAAAATGGTTTTGACCGAAACAACTGTCAAAACCCTTATGAGCCTGCCACATAACGGTTTTGGCCGAACCAACTGCCAAAACCCTGATGAGGCACCTCCTCCTTCATCGCTCCGGAAAACTGTGCATACACACCTGCATCCGCATTCCGTAGAATGCGGATGCGCAGAAGACAAAACAAATCCATCTGTGCAATACTAGGATCCGGCTTAAACCAAAACCCACTAGTATCGCCTGCCCGAACACCACACGCACAGAAGTGTACGTAAGTGATCGCAGCCCTGCCGTAAAACCATACGGCCTCTACACGTTTCGCTCAGTGCTGGGAAACTCTCTGTGTGGGACTCTAAAGACTCGACACTACGCTGGCAGTGGGTTTAACCACAGACCGCAAGCGGCACTAGCTGTACGTAACGGTTCCCAGGTAGATGTCGATAGGAAGGCCGACGAGGTAAACCCATCCGAACTCCTACTGAGCCTGTATGTGACAATCTCCGTACAGTCCGGTCTGTTCGTCTGACACATCGCATGGCGGGCCTAGGGGGCGGTAAACGTCAGTCCCCTAATAGCGGTACAAGTCGTGTCGGAGTGAAGCCAAGAACACCCTGAGATAACACTGGAAACCTACCAGTATATCTCGCTTGCCCTGGCCAGGGACTAGTGTAATGGCTCTCCTAGACACAGCGCGATGTCAACCCCCAATACCGGGAGAGACGAATCCTGTCTAACCGTCACTGCCTCCAAGTGCTTCGGGACTGTACCCAACTACTACCTATTTGCACGACTCAGTAGAGCCGTGGTAGGGTAGTAATCAAAGAACAGTGTGAACACACTCGAGGCGAAGTGACAGTGTCAAGTCAGCGGACTAAGCTGTACTCATGTCACCTGGGAACTGATAACTGACGATAGGTATAATACCAACCATCAGTTCCCGACGAGTCCTGTCCGGTGTACTCGTAATCTAACGAGCACCCGCATACTATCTCAAGTACGACGTACTGACGGCTGTGGGACAGACCGTCTCCCGTGCTGGGATAAGAAGCGCATACGCTATTCTACTCCGGAGTATCGATGCCCTGTCTCGATAATCCCATGACTAGGGACGAGTATAAGGATGTGCTTGTGGATTACCCAGCCCCCATGAGTGTGATCGCCATCACAACGCCGGTAATCAAGCAAAGATCCTAAGGGCTCCACTAATGCGTATATGTGATATAATAAAAGAAACACATGTACACATTAAAGCAGAGACAAACCAAGTAGCATACTACTATTTCGAGCAAGATTGTCTATACAACTGTGAATATCCCAAGCTTCCATCAAGTAATATACATACTAGTATGATACAGTAATGGTTTCTAGGGCATATACACTAACGGCTTCCTCGGCAGATGAACCTGGGAAAAGAAGACCATCATCCGACGCTATTATGGATATTGGTTCATCTTGAATGATAAGCTTGGACTCTACTAAAGAGTCGAGCAGATTGGTAGCCGTTTTCCTCCGCCGCTTGGATCCAGAACCGACCGCCGAGGACGACCGTTTCCTCCTTCGTGGAGCCTTGGCACGACGCCGACCCACCTCACCTTCAACACCATCGTTACCGGCACCCTAGCTTGGCGGTGATGCCGAGGACGACACGGCCATTGTCGACGCCGCCGCCGGTGGTACTGCTACTGGCGCCCTTTTACCCCTCGACTGAGCCCGGGTATCCAATGGCATACCAATTGTGGGGGTGAGGCCCACCCCCGACTCCCCCAGAATAAACGCGACACTGGTATCCCTCAGGGGAAAGCGGACCGGTGCGCGCGGTCGCAGCGGAACTCCCGTGGCCTGAACCTGAGCAGGAGCACCATATCCAAGGAGCACCCTATTCTCCTCAGTAATAATCAGGCTGACCCGATGAAGTTACCAGCCCGTAAAGGACCCCACGCATCGGGGAATATTATCAGCTTCAGGGATCATGAAGTGGGAACCAGTGTTCAGCCTCACAAAGTGGTGAGCAGCATCGCGAACAGCTTCTGGTGAAGGAACCGGCGCAACTGTAAAAGCCTCAAAGGGAACGCCCTGATCATAGCCAAGCTGCCGGGCGAAGCGGTACGGGTTGTACCGCATAAAAAGGGCCGCACTGTTCCGATGGAATATCAGATAACTTAGCCTGATCGTGTACAAGTGCGTGGCCTCTCGGGGCTTCAAAGAAGGCACATCATCTTTCGACAGGTCGCAGAGTTGTTGAACTGGACCCGAAAGAGCAGATAGAACCCGATCAACGAATACCAATCCGCCCATGGTAGCGTAAGGAGCAATCAACACACGAATGACCCCAAGTTGAGTCGGGTCAGGGGCAGAAGCATCCACTTAACCGCATGAGTCGCGGGAAAGTATAGGCGTTGTAAAATGCGGGTCGCTGGTGTGTAGCAAAGGCCCCCAGCACGTGCATTTCGATCCAAGACGTGAAGTAATGAAGAGAGAAGTTTACTACGTCCATACCGGGAGTTGAGGTATTTGCCGCAGCACCCAACCCATGATAGAGATGCGCTAGTGCTGGGATGCCTACGGCTAGCCGCGTCCCCTCAGCGATACGATGAGCCGGGTAGATAACCGAGACTCTCATGAAGCGGTGATGTATGGGGATGACGAATCAGCTGAGCCAGACACTGACTCCTCGTCCATGTCGGGAGCCGCAATCGATTCGAAAGATACCGGCGACATAATAGGAATGTAGTACTGCCGTAAATCTGATTCCTTAGTCGGCCGCCTGTTCAAACCAAACCCAAAGGGGTCATTGATGTTTGCAAACTTCGGAGCCGTCTTCGATAGGACGCCCTCGCGAAGGAAGCAAGCGATGAAGCTCTTAAAGGTGACGCCCTGTTCCTCCGACTCTGTGAATAGTTTGTCAAAGATGCCCAAGGCCTTGATCAAACTCGGGCGCTTGTGGCGGACGGCATTCTCAGTGGACAAGCCGTCGAGCATTGCGGGCTCAGTCTCGAAGACGTACTCGTCAGAAGGCAGCAATTCCTCATAAAATGTCCCTCTGATTGGCAGTCCCGAGATCTCGCAAAATTCTTTCAAAGAAATCGAAACTTCACGGTCCCCTAGGAGGAAAGTGTTGGTGGGGAGATTCCACCGGTTCAGGAAAGCCTTAACCCACCAGACGTGAGGAGACTGGTAGTGGAAGAGGGACGCATATATCGCCTGATAAAGCCCAGCCTTCTGCAGTCGCGCGCGATGGGCGGACAGGATGTATCGAGCCCAAAGGAGATAGCCCGTGGGGTGTCGAGGGGTGAGCCCTATTTTGTAGATTTGCCCCCATGGCTGGGCCTCGCCCTGGCAAATGCGGCGTCCCAGAATATCTATGGCCGGGATAGGATGATTCGGGATGCCCGTCGTCGAAGGCTCAAATCGTCCCATCGGAGTCCAATTAGGCATCTCTACAGCAAAGACTGTCCCTGGAGGATCCATCGGCAAGAACGGAAAGGTAGGCTCCGTCGGTACTTCGCAAAGAAAACTCCGGCGACCCCGGATGATGTGACTGTACCAGGTCCCTCACAGAAGCAAATTGGTGCGATTCGGGTCATGAGCCCTGATCATTGCCATCACCTCCTCGTCAGATGGCGATTGGGGAAAGGCGGCTTCCGAGCGGGTGAAAGGGAAATACGGAACATACGTCATTGTACCTGAAATAAAATAAGGGGAAACAGTTAAAGCGAAGCCAACAGTGTATATATATATATATGATTATAAATATATATATATATATATGTATATATATATATAAAGACAATGACAGAGGACTCATTTTATGGGACCATTGGTTACAAAACACATGGGTCCCACAAAATCAAGATGGCGGCTGGCTAATGATGAGGTAAAGTAATTATAATGAGACAAAAGAAAGATTCTCATTAAATAGACAGTGGATTTCAAATGACCTTACACATTCCCCTAAAAAGAAATCCATCTTGGACTCTGTGATAAATTAAACAGAATCAAGGGAATTAAATTCCTAGAAAGCAACATTCCAAACTTCTTCTTCTTGGTTGTGAAGAAGACAACTCAGGGCAAGAAAACCCAAGGAGTTCTATGGGAAGAATTGTCATAGGAATTAAATTCCTTGTTAGAAAAAGGGGAAATTAAATCCCCAGAGACATTTTTCAGAGCCAAAGCATTTTAAGATGGAATTAAATTCCAGGGGAAAGACAAACATTACCATTGACCCCAGAAGATCAGAAAAACCCTAAGAGATCTATGATTTGAAGATTAAATGGCTCGTTGTTTTTTTTAGAGAGTTTCAAAAAGATGGGTTCTTGATTAAAGGGAAAACCCTTGGTGTGGATTTAAAATCCAGTGAAGGTTTCTGTGAAAGTTCTTCGATCGTTCAAAGATCATTACCTGAAGAGAGGGTCTCTTGGACAGAGTTAAACTCTGAAAATATTCAAGGCCTATTCACTCCATGTTGACTTTTAAGCATTCCAGTTTATCTCGCTGCTCTCCATCCTTTCTTTGTATGGATTCACTTACTGGCCTTCTTGTCGAGTCTTGAAGGAGAACTAAGCTCTGGAAAGGAGAATTAAATTCTCAATAAGAAAAAGTTTGCAAGGAAGAAGATGAAAGAGTGGAGGCGCTTCTGAAGAGACCCCTGCATTTATAGGATGTGATGGAAACGCTTCATCTCCCCGATTCCCTAGGCGGATCCAATGGTCACAAAAGTGACAGTGTTGCACTCACATGCAGACACGTGAGAGCAACGCTGTGGGGGCATTTGTTCCCTGATTAAAAATCAGGAGTTACATCAATGAGGTATCACGTGTAGACACGTGACCAAAGGTCACGTGTTGACACGTGCCGTTTTTACAGAATTAAAATCTGTCAAGAAAAAGCACAAACAAGCGGCTGAAAGAGGACCCAATTGGGGGTCACGTGCTCACAGGTGACCAATGGTCACGTGTTGACACGTGATAGTTAAAACAGAAATAAAAACAAACGGCTGAAGGATATACCTCAATGAGGTATCACGTGCTCACACGTGACCAATGGTCACGTGTTGACACGTGAAGGTTAAAACAGAAGCGTAAATAAACGCTGAGAAAAGGACTCGATTGGGGGTCACGTGCTCACACGTGACCAAGGGTCATGTGTCGGCACGTGACTGGCTTCGAAAGCCTTACAGTTCAATAGAATTAAATTCTAAAAGCTTCTAAATCTTTTCAAATGGAAAAGGATTATGGGGACCGTTGGATTAAAAATCCAAGCGTGATTAAAAATTACCAATTTATGGAAAAATCTTAGACAAGGAAAGATTTCCCTAAATCTCACCGAAAATAACAAACAGAATATCTTTGGATTTAAAATCCAACGGTGAATAAAATTCACTGTGTGATCCAAAGGATCATATTAATTATGAAAACAATCAAATCTTTCAATGAAAGATTTACCAAACAAATTGATTCTTTTCCTTCTCCTATAAATAGGAGCCAAGAGAATCGAAAGAAAAGAAATTTTGGGATCTTGAAATTTCCTAAAGGCAAAAAAAAAGCAGAGAGAAAAGAAAGGAGAATTCAATTCTCAACAAAGAAAACTCTAGGTGAGAAAAGGGAATCAAAACTTCAAACAGAGAATTTAATTCTCAAAATCTAAGAGTTTAACTCTTCTGCAAAAGAACTTAGTTCTTCCTCTAGTTGAAGATCTGCAGAAGCACATCTCCCCATAGATTGAGAATTTAATTCTCATCGGGTTGAGATCCTGCCATGAAGATCCAAAACTTAGAGGGGGAATTAAGTTTAGAGAATTTAATTCTCTCAAAACAAAACTAGGGTTTAACCCTATATGAGAATTTAATTCTCCTAAAATTATAGGAATTTAATTCTTTCAAGATGGACAGAACTAGGGTTTAACCCTAATTGAGAATTTAATTCTCTCAAATTCACAGGAATTTAATTCCTCTTAAAATGAAATTAGGGTTTCACCCTATAT
Organism: Agapanthus africanus; assembly: GCA_030015575.1. Lineage (NCBI taxonomy): Eukaryota > Viridiplantae > Streptophyta > Magnoliopsida > Asparagales > Amaryllidaceae > Agapanthus > Agapanthus africanus. The sequence goes on from CM057340.1 coordinate 271,414,191, forward strand.
AAGAATTTAATTCTTTTACATATTTGGGAATTTAATTCCTCTAAAAGAAATTAGGGTTTAACCCTACATAAGAATTTAATTCTTTCATAATAGGAATTTAATTCCTCCAAAATCATGATTAGGGTTTAACCCTACAGAGAATTTAATTCTCAAAATAAAATAAAGATACTTAAGAGATCTCTATGCATGAAAAGAATCAAGGTCACGTGGCCCCACGTGACCCCTGAAGAGATCCCCAAAAATGAGAAGGAAAAAGCTCTGAGGCAACGCCTCACGTGCTCCCACGTGACTTCCAAAACACAGAAAGAGAAAAAAGCAAAGGAAATGAAGGTTCTGGGCGCTCTCACGTGTTACCACGTGACCCCTTGGCAAACGCTTTAACAGTCAGCGCATAAATCCCCATCACGTGTTAACACATGATGCTCAAAGTAAAAAATATAAAAGTGTTTAACACTTAATTGCAGAACGAAGAAAAGGAATCTGGTCCCACCTTTGGGCGCCCTCACGTGTCCATACGTGACCCCTTTTTCTTTTAGTGTTTAACACTAATTTGAAAACCTTATTTCCAGTGTTTAACACTGATTACCTCCTAGTGTTTAACACTAATTTGGGGATTCTACTTTCAGTGTTTAACACTGTTATCTTCTAGTGTTTAACACTAACCTGAGAGCTTTAACACTGTTGTTATCTAGTGTTTAACACTAGTTTTAATCAAATTGGTTAATCTTCCAGAGGCAAAGCCTCTCATTCAAAATTGAGTAAAATTCAGAGCTATAATGTTCTATGCTCAGTTAAAGATAAAAATGTTATCAAAGCCCCTTAAACTCTTGTTTAGCATTGCTAAATAATGTGGGCTGAAACCAGACAAATGTCTAATGGTCCAACAAAGGGCCAACATTTCGAATCTAATTGGACTTAGCCCAAGTTGGCCATAAGTCCTCAATTTAGACTTAACTGAGCCATTGTGCTCTTAACATAATTTAATTGATCTTGGTTCCAAATTGGGCTACAGATCACTTAATGCACCCCGGTTCAAGGGTACATCTCTTCACTCCTTTGATATTCGTCGTTTTAATTTCTCAACATCTTCAAAGAGGTGACGGGTCCCGACGACCACACATTTCACAGACTATGATGTCTCTAAACTACGGACTGTGGGGTCCTTAAACTCATGGGCTATGATGTCCTTAACCTCGACCGTGATGTCTTTAAACTAACATCGGACCGTGAGGTCCTTAACCTCGACCGTGATGTCTTTAACCTCGACCGTGATGTCTTTAAACTAACACCGGACTGTGGAGTCCTTAATTCTACGGACTATGATGTCCTTAACCTCAACCGTGATGTCTTTAAACTAACATTGGACTGTGGAGTCCTTAAGTCCACGGACTATGATGTCCTTAACCTCGACCGTGATGTCTTTAAACTAACATTGGACTGAGATGTCCTTAAACTAACAGTGGACCGTAATGTCCTTAAACTAATTTTCGACCGCAATGTCCCTAAACTAAACAATAGAGCCCAATTGCACGCTTGTCGGATCTAAACGGTTCCGTTAAGTTGATCTTAGTCTAAAATCAGCTAACGTATCCTTAACAAACGTTTAAGTTGATCTTAGTCTCAAATGAGTCTAACGTATCCTTAAACCAAACCCCCCAAAACCAAATCTAAGAAAGATACGGATTTAGACTAGTCCACGCCCTACGGACGACAACATAAATTAGTCTCTGTATACAATCCACGGGCAACCAAATACAAAATAAACACCCACGACATGAAGTGACCATCTGGAGAAGGAGAAAGTTGTTACCGCGACGTGGTAGCGTAATTAACTGCAGTGGCTTGCGCCTGCAGGGAAGAGCGTCCCCACAATCAAAACCCCCTCAAGCGAGGGGGAATCTGACGAAGTCTGCTACATCGGCCGCATCCGTTTAAACCTTCGATACATGGTGCCATAAATCAAGTTGGCATCTTCAGAGAGGTGGACGGATAGCACCAATTAGCATCTGCCCCGAATTTCAGGCAAGACGTCTGTCTTGCCGTCTTTCGGAGGGGAACAAGGAGATTGTGGAGTTGGAACGGATCCCGAAACTGGAGTTTGAGTGGAGTGAGAAGTGGATCCGTTCGGAGCAGCAAAATAATAATAAGAAGAAGAAGAACCTTTTGAAGAATGGAGAATAGTCTCAGAAGAAGAAGAGGTAGAAGAAACGGCCGGGGTGTCATTATCTATCCGTGTGCCAATGTTGTTGTGCAGCATCCTTCCAGATCTCAATGTAGTCACGACACTCACATTATGGTTCTGTTGTTCAAGAGCAACATGTACATTATATGGGTGACCAGGATTTGGGAGTGGTTGAGATGGAAGCTTCCCTTTCTCTCGCTCGCCTAAAGCCGCGTTCAGCTGTGCAATCTGGGCTTCGATGGTCTTGATGTTTTGCCCGTGTGCAGCGGTGTGTTGCACCAGTGACTGAATAAAAGACTGGATGTTGGCGGTAGATTGAGTCGATTGATTTACAAACGCCTCCAGACTCCGTTCCAGCGAGGAAACCTTATCGTTGTTTGACGGAACAAAATTGTTTTGAGGAAAAGCATTGTTGCATGGTGCAAAGTTGTTCGTCGGATTTTGAAAAGGTTGGGGTTGGAAGGGCTGCTGAAATTGTTGTTGAGTTTGTTGATGAGCTTGTAGTTGAGGAGGAGGAGGCCTCTGGAAGTTGTTGTGGCCTTGGAATTGGTGCTGGTTCTGATTCCAGGCGAAATTGGGATGGTTCCTCCAACCGGGATTGTATGTGGAAGAGTATGGATCGTTTCTTGGTCTTTGCTGAAATGCAGCATTAACCTGATCCTGTCCTTGAGAAGATGGGTTGTAAGGACACTCTTCGGTCAAATGGGATGGATCCGAACAACAAGCGCAAATGGTATGAGGGGGAAAAGCAGGGGCAGGAGAAGGAGATGAAAACTTGCTCTCAATTGCTTCCAGTTTCCGTGTGATTGCAGCCATCTCCGCCTTCATTGCAATTGAGATATCGAGTTGATGAATGCCTGCCCTAGACTGACCAGAAGAAGTAGAAGAAGAAGAAGAAGAATTGCTCGGTCTGGTGCTCTCTCATTGAAGCGTTTGTTCCGCAAGATCATCGAAGAATTGCTAAGCTACCTCGTCAGATTTGGATAGCAAATGGCCTTGACAAATGGTTTCCAACAACTGCTTAGTTGCTGGATTCAGGCCCTTGTATAAGGTTTGGCAAAGTTGCCATTTCTCAATAATGTGATGAGGGCACTGAACAAGAAGGTCTTTGTATCGGTCAAAGCACTTCCAAAAAGGTTCGGTAGGAAGCTGGGAAAATTGGTTGATTTCGTTTCGAATCCTCGTGGTCTTATGATTTGGGTAGAATTTCTTAAGAAGCGCTTTCACAAACTCGTCCCAACTGGTTATCGAGTGGGATGCGGTGCTATACAACCACTTTTCAGCAAGGTCGCATAAAGTGAAAGGAATGACTCATAGCCGTATAGCATCATCAGACAGTTGGGTTGTCCTCATCATCGCACAAACGTTCTGAAATTTATTGATGAAGATATAGGCATCTTCGGATTCAAGCCTGTGAAATTTGATTAACATGTTGTGAAGTGGGGCTTAATTTCGAAATTATCCCCATTGGCCAGTGGAAGTGAAAGACAGGTAGGGAGTGCGGCGCGGGTAGGATAGAATCGATCTTGGAGCGCAATTCGCTGTGGCACTTCAACAAGTGGTTGTCGCGCGTTATTCGCACCTAATGGAGGTGGACTAATTCCCGGGGGAGGTAAAGGGATGTTAGGGAGAAATCTCGATACCTCGGAAGAAGAATCTGGTGAAAGTGAAGGTGAAGAAGTATGGACAGAATCACGGTCAACGTCGGAGTTGACCGGCAAGGGTAAAGGTGAAAGAGGCGTGGAAGGAGTTTCGACTGCAGTGTCGATCGCGTAGTCCGTAGCGACTAACGAAACGCGGACTAAACGAGCACTAGGGTCCCTAGTCCAAGCGGACATACACTAAACGAGTTTAGTGTAGTCAAAGCGTAGAATGTGAGAGTAAGAAAACGAAAGTGGAGAAAAAATTGGGTGAAGGTGGTAAAAATGGCGAACTTGTGTTTGTTTCGTAAGAATGGAAAAATGAAATGACAGTTCAACAAACACAATCACAAATGCATAGTCACAAATGCATAGTCACAAATGCACAATTAATACCTAGACTAGGGTCCTCTACGTCCACTAGACCTGCTCCTAACTGTTCCAAAGTGACAAATTGTGAGATAACCCTCAAATCGCCTCTTCACAGCCAGTTGTGGCCAGGTAAGGACAAGTGAGGTAAGAAGGGTTCCGCTCACGAATCACCGTGAGACTGGCCTTTTATAGTTACCTCCTCACTTGTCTAGCCTAGGCACCACAAAAGTCATGTTTAGATAAACGACCGAATGCCCACAATCTTCCTTTGTCCTATTGAGTGCGACAAGTCCTTAGTTGGCTGAGTCTAGATATTTTTTTATTAAGCTTGAGGTGACACTTATGCAATTAGTGATTTCCGGGGTCTTAGGAAGGGTGATAAAATCCCCACCCAATCTGGATTGGTGTTATAGCCCCTTAAGTCCGTATTAAAGATGCAATGCGAAAATCAACAAAGTTTTGTTTTCAAGCAATCAATCAATTTGTTTTTTACTTTAAATGTGGCGCTGCAACAAATACGGTTAGTTTTTCCTTGGCTTTCTACGGCGAATTTGCAAAGAATCCTGCAAAAATATTATATTGGAAGCGTCGGATTTGAGAAGGAAGGTGTTAAAGAAATAAGTACCGATAAGTTTTTGGATTAAGAAACCCCCGTTGAAATGAATCCAAGTAGCTTGAAAAGTTCGCTTGCGCGGGTCAAACTACCCGGATCTTTGGACTGTACTTTGCAATCACCTTAGCTTTGAATGTACACTTTGCTCCCCACGTCGCAGTTCGCAAATCCGTAAAATCTGAAAATGTCGGAAAAACAGATTATTAGTGCGAAAAAGCGATATGAATGCCCAAATACCTGCACACTAAAAATTAAAAATAACAAGCAATAAAATTGGGACAAAAACAGAACACTGGAGCACAGAGGAAAGTTTTAGAGCAGATGGAGGTGCTTGGGCCGGCGAGCTCGGTTTTATGGGGTAGGTCGCCGGTTCAATTAGGGAATTTGGGCTCCAAACTTCTTCTGTGATCACACCGTTCCACTAATGTCTCACTGGTATTGCTTATCTTTTTAGTTTAGATCCAGAGTGATTGCAGGTCACAAATCCAGAGAATAAAAAATGTTAGGTTGTTAGTTTTTTGTGTTTGTTTAAAAGGAATGGTTTTATCCGTTGAATGTGTTTAGAAAGTTAGTTTTAGACAAAATATGCACAAATTAACCCGAGACTACAAGTGTAAAAGCGTTACCGTCTCCCCGGCAACGACACCATTTGATTGTTATGTTTTTACCGTGTCGTATTTAGAAAGAGTTTTGAAATTACCGCAATCAAAAACGCTGTCCCGTGTAGCGAGCCGTGATGAGTACGGGTCGTCCGCAGGGATATGGTAAGTTCTTAAGCTTGTTTTAATGAGTTAACACCTTGTTTGAGTTATAGTTTATGCTAAATGTCGTAACTAGGATATGTCCAATAAAAAGACTTGTTAAGGGTAGTTTTAGGTTAGCTTGTATGAGGGTGATGTTTGCCGATTCCTTATAGACCCAATTTTGATATTGAAACTAAAGTAATAGGCAACAACGTGGATTAGGGAACTTGAAATACGGTATTCGCAGTTTTGAGCTAAATCCGTATTGCTTGTCCCTTGTCCTTCCGTTGATGTCTCTTGACCTTAGTCTTCGGCAAACCTCTAGCAATCCGGTCATGATTAGGATTCACCGCTATCGTGGTACGATAGGATGCCTAACGAATCTGAATTGCGAGTGGTTTGCTCTGAGTTTCAATTGCAAAGTTAAGGTTTTTAAGATTTTAGCAAAAAACATCTTCTAACACAAACTAACCATATTCTACCCTTGACAAGTGAATCGATTACTCACACATATTCACAACAACAAAATAAAAAGGAAAAGAGTAAAGCAACATAATAAGAAAAGAAAGGACAAAGAGAGAACCGATAAAACGTGCAAATTCCTTCACTTATTCTTTGATCTCTTACAATTGTGAAATCAAAATACCAAACTTTAAGGTTGCAAGCTCACTAAAGAGGTTGCAAGATCAAAGTAAAGCAATGATTTCATAAGTTCTAAATATGTAGAAGGCAAGACATATGTAATGAAATGAGAACTTTATTGAATTTTCAAACAAGATACAACTATTCTTGAAGTCAAGAACCTAAGCCTTAAGCTTGCAAGTTCAATGTAGAAGTTGCAAGGTCAAGAAAAAGGGGCAAGAGCTCAAGAGTTCAAAGAGAAAGCAAGTTACAAATTACAAGAGTTCTAAAACAAAACTAAAGCAAAAGTATCCCCTCCCTTGCCCCTTGATCTGGTATTTATAGGCTCAAAAGAAAATTAAACAAGTAATAAAAATGAGATGATGTGACTGCAAGGGATGGACAGAAGAAATGTGGGGACCATTGGGGTTAGGGGGCCGGCGAGCTCGGTCAGAATGCACATGTAGCCGGCCAAAATCCGAGCTCCTTGGCTCGTATTGATGTGGTGGTCTTGAGTGCTCTCCAATATTACTCTGGTGCTGCTTGATTTGTGTATGCCTGGGTTGTACTCAGACATTTGAAGGGAAACCTTGATGCTTCATATCACATCATATCTTGTAGCATTTATTACACTTGTCCCCCCACTTGCACAAGCCATCACTTGTGTCATGGGCAGCCCCACCATGGTCCAAGTCACCAAAGATCTAGTGCACACTTGTTATGTATTGGACCAAAATTGCGTGCACATTATTTGTTGCAAAAGAACTCTTTGGGTATTGATCGGTTTGCAGTTCAGGTTGTAGTGCCGGCTCAAAAATGTAATATCCGTGATTTTGTGTATGTTTCCAGTATTTTATCACAAACGCCTGTAATCTGTATTACTGAGCAGACACTGGTTAATAGTACCGATATATAACAAAATAAACAATGAATGAGTGGTATTAAAATGCAGTTTTTAGTGATGAACATGTGTCCACCATGAGTTTTCTCGGTTCTGAGATTGGTATGTGAAACCCGATTCGAGGAGATGGATGATCCGTTTGCGGGTTCATGGTGGACCCGGTATGGTTCCCCGGGGCAAAAAAGGTATGTTATGCAGTAGACGATGAGCCTGGCAGAGGGACTACTACCTACCGGTGATAGTATTTGGGCTCGGCGGTTATCCGGAGGATACCGACCAGAGTCGTGAGATGGATATAGGCCGGTCCGGACTGACGGAATCCGTGGGCCGATCCGGACTGACGGAGCCCGAGATATGAGGATTTACATGTCGATGCTGGACACGGGTTTCATGATGTTTCGAGTGTCGATGTTGGACACTCAGGTTCCATGATTTTGATGTGTCGTTGATGAACACACGTTGGTTGATATCCTCATATTTACATGCATATGCTTTCATGATATTTCGAGTGTCGATGTTGGACACTCAAGTTCCATGATGTTGTTGTGTCATTGATGGACACGTGGATGATATCCACATGCATACAGGCATTAATTATTGTTGGCATATATGCATACATGGTCACCTAAGATATCATAGTATTACCTTCATGATATAGTTGACCTAGGAAATCGTTGTTTTATTCGATTTCTACCTACTGATATTTTCTACTCATGAGTTGGCAACCCACCCCCGTTGTGCCACAGTTCTTGCAGGTTTGACCGCATGGATCAGTAGCGGTATCGCTGGTACACAGCTTGCATTTGGGTGATTTGCTATGGTAGGTGGGACACATTGGATAGTGCCCACTCTTGTATTATTATTCCTGTTGTATCTAGTCAACTCCATCAATCAGAAACTAGTATTTGTATAAGTAGTAAGACTTAGCAAGACTTGTGGTTGCGAGACTTTGAGTGATGGGTTATATGTTCGCTTGGTGGATTTGATGTCTTGTTTTATTCACTATCCTTTTGTGTTGATCTTCGCCGTTGGGCGTCGTATACATATATTTCTGACTTGCGTGGTTGTGATTCCGCTGATTGGCGAAGAACTAGCTCCCGCTTGGGGATGCCTTTATTATTGTTATGTATATGTGGTTTTGGATCAAAATATACAAGGGAGGTGCTGCCCAAATTTTAAAAGACGAAACATGTTTTTCGACTAGCATAATCCACTTGCATTTTCATGTTCCATTATCTATGCATTTAAGAAAATGTTTGATTTCATCATACCTTTATTTCAAAACTTCACCCCTTTTATTTTCTTTAAAATGTTTAGATTTCTGGGCTTCAGCTTACTTAATTTACGTTACGCCTTTAGACGTTGCGTGATTTAAGTGCCGGCCATGAACTAAATTTCGGGTCGTGACAACTAAAAACCAATCTAAACTTGCAAGAGCATCATGCTGAGTGTTTCTCCTCTCTTTTCTAATTGCAGCGACCAGGTGACCAGACATAGGTTATAGCTATATAATAAATTGACTGAGCCAAACTATATTGATTGGCAAGGGTTTTTCCAGATGTCCATTACCTATAACAAGCTGGGCCACCTCCTTACTACTAAATCCCCCACCGTCCCAGATCCAGTTTCCACCGTCGCGGATGTTGATATCCGTAAGACAAGGGAAAAAGACAGTGCGAATGCCAAGTGTCTCGTGTTGGCCTCAATGGATAGTGAACACCAGAGGCAGCAGGAGAAAATGGACTTAGCTTTCATCTTCCTCTATAACAAAGATTTATATAGAGAGCAATCTCGTATCGCAAGATATGAGACCTTGAAGGAATTGCTTCAAGCGGGGTTGGCTGTCAGGTCATCTGTAGGGACCACGTCCTTACAATTATCAGCTATATTGAAAAGCTCACGGACCTGGAGACCACGTTGGAGAATGAGTTATGTACTAACTTGATTCTACAGTCCCTCTCTTCTACTTACGCCCTGAAGGAAACCGGGGAGACACCCATTCTGCTTATTGGGGAATCATCCTCTTCTAGATCCAAGGCGAAAGCCAAGGGAAAGAAGAAGAAGGCCTTCACTAAACCGATAGGCGGTGTTAGTAAGGTAGAAGGAAAGGGCAGGGCAAAAGTTTCGGGGCTAACAGTGGGGAAGGAGGGATGTTCCTATTGTCACGGGAAAGTGCATTGGCAGAAGAAATGCAGGGCTTGAAAAGCCAGAATCCAGGATCCAGGATCCGAAGCACGTTGTGGCTTCGGCTGTAAGTCGATGTCGCGCACCCCACGTGTTCGCGGGGAGGCGGGAATTGCAAAAAATGATTTTTACGGGCTTCGCAACACCGACTTGAACCAAGGATCGATTATAAACCATAGCAAGCAAACTACTTGAGGTTTTACTACTCGGATGAATGTTATACCTCGTAGTATCGTGTCCTTCGGGTCTTCTTGTTGTCCTCCTCATCATCGTAGGCTCCGAGGATCGAAACGGATCAAAGCAACCTCGACGGCCTCCTCGAGTCAAAGACGATCCACCCGAGAGTCTATAGTCCGAGCTCCTATCTCGAATCTGAGATAACTACGGCTTCTAGTTTCCTAAACTAGAAGTCCTAGAGGGTGTAGAGTAAAAAGATGGAGTGCTTTGTCTCTTGGAACCCTAGGTTTCTCAACTCACGAGACTTTTAGGGTTTAGAGGAAGAAGAAGAAGACTTTAAGAAAACTTGGTGAAGAATGAACTAAAGAAAAGCTTGGTTGCCCTCTCCTTGAAAAAAATGAACCATACTTATATTTTAAGAGATAAAATATCTAATAAAGTGAAGCTATCTCACAAATATCAACTATGGTTCAAAAAATCTCAAGGGTGAGTCATGCATAATCTTTTGTCAACCCAATGAGTCATCCTCATCCAACAAATATCTCCACCTCATTTCCTAATCTCATTTAATTTTAATTCATAAAAGAAATCAAACCCTAAATGAGGTGTCTCCTTCTAGAAGCTTTCCCGAGTAATTACGAGAATGCCCCTCATCCGTATATACATACCCGCATCCGCATTCCGAAGAATACGAATACAAAGAGACGAAAATAATCCATCAATATAATACTAGGATCCGGCTTAAACCAAAGCCCACTAGTATTATCCGCCCGATCATCATACGTGCACAAGTACACATAAGTGATCGAAGCCCTGCCGTAAAACCATACGGTCTCTACACCTTTTGCCCAGTGCAGGGAAACTCTCTATGTGGGATTCTAAAGACTCGACACTACGCTGGAAGTGGGTTTAACCACAAGCCGCAAGCGGTACTAGCTACACGTAACGGCTACCCAGGTATGTGTCGATAAGAAGGCTGATGATCTAACTCATCCGAACTCCTACTGAGCCTGCACGTGACAATCTCTGTACAGACACGTCTGTTCGTCTAAGAGTATCGCATATCGGGCCTAGGGGGGCGGTAATCGTCAGACCCTTAATAGCACAATAAGTCATGTCGGAGAGTAGCCCAATACGCCCTGAGAAACTAATGGAGTACCTACTAGTAAATCTCGCTTGCTTTGGCCAAGGACTTTGTGTAATGGCCTTCCGAACACAGCGCGATATCAACCCCCAATATCGGGAGAGATGAATCCTATCTAACCGCCACTGCCTCCAAGTGCTTCGGGATTGCACCCAACTACTACCTGTTTGCATGACTCCTTTGAGCCGTGGTAGGGTAGTAATCAAAGTACAGTGGGAACACACTCGAGGCGAAGCAGCAGTGTCAAGTCGACGGACTAAGCTGTACTCATGTCACCTGGGAAATGCTACCCGACGATAGGTATAATACCCACCAACAGTTCCCGACGAGTCCTGTCCAGTGTACTCATAACCTAATGAGTACCTGCATACTATCTCCAGTACGACGTATTAATGGCTGTGGGACAGACCATCTCCCCTGCTGGGATGAGAAGCGTATACACTAGTCTACTGTGGAGTATCGATGCCCCGTCTCGATAATCCTACGACTAGGGACCTGTATATGATGTGCTTATAGACTACCCAGCCCCCACTAGTGTGACTGCAATCACAATACTGGTAATCAAGCAAAGATCCTAAGGGCTTTACCAATATGTATAAGTGATATGCTAAGAAAACAAATGCACATATTGAGGTAGAAAAAAACCAGGTAGCATACTACCATTTCGAGCAAGAATGTTACTATATCCGTGTATATCCCAAGCTCCCATTAAGTAATATACAATCCGGTATGATATAATAATGGCCTCTAGGGTATATATCACTAACATCGGCTTCGGGTGTGTTTGTGATTGAAAACTGTATGTCAATTAACTCTACTTCCAAGGTACTAGATACCAGATTAAGATCTCATATCTGTAATTCATTACAGGCTTTGAGAAACCGTAGAGTTATCAGGGCATGCGATATGACTCTCAGGGTTGCTAACGGAATGAGCATGGACGCTGTATCTGTAGGGGAATATAACCCAGGATTGACAAGTGGGAAAATATTGATTTTACGTAACTGTTTGTGTGTACCTAGTCTAGCTTGTAATATCATATCTGTATCTTTACTTTCTAAAGAAGGATATGATTTTACATTTGTAAGTGATGTAGTCCATATCCACCTTAATCATGGTTTGATTGGGTCAGGTATACTAGAGGACGGTATATACGTATTAAATCAAGCTCAGGTTTTCAACGTCCAGAACACACTTAAAAGAAAGTCTTCATAATTAAATAAGGTTTTCTTATGGCATTGTAGACTGAGTCACATCAATGAAACAAGGTTGACGAAGTTACATAAAGAAGGATATTTGGATCCGTTCGAATATCAGTCTTATGCAACTTGTCAATCATATCTCAAAGGAAAGATGACAAAGAATCCATTCACTGGACATGGAGTAAGAGCGAGCGAGCTCTTGGGACTCATACACATCGATGTGTGTGGTCCAATGTCTACACATGCACGGAGTGGTTATTCCTATTTCATTACTTTTACGGATGATTTCTCTAGGTATGGACATGTCTTCTTGATGAAACATAAATCCGAGGCCTTTGAGAAATTCCGGGAATATAAGAATGAAGTGGAAAAACAAATAGGCAAAAGTATCAAGACACTAAGTTCTGATCAAGGTGGTGAATACTTAAGTGCCGAGTTCCTGGATTACTTAAAAGAGAATGGAATTCTCTCTCAGCTTACTCCTCCATACACACCACAACACAACGGTGTATCGGAAAGGCGGAACAGAACCCTATGGGATATGGTACGTTCCATGATAAGTAACGCTGAGTTGTCGCGATCCTTCTGGGGTTATGCACTAGAATCAGCTACATATCTTTTGAACAGGGTTCCTACCAAGACTGTGCCTACCACACCATATCAAATGTGGAGTGGGAAGAAACCCTATCTTCACTATCTGAAGATATGGGGATGTCCAGCTTTTGTTAAAAAGCAGCATGCGGACAAGCTCGAGGCAAGCTCAGTACTGCGTAAGTTTATGGGATACCCAAAGAACTCTAGGGGGTATCTTTTCTATTACGCAGAGGAACAAAAGGTTTTTGTTTCTCGTCATGCACACTTTTTGGAAAATCAATTTTAGGAAAAAGAAACTAGTAGGAGCGCAATAGAACTGGAAGAAATTCCAGAACTGGAAGAAATTCCAGAACCACAAGCTATTGCTGAAAGCATGGTAGAACCAGAGATTTTGAAAGAACAGGACATCCCCGCGCCATTCCGCAAGACTAGTAGGTGTTAGTTATATGTATGACCTAGAGGCTATTATTGTACATGATTGTATATTATAGTGGATGCTTGAACATATATAGAGAGGACTTTCTTGCTCGACATGATAGTATGCTATCTGGTTGCTCTTTATCTTAACATGTATACTTGTATCACTATACTGTCTCTCCGTTACATGTTGATAAAGCTTTTAGGATGTGTACTTGACTACCATGACTATGATGCAGATCATACTAGTGGGGCTAGGGTAGTCCACAAGTTCATCCTTTAATTGTTCCTAGTGTTGGATATATGTATGCCTTAGAGGCCATTATATGATAGTGGATGTATATATACATGTATATATATATTCAGTGTACATTCTTGCTCGACATGATAGTATGCTATCTGGTTCTTCTTTATCTGACATGTTGATTTGATCATGCTTTTATTCATTCATACATGCTGATAAAGCCCTGAGGATATCGGCTTGACTACTGTGATTATGATGGAGATCATACTAGTGGGACATCTGTAGTTTATAAGCATATCCTGGAATGTCCCTAGTCGTAGGTATATTGAGACGGGGCATTGATATACCAGAGTAGACTAGCGTATATGATACTAGACCCATACGATGGGCGATGAATGTTCCCACATTCATCGATGTTTGACATCAAGATCATATACGGGTGCTCAGTGGTGACTGGGTACACTGGACGGACTCACCGAGAACTCCTATATGGAATTATATCTATCGTCGGATAGCAGTTCTCAGGTGACACTGGTGCAGGTTAGTCTGTAGACCCGAGATCGTCATAGAGTCTTGTGTGCTCTCCCACTGTACTTTGATTACCACCCTACCACGTCTCTACTGAGTCGTGCAAACAGGTGGCCGTTGGGTACAGTCCCGAGACACACGAAGGCGATGAGCGATAGGAGGGGTTTCGTCTCTCCCGGTATTGGGAGTTGATGCTGTGCTGTGCTCGACTGGTTATATCAGTAAGTCCCTGGCCAGGGCTGCTGAGATTTACTGATAAGTGTTATCAGTAGTTTCTCGATCTGTTATAGACCATTCATCGGCACGACTTATTGAGTTATTGGGGTCGACGTTACCATCCCTAGACTCGATATGCAGCATATCTGACGAAGAGACCGGACTGTACGGTAGTGTTGCCGGTTGGCTCGACGGGAGTTGTAGCAGGTTCGCTTGTTTTCTTCTGATCGCTCAATACCCGGGTGGCCGTTATGTTTAGCTGACCGCTTGCGGCTTGGGGGTGCTTGATATGATCATCACCCACTGCCGGCGTATTGACGAGTCTTAGAGTCCCACAAAGGAGTTACCTAGTCCAGGCGAAACGTTGTGGTGCGCGTATGCGATATCCGCATGGACCCGGTTAAAATGCGCGTATAAGATACCGTATATTAATCGGGCGGCTTGCTTTTGGTCAGGTCGTATGTGATATGACCGGATTGCTAAATCAAGTGTTGATTTATCATTTGACCATTAGTTTCTCACTAGAAATCCTTTCTTGTATTTTTGGATGTATGCATGCATGTATGCATTCTTTCTTGTTCATGCATATATGGATGTGCATACACACATACATACATACATCATCCTTCATGGTTGTATATACAAAGAAAATGGTGGCAATATAAGACTCACACTTTGTTTTTTTTATATGGATAATTATTTCTATTTGTGTTTAAACAAAAAGAAAAAGAAAAGGATAATTCATGGTTTGTTTCTACACTCTTCTTTGACCTAACCATGCTCACCCACCTTTTAACCATGGATTAACTTTTCTTTTGTGTTTTAAACTCAAATACAATAATATCTTTATTTTTAACCATGGTTTGAGATGAAGAGTGGAAAATATATATGTTTATATTTTCAATTTTTTCATAAGAGATTATCTTTTCTCTTGTTCTAAAAAGGCCATCATCTTCTTCCTCCTTCTTCTTTTGCTCTCTAGATTTCTCTAGCGAGCAAATTACTCACCAAGTTAGGATTTTGAAGTGAGAAAAGCCACCACAATATCATTCTACACAAGTCTTGCCCACTTGTTTAGAGTGTTAGCTTCATTTCTTTCTCTTGATCAAGTGAAGTTGCAAGCTTGGACAAAGCAGTTTCGGGTGGATCGTCGTGGACACTAGAAGACCTCAAGCGAACCCTTCTCTAACCTTCAAGTGGCCAAGGATTCTAGCGTAGGGAGCTACAAAGGTTGTACTCTCAAACCCCTAGCTTTTGTTGCTTGTGATGTTGATTAAAATTATGAAACCCTAATTTTCTAAGATTGATTCTTTGTGTGTTCACTTAGCACTCTAAAAGTTTAATCTTTGAGACATGTGATGCTTCCAAACCTTTCATAGGGTGCTAGGTAAACATAACACCTAGTCGAGAGAGTATCAAGACAGGGCATCGATATTCCAGAGTAGACTAGTGTGTATGTTTCTTGACCCTGTATGGTGCGATGGACGATCCCACATCCATTGGTGTTTGACATCAAAGATTGTACACAGGTGCTTATTGGAGAATGGGTGCACTGAACAGGACTCGCCGAGAACTCCTAGATGGTATTATACCTATCGTCAGATAGCAGTTCTCTAGTGACACTGGTACAAGTTGTCTGTAGACCCGAGATCGTCATAGAGTCTTGTGTGATTCCCACCGTGCTTTGATTTCCTTCCTACCATGCTCAAGAGAGCGTGCAAACAGGTGGATTTTGGGTACAGTCCCGAGTCACATGGAGGCAATGAGCGATAGGAGGGGTTTCGTCTCTCTCGGTATTGGGGGTAGATGTTGTGCTATGCTTGATTGGCTATAACAGGAAGTCCCTGGCCAAGGCTGATGCTGAGATTTACCGGTAAGTGTTATCAGTAGTTTCTCGACCCGTTATGAGCCTCATATCGGTATGACTTATCAAGTTATTAGGGTCTGACGTTTACCACCTCCAGACTCGATATGCGACATATCATACGAATAGACCGGATTGTACGGTAGTGTTACTTACTGGACTCACGGGAGTATGGACAAGCTTGCTTGTTGATCTTCTGATCGCTCAATACCTGGGTAGCCGTTGTAGGGTTCCTATCGACGGCAGCAAGGTTTCGGGGGGCATCGTCCATGCCATTTTCAAAAATTTGCCGTTTCAAGGAACTCTAAACTAGAATCGATAACTAGAAAATAATACGTAAACTAATGTAAACCATTTACATCTAAGTGAAATAGAAATACAACCTTTGTAGATCGGTCCTTCACTTCAAAAGCTCCTTGTAGTAGTCCCTTCGCTGCGATCATGTTGCTCCCGGACTCTTGGACGGCTCCATGAGAAGAAGGCAACGGTCTTGCTTGAAGTCTTCAAGGACGAAGATGATCTACGTCGAGAGATTACTAACTCAAGCTACCACTTCACCAAAGTGAAGCAAACACCCTATACTAAAGTGCTAATCTAGTAGAGGATGGTGAAATAGGAAGTGGGCTCATTTTAGAATTTCTTTTCTCACAATATTTCCTCACTTGGATCAAACCCTAGAAACCATTTTCTTTCGGAGGAAGAAGATGAAGAAAGAAGAAGAGAATGAGGTAATGATCAAGTGAGACAGTGAACAATGGTGAGTGAGTATCATATACGAACTCATGTAGAGACATAACCATGGCTAAATAAAATGGTTAGGTTAACAAATATCTAAAGTAAAACAAACCTAGTCAATGCATCCACAAGCTTCCCTAAGCTTCATGCATTTTTCCAATAATCCACTAATTTTGTAATTACTTTAAATATTAAACCCAACATCATAATTAGCATGGTGTAAGTCTCATACACCCATGTATGTTGTATCAACAACCATGATACAAAAACAAAACACAAATTAATATATATCACATATATATTAAGTGTGCACATGTGAGAAAAAATGCTTAAGTGAGCAAATGTTAGTTAATGTAAATTAATATATCAAATATACAATTATGCACTAAATTATCAAATCAACACTTGACTTAATAATCCGGCTATATCACATATAACCGACTAACATCCAATGTATCGACTTATCGAATCAACCCTTGATTCGATAACCCGGCTATATCACATATAACCGTCCGATACAAAGAGTCGCGAGAATAGAATACGGTATCACATAAACGCATTATTCTCGGTCCCGCACATATCACATATGTGCTCCTATTTCGTTTTTCCTGAGCCAGTAAAACCTCTATGTAGGACTCTAAAGACTCGTCAATACGCCGACAGTAGGTGATGATCACATCAAGCACCCACAAGCCGTCAGCGGTACTAGCTGGACGTAACGGCTACCCGGGTATTGAGCGATCAGTAGATCAGCAAGCAAGCCCGCTCCAACTCCTGCAAAAGCTTGACAGTAACACTACCGTACAGTCCGGTCTCCTCGTCTGATATGTCGCATATCAAGTCTAGGGGTGGTAAACGTCAGACCCCAATAATCGATAAGTCATGCCGATATAAGGCTCATAACGGGTCGAGAAACTACTGGTAACACTTACCAGTAAATCTCTAAACCAGCCCTGGCCAGGGACTTCCCTGTTATGGCCAATCGAGCATAGGGCAACATCAACCCCAATACCGGGAGAGACGAAACCCCTCCTATCGCTCATTGCCTCCATGTGACTCGGGACTATACCCGAAAACCACCGTTTTGCATGCCCCCTTGGACGTGGTAAGGTGGAAATCAAAGCACAGTGGGAATCACACAAGACTCTATGACGATCTCGGGTCTACAGATTAACCTGTACCAGTGTCACCAGAGAACCGCCATCTGACGTGAGGTATAATACCATCTGGGAGTTCTCGGCGAGTCCGTCTAGTGTACCCAGTCTCCACTGAGCACCCGTACACCATCTCTGATGTCAAACACTAATGGATATGGGATCATCCATCGCCCATCTATATGGGTCGAGAAGCTATACGCTAGTCTACTCTGGTATATCGATGCCCCGTCTCGATACACCCACGACTAGGGACCCTAAAAGATGTACTTATGGACTACCATGGCCCCGCTAGTATGATCTGCATTATAGTCCTGGTAGTCAAGTACACATCCTAAGGGCTTTACCAACATGCAACAGAGAGACAATCAGTGTACACGTTAAGGTAAAGAGTAACCAGATAGCATACTATCATGTCGAGCAAGAAAGTGCTCCCTATATATGTCCAAGCATCTACTACAATATACATCTCATGTACAGTAATGGACTCTAGGCCATACATATAACTAATAATCTCCCACTTGCATTAGGTCCATCTGATAACAGTGGTTGTAGTATCTCATACTCAACCATCCCATAAAAGTCTCTTCTGAGAAAAGGCCTTTGTGAGTGGATCCGCCGTGTTGTCCTCCGAGTCTACTCTCCTAACCTCGATCCCCTGAAGATCAACCATCTCTATGATCAGGTGATACTGCCTTAGAATATGTCTGGATCACTGATGGGACGGGCGTTTCTTGGCATAAGCCACAACTCCACTGTCTCATAATGGTAGGAACGAAGTTCATCTTATGAACTAATATACACCCAGACTGCCTCTTAGGTAGCATCTTTGGTAGCGATGTATCTAGCCTTTATCGTCTAGTATGCTACGGTATTTAGCTTGGAACTCTTTCAACATACCGTCCCTTCACTGAGGGTAAAGACAATGCCTGTGACTGACATTCAGTCGACCTTATCACTCTGGAAGACATCCGGTGATTCTCCCCAGGATCGATTGATGCCATCTCACTACACCTAGTGAGATTCCTAACATCCATTTAGATCTATCACATAGATCCAAAACCATGGATCTAGGAGGTATCACCTTGATCCTATATGGAGAATCCATGTGATAAGAGGAGATTGACCGAGTGTAGCATAGGAAACTCCTTTCCTATCAAGAGTATGTCATCCATGTACAATACGAGGATCACCACCATACTCCCTACTACCTTTGTATATACAAGGTTCATCTACCATTTTGATGAAGTCAAACTCTTTGACTACCACATCAAAACAGATGTTCCAACTCCGTGATGCCTGCTTTAACCTGTAAAGCAACTTGCACACGTTTTCGCTGCTCCCACTGTCTACGAAGCCCTCTGGCTATGTACTTATAGACGCTCTCTTCTAAATCAGTATTTAGAAAAGCAGTCATGACACCCAACCGCCAGATATCGTAGTCATGGTATGTAGCAATGGCAAGTAGGATCCGGATGGACTTAAGCATAGCTACCAGAGAAAAGGTTTCATCTTTAACCACACCTGGTCGATGACGAGAACCTTTTACAACAAGTCTAGCTTTGAAAGTCTCAACTTTTCCATCCACACCAAGTAATCTTCTCAAGATATACTTGCTTCTGATGGGGATTTAACCCTCCAGATCAAGCAACCAAAGTCCATACTTTGTTGGTGTATATGGATTCCATCTCAGATCGCATAGCATCCAGCCATTCTTATAGAGTCCCCACTCTTGATGGCCTTCTCGAAACTAGTTGGGTCATCATCTCATGATGCAATTCTCTCTCTCACTGTCATAGAGAAACCAAAGTATCTCTCAGGTGGGTGAGGAACCCTACCAGATCGGCGGAGAGGCCGAGGTTCGTTGGGAGCTATTGAATCCTCCGGTTCTACCAAATCATCAGCTGTAGTTTGTATAGCTGGAACTCCTTCCAGTTCTACCTCATGACCACTAATTTGTTTCCAAAATAAATTCCTTTTCTAAAAAAGGTGGCATGCCAAGAAACAAAACCCCTTTTGTTCTTCGGTGTGGTAGAAGATATTCCTTTGCGAATGCTTGGGATATCCAACAAACTTCCACAGAACTGACATTGCCTCGAGCTTGTCCGGATTTTGCTTTTAGACATAGGCCGGAAAACCCAAAATCTTAACTTACTTAAGAGATGGGCTCTTCCCATACCATATCACATATGGAGTGGTAGGCACCTGATTTGGTTGGAACACCATTCAATAGGTATGCAGCTTCTCAAGTGCATAACCCCCAAAAAGGAAATATGCAATTCAGTAATACTCATCATAGAGCGCACCATATCTCATAGGGTGCAATTGCTCCGCCCCGATACACCGTTGTGCTGTGGTGTATACGGAGGATTAATGCTGAGAGAGAATCTCATTCTCCTTTAGAATAGTCCAGGATCTCCATGCTCAAGTATTCTCCTCCTCGATCACATCAGAGGACATAATACTTATACCTGTTTTGGTTATCTACTTCTAACTTATATTCTTTGAATATCTAAAAAAGTTCAGACTTGTGTTTCAACAGGAACATATGTCCGAATCTTGAGAGATCATCAGTGAATGTAATGAAGTACAAAGAACTGGTCCTGGCATATGTAGACAGGGGACCTACATACATCATCATGTATCAATCCCAAGAGTTCACTAACTCTTTCTCTGTTTCCAATAAACGGAGCTATGGTCATCTCATCTTTGTGACATGACTGGCAAGTTTCACAAGATGTAAATTCAAACTGATTTAAATATGCATCTAAATGCAACTTAGCTAGTCGGGTCGCATTGATATGACCTAGTCTACAATGCCTCAAGAAGGATTCGTTCATTTCTGAACTCTTCCTCTTGTGTGTGTTTTATACGTTAAGAACCGTGGTTTGATTTAGAACGTATATGCTTTTAGATAACGTGCCTGAACCGATCAACTCTTGATATAGGAAATGTTCAAAACATTATCCAACAATACAAAATTATATCCTTCTTTACTAAATAAAGAGACTGATATGATGTTGTATATCAGGTTCGGTATCTAATAACATTCGTTCAGAATCAATGTATTGCGGTAATACAGAGTGATAACTGCCAACATCTTGGCTGCATCAATTGCACCGTTTCCAACTCTTGAAATTTTATCACCCGTTCTCAGTTCTCTACCTATCTGTAGCCCATGTAACAGATTACATATGTGGGATCCTGATCCGGTATCTCATACCCAGGACGTAGAAGATACTGAGAAACAGTTCTCGGTAATGAACACACTCGAAGAAGATGCATCATCATGCACTTTCTTCGTTTGGGCGGCACGGGAATCTTGGTAATCCGCTATTTCCTGCTCGGTCTTATAACAATTAAGTTGGAGCGGGACCAACGTTCCCCAGCATAGTATAACAAGCGGGTTCGGTCAATACATCCATATTATTATCTTGATTAAGGCGTGACATGGTCGCTACCTGGAGAGAGAGAGAAGAAAATACTCTGCGTGCGCTCTTACAAGATCAGATTGGTTATTATTTTATCTAATCAGGATGGCTCCCACTGTTTTTATCAAACCTTCCTTCAAACCCTAAAAGGAAAGACTAGCCGGGATTAATTAGACCCTACAAGTTTGCTAATCTTTCAGCCAGGCCAGTGCCGGTACTTTGAGGGAGGTTCCCCGTGCTTTCGCATGGACCTAATTAAAATAAACCTCGTTTTCCCAGAGGCATAACCCCGTTGACACCTTTCTAGACACCTACTTGATCGGCTAATTGTAATGTGCAAAACTCTCCCAGGAGTAACAATTACTCGCAATGGGTATCGGGATCCAACTATCTTATAGAAGATATGCAATCTCATTGCAAATTTCCATACTTGAAATTCCCGATAATTTTGCCCCTAGCACCCTATGACCTTGACGGAGGTCAACAAACCATAGGCTACTAGTCAAGTTCAACCCCTCATTTCTTGATTGAATCAAACCCACCCGCACGACCCTTGACGGAGGTCAACAAGGTCGTACGACTACCCTAATCTAATCTGCATCATATGCATAAGCAGATAAATACTAGTCAGCTACCGCACACTACGCCTTGACGGAGGTCAACAAACGTAGCACGAATACTAAGTAGGACTTATCTGAAATGACGGAGGGCCACGACAGGTTTTTTTTCTTCTGAAAACCTATTGCGTAATGAACTTGATATCGTTGTAGAATCAAATGATTTTTAAATGGAGTGTTTTTGAGGCTTTTGCTAGTTTCGCTAAAGAGGCCACTCCCGGTGAAGGGATCTCGGCTCTTTCCTCGTCGAATGAGGTGCAGGATATTCACAATATCACTATGCAAAGAAAGAACTAGAAAACCAATCAAAAGACAAAACCGCGGGTTGTAGCATCTGCCAGTTATTGCTAAAGGGGTCACTCCCGGTGTAGGGATCTCGGCCCTTTCCTTATCGAATAAGGCGCAGGATGTTCTACAAGGAACACCGCTACGCAAAACAAGAACTGTAGCTACCTGTTTTTGAAAATTCTATTCCACAACATCTTTTAGGTTTCTTTTCTTTCATTAATCACATTAATGAAGTCCCATCATTTAAGTCACCTAAACATCACATATAAATACGACATATGCTTATGCCATCCGCATTCGTCTCGATGTCCCGTCATGCACCGTTAGGTTAGGTAACTAACAGCAGAGCGGGGCAGGGCTAGCACGGGTGTAAGACATAAGTAACGTCTATATAATATATCATATATATATTATATACAGTATCCATCTCAACATATCATATGATCACATCACAGATATCGCAGCAGAATAAACATATGAAATGATGGATATATTAGGAGGTCCGTGTTTTATTTTGAACTTCTATAAAACACGGATTCCACGGTCGCGATGAATAGCCAAACCGACATCCCTAGACCCCTACAAGAGCGGCAAGGTTCCCTACCAATTCTAGAGTTAGAAGACCCGGACTCGACTCCTCGAGTTGGTCTCCCATTGGACACTAGAACCCGGTTACTTGTGCTCTCCTCCTTGGGTCTATCCTAATGCGGAAAAGTAAATAATATACAACAATGGTGACATCATCCTCAACCCGGAAGTGCTCCAATAAAAGAATATTACATACATTGAATTTTACATGAATGTAAATAAAAACTCTCATCTCACATAAAACCCCCGGCTATTCAAAACGCGACGATCCAATATAACATATACAACAACACATAACATCACATGTCATCAACGTAAGTAAATATGCGTATCCCAATTGTCGTTGACATATAGCAACGAAACCGGCGATACACCACATATTACACTTACGGTCGCAGAAAAGAAAGTGATAAACTGCAACAGTTGGAATCCGCAACCACCTTAGACATCACATGCCTAACCATTTGAATTCCTTAGACATCATATGCCTAATAATTATAAACCCCGCATTTTAGTCTTAATATCGAAAACACTTTTCAATATCAGGTCAGGCAATTCAACAAGATTCCCGATATCCTGATCGAATGCTCGTCGGAAACTTTAATAGATGGCCGCACCCCCCGATGCCGTCGACGAAGTGCACTAAGGCGGAACACCGCTGCCGCGAGCACCCGAACGGATGCTTTTGGCGACGGGGTTCTTCTACAGTCACTTGGTCGGGGCTATGGGGCGTGGCTATCTATTAAGTTTGCCAGGCGAGTATCCGCGTATGCTACGTGATTGCGACGGACTTTTGATCACATCAAAATCCCGTGGCAACCGATCAAATGAGACTAAACTGCTAGATTTATAACATTCAAATTAGTTATCTCATAACAACATGTGGATTCCAAATATTGTATCCCATCACATAATATCCGGACGATGATAAACTCTTCGATCGATTCATCAAAGTCCCACAATTTCCCGACAGCTCAACACTTGAGCACAGTTTTAATAATACCCAGAAGATGCCACAATACCTATGAACCAGCCGTAGAAGGGTCGAACCAACGCCTCACATGTGACAACGCTAAACTACCACAAACCCTAGGGTTCAAGTGGCGGTTTTGACGGCCACATAATCGAGTTAAGGTTTACGTTCTTCTAGAGGGTCCAAAGAATCACTTGCATATTTTTCCGAATACGTTAAACTTGGAAAAATGGGATTTAGACATTCGATCAAACTTTTTAACTTCGCCTAGACAATATGCGAAAAACCCGAAACAATGTTAAAACTACGAATACGAAACACTTCGAGTTGCCTTTGCATTGAGTTAATCATCACAAGAAAAAGTAGCAAAAATAAACAACTCCTGAAATACCAAAACCTTAAGCACAGAGCATGAAAAAAATTGGGAACCTGAATCCACCCCCAGGCCGGCCTCCTAGGTTTTGGTGGCCATGTGCTCGGCCAAAATCCGAGCACATGGTCCCAAGTTTCTTCCATGCTCCTATATTTGCTCATAGATGATTCTGCACTTGTTTGAAAAATTTTTGGAGCTCATTTGAAAATCGACAGAATGCAGGTTTTAGTATTTCATGTTTCGGAGTTCGTTTCGTTTTCGTAATCTAACATTATTCGTATAATTTTCTAGCTAGGCTCTGATACCACCGTAGGGTTCTTATCGACGGCAGCAAGGTTTCGGGGGGCATCGTCCATGCCATTTTCAAAAATTTGCCGTTTCAAGGAACTCTAAACTAGAATCGATAACTAGAAAATAATACGTAAACTAATGTAAACCATTTACATCTAAGTGAAATAGAAATATAACCTTTGTAGATCGGTCTTTCACTTCAAAAGCTCCTTTTAGTAGTCCCTTCGCCGCGATCATGTTGCTCCCGGACTCTTTGACAGCTCCATGAGAAGAAGGCAACAGTCTTGCTTGAAGTCTTCGAGGCCGAAGATGATCTACGTCGAGGGATTACTAACTCAAGCTACCACTTCACCAAAGTGAAGAAAACAACCTATACTAAAGTGCTAATCCAGTAGAGAATGGTGAAATTGGAAGTGGGCTCACTTTAGAATTTCTTTTCTCACAATATTTCCTCACTTGGATCAAACCCTAGAAACCATTTTCTTTTGGAGGAAGAAGATGAAGAAAGAAGAAGAGAATGAGGTAATGATCAAGTGAGATAGTGAACCATGGTGAGTGAGTATCATATACTAACTCATGTAGAGACATAACCATGGCTAATTAAAATGGTTAGGTTAACAAATATCTAAAGTAAAACAAACCTAGTAGACTTAGTCAATGCATCCACAAGCTTCCATAAGCTTCATGCATTTTTCCAATAATCCACTAATTTTGTAATTACTTTAAATATTAAACCCAACATCATAATTAGCATGGTGTAAGTCTCATACACCCATGTATGTTGTATCAACAACCATGATACAAAAACAAAACACAAATTAATATATATCACATATATATTAAGTGTGCATATGTGAGAAAAAATGCTTAAGTGAGCAAATGTTAGTTAATGTAAATTAGTATATCAAATATACAATTATACACTAAATTATCAAATCAACACTTGACTTAATAATCCGGCTATATCACATATAACCGACTAACATCCAATGTATCGACTTATCGAATCAACCCTGGATTCGATAACCCGGCTATATCACATATAACCGTCCGATACAAAGAGTCGCAAGAATAGAATACGGTATCACATAAACGCATTATTCTCGGTCCCGCACATATCACATATGTGCTCCTATTTCGTTTTGCCTGAGCCAGTAAAACCTCTATGTAGGACTCTAAAGACTCGTCAATACGCCGACAGTAGGTGATGATCACATCAAGCACCCACAAGCTGTCAGCGGTACTAGCTGGACGTAACGGATACCCGGGTATTGAGCGATCAGAAGATCAGCAAACAAGCCCACTCCAACTCCTGCAAAAGCCTGACAGTAACACTACCGTATAGTCCGGTCTTCTCGTCTGATATGTCGCATATCAAGTCTAGGGGTGGTAAACGTCAGACCTTAATAACCGATAAGTCATGCCGATATAAGGCTCATAACGGGTCGAGAAACTACTGGTAACACTTACCAGTAAATCTCTAAACCAGCCCTGGCCAGGGACTTTCCTGTTATGGCCAATCGAGCATAGCGCAACATCAACCCCCAATACCAGGAGAGATGAAACCCCTCCTATCGCTCATTGCCTCCATGTGACTCGGGACTGTACCCAAAAACCACCGTTTTGCACGCCCTCTTGGACGTGGTAAGGTGGAAATCAAAGCACAGTAGGAATCACACAAGACTCTATGACGATCTCGGGTCTGCAGACTAACCTGTACCAGTGTCACCAGAGAACTGCCATCTGACGTGAGGTATAATACCATCTGGGAGTTCTCGGCGAGTCCTTCCAGTGTACCCAGTCTCCACTGAGCACCCGTACACCATCTCTGATGTCAAACACCAAAGGATATGGGATCATCCATCGCCTATCTATATGGGTCGAGAAGCTATACCCTAGTCTACTCTGGTATATCGATGCCCCGTCTCGATACACCCACGACTAGGGACCTTAAAGAATGTACTTATGGACTACCATGACCCCACTAGTATGATCTGCATCATAGTCCTGGTACTCAAGTACACATCCTAAGGGTTTTACTAACAAGTAACAGAGAGACAATAAGTGTGCACGTTAAGGTAAAGAGTAACCAGATAGCATACTATCATGTCGAGCAAGAAAGTCCTCCCTATATATGTCTAAGCATCCACTACAATATACATCTCATGTACAGTAATGGCTCTAGGGCATACATATAACTAACAGCCGTTGCGTCTAGCTAGTACCGCTGACGGCTTGTGGGTGACTGATATGATCATTACCTACTGCTGGCGTATTGATGAGTCTTCAGAGTCCTACACAGAGCTTTCCTGGCTCAAGCGAAACGAAGTAGGGCAAATATGTGATATGTGCAGGACCGAGATTGATACGTGTATGTGATACAGTATTCTAATCTCGCGATATATGATATCAGTCGGTTATATGAGATATAGCCGGGTTATTGAATCAAGTGTTGATTCGATAATCTGATATAATTGATATTAGTCGGTTATATGTGATATAGCCGGATTATTAAATCAAGTGTTGATTTAATAATTTAATATATAATTATATATTTGATATATTAATATATATTAACTAATATTAGCTCACTTAAGAATTTCTTTTCTACTAATACATTTAAATATATATGTGATATATATTAATGTATTTATTTATGTGTCATGCTAGATGATACATTGGACTTAGGTGTATGAGACTCATACCTAACTAAAGATAATTTTGGTGATTAATTATTAACAGATAAATTAAAATTAGGTGGAAATTGACATGGTTTAAGATGCTTGTGGAAGTATGTAGAAACCTTGACTTAGTCCACTTATTTTGTTTTACTTTAGATATTTATTAACCTAATCATTATCTTTAGCCATGGTTAAGTCTCTACAAGAGATTATATGAGATATTTTTCTCACCCATGGTTCATAACTTGAGTTTCTTCTTCATCTCCTTCTTTGCTCTCTAGCTTTCTAGTGAGGTGAAAAATGAAAAGAGAAAAATAATTCTAAAGTGAGCAAAATTCCTACTTCATCAATCTATACCAAACTAGCCATTTAGTATAGGTTGTTTACTTCACTAATTCCTCAATTAGTGAAGAGGTAGCTTAAGTTAGAGATTCCTCAAGGTAGATCATCTTCGGCCTCGAAGATCTTTGAGCAAGCTCGTTCCTTTCCTCTAGCGGAGCCTAAGGATAGTCCGGGACACCATTACTTGGAGCTAAGGGACTACTACAAGGAGCTATAGAAGTGAAGGACCGGTTTACAAAGGTTGTATTCCTATTTCACTTAGTGTAAAGTTTGTTTACATGCATATTATACCTTAATTCTCTAGTTAGATCCTTGGTCGGCCTCGCTCGGCACCCTAGATTTTTTGAAATAACATACTTGATGCGTGCCGAAACATAGCGGGGGTGCTAAGCGAACCCAGCTGTGGTATCAGAGCCAAGCCAGAGCATTAGGAGTTGTCTAGGCGAAGTTAAAGTGTTCGATCGAACATCAAAACCAGGTTTTTACATGCTCTCTGAAATTTTTTCAAAAGTTGGAATTTTCCATATTAAAAATATTCAGAAAATTGTGCAGGGTTTTCTATGGATCCCCAAGAAAAACGACGGCCCAACTCGACCAAACGACCACAGAAGGGCGGCCAAAACATGCTTTTGGTGGCGGTTTCGCGGTGCCGTTGGTAAGGCAGGGAGCGTGCTTTCTTGTGTTGGTCCGTATGTACTAGTGGCACTCTCTGGGTATTTTAGAATCTGACTCAAGTGTTAAGTTCTCTGAGAATTGTGGATGTTTGATGGATCGATCGAAATGTTTAACATCGTCTAGATATCTGTGATCTGTGATACAATATTTGGAATCCACAATAATTAGTTTTGTGAAAACTAATTAGTGCTTTGTAAATCTAGCAATTTAGTCTCTTTTGATCGGTTGCCGCGGGGTTTTGATTCGGATAAAAAATCTGTCGCAATCTCGTATAGTACGTGAACACTTGCCGGGTAACACTGCTAGATAGCCACGCCCCATAGCCCCGACCAAGTGACTGTAGGAGAACCCTATTGCCAAAAGCATCCGTTCGGGTTCTCGCAGCCGCGGTGTTCCGCTTAAGTGCACTTCGTCGACGGCATCGGGGGTGCGGCCGTCTACTAATGTTTCCGACGAGTATTCGATCATTTGTTGGAAATCTTGTTGAATTTCCCGACTGGATATTGAAAAGTGTTTTCAATTTGAGACTAAAATGCCGGGTTTATAACATTAGGCATGAAATTCGGAATATATGATATTCCGGGTTTATGATGTCTAAGGAATTTATATGGTTAGGCATGAAATCCGAAATATGTGATATTTTGGGTTTATGATGTCTAAGGATGTTGTGGATTCCAATTAATGTAGTTTTCACTTTCTTTTCTGCAACCGTAAGTGTAATATGTGGTGTATCGCCGATTTCGTTGCTATACATCAACGACAATTGGGATACACATATTTTCTTATGTTGATGACATGTGATGTTATGTGTTGCTGTGATATGTTATATTGGATCGTCGTGTTTGAATAGCCGGGTTTTTTTGCGTGAGATGAGAGTTTTTCATTTTCATTCATGTAAAACTTGTATGTAATATTCTTTTATTGGGACACTTCCGGGTTGAAGATGATGTCACCATTGATATATATTATTTACTTTTCCGCATTAGGATAGACCCAAGGCGGGGAGCATAAGTAACCGGGTTCTAGAGTCCAGTGGAAGACCATATCGAGGAGTTGAGACCGGGTCTCCTAACTCTAGAATTGGCAGGGTTACTTACCGCTCTCGTAGGGGTCTAGGGATGTGGGTTTGGCTATTCATCACGACCGTGGAATCCGTGTTTTTTACTGGCTTGATTTAAAACACGGACCTCCCAGTATATCCTATATTTCATATGTTGACTTCTGCTGCAATGTTCTATGATGAGATTATATAACTGCGGGAGATGAATGCTTTATATTATATATTTAATATATAATAAACGTTGCTTATGTTCGCGCTAGTCCTGCCCCTGCTCTGCCGTTTGTTAACTAACCTAACGGTGCATGACGGGACCCCGTGGCGAATGCAGATGGCATAAGCGTACGTTGTATTTTCGTTTCTTTATCTGTGATGCTCAGGAAGCATAAATGATGTGACTTCATTAATGAGATTAATGAAAAGGAAAGAAACCTAATGATGTTGTAGAATCAAATTTTCAAAAAGGCAGCTCTAGTTCTTGTTTTGCATAGTGGTATTCCTTTATGAATATCCCGCACCTCATTCGATGAGGAAAGAGCCGAGATCCCTTCACCGGGAATGACCTCTTTAGCAAAAGCTAGCAGATGCTACACCCACTCAATTTATTTTGAAAAAATCGATTTTAAAAGCGGAGCTTAAACCACTACTTTTCTGAATCACTCGATTCTTCAACGATATCAAGTTCATTATGCAAAAGGTTTTCTTAAAAACCCGTCGTAACCCTCCGTCATTTCAGATAAGTACTATTTAGTATTCGTGCTACGTTTGTTGGCCTGCGTCAAGGCGTAGTGTACGGTAGCTAATTAGTGCTTATCTGCAGCATGTGATGCGATTGGATTAGGGTAGTCGTGCGACTTTGTTGGCCTGCGTCAAGGGTCGTGCGGGTGGGTTTAATTCAATCACGAAATGTACGGGTTGAACTTGACTAGCGGACTATAGTTTGGTGGCCTGCGTCAAGGTTATAGGACGCTAGGGGCAAAAAATTATTGGGAATTTCAAGTGTTGAAATTTGCAATGAGATTGCATACTTTTTATGAGATAGTTGGATCCTGATACCCACTGCGAGTAAGAGTTACTCCTGGGAGAGTTTTGCATTTAACAATTAGCTAATCCAGTAGGTGTCTAGAAAGGTGTCAACGGGGTTATGCCTCCGGGAAAACGAGGTTTATTTTAATTAGGTCCGTGCGAAAGCACGGGGAACCTCCCTCAAAGTACCGACACTGGCCTGGCTGACCGGTTAGCGAACTTGTAGAATATAATTAATCCCAGCTAGTCTTACCTTTTAGGGTTTGAAGGAAGATTTGATAAAAATAGTGGGAGACATCCTGATTAGATAAAATAATAACCAATCTAATCTTGCAAGAGCATACGCTAAAGTGTTTTCTTCTCTCTCTTTCCAAGTAGCGACCATGACATGCCTTAATCAAGATAATAATATTGATGTATTGACCGAACCAGCTTGTTATACTGAGCTGGGGAACGTTGGTTCCGCTCTATCTTATAATTGTTATAAGTCTGAGCATGAAATAGGGGAATATCCAGATTCCCACGCGATCCAAACGAAGAATGAGCATGTTGATGCATCTTCTTCGGGTGTGTTCGTTACCGAGAACTGTTTCTTAGTACACTCTACATCCTGGGTATTAGATACCGGATCGGGATCCCACATATGTAATATGTTACATGGGCTAAAGAAAGGTAGAGAACTGGGAACATGTGATCATTCTCTAAAAGTAGGGAATGGTGCAAATGTTGCAGCCAAAGCAGTTGGCGAATATCACCTTGTATTTCCAAATGGGAATACATTGATCTTGAACGACTGTTATTATGTACCATCTATGATATGCAATTTGATATCGATTTCTTTATTAGATAAAGAAGAATATAACTTTGTAGTAGAGAATAATGTTATGAACATTTTCCTAAATCAAGTGTTGATTGGGTTTGGTACATTATGTAACGGTTTATACGTTCTGAATCAAAATACAGTTCTTAATGTACAGAACACACACAAGAGGAAACGTTCAGAAATGAACGAATCCTTCTTGTGGCATTGTAGACTAGGTCATATCAATGCGACACGACTAGGTAACTTACATAAGGATGGATATTTGAACCTGTTCGAATTTACATCTTATGAAACTTGCCAGTCATGTCTCAAAGGCAAAATGACCAAAACTCCGTTTACTGGACACGGAGAAAGAGCCACTGAACTCTTGGGAGTAATACACAGTGATGTATGCGGTCCTATGTCTACACATGCCAGGAATGGTTCCTCGTACTTCATTACATTCACCGATGATCTCTCAAGATTCGGACATGTGTTCCTGTTGAAACACAAATCTGAAGCTTTTGAGAAATTCAAGGAATATAAGTGCGAAGTAGAGAACCAAACGGGTAAAAGTATTAAAATCCTTCGATCAGATTGGGGAAGAGAACACTTGAGCACGGAATTCTATAACTATTTAAAAGAGAATGGGATTCTATCTCAGCTTACTCCTCCGTATACACCATAGCACAACGGTGTATCAGAGCGGAGGAATCGCACCCTATTAGATATGGTGCGCTCTATGATGAGTATTGCTAAGTTACTTATTTCCTTTCGGGGTTATGCGCTTGAGACAGCCGCATACTTATTGAATAGAGTTCCAACCAAATCAGTGCCTACCACTCCATATGAGATATGGAATGGGAAGAGACCATCTCTTAAACGAGTTAAAATATGGGGTTGTCCGGCCTATGTTAAAAAGAAAAATCCAGACAAGCTCGAGGCAAAATCAGTTCTGTGCAAGTTTTTAGGATATCCCAAGCATTTGCAAGGGTATATCTTCTACCACAGTGAGGAACAAAAGTTGTTTGTTTCTCGGAATGCCACCTTTTTAGAAAAGGAATTTCTTATGAAAGAAATTAGTGGCCATGAGATAGAAATGGAAGCAGTTTCGGCTACATAAACTACAACTGATGATTTGGTAGAACCGGAGGATTCGATAGTCCCCGACGAACCTCAGCCACTCCGTAGATCTAGTAAGGGTTCCTCATCCACCTGAGAGATACTACGGTTTTCTCATTGATGGTGGGAGCGAGGATTGCATCATGGAAGATGATGACCCAACTAGTTTCGAGCAGGCCATCACGAGTGGGGACTCTGTGAAATGGCTGGATGCAATGCGATCTAAGATGGAATCTATGTACACCAACAAAGTATGGACATTTGGAAGTTGCACCTGAAGGGGTAAAACCCATCGGGAGCAAGTGGATCTTGAGAAGATTCTTGGTGTAGATGGAAAAGTTGAGAGTTTCAATGCTAGACTTGTAGCAAAAGGTTTTCATCAACGACCAGGTGTGGATTATGATGAAACCTTTTCTCCAGTGGCTATGCTTAAGTCCA
Source organism: Agapanthus africanus (assembly GCA_030015575.1). Taxonomy (NCBI): domain Eukaryota; kingdom Viridiplantae; phylum Streptophyta; class Magnoliopsida; order Asparagales; family Amaryllidaceae; genus Agapanthus; species Agapanthus africanus. The sequence goes on from CM057340.1 coordinate 271,446,426, forward strand.
TCAAGATCCTACCTGCCATTGATGCATACCATGACTATGAAATCTGGCAGTTGGACGTCAAGACCGCTTTTCTAAATGGTGATTTAGAAGAGAGCGAGTACATGACACAGCCAGAGGGCTTCGTAGATAGTGGGAGCAGCGGAAAGGTGTGCAAGCTGCTTAAATTAATATACGAATTAAAGCAGGCATCGCGGAGTTGGAACATCTGTTTTGATGTGGCAGTCAAAGAGTTAGACTTCATCAAAAACGGAGATGAACCTTGTATATACAAGAAGGTTGTAAAGAGTAAGGTTGTCTTCCACGTATTGTACGTGGATGGCATATTCTTGATAGAAAATGATGTTCCTATGCTACACTCGGTCAAGCTCTACTTATCACAGTTTCTCCATGTATGATCTGGGTGATGCCTCCTACGTTCAAGGATTAAGATCTATAGAGATAGATCTAAGAGGATGTATCATACTCACTAGGTGTAATGAGTAGGTGTCAATCAGATCCTGGGGAGAAATACTGGACAGTTGTGAAGAACATTCTCAAGTACTTGAGAAGCACTAAAGAAATGGTCTTGGTGTATGGTAACAGTGAACTCCATGTCGAGTCCTTTACCGATTCGAGCTTCCAGAGTGATAAGGACGACTGTAAGACAGTCTCGGGTTTTGTCTTTACCCTCAGTGGAGGGACGATATGTTGGAAGAGTTCCAAGCTAGATACCGTAGTAGACTCGATGATAAAGGCTGAATACATCGCTACCAACGATGCTGCCAAAGAGGCTGTCTGGATGAACAAGTTCATGAGATGAACTTGGTGAGGTTCTTACCATTGAGCATCCAATACTTGTATTGTGATAACAATGGAGCTGTAGTTTTGGCCTACGAACCCAGATCCCATCAGTGATCCAGACATATTCTTAGGCGGTGTCACCTGATCAGGGAGATAGTTGATCTCCGGGAGATCGAGGTCAGGAGAGTTGACACGAAGAATAACATGGCAGATCCACTCACGAATGCCATTTGAGAGACTTTTCGGGATGTTGGGTATATGTAACATTTCAGAAAATATAAAATATTATTTTTGGAATTTAATATTAAAATAATATATTTCGCGAAAACTATCCGATTTGCGAAATTGGGGTTTTCGTAAAATGGTATAAATACATACCAATAATTGTGAAATAATTGGAGATTAAAATGATTTATTCATTTAAATATATATTTATTGGATTTGGCATTTTTATAATTAATTATACGTAAGTTTAAATAAAAATTGATCAATGCACTACTAATCGCGATTAAGCCAAATCCGTGTTTCTACATTTTCCCATGGCTAGTGCACCATGGCATGAAGCATTTTGTTGCATGTTGTTTTAAGTGTGTTTGTGGTATTGGTTTTATTTGGTTTAGATGAGAAAAAGAAAAGAGTATGCATTATTGAGGGGAGAGAGAGAGGGGACCACATCATGGCATGTGAGCATGCCATGAGAGAGAGTGAGAGTAAGAAAGAGAGAGAGTGAGAGGGCTAACCCTATTCATTTCCCCCATTATTTTCTTCATCTCCTTCAACCTCAAGCTCCCTCCATCTTCTACTCTCATGACCCATCTCAAAATCTTCATCAAAACCCTATACTCATTTCATTAAAAATGATCCCCACCTCATCCTCAACACATTGGACCAAGCAAAGTTGGATTTTGAAGATGTTAAGCAACTCAAGAAAATTCTTGAGTTGCCAAATGAGGTATAATTGTAAACCTTAGTTAAGTTATGGTGTGTAGTATACCCTATTGTTAGTTTAGAGTTAAATCGGTGTTGATTAGTGATGTTTGGAAAATTCAAGAGAGGGTTTGGGTGTTTGTGTGGGGTCATGATCTGTAGTGGGTATCTACAAGACCCTAATGGTGTTTTTACTGGCCTAGACTCGGGATTAGAACCAAAACACGAACTTAGAACTTTCCGACATCGGTTAATTGACAGTTTGTGAGTGTATATGGGAATCTGGGATGACCCGAGACCATTATAAAATAAGTTCCCTTGACAGTGAGACGTGCAGGCAACCATGAAGCAACACTTGAAACCCTAGCCCCTAATGATCTTCTTTGGCTGCAAATAAATTCCCTGTGGCCGCAAATTGCGGCCACATCAGAGTGAAATTGGGAGATTTTTGGTGAGTGGCTTGGTTATGTGATATTTAGAGCAACCCAATATGCAAAATGTTCTGGTTTGACCTAGGGTAAAATCTGGGACAGATTTTCCTTAGGTGCTGAATTTGGTTTTCCGATTTCTGAACTTGGGTTTTGGGTATTTGATATTGTATTTGGTCGTTGGATATTTGTACGTCAATGACGAGGGTTGATTAGTTGTTTTTGCATGCGTAGGCTATAGGTTTTAACCTATGAGCGCGCCGTGTGCCGTATTGGTTTTCCGGACTTGATTTTAATAGCATTGCCACCGTGTATATATTGTAGGTACCTTCGTGTGGATTCCGAGACGACGAAGCACATCGACTACGGTTGAACAAGGAGTTCCGCAGGTGAGTAGATTTATATCTACGGGGAAAGTCGGGTGGATGGCGTACAGCACCCCCGCAAATTTTGATGGAAACCGATATATAGAATATGGTTAAGGAAACCTATATTAGAGAACTAGGGATATGATTAAAAAGATAGTTAGAGAATGATTGAATATATTTATCGAGATATGAGATGAAAGCTTTAGGGATATGACTCTTTGACGTGATATGATAGAAATGATGTCTCGAATTGATATATAAGGGTATAAAAAGTGAATGTGAATCATGATGTATAGATATGTAGTTGCACGAGATTAAGTATGAGATTTAGGGTAGCATGACATGAGATTTTTAAGATAGAATGTATGTGTAAAATGACTTGATGTGATGAAAAGAGTATACGATGAGATATGATGACCTGGTTTGATAGGTCGTATTATGGATGCGAGTCGATATGATATAAGTGATACCTTTGCCGGTCCCATAATATGAGATTGATACGGATGTGACCTAAGAGATAGGTATATATATATATATGGATAATGTTGTGAATCATGAGTGATATGCCGTACGAGACGTTAGGTCAGTACCCTCATTGTCATATAGGTTGATAGGATCACTAATGGTTTAATGCCGCCGTACGATGGATATCGTACGTGATGAGTTCTACTTGATGATTGATCCATACCCTTGATTAGAGGATGCCGTACGATGTATTTACCGTACGTGATGTTGTGAGGCTGGATGCCGATTGATAGATTCACCGACTCGGTCATGTTAGATACGTATACCTTATAGCATTTAGCTGACGATGTACTTTATGCTACGTTCATGTCATTCTCATTGCATTACATATACCTGTGCTAGTACACCTACACCATTATTGACGATGCGTATGTTACACTTACACAGATTGGCCGGCTCACACACTTTCATCATCGATAATTGCTATGTCACTATACAGTAGAATTGCTGCATCATGATATGACTCCTTGCATGATTTACATGCTATGTTCACATCACTGTTTCATGTTGCATGATATATGGATATGCTTACATTTCTTTTATATGTCGCATACATCATGCTTTACGATTATACGCATTGAGATGCTGTTTTCATGAGATTCTGGATTTGAGAACCGTGATTATGTTTCAAAAGAAAGTATGTATTGTTTTAAAAACCCAGTTTCTCTTGATATGATATTTCAGTGCGTCCACCATGCATTTTCTCGGTTCTGAGACGTGTGATATGTGAAACCCGATTCGAGGAGTTGGATGATCCGTTTACAGGTTCATGGTGGACCCGGTATGGTACCCAGGGGCAAGAAAGGTATGTCGATGGATTAGCCGATGAGCCCGGCAGAGGGAACACTTCCTACCGGTGATTGGTTGGACCTGGCGGTTATTCGGAGGATACCGACCGGAGTCGAGAGATGGATGTGGTCCGATCCATTCTGCCGGAGCCCGAGGGCTGATCCGGACTGACGGAGCCCGTGGGCCGATTCGGACTGACGGAGCCCGAGATATGAGGATTTACGTGTCGATGCTGGACACCGGTTTCATGATATTTCGAGTGTCGATGTTGGACACTCAGGTTCCATGATTTTGATGTGTCATTGATGGACACACGTTGATTTATATCCTCATATTTACATGCATATGCTTTCATGATATTTACATGCATGATGTTGTTGTGTCATTGGTTGACACGTGGATGAGATCCACATGCATACAGGCATTGATTATATATTTGGATGAAATCCACATGCATATAGGCATTGAGTATATTGTTGGTACTTATGCAGATACGGTCACCCTAGATATCATAGTATTGCCTTTATGATATAGTTGACCTAGGAATCGTTGTTTTATTCGATTTCTACCTGATGATGTTTTCTACTCACGAGTTGGCAACTCACCCCCGTTGTGCCACAGTTCTTGCAGGTTGACCGCATGGATCAGTAGCGGCATCGCTGACACACAGCTTGCATTCGGGTGATTTGCTTTGATAGGCGGTACATGTTGGATCGTGCCACTCTTGTATTATTATTATTCCTATTGTATCTAGTCAACTCCATCAATCAGAAACTAGTATTTGTATATGTAGTAAGACTTAGCAAGACTTGTACTTGCGAGACTTGAGCGATGGGTTATATGTTCGCTACTTGTGGTTTTGATGTCTTGCTTTACATTTCCTTTGTGTTGATCTTCGCCGTTGGGCGTCGTATACATATTTCTGTCTTGCGTGGTTGTGATTCCGCCGATTGGCCAAGAGCTAGCTCCCGCTTGGGGATGCCTTTTATATTATCATGTATATGTGGTTTTGGATCAAAATATACAAAGGAGGTGCTGCCCAAATTTTTAAAAGACGAAACATGTTTTTCAACTAATAAATTCCACTTGCATTTTTCATGTTCCACCATTTAAGCATTAAGTAAACGTTTCATTTCACCATACCTTTATTTCAAAACTTCACCTCTTTTATTTTCTTAAAAAGGTTTAGATTTCTGGGTTTTGGCTTACTTGAATTACGTTACGCCTTTAGACGTTGCATGATTTAAGTGCCGGTCACGAGCTAAATTTCGGGGTCGTGACAGTTGAGATACTATAACAATTGGCGTTAGTGCAAGTGGGAGATTATTAGTTATATGTATGCCCTAGAGGCTATTATTGTACATGATTGTATATTATAGTGGATGCTTGGACATATATAGAGAGGACTTTCTTACTCGACATGATAGTATGCTATCTGGTTGCTCTTTATCTTAATATGTATACTTGTATCATTATACTGTCTCTCCGTTACATGTTGATAAAGCCCTTAGGATGTGTACTTGACTACCAGGACTATGATGCAGATCATACTAGTAGGGCCAGGGTAGTCCACAAGTTCATCCTTTAATTGTTCCTAGTCGAGGGAGTATCGAGACAGGGCATCGATATTCCAGAGTAGACTAGTGTGTACGCTTCTTGACGCTATATGGGGCGATGGATGATCCCACATCCATTGGTGTTTGACATCAAAGATTGTACACATGTGCTCATTGGAGAATGGGTACACCGAACAGGATTCGCCGAGAACTCCTAGATGGTATTATACCTATCTTCAGATAGCAGTTCTTTGGTAACACTGGTATATGTTAGTCTGTAGACCCGAGATCGTCATAGAGACTTGTGTGATTCCCAATGTGGTTTGATTTCCTCTCTACAACGCTCAAGAGAGCGTGCAACCAGGTGGATTTTGGGTACAGTCCCGAGTCACATGGAGGCAATGAGCGATAGGAGGGGTTTCGTCTCTCCCGGTATTGAGGGTTGATGTTGCGCTATGCTCGATTGGCTATAACAAGAAGTCCCTGGCCAGGGCTGATGTTGAGATTTACTGTACCGCCGACGGCTTGTGGGTGACTGATATGATCATTACCTACTGCTGGCGTATTGACGAGTCTTTAGAGTCCTACACAGAGGTTTCATGGCTCAAGCGAAATGAAGTAGGGCACATATATGATATGTGCGGGACCGAGATTGATACGTGTATGTGATACAGTATTCTAATCTCGCGATATATGATATTAGTCGGTTATATGAGATATAGCCGGGTTATTGAATCAAGTGTTGATTCGATAAGTTGATATAAATGATATTAGTCGGTTATATGTGATATAACCGGATTATTAAATCAAGTGTTGATTTAATAATTTAATATATAATTATATATTTGATATATTAATATATATTAACTAATATTAGCTCACTTAAGAATTTGTTTTCTACTAATACATTTAAATATATTTGTGATATATATTAATGTATTTATTTATGTGTCATGCTAGATGATACATTGGATTTAGGTGTATGAGACTCATACCTAACTAAATATAATTTGGGTGATTAATTATTAACAGATAAATCAAAATTAGGTGGAAATTGACATGGTTTAAGATGCTTGTGGAAGCATGAAGAAACCTTGACTTAGTCCACTAATTTTGTTTTACTCTAGATATTTATTAACCTAACCGTTATTTTTAGCCATGGTTAAGTCTCTACAAGAGATCATATGAGATATTTTTCTCACCCATGGTTCATAACTTGAGCTTCTTCTTCATCTCCTTCTTTGCTCTCTAGCTTTCTAGTGAGGTGAAAAAGAAAAAGAGAAAAATAATTCTAAAGTGAGCAAAATTCCTACTTCATCAATCTATACTAAACTAGCCATTTAGTATAGGTTGTTTACTTCACTAATTCCTCAATTAATGAAGAGGTAGCTTGAGTTAGAGATTCCTCAAGATAGATCATCTTCGGCCTTGAAGATCTTGAGCAAGCTCGTTCCGTTCGTCTAGTGGAGCCTAAGGAGAGTCCGGTTCACCACTATTTGGAGCTAAGGGACTACTACACGGAGCTATAGAAGTGAAGGACCGGTCTACAAAGGTTGTATTCCTATTTCACTTAGTGTAAAGTTTGTTTACATGCATATTATACCATAATTTTCTAGTTAGATCCTTGGTCGGGCTCACTCGGCACCCTAGATTTTTTGAAATAGCATACTTGATGCGTGCCGAAACATAGCGGGGGTGCTAAGCAAACCCAGCAGTAGGCAGTCTCATCCGCCCAAGAGATACTACGGTTTTCTCATAGACGGGAATAGAGAGGATTGCATCATTGACAATGATGAGCCAACTAGCATCCAGTAAGCTATTCAGAGCGGTGACTCGGTAAAATGGCTGGATGCAATGCGGACCGAGATGGAGTCCATGTACACCAACAAAGTATGGACTTTGGACATTGCTCCAGATGGGGTAAAACCCGTAGGCTGCAAATGGATCTTCAGAAAGAAGATTGGTGTAGATGGATAGGTTGAAACCTATAAGGCTAGACTTGTTGCAAAAGGTTTTCGTCGAGGACCTGGTTTGGACTATGATGAAAACTTTTCTCCAGTGGCTATGCTCAAATCCATTCGGATCCTTTTTGCCATTGCTGCTTTCCACGATTATGAAATATGGCAGATGGATGTAAAGACCGCTTTTCTGAATGGACATTTGGAAGAGTGCGTTTATATGGATCAGCCAGAGGGTTTCATTCAGAGTGGGAGCAGCGGGAAAGTGTGCAAGTTGCTTAAATCCATTTATGGATTAAAGCAGGCATCGCGGAGTTCGAACATCTGTTTTGATGAGACGGTCAAAGAATTCAACTTTATCAAAAATCCAGATGAATCATGCATCTATAGTAAGATTATAGCGCGAACTGTGGTATTTCTCATCTTGTACGTGGATGACATTATCTTGATAGGAAATGACATTCCTATGCTACAATCAGTCAAAGGATTCTTGTCACAGAGGTTCTCCATGAAAGACCTGGGTGATGCCTCCTACATTCTGGAGATCCAGATCTATCGTGATAGATCTAAGAGGATATTGGGACTTTCACAGTTCAGGTACATCGACACCATACTAAAGAGATTTAGTATGGAAGATTCAAAGCGCGGTAGTTTACCGGCTTGTCACGGAATCACCCTCTCCAAAGAGATATCTCCCAAGACTGATTTGGAAAGGGCTCGCATGTCGATTATACACTACGCTTCTGCGGTAGGCTCTATAATGTATGCGATATTGTGTACTATACCAGATGTTGCTTACGCACTTAGCGTGGTAAGCCGGTATCAGTCAAACCCAGGGGAGAACCACTGGATAGCAGTAAAGAACATTCTCAAGTACCTGAGAAGGACTAAGGAGATGTTCTTGGTGTATGGCGGAAAAGATCTCCAGATCGAGGCCTTTGCTGACTCCAACTTCCAGAGTGACAAGGATGACTCCAAGTCTATGTCGGCTTATGTCTTTACCCTTAATGGAGGGGCGGTCTATTGGAAGAGCTCCAAGCAGGACACCATTGCTGACTCGACGATGGAAGCGGAGTATATCGCTGCTTGTGACGTTGCGGAAGAAGCAGTCTGGATTAGGAAGTTCCTAACAGAACTTCAGGTGGTTCCGTCCATTGTGGATCTAATACCTCTGGATTGTGACAACAACGACGCTATAGCTTTAGCGAAGGAACCCAGGTCCCATCAGAAGTCCAGACACATCTTGAGGCGGTACCACCTGATCAGGGAGATCGTTGATCGCCGGAAGATCGAGGTGCGGAGAGTAGATACGGAGAACAACACTGCAGATCCACTCACAAAGGCCATCCCTCAGACACAGTTCGAGAGGCTATTCGAGATGATAGGTCAGCGATATGCCCATACATGGCCTTGGTGCAAGTGAGAGATTGTTAGTGATATATGCCTTAGAGGGCATTATTTTATCATAATGGTTTGTAAATTACATATTGGAAGTTTGTGATATAAACAGATATAGTAACAATCTTGCTTGAAATGGTAGTATACTACCTGGTTTATTTCTATCTCAATACGTGCATGTGTTTCTTTTAGCATATTGCTTATACATATTGGTAGAGCCCTTAGGATCTTTGCTTGATTACCATCGTTGTTATGGAAGCCACACTAGTGGGAGCTGGGTAGTCTATAAGCACATCCTTATACAGGTCCCTAGTCGTAGGATTATCGAGACGGGGCATCGATACTCCAGAGTAGACTAGTGTATACACTTCTCATCCCAGCAGGGGAGATGGTCTGTCCTACAACCATTAGTACTCCGTACTGGAGATAGTATGCAGGTGCTCATTGGGTTATGAGTACACTGGACAAGACTCGTAGGGAACTGCAGGTTGGTACTATACCTATCGTTGGGTAGCAGTTACTAGGTGACATGAGTACAGCTTAATCCGTCAACTTGACACTGCTACTTCGCCTCGAGTATGTTCCCACTGTTCAAAGATTACTATCCTACCACGGCTCAAAGGAGTCATGCAAACAGGTAGTAGTTGGGTGCAGTCCCGAAGAACTTGGAGGCAGTGGCGGTTAGATAGGATTCGTCTCTCCCGGTATTGGGGGTTGATATCGCGCTGTGTTCGGAAATCCATTACACAAAGTCCCTGGCCAGGGCAAGCGAGATTTACTGGTAGGTACTCCAGTAGTTTCTCATGGTGTTTTGGGCTACACTCCGACACGACTTATTGCGCTATTAGGGGTTTGATGGTTACCGCCCCCTAGGCTCGATATGCGATACTCTTAGACGAACAGACCTGACTGTACCGAGATTGTCACAGATAGGCTCAGTAGGAGTTCGGATGAGTTTGCTCATCGGCCTTCTTATCGACAAATACCTGGATAGCCGTTACGTGCAGCTAGTACCACTGACGGCTTGTGGTTAAACCCACTGGCAGCGTTGTGTCGAGTCTTTAGAGTCCTACACAGAGGGTTTCCCTGCATTGGGCAAAAGATGTAGAGGCCGTATGGTTTTATGGCAGGGCTTCGATCATATACGTGTACTTGTGCACGTATGATGTTCGAGCGGATAATACCAGTGGGCTTTGGTTTAAGCCGGATCCTAGTATTATATTGTTGGATTATTTTCTTCTCTTTATATTCGTATTTTTTGGAATACGGATACGGGTATGTATATACGGTGAGGGGTATTCTTGTAATTTGCTCAAGTATACTTCTAGAAGAAGACACCTCATTTTGTATTTAATCTTTTGATTAAAAGATAAATGAGGTGGAGGTATGAGGTGGAGGATTTCATTAAATGAGGCATGGCTCTTTGGTGACTCACTAGGTGACTCATGAAGCATGCTTGATATTTTGGTGAGATATTTATCTTATGCATTATTGGTATGCGTCATTATTCATCACAAACAAGCCATCTCATTCTAATGTTCTTGCTTCACTCTCTTTTCCTCAAGCTCCCATTCTTCTTCCTCATACCCTTCATGTCTTATGTGTTGAGATACCTAGGGTATTTAGAGACAAAGTAATCCATCTACACTCTCTACATCATCTAGGACATCTAGTTTAGCGAACTAGATACCTTAGTTATATCGGATTTGAGGTTAGAGCTCGGACTATAGACTCTCGGGTGGATCGTCTTTGACTTGAGGAGCCGACGAGGAGGCCCGATCCGTATACGATCCGAGGAGGAGGACAACAAGAAGACCCGAAGGAGATGGTTCTGTGAGGTATAACTTTCTATCCGAGTAGTTAACTTCATACAGTTTAGCTAGTTAGGTTTTAGTATCGATCCTGGAGTTCAAGTCGATGTTGCAAAGCCCGTAAAAATCATTTTTTTACGCATTCCGCCTCCCCGCGAACCCGCGGGGTGCGCGACATCGACTTACACATCACACCCTATCCCTCTCCATTCTGAAATCTATCATCAAAACTCTCAAATTTTTCTAAGTCAAATTAGTTGCACAAGTGGAGTTAGCCCAAGGTCATCTTCCGGCGATGACTCGGGACAAATCCGGCGACACCGTGACTCCACGAAGCTTCCATCTTGTTCCCATACCTCTCCTCTCTCTTTTCATCCAGTAAGTCCTTTCTCTTCTCTTCCTTTTCACCTCTCAAAAAGTTCTCTTTTCAAAACTCGTCGGAAGTGGAGTTATTCCGACTTCCGATTTTAATTTTGTTAAAAGCATAACTTTTCATAATAACCAAACACACATATTGTTACATCTTGTTCAGCAACCATAAACCAACATTGAGAACAAGTTTCAATTTAAAATACCATGCTATGCAACTTTTATTTCACTTTTACGGTTAAATACCACAAACTTTCTATTCGACATCTTTCATCATATTTGCCCATATTACTTCTAGAAAATTCACGAGGTAATAACCTACCTCATCACAACACTCATCATGACATAGCACGATGGCTTTTGGAACAATATTTTGTGGGATAAATACAATTTTACAATAAAATAGCTTAAACTAATAAAACCGTATTTTTAAAGATTGTTTTAATTAAATTCCTTGCAATTAAGCCTCTACAACCTATTTTGGGGAACCCGATTTGGATGGTGCGGGTTATCTCATATCATCGGTACTAGTAGAGCGAGATGCAGAACTCCTCACGGAGCATCCAATCTTGATAGAATTTTTAATACAATTTTTAAGAATAATGTGATTTTCTATTTAATAAATAAATTCTAGTTTTAATAATTATATATATATATATATATGTATTACCAAAATATCTATTTTAAATATATATAGTAAATTCCATGTTTTCTAAACAAAGGAATCACAAATTTCATGAATATACCATTACAAATCCATACAATTCCAATTTACACTAAAATACCCTACACTATTCAATCTAGGTTTATAATCACTTTTAAAAATTACATCCATGAAAACCCTAAATAAGATAAATAAATGCTTGAGGTTTATTCTGAAAGTACACTAAAACTATTTTCATAAAACACCCTCAAGTTTATTAATTTACAATAAGGACCCTAGTAAATATAGGTTTAAGCGGGACCGATTCTCTTGAGTCCCAGGGAGCCGGAGAACGTGGGTGATTTCCTATTTAAGGTAGGAAACTAAAACGGGGTTATCAATGGTAATTGGCTTGGAAAAATTCATAAATTATGCCGTCCATGTGCAGCAGTTACCGATAACTCCAAAACCTAATTCAGGAATCAAATTCTGTTTAAGTGTCCGACTCAGACGGAGTCTCGGTCTAATCTGAAAATAATCCATACATGAATACAATCCAAATATAACTCCAATACAACATGAATCCATATATACTGAATACCATCTATATCAACATGACTTGAACTGACCGAACCATGGATATACATTGACTTGGTTACATGACTATCCGTTTACATCCTTATCCGTTTACATGAGCAATTGATATCATGGTTTCGGCAAGTCTTACATCTATAAAACAACACAATAAATATTACGGGGTTTTTTATGGGGTAGATTGGTACAGAATGTGTTAAAAGTGGCACGATGATGGTCACTTTAATACACCTAACCTGAATATCCATTGCTGTTATTCCGTGGCTTAACGGTTCATTGTGCTCCGTATACCTTAGTCCACAGAATAGTTGGACCCCTCTCATATATACTGGCATATTCTGTACCAAGTTACAAACAACTACGTTAGTATAACAAACATACATTATACATTTATATTCTCTCTTATCTGTCTATTCTATTTCTATCTCTTTGGGACTTACCGAGTGATTGTTCGCCGGCGACATTCCTTTTCTATTCTTTCTTTGGAATGTTGTCAGGAGGACCCGACTCTCTGGAGATCGAGTCCAGCTCAGAAGACTTGGAGCAGTTCATTGAGGAGCTCGAGCTCTAGTCACTTGTCTATAATTTTACTTTCAGTTCATGCCATTGTTTAGGCATTGCTTTCCATATTGTATTTACTTTTCAGTTGTATTGTAAAGAATGTTTAATAAATAAAATGTTGTTGTTCATTTACATCTTATGTCTTTCTTGTGTACATTTATATTATATTGCTTATTTACGCTTAACTTGTTTACTTCCGAGTAAATATGTCGCGGGCCTCGTCATGTCTCCTTATCCGTACACTGGAAAGCGGGGCGTGACAGGTTTTGTTGGCGGCCCATGCAGACCAGTTCTGCATGGAAACCTAAGCAATATAACACAAGAATTATAAGCCTCAACAACTAAACATTTTTTATATTTCATATTCCTTGAATCTATCCTAACCCTAATTTTCTTTCAATGTTATGGATTCCCCGAACAATACTAGCACGAACGTGAACGGCATCACCACACCACACCACCACCTCTTCCACTTACGCCTACCGTTGTAGCTCCGATCAACGAGCAGACGGTACTGCTCGAGGCAATAAAGAGCCTCTTGGAGGGACACCAGCAGCAGGCTGCTATCCTAATGAACCGCCCAGAAGCTGAGGCACCTGGAGTGAAACAATTCCGGGCACTGCATCCTAAGAATTTTCTGGGAAAGAGAGCCCTCTGGAAGCTGAAGAATGGGCTTAATCCATTGAGGACGATTTGGCGGCAGCACAAGTGCTAGACATTGCTTGGGTAAGGGTTGCAAAGCTGCAACTCACGGATAACGCCCGAGTATGGTGGAAGGCGAAAGAAAGCCGTCTTACCCAGCTGATCGAATGGAAGACTTTTCACGACATGTTCGACGCGAAATATTTTCCCGAGACTGCCCGATTTGACATGGAGCAACAATTCATCCACCTACAACAAGGCTCTATGTGGAGCAAATCCATGGATGAGTATGATGCTGAGTTCACTATGTTAAGCAGGTAAAATATGTCTCAAATATTCGAATTTTTATATCACATACTACACAGCTAACACAAGACCGTAACAGGTTCGCGGCACATCTCATACCGACTGCTGAGATCAGGGCCAGAAGATTTTAGCAGGGGTTGGACCAGGAAATCCAAGCTGCTCTAGCTACAGGGGATTTCCCAACCCACGACTTAGCTCTGAAGGCTGCCCGTTGATATGAGGCAGTGGTGAAGAAGAAGGGCATACCTCAATCTGCCGGTATGAAACGCCCTGCTACTCAGATAGCAGAAGGAGCCTCTTCCAGGCCACTTTTTGCACCCAAGAGACCGAGAGTACCTTTCAACCGGCCCAGTTCAGACTTTTTCACCTACTGCAGGAGGAATGGACACCTGGCGAAAGACTGCAGGCATGCTAATCGCCTTTGCTTAGTCTGTGGCTCATCTACTCATGATATTGGATCTTGTCCTTGTTAGTTATATGTATGCCCTAGAGGCCATTACTGTACATTGGATGTATATTGTAGTGGATGCTGGGACATATATAGGTAGGACTTTCTTGCTCGACATGATAGTACGCTATCTGGTTGCTCTTTATCTTAACATGTATACTTTCTGTCTCTCTGATTACATGTTGATAAAGCCCTTAGGATGTGTACTCGACTTCCAGGATTATGATGCAGATCATACTAGTGGGGCCTGGGTAGTCAATGAGTACATCCTTCATTGTTCATAGTCGTGGGAATATCGAGACGGGGCATCGATATTCCAGAGTAGACTAGCGCATATTTTCTCGACCCATGCGATGGGCGATGGATGATCCCATATCCATTGGTGTTTGACATCGAAGATGGTATGCGGGTGCTCAGTGGAGACTGGGTACACTGAACGGACTCGCCGAGAACTCCCAGATGGTATTATACCTCACGTCAGATGGCAGTTCTCTGGTGACACTGGTACAGCTTAGTCTGTTGACCCGAGATCGTCATAGAGTCTTGTGTGTCTCCCACTGTGCTTTGATTTCCACCCTACCACGGCTCTACTGAGTCGTGCAAACAGGTGGTTTTTGGGTACAGTCCCGATTCACATGGAGGCAATGAGCGATAGGAGGGGATTCGTCTCTCCCGGTATTGGGGGTTGATGTTGCGCAATGCACGACTGGCCATAACAGGAAATCCCTGGCCAGGGTTGCAGTGATATACTGGTAAGAGTTATCAGTAGTTTCACGAATGTTATGGACCTCAAGTCGGCATGACTTATCGAGCTATTGGGGTCTGACGTTTACCACCCCTAGGCGAGATATGCGACATATCAGACGAACAGACCGGACTGTACGGTAAGTGTTACTGGTTGGATTCACAGGAGTGTGAGCGGGCTTGCTCGTCGATCTTCTGATCGCTCAATACCCGGGTGGCCGTTACGTTTAGCAGACCGCTTGCGGCTTGTGGGTGCTTGATATGATCATCATCCGCTACCGGCGTATTGACGAGTCTTTAGAGTCCTATACAGAGGTTTCCTGGCTCAAGCGAAACGAAATAGGAGCGCATATGAGATATGTGCGGGACCGAGAATAATGCGTGTATGTGATACCGTATTTCATTCTCGCGATGAATGTGTCGAATGGTTGTATGCGATATAACCTAGTTATCGAATCAAGGATTGATTCGATAAGCCGATACATTGGATACTAGCCGGTTATATGCGACATGACCGGATCATTGAATCAAGTGTTGATTTAATGATTTAATGTATAATTATATATTTGATATATTACTTTGCATTAACTAGTATTGGTTCACTTTAAATGGATTTACTCACTTGGTTTGTGCACATTGCATATGTGATATATTTTGTGCACATGATTGTATCATGTTTGATGATACATGCAAGCTAGGGTTAGTATAAAGAATTAGACCATGGTTAAGATTATGATTAGGGTTTTTTTTTTCTTATTTATTTATTTTGGAAAAAGATGAGAAAAGAATGGTTGCTATTTTTGTTTGTTATTTTTGTTTGCTAGTTGAAGATTCTTGAAGCTTTGAATTAGTCCACCATTCTTGTCTCATCCTTAACCCTAACCATTCAAGTTAACCATGGTCCATTCTCTACAACTAACCAAGGGTTAGTAAATGATAAGTATTGATTTATTTATCATTTACTTAATACTTATCATATTCTTTTTCTTCATCTTCTTCTTCTTCAACATGAGAAAAAAGCTTGCTACATCAATGGAGATTGATAAAAAAGTGTGGGAAATCCAAAACTAAAGTCTACCCAATTCCTATTTCTTCATCCTCTACCTCTTGCCAAGTAGTATAGGGTGTTTCATTCACAAGTTTTCAAAGCTTGGTGAAGTTGGAGCTTGTTCTTGTGATGCCTCGACGTAGATCATCTTCGGCATCGAACCGACGATCAAGCCCGCCCATTCTTCGATGATGCCAATGCTAGAGTCAAGGGTTTGATTTGGACAGTGGAGGGAGATCATCACGGAGCTTAGGAAGTGGTGGACCGGATCTACAAAGGTTGTAGCCCCTTCCCTTTAGCTATATTTCCGTTTACATGCTTGCTTCGCCTATATATCTAGTTAACGATCCGTATTAGGGTTTGTAGGCACTTGTAAAATTTGATTTGTGCATGTTTGATCACTTGTGAGACTCTATTAGAGTGCCTAGGAACCCTACAGTCCTCGTAGACTCAATCCAAATCCTGCAACCAGACCAACAATCACTTATCCGCAGCGGCCAGTTATCCAGGCATCTGCACCACGTCTTGCTCTTCCAGCTCCACCTCCTCATGGACCTACTGCACATCCTCCTCGTTAGTTCCGTCAAGCATAAAGGAACCTACCTCAAGGACAGAGGAACGGACAGAGGAATGCTCCTCCAGCAAGGAGGAATGTACCGAGGCGACAAGCTTTCACATTTACCGTAGAAGAAGCTGAAGGCACTGGCCAAGTCATCACTGGTAACTCTTTTCTTTCAAACTTTCTTTCAATCCTTATACATATCAAATATCTTATCCTATACCTAAACATATTCCACACAACTTAGGTACAATCTTAGTAGCTTCAATTCCCGCACTAGCACTCTTCGATACTGGAGCATCTCATTGCTTTATGTCGCAACGGTTCGTCCGAACTCATGCGATTCCAGTCAAATCACTCGTATCCAGCTGGAATGTCAGTTCAGGGAACAACGTTCTAAAGGCAACAATGGAATACGACCTGTGTCCAGTGGTCGTCTGCAGCAGAGAATTTTATGCTGACTTCAAGGTGCTGGACATACCGAACTTCGATGTAGTTTTGGGTATGGATTGGCTAGGAACTTTCTATGCTACCATCGACTGTCGTCAAAGGAGGGCAGTGTTCAAGATTCCAGAGCATCCGGTCTTTTATTTCAAGAGTGGAGACCGTACCCTGGATCCTAGCACATACAAAGAAAAACCGAAGAAGGCAGTGATTGCAACTTTAAAGGCGGGATAAGATAAGCCAGAGGTAGTTCGAGAGTTCGATGATGTATTTCCTGAAGACATATCAGGTTTGCCTCCTGATCGAGCTCTTGAGTTTGGAATTGATTTAGTACCTGTAGCATAACTGGTGATCAAAGCACCATACCGATTAAGTCCAGAAGGTTTGAAGGAGGTCCGTACTCAGCTGGATGAACTTCTGCAGAAAGGATGAATTCATTCCAGTACTTCAAGTTGGGGATCTCCGATGTTGCTTGTGAAGAAGAAGGAAGGTTCATACAGAATGTGCATTGATTATAGAGCTTTGAACGAACTCACGATAAAGAACAAGTATCCACTACCGCAAATCGACGATCTGTTCGATCAGCTAAGTGGGTCTTGCGTTTTCTCAAAGTTAGATCTTCGTTCGGGTTATCATAAGATGAAGGTCAAAGAGTCTGATATTCCGAAGATGACATTCAGGACTCGCTATGGACATTATGAGTTTCTCGTGATGCCATTTGGAGTGACCAATGCACCGGCCATATTTATGAATCTGATGAATCAAGTTTTCCGAGAGTACCAAGACAGGTTCATTGTCATATTCATCGACGACATCCTGGTGTATTCTAAGAATCGGAAAGAGCATGCTAAACATTTACGAATTGTCCTGGAGACTTTGCGACGTCATCAACTTTATGCCAAGTACAACAAGTGCGAGTTTTGGCTAGAACAAGTCGGATTTCTCGGACATATCGTTTAATGTGAAGGAATCTCTGTGGATCCAGCTAAAGTATCAGCAGTAAGCGAATGGTCGACACCAAAGACAGCGAAGGACATCCGAAGTTTCTTGGGATTAGCGGGATATTACCGAAGATTTATTGAAGGATTTTCGAATATTGCAACACCCCTGACCAAGCTCACACGTAAAGATGAAGAATTCGTGTGGTCAGAAGCATGCGAACAAGCTTTCATAGAATTCAAGTTAAGATTGACATCAACACCTATTCTCGTCATACCAGACCAATCTGGAGGTTTCATAGTGCATTGGGATGCATCCGGTAAGGGATTAGGATGTGTTTTACACCGGCACGGTAAAGTTGTAGCTTATGCATCAAGACAGTTGAAGATTCATGAGCGCAATTATCCAACGCATGACTTAGAGTTGGCAGCTGTTATATTTGCACTGAAGATTGGCGTCATTATCTTCTTGGAGAACGGGTAGATATATACACAGACCATAAAAGTCTAAAGTATGTGTTTACTCAGAAAGAGCTGAATATGCAACAGAGAAGATGGTTAGAACTTATGGAGGATTTCGACATCAACCTACAATATCATCCAGGGAAGGTGAATGTAGTTCCTGATGCACTTAGTTACCAACCACTATCAATGAATCTCACCGCACAGTGGAAGCTACAACAAGATTTGCATCAGATAGAGATAGAAGTGATCATGCCAGGTAACGCTTCAAGTTTGATGAACTTACAAGTTTGATGAACTCAGTCTACAATTGTCAATCAGATCAAAGTAGCTCAAGCAAGTGATGCCAAGTTGCAAAAGATCAGAGAACAAGTAGGAAGTGGACTTAGAACAGACTTTATCATCCATGAAGACGGATCTTTGGGATACGAAAGCAGATTGTGTGTACCATAAGGTCCTGTTTGGGAAGAGTTGATAAAAGAAGCTCACAGCTCCCCATACTCAGTACACCCTTGTGGTACAAAGATGTACAAAGATTTACGTCAACATTACCGGTGGCATGGAATGAAGCGTGAAGTAGCCAGAAGCATAGCCAAATGCTTGGTGTGTCAGCAAGTAAAGCTGAACATCACAGGACCGCTGGTTTACTTCAACCGTTACCTATCCCAGAATGGAAGTGGCAACACATTACCATGGATTTTGTGACTGCTCTTCCTCACAGCACGAAAGTTAACGATGCAGTATGGGTTATTGTGGATCGACTCACAAAGTCGGCTCATTTTATTCCCTTTCGAGTTGGCCAATCTACCGAGACACTAGCAAAGAAGTACATGGAGGTAAGTTTGAATCTAAGTAAGATTTAACTCTTCAATGTGTACTATCTCTGATACCCATGAACTCATGCAGGAGATCGTGAGATTACATGGAGTACCGGTTTGCATTGTCTCCGATCGTGACACCAGATTCCGATCGCAGTTTTGGCAGAGTCTGCAAGCTAGCTTGGGAATGAATCTGAACTTTAGCACAGCTTACCATCCACAAACAGATGGACAGTCTGAGCGAACGATTTAGATCCTTGAAGATATGCTAAGAGCTTGTATGCTAGATTTCGGAGGATCGTGGGAAGATCACCTACATCTTTTGGAGTTTTCATACAACAACAGCTACCAAGCGAGTATTGGAATGGCACCGTTTGCAGCACTCTATGGAAGGAAGTGTCGTTCACCATTAAGTTGGGACGACATTGGAGATAGGGAACTCCTTAGACCTGAGACCGACAGAAACACTGGGCTGATGCAAAGCGACTGTAGATGTATTTCGTACTATCAGGGAACGAATGCGCAAAACCTAAGACCGACAGAAACACTGGGCTGATGCAAAGCGCCGACACTTGGAGTTCCAACCGGGAGATCATGTCTTTCTGAAGATTTCTCCAAACCGTGGAGTGATTCGTTTTGGAAAGAGGGGTAAGCTAAGTCCGAGATACATTGGACCGTTCATCATACTCGAACGAGTCGGAGAAGTGGCATATCGTTTGGCACTTCCACCCTCATTGGAAGGAGTGCACAACGTATTCCACATATCCCAACTCCGAAGGTATATGAGTGACCCTAGCCATATCCTTGATCACTCCGAGCTCACTGTACAGACGAATCTATCTTGTGAGCAACAACCCATTGAAATCCTGGACAAAAAGGTAAAGTCACCTAGGAATAATGAAGTAAACTTGGTCCGAGTGATGTGGAGGAAAGACTTGTAAGTCGATGTACAACACCCCACGACTTGCGGGGAGGCGGAATAATGAAAAAAGATCTTGTTTTAGACGTAAATATCGACTAACCGAGAATCTTTGCTAAACTATAACTAACAAGAATCATAGAAGTTAACAACTACTATGAAAAGTGATTATACCTGATGAACCGTGTCCTTCGTCTTTTCGTTCTCCACGTCCTCTCCGGCCTTCTCTATGTAGTAGATGATCCACCCGAGAGCTTTACTTCAAGCTTCACCTCTAACTTGAGGTAACTAGGTTTCTTAAAGTGCTAATCTAAGTAACCTAGGTGATATAGAGAAGGGTTATGGATTAAGTAGTCTAATCTAATCCTTGGTCTCAACACATGAGAGGGGATGATTAGGGTTTGAAGAGAGAGAGCTTGAGGAGAGAGAAAGTGAGCAAGAGCATGGAATGAGATAATGATCTCTCATGATATATATGAAGCATTATCATTATCAAGATAAATGAAATAATGGATTTAACAACCATGCTTCATAAATATAAATGAGTGATTCATCTCTATGAGTCATTAAAATTTATGATGCATTAATGACAAGGATGAATCACACAAATGAGTCACTAATCCCATTTAATACTTATGCCACCTAAACCCCCAAGTCACCAACCTTCTAGAAACTTCTCACGAAATTACGAGAACGCCCCTCCTATCCGTGAAAACAAGGAAAAACTTTAGACTGTATAAATCCAATAACCGGACACTGGAAACTGGCTTAAACCAAAGCCGGCTAGTAAAAACTGTCCAGATGTCGTACGTGCGTAAACACACGTATGCGCCCGAACCCTTGTCGTAAAACCATACGACCTCTATATCGTTTCGCATGGAGTAGGGAAACTCTCTGTGTGGGACTCTAGAGACTCGACTACTACGCTGGCAGTGGGTTTAACCACAGACCGCAAGCGGCACAAGCTGTACGTAACGATCCCCAGGTAGATGTCGATAAGAAGGCCGATGAGGAAACCTATCCGAACTCCTACTGAGTCTGATGTGACAATCTCCGTACAGTCCGGTCTGTTCATCTAAGACTATCGCATATCGGGCCTAGGGGGCGGCAAGCGTCAGTCCCCTAATAGCGGTATAAGTCGTGTCGGAGCGTATCCCATTACACCCTGAGAAAACAACTGGAACCTACCAGTAAATCTCGCTTGCCCTGGCCAGGGACTTTGCGTAATGGCTCTCTGACACAGCGCGATATCAACTCCCAATACCGGGAGAGACGAATCCTGTCTAACCGCCACTGCCTCCAAGTGCTCGGGACTGCACCCAACTGCTACCTGTTTGCACGACTCCTTTGAGCCGTGGTAGGGTAGCAATCTAAGAGCAGTGGGACACACTCGAGGCGAAGTAGCAGTGTCAAGTCTGCGGACTATGCTGTACTCATGTCACCTGGGAACTGTTAATTGACGATGGGTATAATACCAACTAACAGTTCCCCATGAGTCCTGTCCGGTGTACCCGTAACCTAATGAGCACCTACATACTTGTCACGACCCGAAATAGCCCGTGACTGGCAGTTGAATTATATGAAGTCTATAGGACCCCATCTAATCCAAGTAAGCCAAAAGCCCAGAAATCTAAAACCATTTTAGGGAGTAAATAAAGAAAACTAGTTTTTATTAAGTAAAGAAACATGTTTTGAAATCAAGCCTTTAAATAACTAAGCCGAATATGCATTTTTAAAATGTGTATTCTTTCCTGAAAATTTCGGCAGAGTTTCCATTGTAAAAACTGGCCCTGAACGGGGTACAACAAGAATAATATATGTGAAATGATAAAAGGCATTCCCAAGCGGGAGCTAGCTCTTCGTCAATCGACGGTCACAACCATGCAAGCCATAATAATATACAACGCCAAAGGGCGAGGATCAAAACCCAAAAAAAGAAACTCTAAACAGCCAGAAAATCGTAATACTACAAGCGCGACTCTAAGGTCAAAATAATACATCACTGTCTCTAAGTCTGAAACAATAAACAAGTTTTGGTTGATGGAATTTCTAGATACAATGAATAAATAATGTACAATGGCGGTTTTGATACAAAGAACCCACCTACCAAAGCAGGTCACCCGTAATGGAAGCAATGTGCCCGAAAAGCCGCAATGAAATCTGTACGGCAAAACCTGCAAGAACTGTGGCACAACGGGGGTGAGTTGCCAACTCGTGAATAGAAAATATCTACAAGCAGAGATCGAATGTATGACCCATCCTAGGTCAATACGATCAGATATATATAAACCTCAATATGAATAAAGCTGAAGCATGCTAAACTGGCAATGTAATCTCTATACATGAGTGTAGTGCCAAGTGCTCGTGCCAGTGCCTCAGGTAATAGCATATCATAAATATGAGGTATGATCCATGTAATTAATCTGCATGTACGTGGATCCCGTCCACTCGTCACCCAATGACAATAACCATCATGCATGTAAATATCATCAGCATATGCATGGAAATATGAGGATATAAACCACCTGTGTCCCTCGCGACACGTCAAAATCATGGAACCAGAGTGCCCAGCATCGACACTCGAAAACATCATGAAAGCTGTGCCCAGCATCGGCACGTAAATCCTCATATATCGGGCTCCGTCAGTCCGGATCAGCCCATGGGTTCCTTCTGCGGAATCGGCCCTCGGCCCCAGCAGTACTCCCATATCCATCTATCGACTCTGGTCGGTATCCTACGGATAACCGCCAAGTCCAACCAATCACCAGTAGGTAGTGGTCCCACTGCCAGGCTCACCGTCTACTACACAGCGAAACCGTTCTCGCCCCGGGATACCATACCGGGTCCACCATGTACCCGCAATCGGCCTCATCCGCCTCCTCGAATCGGATTTCACATGTCGCTCTCAGCACCGAGAAAACACATGGTGGACGCACTGAAATATCATATCAAGGGTAACCGGGTTTTTAAAATGATTACATATTCTCTTTTGAAATACCCGCGGTTCCCAAATCCAGAAATATAATGGAAACAACATATCTCAATGCGCATAATCAGAAAGCATGATGTATGTGACATATAAATGAAGTGCAAGTATATCATGCAGCATGGAATAATAGTATGCACATACAAGGGTCATATCCTGATGCAGTAATACTACTGTGTAGTGACATGACAATTACTGATGAAGATGTGTGTGAGCCGGCAAGTAAGTGTATATGGTACATACGCATCATCGGTAATGGTGCTGGTGTCCTAGCAGCATGATTGTAATATATCAATAAACACAAGCAATGCAATGCAAATAGCATGAATATGCGGAATCAAATAATCAACGCAACAGTGAAGAATCTACCTCAATAAATATATCATGCAGCCTTGCCTTTTGAAATAAGACAAATGAGGGTTTTTGGTAAAATAAGGGCTACGGTGTTTTAAGAAAAGATGCGTCGTTTGAAAATATCCGTAGAATCCCTTTTGCCTATCCTTAAAATATCCCCAATTCGTTAGTTTTGAAATAGGTATGACTCGGGTCTAGTCTAACGACTACTATGCGAACTATGGACCCAACTATCAAGTCAATCGGGAGGAGTATGGAAACCACCTACATCTGAGTCGATATATATATAAATATAATTGTCAATAATCCCGCTTCAATGGTATCGCAAACGATATAACATCCTCGAGTCATGAGCGCGGATCCATCATCAATATAGGCTCATACGGTAAATCGTCGTACGGCATCCCAATAGCTGGGTACGGGTCAATATCACATTATCTCATCACATATCAGGTATCACTACCATCATAACACATAATCTAGGGTACAGATCTAAGTCTAGTACAATCGATACCATCTATATAAATGCATGTGTAAACACACGTCCCAAAGCCCGCCAAAGAATTCCGTCGTATCTCCCATACGAATCCTGTCATATCGTCGATCTCACGGCCTCAAATCGAATCTCATCGACTCAACTCACATCCAAGTACTATCCTCATAAACCAGTATATGTACACATAGTCCCATACCCATGTGAACACATACAAATATAATATATATTCCCATATACACATGCGAAAGAAGGTATGTATGCAAGTGCGTGCGTGTGTGTATGTATGGGAGCAACCCCTACTCTAGGGTTTCGCAATACTAAATCAATCCATCCTATCATCAATAATCTCAAAGAACATATAGTAAATATATGTGTGTATACGTATTCGTATACATCACAACGGACTGCGGGGGTGCTATACGCCATCCACCCGACTTCCCCCGTAAATATAATCTACTCACCTGGTCTTCGCTCGCCGAAATCGATGACGCCACGCTTCTTCGCCTCGGAATCCTTGCGAGGGTACCTACAATAATAAACCGTCGCAATACGTATTAAAATCGAGGCAGAAAACCAATACAGCGCACAGTGTGCTCATAGGTTGGAACCTATGGCCTAAACATGCAAATCAATCACACAATCCCTGTTGTCGATGTACGAACACCCGACAACCAAATACAAATCCAAATATCAAGAAAGTGCATTTTAAAATACGGAAAACATCGCCTAAAACACACCAAAATGCTCCCAGATTTTCCCCAGGTGACAATTAGCCAAAACTGCATATGGGAGGGGTCTATTTTAGTGCAAAATGAGCCCTGGAACAAAACTGGAACAATTCTACCCTACTCTGGCCGCAAATTGCGGCCAGAATGATTAAATCTGCGGCCATGGGTTTGAATTAGGGGCTCGGGTTTTGGTGGTAGCTTCTTAGGTGCCTGCACGACTCACTGTCAGCTCAATTTTATTTTAGGGGTCTCGGGGTGATAGCAGATTCCTAAAACCTTCACAGATTTCACAATATCTCCGATATCGGTTTTCTAAATCCGTATTCCGGGTTTCAAATCTCAGGTTTGGGTCTCAATTTCATCGCTACGGTGTTTGTGCAGCCTCCACTAAGCTCAATTTCATACTATAACTCACAATTTCCTCAAACCCTAAATAGGTTTCCTTTAAGTCCGCAACACCACACGATATCGATTCAATTTTTAACATAGGGGTATAAGTAATGCAAAAACTAATCTAATGATCCAGAAATTACCTCATTTGGCAACTCAAGAATTTTCTTGAGTTGCCCCTAGTGGCCAAAATCCTTGCTTTCTTGGTCCGATATGTTTGTCTCGAGCTCGTGCACCTTTTTAGTGAAATGAAGATAAGGTTTTGAGTTTGTTTTTGTGATGATTTGAGGAGGTGAAGAGGGAGGGAATGAGGAGCTAGGGCAGAAGCAACAACCATGAAGAGGGAGAGAGGAAATGGTGGTGGAAAAAGAAGAAGGAGCCAAGTCAAAGAAGTCCTCACCTACTCTTTCTCTCTCTCACCATACCTATTATCTTTTCTTTTTCTTATTTTCTTTTCTTCACTAAATCCCTTCTCACTTGAATAGTAAACCCAAAAGAAAAGCCATGGTAGAAATGCACAAGTGTAGAGAAAAAGATAAGTGCATGTTTTGCACAAAATTGCTAAAAACCGATTAGCGATTTTTAATCGCGATTAGCACTAAATTAGTGTCTAACTAATCACCAAAAACTTTAAAATGTCATAATCACATAGAATACCCTATTTTGGAATTTTCCATAATTTTTCCGAAATTTTCCCCATTTATTTGTATTTAATTATACCGGAATATTAAAATATTCATTAAAATAATATTAAATTATAAAAATTCCCAAAAATAATATTTTATTGTTTGGAAATGTTACAATCTACCCCCCTTAAAGAAATTCGGTCCTCGAATTTAAATTTAAACCCCCAAATATTAAAACATTTCGATACAAATTCCAAGTCGTCGGGGCTTCGAATCATCAATACATATAACATCATAACGCAATGCATGCGCCTGAGCAATGAGCAGATAACTCTAAAGCAAAACTCCGTCAAGCATCCCGCAATCATCGGAGTCATGGTAAGACACAAATGTCAAATCCAAAACAAAACCAATATGATATAGATCAGAACTATACATGTAGACATCCAATCTATACATGTGAATAGCTGATGTAAATACATGCCAAATATATCCAGGTACTGTCCTCTGACTAGTCCTGTTCAGTACAAAACGAATATCAAATGTCATAAAGATGTACTGCTCCAAAAGGAATAAATCCAAAAATGCACATAACACCACCCTGTGCGTCTGGTGCGCACGGAAATCAAAATCCATATATGTGCCATACAGGTGCACCAAACGACATCTAGATGCAACGGGTGTGCACGAGTATCTGTCATAGGCAACGGGTGTGCCTGACAGCAAAACTAGGTGCATCAGACATGCATGAAGAATCTCGATTTAGTGCATCTGGTGCGCACCCAAAATCGTATCCCAAAACATGCGCCCAACATGCGCGAAAATCCAAATCAGTGCATCCTTCATGTACGAATAAAAGCTAAATCCTGCGCGCTCAACATGCACGAAATCACCAAATCCAATAGCAAAAGCCGAACATGCATAAGTCCAATCAAAAGCACGGAGTGCAAGAATCAATCATCAATATCAGGGTCAAAATCGACGATATAATGCGGCTCGATCAAAATCAGGTGTAGCGCGATGGGAAATCTCACAACCGTGTGCATCATCATGCACAAATAAATCAAAACACTAAAAGTGCATGAAAACTATGCTGGAAGCGTAAATCAAATCACCGGCATAAAGTAGGCATGAAATCATAATCAATACCTCAAGAATAATAACTATGCGCAAGGTATAAATACCCAGTAGGTGCAACCATGGTGCACAAAATATAAATCCGATGCAACAAAGGCACGAAATACAAATCTGGTGCGATAAACGCAAGAAACATAGAACTGGTGCATCCCATGCACAAATACCCAACAATAACTCAAATGCGAAAGCAGCAACACCAAGCGTACCCAGGTGTAAAGAAAATCATAAACGTGTGCAACTGCGTGCACAAAGCACATATAAGCTATACCGAGTGCAAAAATCAAATCGTGAGCGTAACATATGAACCACATCCAATCAGCCGTATGAAATCCATAAAACTCAGTCATCAAGAATAAATCATGTGAATAGATCACCCAAAATACCGAAATCCAAAGTGACGGATACGTGATAGTCAAATCACAAAACCACAAATCATAAATACTGTCGTCGGTATATCCTCTTTCAAAGTCGAGAAGGTGCCGGTACATCCAATCTAGCGGCGTAAGATATCTACTTGTATCTTGCTCACGGTCTGGCGTCCTTATCTTCTCTGTGGATTACCAATCTCGCAATCCATCGGCTCAACGGCCCTGTCAGGTATGCTAACGGAAACAATTCCGTTCTGGCACTGCTCTGGTCATTCTCGGTCAATCCTCACGACCACTCGTAAAGCAGCACGTCACTGGCACCGACTTCTGTATGCATATCCGACCTTTAATCCTAACGGGGAGTAACAACAGCTCAATGGCGTCTCGCACGTACCTCTCATCCCGCTTGTCTGTATCGTCATCCACTTCGACGTCACGTCTCTATCTGCGCACTGTAATGTTCTCGGCTGCGGTCTATCCGAAGTCTCTCATACGGACTCGAAATCACGAACTCGGTATCTTCATCACTCAGTAGAAGATATCTAGCCGAACACGTCCTCAGCGTGCATATCGCGTCTCTGATGTCAGCGGAGTAGAACGTCATCACATCGAAATCCCGTGCGAACTCTTTACTCCACCTTGTTCCAATGTCGACTGATTCGGACTCGTCTCATCGCGGCTGTATGGACTGTGCTCCAACGGCTATGCTCGTATCTGGAGTCTCCCAAGCAGTGTGTCCCATCACATGATATCCGAATGATGTCGAACCATCCGATCGACTCATCAGAACCTCATAATCCCCCAAGATCTCAACATCTTGGGTACAGTTTAATAGTATCGAGTACATACCACAGCATCGGTGGTCCAGCCGTAGAAGGGCAAACCCAAGCCTCACCAATGGCGCCGCGGAACTGCCGCAAACCCTAAGGTTCAAAGGCTTTCACACGGTCATTAAGTCGAGTTAGGGTTTCATTCTTCTAGAGGGTCTATAGAATCGCTTGCATGTCTTTCCGAATACTTTAAACTTGGAAAAATGGGTTCCTGACACTCGATCGTCTCAATCGACTCTCAACGAATCTGCGTGAAGTCGCCTTTAGCTAAAATCAATCTATCTGATGACCTCGCATCGGGTAAGCGAACGAACCATATGTCCTAGCCATTCATCCTCGGTGACTAGCGACTCACCATCATACATCTAAGTATATACCCATGCTGCAGTAGCTCCAATCATCTGGGCGATATCTCATCATTTGCAGCAATAACTGGCTCATTCATCCGTACGCTGAACAACGCCTCAATCCTCCAGGAAAGGCGATACATTGGCGGCCATCTCTAAATTGGTCGGCTCTAGAACTGAGTAAGATTCTCCATACTGGAAATCTTCAACTCCACTGAGCCTTCTCTGGTGCATAAATCGGACGAATCACCTTCATCTCTCAAATCGGGGTAGACTAGCTACCAGCTGTCTCATTTCTGCCTGGAAGCTCCGGCGATCTCAGCTCGCAAGCTCCGGAAGCGACATCCTATCAATCTCAGCAACAGCTGGTCCATCTGTCTGCACGGTAGGCAACACCATAATCTCTGAGGTATGCTGTACCTCAACAGTCCTCTCTCAACTGGCAGCGCTAACAATGGTCCGATCATCCGGTGTAAAACCAAGCACTCGCCTCCACAAGAGGTCACAATCATCATGAACAAGCGATATCTCATTGGTCATCACATCCTGGCTGGCCTCTATCAGTGGTTCAATCCTTTGATACCGATCGGCACGTCCGAGAAATCTCATAAAAGCGATCTGTCAAATGCTCATGGCGCGAAAACACAATAAAACGAAGCCTCTATATGCAATCATATGTCTCTGGAATCACGCCCTGGTCAGTCCTCGTCCATGACGAGCTCATGCTGACACAACTCGAGCCATAGCTCACTCTGCCCGTGCAATCGTGGCAGCAAAATCATAACCAGTATCGATAAGGATAGATCATAGGAAGGAATATAATACTGTGCAAGGAAAATGTACATCCTAAGGTTTCTTAAGTGGAGTGGCGTGTCGTAAGTATGCCGCAGAACATACGTACGGTACGTCCCTCTACTCAAGCTACCAACTCCATCAACCAAGGGTCATCTTATGCGACGAAAGTTCGGGTATAATACCCCCTCGACTAAGTCTAAGTTCCGTAAGGTCAAGCCTAAGTTCCGTATATATGTAAACGCCCTAGGCTCCACATAGTCAAACTTAGACTCGAACCAAGGTTAACCTAGCGCTCTGATACTAACTTTGTCACGACCCGAAATAGCCCGTGACTGGCACTTGAATTATATGAAGTCTATAGGACCCCATCTAATCCAAGTAAGCCAAAAGCCCAGAAATATAAAACCATTTTAGGGAGTAAATAAAGAAAACTAGTTTTTAATAAGTAAAGAAACATGTTTTGAAATCAAGCCTTTAAATAACTAAGCCGAATATGCATTTTTAAAATGTGTATTCTTTTTTGAAAATTTCGGCAGAGTTTCCTTTGTAAAAACTGGCCCCGAACGGGGTACAACAAGAATAATATATGTGAAATGATAAAAGGCATCCCCAAGTGGGAGCTAGCTCTTCGTCAATCGACGGTCACAACCACGTAAGCCATAATAATATACAACGCCAAAGGGCGAGGATCAAAACCCAAAAAAAGAAACTCTAAACAGCCAGAAAATCATAATACTACAAGCGCGACTCTAAGGTCAAAATAATACATCACTGTCTCTAAGTCTGAAACAATAAACAAGTTTTGGTTGATGGAATTTCTAGATACAATGAATAAATAATGTACAATGGCGGTTCTGATACAAAGAACCCACCTACCAAAGCAAGTCACCCGTAATGGAAGCAATGTGCCCGAAAAGCCGCAATGAAATCTGTACAGCAAAACCTGCAAGAACTGTGGCACAACGGGGGTGAGTTGCCAACTCGTGAATAGAAAATATCTACAAGCAGAGATCGAATGTATGACCCATCCTAGGTCAATACGATCAGATATATATAAACCTCAATATGAATAAAGCTGAAGCATGCTAAACTGGCAATGTAATCTCTATACATGAGTGTAGTGCCAAGTGCTCGTGCCAGTGCCTCAGGTAATAGCATATCATAAATATGAGGTATGATCCATGTAATCAATCTGCATGTACGTGGATCCCGTCCACTCGTCACCCAATGATAATAACCATCATGCATGTAAATATCATCAGCATATGCATGGAAATATGAGGATATAAACCACCTGTGTCCCTCGCGACACGTCAAAATCATGGAACCAGAGTGCCCAGCATCGACACTCGAAAACATCATGAAAGCTATGCCCAGCATCGGCACGTAAATCCTCATATATCGGGCTCCGTCAGTCCGGATCAGCCCACGGGCTCCGTCTGCGGAATCGGCCCTCGGCCCCAGCAGTATGCCCATATCCATCTATCGACTCTGGTCGGTATCCTATGGATAACCGCCAAGTCCAACCAATCACCGGTAGGTAGTGGTCCCACTGCCAGGCTCACCGTCTACAACACAGCGAAACCGTTCTCGCCCCGGGGTACCATACCGGGTCCACCATGTACCCGCAATCGGCCTCATCCGCCTCCTCGAATCGGGTTTCACATGTCGCTCTCAGCACCGAGAAAACACATGGTGGACGCACTGAAATATCATATCAAGGGTAACCGGGTTTTTAAATTGATTACATATTCTCTTTTGAAATACCCGCGGTTCCCAAATCCAGAAATATCATGGAAACAACATATCTCAATGTGCATAATCAGAAAGTATGATGTATGTAACATATAAATGAAGTGCAAGTATATCATGCAGCATGGAATAATAGTATGCACATACAAGGGTCATATCCTGATGCAGTAATACTACTGTGTAGTGACATGGCAATTACTGATGAAGATGTGTGTGAGCCGGCAAGTAAGTGTACGTGGTACATACGCATCATCGGTAATGGTGCTGGTGTCCTAGCAGCATGATTGTAATATATCAATAAACACAAGCAATGCAATGCAAATAGCATGAATATACGGAATAAAATAATCAACGCAATAGTGAAGAATCTACCTCAATAAATATATCATGCAGCCTTGCCTTTTGAAATAAGACAAATCAGGGTTTTTGGTAAAATAAGGGCTACGGTGTTTTAAGAAAAGATTTGTCGTTTGAAAATATCCGTAGAATCCCTTTTTCCTATCCTTAAAATATCCCCGATTCGTTAGTTTTGAAATAGGTATGACTCGGGTCTAGTCTAACGCCTACTATGCGAACTACGGACCCAACTATCAAGTCAATCGGGAGGGGTATGGAAACCACCTACATTTGAGTCGATATATATATAAATATAATAGTCAATAATCCCGCCACAATGGTATCACAAACGATATAACATCTTCGAGTCATGAGCGCGGATCCATCATCAATATAGGCTCATACGGTAAATCGTCGTACGGCATCCCAATAGCTGGGTACGGGTCAATATCACATTATCTCATCACATATCAGGTATCACTACCATCATAACACATAATCTAGGGTACAGATCTAAGTCTAGTACAATCGATACCATCTATATAAATGCATGTGTAAACACACGTCCTAAAGCCCGCCAAAGCATTCCGTCGTATCTCCCATACGAATCCTGTCATATCGCCGATCTCACGGCCTCAAATCGAATCTCATCGACTCAACTCACATCCAAGTACTATCCTCATAAACCAGTATATGTACACATATTCCCATACCCATGTGAACACATACAAATATAATATATATTCCCATATACACATGCGAAAGAAGGTATGTATGCAAGTGCGTGCGTGTGTGTATGTATGGGAGGAACCCCTACTCTAGGGTTTCGCAATACTAAATCAATCCATCCTATCATCAATAATCTCAAAGAACATATAGTAAATATATGTGTGTATACGTATTCGTATACATCACCACGGACTGCGGGGGTGCTATACGCCATCCACCCGACTTCCCCCGTAGATATAATCTACTTACCTGGTCTTCGCTCGCCGAAATCGATGACGCCGCGCTTCTTCGCCTCGGAATCCTTGCGAGGGTACCTACAATAATAAACTGTCGCAATACATATTAAAATCAAGGCAGAAAACCAATACAGCGCACAGTGTGCTCATAGGTTGGAACCTATGGCCTAAACGTGCAAATCAATCACACAATCCCTGTTGTCGATGTACGAACACCCGACAACCAAATACAAATCCAAATATCAAGAAAGTGCATTTTAAAATACGGAGAACATCGCCTAAAACACACCAAAATGCTCCCAGATTTTCCCCAGGTGACAATTAGCCAAAACTGCATATAGGAGGGGTCTATTTTAGTGCAAAATGAGCCCTGGAACAAAACTGGAACAATTATACCCTACTCTGGCTGCAAATTGCGGCCAGAATGATTAAATCTGTGGCCATGGGTTTTAATTAGGGGCTCGGGTTTTGGTGGTAGCTTCCTAGGTGCCTGCACGACTCACTGTCAGCTCAATTTTATTTTAGGGGTCTCGGGGTGATAGCAGATTCGTAAAACCTTCACAGATTTCACAATATCTCCGATATTGGTTTTCTAAATCCGTATTCTGGGTTTCAAATCTCAGGTTTGGGTCTCAATTTCATCACTAGGGTGTTTGTGCAGCCTCCACTAAGCTCAATTTCATACTACAACTCACAATTTCCTCAAACCCTAACTAGGTTTCCTTTAAGTCCACAACACCACCCGATATCGATTCAATTTTTAACATAGGGGTATAAGTAATGCAAAAACTAATCTAATGATCCAGAAATTACCTCATTTGGCAACTCAAGAATTTTCTTGAGTTTCCCCTAGTAGCCAAAATCCTTGCTTTCTTGGTCCGATATGTTTGTCTCGAGCTCGTGCACCTTTTTAGTGAAATGAAGATAGGGTTTTGAGTTTGTTGTTGTTATGATTTGAGGAGGTGAAGAGGGAGGGAATGAGGAGCTAGGGCAGCAGCAACAACCATGAAGAGGGAGAGAGGAAATGGTGGTGGAAAAAGAAGAAGGAGCCAAGTCAAAGAAGTCCTCACCCACTCTTTCTCTCTCTCACCATACCTATTATCTTTTATTTTTCTTATTTTCTTTTCTTCACTAAATCCCTTCTCACTTTAATAGTAAACCCAAAAGAAAAGCCATGGTAGAAATGCATAAGTGTAGAGAAAAAGATATGTGCATGTTTTGCACAAAATTGCTAAAAACCGATTAGCGATTTTTAATCGCGATTAGCACTAAATTAGTGTCAAACTAATCACCAAAAACTTTAAAATGTCATAATCCCATATAATACCCTATTTTGGAATTTTCCATAATTTTTCCGAAATTTCCCCCATTTATTTGTATTTAATTATACCGGAATATTAAAATATTCATTAAAATAATATTAAATTATAAAAATTCCCAAAAATAATATTTTATTGTTTGGAAATGTTACAATACTATCTCCAGTACGACGTACTGACGGCTGTGGGACAGACCATCTCCCCAACTGGGATGAGAAGCGTACACACTAGTTTACTCCGGAGTATCGATGCCCTGTCTCGATAATCCTACGACTAGGGACCTGAATAAGGATGTGCTTGTAGACTACCCAGCCCCCACTAGTGTGACTTCCATCACAACGCTGGTAGTCAAGCATGATCCTAAGAGCTCTATCAATACGTATACTTACATATTAAGATAGAAAAACCAAGTAGCGTACTACCATGTTTAGCAAGACTGTTATATACATGTGAATATCCCAAGCTTCCATTAAGCAATATACAAACTAGTATGATACAATAATAGCCCCTAGGGCATATACACTAACAATCTCCCGCTTGCACTAGGGCCATGTACTGGCATATCGAAGACCGATGATCTCGAGTAGCCTCTCGAACTGAATCTGAGGTAGGGCCTTCATGAATGGATCAGCAATGTTCTCTTCAGTAGCAACTCTCCGAACCTCGATCTCCCGACGATCAATGATCTCCCTGATCAGGTGATACCGCCTTAAGATGTGTCTGGACTTCTGATGGGACCTTGGTTCCTTCACTAAAGCTATAGCTCCGTTGTTGTCGCAATACAGAGGTATTGGATCAACAATGGTAGGAACCACCTGAAGTTCTGTTAGGAACTTCTTCATCCAGACCGCTTCTTTTGCGGCATCGCAAGCAGCAATATACTCCGCTTCCAACATCGAGTCAGCAACGGTGTCCTGCTTGGAACTCTTCCAGCACACCATCCCTCCATTGAGGGTAAAGACATAACCTGACATGGACTTGGAATCGTCCTTATCACTCTGGAAGCCGGAATCAGCATAGGCCTCCATCTTGAGGTCCTTTTCGCCGTAAACCAAGAACATCTCCTTAGTCCTCCTCAGGTACTTGAGAATGTTCTTTACTGCTATCCAGTGCTTCTCCCCTGGGTCTGACTGATACCGGCTTACCACTCTCAGTGCGTAAGCTACATCTGGTCTGGTGCACAACATCACATACATTATAGAGCCTACCGCAGAAGCGTAGGGTATAATAGACATGCGTTCCTTTTCCAAATCAGTCTTGGGAGACATCTCTTTGGATAGGGTGATTCCATGACAAGCCGGTAGATTACCGCGCTTAGAATCTTCCGTACTGAATCTTTTCAGTACAGTGTCGATATACTTGGACTGCGAAAGTCCCAACATCCTCTTGGATCTATCACGATAGATCCGGATCCCCAGAATGTAAGAGGCATCACCCAGGTATTTCATGGAGAACCTGTGTGACAAGAATCCTTTGACAGATTGTAGCATAGGAATGTCATTTCCTATCAATAGAATGTCATCCACGTACAAGACGAGGAATACGACAGTTCTGGCTACAACTTTACTATATATGCATGGTTCATATGGATTTTTGATAAAGTCATACTCTTTGACCATTTCATCAAAACAGATGTTCCAACTCCGCGATGCCTGCTTTAATCCATAAATGGATTTAAGCAACTTGCATACTATCCCGCTGCTCCCACTCTGATTGAAACCCTCTGGCTGATCTATATAGACGCACCCTTCTAAATTTCCATTCAGAAAAGCCGTCTTTACGTCCATCTGCCAGATTTCATAATCATGGAAGGCAGCAATAGCAAAAAGGACCCGAATGGATTTGAGCATAGCCACTGGAGAAAATTTTTAGTCATAGTCCAAACTAGGTCTTTGAGGAAAACCCTTTGCAACAAGTCTAGCCTTATAGGTTTCCACCTGTCCATCTACACCAATCTTTTTCTTGAAGATCCATTTGCATCATATAGGTTTTACCCTATCTGGAGCAAAGTCCAAAGCCCATACTTTGTTGGTGTACATGGACTCCATTTTGGTCCGCATTGCATCTAGCCATCGTACCGAGTCGCCGCTCTGGATGGCCTGCTGGAAACTAGTAGGTGTAAGTCCATGCTACCCTTCCCCGGTACTTACGGGGTTGCGGAAGTGGTGAAAATCGATTTTCAAGAGGGTGGTAACATGGACTACAAATACGGATCTTTGTTAAACAACTAACTAACAACCTAACTTGAGTTTTACCTACTCGGTTAGGGGGCTATATCTTTCTTGAACTCCTTCGTCTTCAACTCCTCCCAGTGTACGGATCGGCCTCACCTCGTCGTCTCCTTGCGCCGAAGATGGATCCACCCGAAAGCTTCTACCTTTGGCTTCTTCTTCGAACTTTGAAGAAACTAGAACACTTGGCTTGCTAGGCCTTATGAACTAGAATGAGTAGAGGATTGTTTTGGTGTCTTTTATCTCTAAGGCAATGAGTCTCAATACATGAGAATGGTTTGCCTTGAGCTAGAGAGAGCAACTGATGGCAAGAAAAAGAAATGAAATGAGAGAATGATAGAGTCTTTTGCCATCCAACCTCTCATAATCCAAAAACATCATAAAAAAAATAGTAATCAAGTATTGTGTGATGGTTTAAGTCAAAATGGCTATATCATTTCATGCACTCATTTTGCATAAATAAACAAGCAAGCAAAAGTCTTTGCCATGGAATGATAGCCATTGTCATGATGATGGTCAACTAGTCTAACCTAGTCAACCGGTCAACAAAGTCAACAAGTCAACAAAGTCAACCCCTCAACAACCATGTCACTATAATACTTAATTAATATTATTGTTAATCATATTTCTTATTCTCATTAGGGTTAAGCAAAAGTCAATAGTCAACAGTCAACAGTCAACAACCCTAATGAGAATCCTCTGCCTCTGTCTCTCTGTCAACTGTGCATACACACCCGCATCCGCGTTCCGAGGAACACGAATACAAACGAGATAAAACCAATCCCAAAACGTACACTAGGATCTGGCTTAAACCAAAGCCCGCTAGTGTTAACTTTTCGGACACTGTACGTGCACAAGTGCATGGGTGTGACCGAACCCTGTCGCAAAACCATGCGACCAGTTGCAAAACCATGTGACAGCTACTCTTTTGCCTAAAGGCGAATAGCTTTCTGTGTGGGACTCTAAAGACTCGACACTATACTGGCAGTGGGTTTAACCACAGACCGCAAGCGGAACTAGCTGTGCGTAACGGTCCCCAGGTAGATGCCGACAAGAAGACTGACGAGGTGAAACCCATCTGAACTTCTACTGAGCCTGAATGTGACAATCTCCATACAGTCCGGTCTGTTCGTCTGATACATCGCATGGCGGGCTTAGGGGGCAGTAAACGTCAGTCCCCTAATAGCGGTACAAGTCGTGTCGGAGTGAAGCCCAGAACACCCTGAGATAGCACTGGAAACCTACCAATATATCTTGCTTGCCCTGGCCAGGGACTACTCGTGTAATTGCTCTCCTTGACACAGCACGATGTCAACCCCCAATACCGGGAGAGACGAATCCTGTCTAACCGTCACTGCCTCCAAGTGCTTCGGGACTGCACCCAAAAACTACCTGTTTGCACGACTCCTTTGAGCCGTGGTAGGGTAGTAATCAAAGTACAGTGGGAACACACTCGAGGCGAAGTGACAGTGTCAAGTCAGCGGACTAAGCTGTACTCATGTCACCTGGAAACTGATAACTAACGATAGGTATAGTACCAACCAACATTTCCCGACGAGTCCTGTCCAGTGTACTCGTAACCTAACGAGCACCCGCATACTATCTCAAGTACGACATACTGACGACTGTGGGACAGACCGTCTCCCACACTGGGATGAGAAGCGCATACGCTAGTCTACTCCGGAGTATCGATGCTCTGTCTCGATAGTCCTGCAACTAGGGACCTGCATAAGGATGTGCTTATAGATTACCCAGCCCCCATGAGTGTGACTGCCATCACAACGCCGGTAATCAAGCAAAGATCCTAAGGGCTCCACTAATGTGTATAGGTGATATGCTAAAATAAACACATGTACACATTAAAGCAGAAACAAACCAAGTAGCATACTACTATATTGAGTAAGATTGTCAATATAAGGTGAATATCCCAGGCTTCCATTAAGTAATATACATACTAGTATGATACAGTAATGGGCTCTAGGGCATATACACTAACAATCTCCCACTTGCACTAAGGCCATGTACTGGCGTATCGAAGACTTATCATCTCGATCAGCCGCTCGAACTGAGTCTGGGGTAAGGCCTTTGTGAGTGGATCAGCAGTGTTATCTTCCGTAGAAACTCTCCGAACCTCGATCTCCTGGCGACCCACGATCTCCCTGATCAGGTGATACCGCCTCAAGATGTGTCTGGACTTCTGATGGGACCTTGGTTCCTTCGCTAAAGCTATAGCCCCGTTGTTGTCGCAATACAGAGGTATTGGATCAACAATGGACGGAACCACCTGAAGTTCAGTTAAGAACTTCCTTATCCAGACAGCTTCTTTTGCGGCATCTGCAGCAGCGATATATTCCGCTTCCATCGTCGAGTCAGCAACGGTTTCCTGTTTGGAACTCTTCCAACACACCGCCCCTCCATCGAGGGTAAAGACATAACCCGACATGGACTTGGAATCATCCTTGTCACACTAGAAGCTGGAGTCAGCAAAGGCCTCGATCTGGAGGTCTTTTCCGCCATACACCAAGAACATCTCCTTAGTCCTTCTCAGGTACTTGAGAATGTTCTTTACTGCTATCCAGTGTTTCTCCCCAGGGTTTGACTGATACCGGCTTACCACACTCAGTGCATAAGCTACATCTGGTCTGGTACACAACATCGCATACATTATAGAGCCTACCGCAGAAGCGTAGGATATAATAGACATGCGATCCCTTTCCAAATCAGTCTTGGGAGACATCTCTTTGGAAAGGGTGATCCCGTGACAAGCCGGTAGATTACCGCGCTTGGAATCTTCCATACTGAATCTTTTCAGTATGGTGTCGATGTACCTGGACTGTGAGAGTCCCAGTATCCTCTTGGATCTGTCACGATAGATCTGGATCCCCAGAATGTATGAGGCATCACCCAGGTCTTTCATGGAGAACCTGTGTGACAAGAACCCTTTGACAGATTGTAGCATAGGAATGTCATTTCCTATTAAGAGAATGTCATCCACGTATAAAACGAGGAATACTACAGTTCTCGCTACAAATCTACTATAGATGCATGGTTCATCTGGATTTTTGATAAAGCTAAATTCTTTGACCGTCTCATCAAAACAGATGTTCCAACTCCGCGATACCTGCTTTAGTCCGTAGATGGACTTAAGCAACTTGCACACCTTTCCGCTGCTCCCACTCTGAATGAAACCCTCTGGCTGGTCCATATAGACACACTCCTCTAAATTTCCATTTAGAAAAGCGGTCTTTACGTCCATCTGCCAGATCTCATAGTCGTGGAAGGCAGCAATGGCAAGAAGGATCCGAATGGATTTCAGCATAGCTACTGATGAAAAGGTCTCGTCATAGTCCAAACCAGGTCTTTGACGAAAACCCTTTGCAACCAGTCTAGCTTTATAGGTCTCAACCTGTCCATCTACACCAATCTTCCTTTTGAAGATCCACTTGTATCCTACGGGTTTTACCCCATCTGGAGCAACGTCCAACGTCCATACTTTGTTGGTGTACATGGACTCCATTTCGGTCCGCATTGCATCCAGCCATTTTACCGAGTCAACGCTCTGAATGGCCTGCTGGAAGCTAGTCGGCTCATCATAATCAATAATGCAATCCTCTCTATCCCCGTCTATGAAAAAACCGTAGTATCTCTCGGGCGGATGAGACTGCCTACTACTCCTGCGGAGCGGCGCAGGAATGTCATGATCTTTCGAACCCTCTGGTTCTACTAAGCTTTCAGTAATAGCTCGTGGTTCTGGAATTTCTTCCAGTTCTATTGCGCTCCCACTTATCTGATTTTCCAAAAACTCAGTTTCTAAGAAGTGGGCATGACGAGAAACATAAATCTTTTGTTCCTCTTTGCAATAGAAGAAATATCCCTTGGAGTTCTTTGGATATCCCACAAACTTGCACTGTACTGAGCGTGCCTCGAGTTTGTCCGCATGCTGCTTTTTGACAAAAGCTGGACATCCCCATGTCTTAATGTGATTAAGATAGGGTCTCTTCCCACACCATATCTGATATGGTGTAGTAGGCACAATCTTAGTTGGAACTCGGTTCAAAAGGTATGCAGCTGATTCTAGTGCATATCCCCAGAATGATTGCGGTAACTCAGCGTTACTCATCATGGACCGTACCATATCCAATAGGGTTCGGTTCCGTCTCTCCGATACACCGTTATGTTGTGGAGTAAGCTGAGAGAGAATTCCATTCTCTTTTAAGTAATCCAGGAACTCGGCACTCAAGTATTCACCACCTTGATCAGATCTTAGGGTCTTGATACTTTTGCCGTTTTGTTTTTCTACTTCATTCTTATATTCCTGGAATTTTCCAAAGGCTTCGGATTTATGTTTCATTAAGAAGACATAACCGTACCTTGAAAAGTCATCCGTAAAAGTAATGAAGTAAGAATAACCGCTTCGCGCATGTGTAGACATTGGACCGCACACGTCGCTGTGTACGAGTCCCAAGAGCTCGCTCGCTCTTACTCCGTGTCCAGTGAACGGAGTCTTTGTCATCTTTCCTTTGAGACAGGATTGACAAGTGGCATACGATTGATATTCGAACGGATCCAAATATCCTTCTGTATGTAACTTCGTCAACTTTCTCTCATTGATGTGACCCAGTCTATAATGCCATAAGAAAGTCTGATTTATTTCCGGAGACTTTCTTTTGTGTGTATTCTGGACATTGAAAATCTGTGGTTGGTTTAGTACGTATATACCATTGCTTAATGTACCCGACCCAATAAGAACTTGATTAAGGTGAATGTTTACAACATTACTTGCAAACGCAAATTCATAACCTTCTTTAGAAATCAAAGATACAGAAATGATATTACAAGTTGCGTTGGGTACAAAAAAGCAATTACGTAAAACCAAAACATGTCCATCTGACATTCCCAGGTGATAGTCCCCCACGGCCTTAGCATCCATGCTTGCTCCGTTTGCAACTTTGAGGGTCATGTCACCTGCCTTCAAAACCCTACGGTTTCTCAACACCTGCAAAGAATTATAGATATGAGATCCTGATCCGGTATCCAATACCCAGGAAGTAGAGTTTATTGATAGACAGTTTTCAATAACATACACACCTGAAGCTGAAGCCGCAACTTGCTTCAGATCCTGTGTTCTGGCTTTCCAAGCCATGCAATCTTTCTTCCAGTGACCACTCTTATGACAGTAAAAGCATTCTTCCTTATCCACAAGCTTTCCCGCTACCTTTGTTGCTTTTGTCTTTCCCTTCGTATCCACTTTACTAACACCGCCCCTTGGTTTGGTGGGGGCTTTCTTCTTCTTTCCCTTGGCTTTCGCCTTGGATCTAGAAGAGGAAGATCCTCCTACAAACAAAGTGGATGTTTCCCTACCTTTCTGTAGGGTGCCCTCTGCACTCCTCAGCATATTGAGGAGTTTTGAAAGTTCAACTTCTTTTTCTTGCAAGTTGAAATTCAGGATGAACTGGGCGTAAGTGGAAGGAAAGGACTGAAAGAATCAAGTCCGTATAGAGCTCATTCTCCAACGTGGTCCCAAGGTCCACGAGCTCCTCAATGAAGCCAATCATCTTAAGCACGTGTTCCGCTACCGATGATCCGATGGCCAACTTTGCCGAAAACAACTTCTTCGACACTTCGTATCTGGCGATACGAGATTGCTCTCCATACAGTTCTTTTGTATGGAGAAATATGGATTCGAGGTCCATATTCTCGTGCCTCCTCTGATGTTCGTTATCCATAGAGACAAGCACGAGGCACTTGGCCTTCACGCAATCGATCTCCCAAGTCTTACGGATTTCCTTATCCGCGACGCTGGAGGTGGGTCCTGGGACAGGGGGAGCTTTGGTGGTAAGGAGATACCCTAACTTGTCATAAGTGATTGCCATTTTGACATTCCTGAGCCAATCTTTGTAGTTTGGCCCTGTCAGTATGTTTTTATCTAGTAATAACTTAAGTCCGGTCATGATGATTGGTCGCTGCAATTAGGAGAGAGAGAAGAAACACTTTAGCATGATGCTCTTGCAAGTTTAGAGTGGTTTTTAATTTTTCTAAACAGGATGTCTCCCACTGTCTCTCGAATCCCTCCTCAAACTAAAAAGGATGAATTAGTCAGGATCAATCTCACCGTACAATACTTGCTTAACCGTTCGGCCAAGCTGGTGTCGGTACTTCGAGGGAGGTTTTCCAACGCTTTCGCGAAGTTCCTTAATTTAAGAACCTCTTTTCCCTGGGGGCGTAGCCCCGCTAACACCTTTCAAGACACCTACTTGGTTTATAGCATTGATCGTTAAGTGAGAAATTTCCCGAGGAGTAGCATATACTCACAGTAGGATCGGGATCCACATATCATTGCGTGACAAAACTGAAGCAATCCTACCAGAATCATCACACTCCAAATGGTATGCAGCGCTA
The DNA here is from genome assembly GCA_030015575.1 of Agapanthus africanus. Lineage (NCBI taxonomy): Eukaryota > Viridiplantae > Streptophyta > Magnoliopsida > Asparagales > Amaryllidaceae > Agapanthus > Agapanthus africanus. The sequence goes on from CM057340.1 coordinate 271,488,520, forward strand.
GCAAGTTTCAGTTCTTTTGAAACTCCCGATGTGGATTTTTGCCCCATGCTCTTATGACCTTGAGTTTGGCCAACAAATCATAAGTCACATGTCAAGTTCTACCCGTCATTCTCCAGGTTAATTTGAGCCCACCCGCACATACCCTTGACTTTGGCCAACAAGGTAGAACGACTGCCCCAAACCAACACATCTATCTATGCTGCACATGAATACCCAATAGCTACCAATCATTATGCCTTGACTTTGGCCAACAAACATAGCTTGAATACTATTGACCATCCATGTGAAATGACGGAGGGCTACGAATGGTTTTGGCGAAACCGTGAACGTAGTGAACTTGATATAATCGATGGAACGGGATAGCTTTTAAAAGGAGTGGCTTAAGCTCCGCGTTTAAAAGTTATTTTTTGAAAAAAAACCGAGTGGTTTTGAAAGTGTTCCAACGACTTTTACTTGGTTTATTTTTTCTTGCATTAATTCCAATGCGTCCCATCATTTAATCCTACCATTGCAGAAAACAACCAAAATATGACGTGTGCTTATGCCATCCGCATTCGCCATGGGGCCCCGTCATTACCCTTTAGGTTACTTAACTAACGACAGAGCGGGGGCTGGACTAGCGCGGATGCAAAACATAAGCAACGCCTAAATAATATCATACATAGATATATTGCAATGATAGCCATTTCAGATCACAGATGAACACATTGGATATACTAGAAATCCGCAATTCGTACGAGCCTGTAACGAAAAGCGGATTACACGGTCGCGATGAATAGCCAATACCCCACCCTAGACCCCTACGGGTGCGGCAAACTACCCGCCAAATATCCGAAGTGGAGCAACCTCCCTCAACGACGTGAGTAGGCCACTCGGCACTTCGAGATACCCGGTAGTTTGTGCACCCCACCTTGGGTCTATCCTAGGAGCAAAAACAGTAAAAAGAAATTATACAATGACGGCTACAACCCCGACCCGGTTGTGCGGCCAAAAATAATATTACATCAATTTACATATTACATGAATTGAAAGATAAAAGAAAACTCTCATCTCACAACCCCCCGGCTATTCATCCATGACAATCCAATGAATTCATATACACATACCATCAACATTACAGATCACAGATATGTATAACCCCCACTAATCGACGTATAGCAATTAGCGGACGTTCAATACATATAACACATCACAGATATATACCCGTCAGCTTAAGTCTTTAGAAGTTCGATCAAAATACGGATTTTCAAGCCCCAAAAACTAATTTTTCTTTCTGGAAAATCTGGGCAGAAAAGACATATTGTAAAAATCCCAAAATACCCCCAGAAACACACTGCAAGAAATTTGAGCCACGACCGACTCAACTCGGCCGCGGATCCGCGGCAGGAGCGTGCTCCCACCGCGGTTCCGCGGCGCTTTGAACGGTTCTCTGGACCAAATTTCTTGAGTGTCTTTTAAAAAGCCTGAGTCGATTTTTGGAGTATGATTTATCAATTTTTGAACAGAATACAGAATCGACAGAAACTTGATTTTCCGGGTGTTTTTCGTGACTTTTTCTTCGATCGAACTTCTACTTACTTTGCTAACATGTTAGATAGTGTTTAACCTGGCTCTGATACCACTGTAAGTCTATGCTACCCTTCCCCGGTACTTACGGGGTTGCGGAAGTGGTGAAAAACGATTTTCAAGAGGGTGGTAACATGGACTACAAATACGGATCTTTGTTAAACAACTAACTAACAACCTAACTTGAGTTTTTCCTACTCGGTTAGGGGGCTATACCTTTCTTGAACTCCTTCGTCTTCAACTCCTCCCGGTGTATGGATCAGCCTCACCTCGTCGTCTCCTTGCGCCGAAGATGGATCCACCCGAAAGCTTCTACCTTTGGCTTCTTCTTCGAACTTTGAAGAAACTAGAACACTTGGCTTGCTAGGCCTTGTGAACTAGAATGAGTAGAGGATTGTTTTGGTGTCTTTTTTATCTCTAAGGCAATGAGTCTCAACACATGAGAATGGTTTGCCTTGAACTAGAGAGAGAAAGAGGAAGAGGGAGAGCTTGAGATAGTGATGGCAAGAGAGAGAAATGAAATGAGAGAATGATAGAGTCTTTTGCTATCCAACCTCTCATAATCCAAAAACATCATAACAAAAATAGTAATCAAGTATTGTGTGATGGTTTAAGTCAAAATGGCTATATCATTTCATGCACTCATTTTGCATAAATAAACAAGCAAGCAAAAGTCTTTTCCATGGAATGATAGCCATTGTCATGATGATGGTCAACCGATCCAACAAAGTCAACAGGTCAACAAAGTCAACCCCTCAACAACCATGTCACTATAATACTTAATTAATATTATTGTTAATCATATTTCTTATTCTCATTAGGGTTAAGCAAAAGTCAATAGTCAACAGTCAACAACCCCAATGAGAATCCTCTGCCTCTGTCTCTCTGTCAACTGTGCATACACACCCGCATCCGTATTCCGAGGAACACGAATACAAACGAGATAAAACCAATCCCAAAACGTACACTATGATCTAGCTTAAACCACAGCCCGCTAGTGTTAACTGTCCGGACACTGTACGCGCACAAGTGCACGGATGTAACCGAACCCTGTCGCAAAACCATGCGACAGCTACTCTTTTGCCTAAAGGCGAATAGCTTTCTGTGTAGGACTCTAAAGACTCGACACTACACTGGCAGTGGGTTTAACCACAGACCGCAAGCGGCACTAGCTGTGCGTAACGGTCCCCAGGTAGATGCCGACAAGAAGACTGACGAGGTGAAACCCATCTGAACTCCTACTGAGCCTGAATGCGAAAATCTCCATACAGTCCGGTCTGTTCGTCTGATACATCGCATGGCGGGCCTAGGGGGCGGTAAACGTCAGTCCCCTAATAGCGGTACAAGTCGTGTCGGAGTGAAGCCCAGAACACCCTGAGATAGCACTGGAAACCTACCAGTATATCTCGCTTGCCCTGGCCAGGGACTACTCGTGTAATGGCTCTCCTTGACACGGCGCGATGTCAACCCCCAATACCGGGAGAGACGAATCCTGTCTAACCGTCACTGCCTCCAAGTGCTTCGGGACTGCACCCAAAAACTACCTGTTTGCACGACTCCTTTAAGCCGTGGTAGGGTAGTAATCAAAGTACAGTGGGAACGCACTCGAGGCGAAGTGACAGTGTCAAGTCAGCGGACTAAGCTGTACTCATGTCACCTGGGAACTGATAACTGACGATAGGTATAGTACCAACCAACAGTTCCCGACGAGTCCTGTCCAGTGTACTTGTAACCTAACGAGCACCCGCATACTATCTCAAGTACGACGTACTGACGGCTGCGGGACAGACCGTCTCCCACACTGAGATGAGAAGCGCATACGCTAGTCTACTCCGGAGTATCGATGCCCTGTCTCGATAGTCCTGCGACTAGGGACCTGCATAAGGATGTGCTTATAGATTACCCAGCCCCCATGAGTGTGACTGCCATCACAACGCCGGTAGCAAAGATCCTACGGGCTCCACTAATGTGTATAGGTGATATGCTAAAATAAACACATGTACACATTAAAGCAGAAACAAACTAAGTAGCATACTACTATATTGAGCAAGATTGTCAATACAAGGTGAATATCCCAAGCTTCCATTAAGTAATATACATACTAGTATGATACAGTAATGGCCTCTAGGGCATATACATTAACAGTAGGTTCATCATCATCGATGATGCAATCCTCTCTATCCCCATCTATGAGAAAACCGTAGTATCTCTCAGGTGGATGAGACGGCCTACTACTCCCGCGGAGGGGTGCGGGAATGTCCTGTTCTTCTTGAACTACTGGTTCTACCAAACTTTCAGTAGTATTTTGTGGTTCTGGAATTTCTTCCAGTTCTATTTCGCTCCCACTTATTTCCTTTTCTAAAAACTGCTGTTCTAGAAAATGGGCATTACGAGAAACAAAAACCTTTTGTTCCTCTGCGTAATAGAAATAATATCCCTTGGAGTTCTTTGGATATCCCACAAACTTACACTGTACTGATCGTGCCTCGAGCTTGTCCGCATGCTGCTTTTTAACAAAAGCTGGACATCCCCATATCTTTATATGCTGAAGATGGGGTTTCTTCCCACTCCACATCTGATATGGGGTGGTAGGCACAGTTTTGGTAGGAACCCTGTTCAGAAGATATGCCGCTGAATCTAGTGCATAACCCCAGAAAGATCGCGGTAACTCAGCATTACTCATCATGGAACGTACCATATTCAATAGGGTTCGATTCCATCTCTCCGATACACCATTATGCTGTGGAGTGTATGGAGGAGTAAGCTGAGAGAGAATTCCTTTCTCTTTTAGGTAACCTAGGAACTCGGCACTCAAGTATTCACCACCTCGATTAGATCTTAGTGTCTTGATACTTTTGCCGGTTTGGTTTTCTACTTCATTCTTATACTCTTGGAATTTCTCAAAAGCCTCGGATTTATGTTTCATCAAATAAATGAATCTGTACCTTGAGTAATCATCCGTAAAAGTAATGAAATAGGAAAAACCACCTCGAGCATGTGTAGACATTGGACCACATACATCGCTGTGTACGAGTCCTAAGAGCTTGCTCGCTCTTACTCCATGTCCAGTAAATGGAGTCTTTGTCATCTTTCCTTTGAGACAAGTGTAAGCCCATGCTACCCTTCCCTGGTACTTACGGGGTTGCGGAATTGGTGAAAAACAATTTTTCAAGAGGTGGTAACATGGACTTATAATACGGATTTTTGTTAAACAACCATCTAACAAACCTAACTAGGAGTTTTACCTACTCGGTTAGGGGGTTATGCCTTTCTTGAACTCCTTCGTCTTCAACTCTTATGGTGTACGGACCGGCCTCCCCTCATCGTCTTCTCGCGCCGAAGATGGATCCACCCAAAAGCTTCTACCTTTTGGCTTCTTCTTCGAACTTGAAGAAACTAGAACACTTGGCTTGCTAGGCCTTGTGAACTAGGATGAGTAGAGGATTGTTTTGGTGTTTTTATCTCTAAGGCAATGGTTCTCAACTCATGAGAGGGGTTTGCCTTGAGCTAGAGAGAGCAAGAGGAAGAGGGAGAGCTTGAACAAGAGAGAGCTCAAGAGAGAGAAAACAAATGAAAGAATGAGCATCACTTTTCTCAACTTCTCTCTCATAATCCAAAAAGAATAATAATAATAATAGTAATTGAGTATTATGTGATGGTTCATATCATATCAAGTGGCATTATCATTTCATGCACTCATTTTGCAAAGCTCAACAAGCAAGCAAAAGTCTTTGCATGAAATGACAACCATTGTAATGATGATGGTCAACTAGTCCAACCTAGTCAACCGGTCAACCAAGTCAACAAGTCAACAAAGTCAACCTTTGAACCCAACCATGGCACAATAATACTTAATTAATATTATCATTAATCATATTTCTTATTCTCATTAGGGTTTAGCAAAAGTCAACAGTCAACAGTCAACAACCCTAATGAGAATTCTCTGCCTCTGTCTCTCTGTCAACTGTGCATACACACCCGCATCCGCGTTCCGAGGAACACGAATACAAACGAGATAAAACTAATCCCAAAACGTACATTAGGATCTGGCTTAAACCAAAGCCCGCTAGTGTTAACTGTCCGGACACTAAACGTGCACAAGTGCACGGATGTGACCGAACCGTGTCGCAAAACCATGCGACCAGTCGCAAAACCATGTGACCTCTACTCTTTTGCCTAAAAGCGAATAGCTCTCTGTGTGGGACTCTAAACACTCAACACTACGCTGGCAGTGGGTTTAACCACAGACCACAAGCGGTACTAGCTGTGCGTAACGGCCCCCAGGTAGATGCCGATAAGAAGACGGACGAAATGAAACCCATCTGAACTCCTACTGAGCCTGAATGTGACAGTCTCCGTACAGTCCGGTCTGTTCGTCTGATACATCGCATGGCGGGCCTAGGGGCGGTAAACGTCAGTCCCCTAATAGCGGTATAAGTCGTGTCGGAGTGTAGCCCAGAACACCCTGAGATAACACTGGAAATCTACCAGTATATCTCGCTTGCCCTGGCCAGGGACTACTTGTGTAATGGCTCTCCTAGACACAGCGCAATGTCAACCCCCAATACCGGGAGAGACGAATCCTGTCTAACCGTCACTGCCCCTAAGTGCTTCGGGACTGCACCCAACTACTACCTGTTTGCACGACTCCTTTGAGCCGTGGTAGGGTAGTAATCAAAGTACAGTGGGAACACACTCGAGGAGAAGTGACAGTGTCAAGTCAGCGGACTAAGCTGTACTCATGTCACCTGGGAACTGATAACTGATGATAGGTATAGTACCAACCAATCAGTTCCCGATGAGTCCTGTCCAGTATACTCGTAACCTAACGAGCACCCGCATACTATCTCAAGTACGACGTACTGACGGCTGTGGGACAGACTGTCTCCCCTGCTGGGATGAGAAGCGCATACGCTAGTCTACTCCGGAGTATCGATGCCCTGTCTCGATAGTCCTACGACTAGGGACCTGTATAAGGATGTGCTTATAGATTACCCAGCCCCCACGAGTGTGACTGCCATCACAACGCTGGTAATCAAGCAAAGATCCTAAGGGCTCTACTAATATGTATAAGCAATATGCTAAAAGAAACACATGCACATATTAAAGTAGAAACAAACCAAGTAGCATACTACCATTTTGAGCAAGATTGTCTATACAAGGTGAATATCCCAAGCTTCCATTAAGTAATATACAAACTAGTATAATACAGTAATGGCCTCTAGGGCATATACACTAACAATCTCCCACTTGCACTAAGGCCATGTACTGGCGTATCGAAGACCTATCATCTCGATCAGCCACTCGAACTGAGTCTGGGGTGAGGCCTTCGTGAGTGGATCAGCAGTGTTATCTTCTGATTTTCTCTCTTCACCTCGATCTCCCGGCGATCTATGATCTCCCTGATCAGGTGGTACCGCCTCAAAATGTTCCTGGACTTCTGATGGGACCTGGGTTCCTTCGCTAAAGCTATAGCGCCGTTGTTGTCACAATACAGCGGTATTGGATCAACACTGGTAGGAACCACCTGAAGCTTCGTGAGGAACTTCTTCATCCAGACAGCTTCCTTTGCGGCATCGCAAGCAGCTATGTACTCCGCTTCCATAGTTGAGTCAGCAACGGTTTCCTGCTTGGAGCTCTTCCAGCAAACCGCCCCTCCATTGAGAGTAAAGACATAACCCGACATGGACTTGGAGTCATCCTTGTCACTCTGGAAGCTGGAGTCAGCAAAGGCCTCGATCTGGAGGTCTTTTCCTCCATACACCAAGAACATCTCCTTAGTCCTTCTTAGGTACTTGAGAATGTTCTTTACCGCTATCCAGTGCTTCTGCCCTGGATCTGACTGATACCGGCTTACAACGCTTAATGCGTATGCTACATCTGGTCTGGTACACAACATCGCATACATAATAGAGCCTACTGCAGATGCGTAGGGTATTGATGACATGCGAGCCCTTTCCAAATCAGTCTTGGGAGACATCTCTTTGGAGAGAGTTATTCCGTGACAAGCCGGTAGATTACCGCGCTTGGAATCTTCCATACTGAATCGTTTCAGTATGGTGTCGATGTACCTGGACTGTGAAAGTCCCAACATCCTTTTAGATCTATCACGATAGATCTGGATCCTCAGAATGTAGTTGGCATCGTCCAGGTCCTTCATGGAGAGCCTCTGTGACAAGAATCCTTTGACTGAATGTAGCATAGGAATATCATTTCCTATTAGGAGAATGTCATCGACGTACAAGACGAGGAATACCACATTTCTCCCTACAATCTTACTGTAAATGCATGGTTCATCTGGGTTTTTGATAAAGTCGAATTCTTTGACCGTATCATCAAAGCAGATGTTCCAACTCCGCGATGCCTGCTTCAGTCCATAGATGGACTTGAGCAACTTGCACACTTTACCGCTGCTCCCACTCTGATTGAATCCCTCTGGCTGATCCATATAGACGCACTCTTCCAAATTTCCATTTAGGAAAGCCGTCTTTACGTCTATCTGCCAGATCTCATAATCGTGGAAGGCAGCAATGGCAAGAAGGATCCGAATGGATTTGAGCATGGCTACCGGAGAAAAGGTCTCGTCATAGTCCAAACCAGGTCTTTGACGAAAACCCTTTGCAACAAGCCTAGCTTTATAGGTTTCAACCTGCCCATCTACACCAATCTTCTTTCTGAAGATCCATTTGCAGCCTACGGGTTTTACCCCTTCTGGAGCCAAGTCCAAAGTCCAAACTTTGTTGGTGTACATGGACTCTATCTAGGTCCGCATTGCATCCAGCCATTTTACCGAGTCACCGCTCTGAATGGCTTGCTGGAAGCTAGTAGGCTCGTCATAATCAATGACACAATCCTCTCTATCCCCGTCTATGAGAAAACCGTAGTATCTCTCGGGCGGATGAGACTACCTACTACTCCTGCGGAGCGGTGCAGGAATGTCCGGTTCCCCTGAAACTTCTGGTTCTTCCAAGCTTTCAGTAATAGCTTGTGGTTCTGGAATTTCTTCCAGTTCTATTGCGCTCCCACTTATCTGATTTTCCAAAAATTCAGTTTCCAAGAAGTGGGCATGCGGAGAAACAAAAACTTTTTGTTCTTCTGCGGAATAGAAAAGATACCCTCTGGAGTTCTTTGGGTATCCCACAAACTTACACAGTACTGAGCGTGCCTCGAGCTTGTCCGCATGCTGCTTTTTTACAAAAGCTGGACATCCCCATGTCTTAAGATACTTAAGACAGGGTTTCTTCCCACTCCATATCTGATATGGGGTGGTAGGCACCGTCTTGGTTGGAGATTTGTTCAAGAGATATGCAGCTGTTTTTAGTGCATAACCCCAGAAAGATTGCGGTAACTCAGCCTTACTCATCATGGAACGAACCATATTCAATAGGGTTCGATTCCTTCTTTCAGATACACCATTGTGTTGTGGTGTGTATGGAGGAGTACGCTGAGAGAGAATTCCATTCTCTTTTAAGTAGTCCAGAAACTCGGCACTCAAGTATTCACCACCTCGATCAGATCTCAGTGTCTTTATACTTTTGCCTGTTTGTTTTTCAACTTCTATCTTGTATTCCCGAAATTTCTCAAAGGCCTCGGATTTGTGCTTCATTAAGAAGACATGTCCATACCTAGAGAAATTATCTGTGAAAGTAATGAAGTATGAATAACCACTTCGCGCATGTGTAGACATTGGACCACACACATCACTGTGTATGAGTCCTAAGAGCTCGCTCGCTTTTACTCCGTGTCCAGTGAACGGAGTCTTTGTCATATTTCCTATGAGACAAGATTCACAAGTGGCATAAGACTGATACTCGAACGGATTCAAGTATCCCTCTTTATGTAACTTAGTTAATCGTGTCTCATTAATGTGACCCAGTCTACAATGCCATAAGAAAGCTTGATTTGTTTCCGGAGACTTTCTTTTAAGTGTGTTCTGGACACTAAAAATCTGTGCTTGATTCAATACGTATATTCCGTTATTTAATGTACCTGACCCAATCAGAACTTGATTTAGGTGGATGTGTACTACATCGCTTACAAAAGTAAAACCATATCCTTCCTTAGAAAGTAAGGATACAGATATGATATTACAAGTCGCACCTGGTACATACAAACAGTTACACAAAATCAATATCTGCCCAGTTGTCAGTCCAAGATGATATTCCCCTACGGATTCAGCATCCATGCTCATTCCGTTAGTAACCCTGAGAGTCATATCACCTTTCCTGATAACCCTACGGTTTCTCAGAGCCTGTAATGAATTACAGATGTGAGATCCTGATCCGGTATCCAATACCCAGGAAGTAGGGTTAACTGACATACAGTTCTCTACTACAAACACACCCGAAGTCGAAACCAAAACATGCTTCGAATTCTGGCTACTGGCTTTGCAAGCCCTGCAATCCTTCTGCCAATGTTCATTCCCATTACAATATGAATGTCCCTCTTTAACTACATCCAATCCCGAAACTTTTGCCCTTCCTTTTCCTTCTTCTTCCCTGGTTTCCTTCAGGGTATAAGCAGAGGGCAGGGACTGTAGAATCAAGTCAGTACTTGACTCGTTCTTCAATGTGGTCTTCAGGTCCGTGAGCTCAAAATAGCTGGTCTCTGTAAGGACGTTGCCCCGTACAGATGACCCGATAGCCAACCTCGCTTGAAGCAATTCGTTCGAGGTCTCATATCTTGAGATACGAGATTGCTCTCCAAATAAATCTTTGTTATGGAGGAAGATAGAAACTAAGTCCATCTTCTCGTGTTGCCTCTGGTTTGCACCATCAACTAAGGCTAACACGAGGAACTTGGCTTTCGCACAGTCTTTTTCTGATGTCTTACGGATGTCAATGTCCGTGACAGGGGAAACTGGTCCTAAGACGGCAGGGGTTTGATTAGTTAAGAGGTGTCCCAGCTTGTCATGGGTAATGGACATCTGGACAGACCTTTGCCAATCATAACAGTCAGGTTCAGTCATTTTATTATCTAGATGTAACCTATGTGTGGTCACTGGGTCGCTGCAATTAAGAGAGAGAGAAGAAAACACTCAGCATGATGCTCTTGCATGTTTAGATTGGTTTTTAGTTTATCTAAACAGGATGGCTCCCACTGTCTCTCGAATCCCTCCTCAAACCATAAAGGAAGAATTAGTCGGGATCAATCTCACCGTACAATACTTGCTAAACCGTTCAGCCAGACCAGTGTCGGTACTTCGAGGGAGGTTTTCCAACGCTTTCGCGAAGTTCCTTAATTAAATAACCTCTTTTCCCTGTGGGCGTAGCCCCGCTAACACCTTTTTAGACACCTACTTGGTTTATAGCATTGATCGTTAAGTGAGAAAGTTCCTGAGGAGTAGCATATACTCACAGTAGGATCGGGATCCAAATATCATCGCGTGACAAAACTGAAGAAATCCTACCAGAATCATCACGCTCCAAATGGTATGCAGCACTAGCAAGTTTCAGGTTCTTTTGAAACTCCCGATGTAGATTTTTGCCCCATGCTCTTATGACCTTGACGAAGGTCAACAAATCATAAGTCACATGTCAAGTTCTACCCGTCATTTTCCAGGTTAATTTGAACCCACCCATATATACCCTTGACGAAGGTCAACAAGGTAATACGACTGTCCCAAACCAACGCATCTATCTATGCTACATATGAACACCCAACAGCTACCAATCACTATGCCTTGACGAAGGTCAACAAACATAGCTTGAATACTATTGAATATTCATACGAAACGACGGAGGGCTACGAATGGTTTTGGCGAAACCGTGAACGTAGTGAACTTGATATAATCGATGGAACGGGATAGCTTTTAAAAGGAGTGGCTTAAGCTCCACGTTTAAAAGTTGTTTTTGAAAAGAACCGAGTGGTTTTTAAAATGTTCCAACGACTTTTACTTGGTTTATTTTTTCTTGCATTAATTTTTTAATGCGTCCCATCATTTATTCCTACCATTGCAGAAAACAACCAAAATATGACGTATGCTTATGCCATCCGCATTCTCCACGGGGCCCCGTCATTACCCGTTAGGTTACTTAACTAACGACAGAGCGGGGGCTGGACTAGCGCGGATGCAAAACATAAGCAACGCCTAAATAATATCATATATAGATATATTGTAATGATAGCCATTCTAGATCATAGATGAACACATTGGATATACTAGGAATCCGCAATTCGTACGAGCCTGTAACGAAAAGCGGATTACACGGTCGCGGTGAATAGCCAATACCCCACCCAAGACCCCTACGGGTGCGGCAAACTACCCGCTAAATACCCGAAGTGAAGCAACCTCCCTCAACTCGTGAGTAGGCCACTAGGCACTTCGAGATACCCGGTAGTTTGTGCACCCCCTCCATGGGTCTATCCTAGGAGCAAAAACAGTAAAAGAAATTATACAATGACGGCTACAACCTCACCCCGGTTGTGCGGCCAAATAAATAATATTACATCAATTACAAATTTTACATGAATTGAAAGAAAAGAAAACTCTCATCTCACAACCCCCGGCTATTCACCCGCGACAATCCAATGAATTCATATACACATACCATCAACATTACAGATCACAGATATGTATAACCCCCACTAATCGACGTATAGCGATTAGCAGACGTTCAATACATATATCACATCACAGATATCAACCCGTCAGCTTAAGTCTTTAGAAACTCGATCAAAATACGGTTTTTTAAGCCCCAAAAACAAATTTTGCTTTCTGGAAAATCTGGGCAGAAAAATCATATTGTAAAAATCCCAAAACAACCCCAGAACCACACTGCAAAGAAAATCGCCCACGGCAGAGTCAACTCGGCCGCGGATCCGCGGCGGGAGCAAGCTCCTGCCGTGGTTCCGCGGCGCGTTGATGGGCTCTCTGGACCATTTTTCTACTGTGAGATATAAAAACCCTGAGTCGAATTTTAAGCCAAGATTTATTATTTTTGGAACAGAGGAAAAATTCGACAGAAAGTTGATTTTACGGGTTCGTTTCGCGACTTTTTCTCTGATCGAATTTCTAGTTACTTTGCTAACATGTTAGATAGTGTTTAACTAGGCTCTGATACCACTGTAAGTCCATGCTACCCTTCCTCGGTACTTACGGGGTTGCGGAATTGGTGAAAAACGATTTTTCAAGAGGTGGTAACATGGACTCATAATACGGATCTTTGTTAAACAACCATCTAACTGTCACGATCCGAAGTACGGAACATGACCGGCACATAAACTACGAACGTCTCGAGGCGTACGTAATCTAAGTAAACCGAAAACCCAGAAATCCAAACCAAGAAAAGATGTAGAGTGCAGGAAAAACCAACTTAAAGCAAGTAGTTTCAATAGCATAAGCCGAAATTATGCGGTTTTTAAAAACATCAAAAATTTCCTGAAAATTTCGGCAGAGTCTCCTTTGTAAAAACTGGCTCCCAAACGGGATACAACATGAATAGTATACGAAATCAATAAAAAGGCATCCCCAAGCGGGAGCTAGCTCTTCGTCAAACGACGGTCACAACCACACAAGCAATATAATATACAACGCCAACGGCGAGGATCAAAAACTCAAAAGGAAACTCAAAACCACAAGAAATCCGCAGAAATATAACGCGCGACTCTAAGGTCGAAGGAATAACCTTACTGGTCTCTATCTCAAAATAAATACATGTTTGGTTGATGGAACATCTAGATACAACAGAATAATGATATACAAGATATAATGATGGGTGCGATACAAATAAACCCACCTACTAGCAAGTCACCCGGAAATGGAAAGAGTGCCAGCAAGCCGTAATGAAACCTGTACGGCGAAACCTGCAAGAACTGTGGCACAACGGGGTGAGTTGCCAACTCGTGAGTAGAAAAATATCTACGCACAGAAATCGCATAAATAACGCAACCTAGGTCAATGATCATAATATATCCTCAATTATATATATATGACATGCAGCCTATAACAATGGCTAGGGTAATATCTAACCCGAGTGTGATCTCATGTGCCCGTGTCAGTGCCTCAGGTAGCAATATATCATATGAATGAGGTATGAATGCATGGAACAGAATGCATGTACTGACGAAAACTGCTTTCATAAATCAGTGAGATTTCTGTATTTTAAAAGTGAGGTACCATAAATGAAATCAGCATAAAACAGTGCCCAGCATCGACACAAAACAAGTGTCCAAATATCTCGATATCTCTGTATCACAATCGCTGTATCTCAATATCTCAAATCACAATATCTAGGGCGCCGTCAATCCAGACCGGCCCCTACCATCCATCTCAAGACCACGACGGTATCCTCCGGATATCCGACGCGTCGGGTAATATCACCGGTCGGTAGTGCTCCCCTGCCGGGCTCAACGTCAACAACACATTCCTCTTGCCCCGGGGTACCGCACCGGGCCCACCATGTACCCGAAACGGTTCCTCCACTCCTCGAATCGGGTGTCGAAATCCATCAGCAAACTCATGGTGGACGATTCATACATCATGGGAAAACCGCACTTTTTATTTTAAAAGAGAGAAAAGGTTTATTTATGTTTTTGCGGTTTTCCTCCAAATCTAAGAAATCTCATGAAATCCGAATCCAAGTCATCAATAGCATGTAAACAGTGAATATAGGCATGAGAATCCATGAATGCGACACAACAGTGAATAATAACATGCATGAAGTAGTAGGCAATAACTACAATGTCTAACTAGCATATAAGGCAAGTACACTAATATCATGTCTAAACTATTAGCTAACAACCTATGTCAAATGAAATAGTATTTTCTAAAGTGTTCGTGACATGGCAATTACCGATGAAGATGTGTGTGAGCCGGCAAGTAAGTGTACGTGGTACATACGCGTCATCGGTAATGGTGCTGGTGTCCTAACAGCATGATATCAATAATGAAATATGAATTACAATAAGTATGCGATGCGGAGCAACAACAATAATATGCAGGAGCTGAATATTAGACACAACGGTAACTAAACTGCATTACCCTAATATAAGTCCTACAATAGCGCCTTTTGAAATAACACGAATCGCGGTGTTTTGAAAATAAGGGCTACGGTGTTTTTAAGAAAAGACACGTCTTTTGAAATATCCGTAGAATCCCTTGACCTGTCTTTTAAAATACCCACGATTCGTTAGTTTTGAAATAGGTAGGAGTCTAATCTAGTCTAACAACTACACTAAACTATACGGCTGAACTAACAGGTAAGGAAACCGCCTAACATCTGAGTCGATATATATATAAACATATATATATATATATATATATATATATATTAGTCGGTGATCCCGCCTCGATAATATCACATCCGATACCATATCTATAATTAGATATTCCCAAGTCAAGAGTGCGGATCTATCATCAATATATAGCTCGTACGTAAATCCGTCGTACGGCATCCCCACATCTGGGTACGGGTCAATATCACATTCATCACACTATTCATCTGGTATCCCCTTTATCAAAGATCATAATCCGGGTACGGATCTATGTCTAGTACAATTCTGATACCACCTACGTATGCATGCACGTGTGTGAAACACTACGTCAAAGGACCCGCTACAACGTCATGTCGTATCTCAAATACGAATCCTGCCATATCACTGAATTCACAACCTCAATACAATTCTCATCGACTCATCTCAAACCCAAGTATCATCCTCAAATCCGTATATGAACACATAGTCCCATACCCATGTGAACACATAACTATGTATTCCTGAATAAGCACAAATGAAAGAAGAAAGTATGCAAGTATGGGTGGGTGTGTGCATACGTGGTGCGACCACTACTCTAGGGGTTCGCGACACTAAATATCCAAGAACACCAAATATCCATATTATCATCAATGCACTCAAACAATATATAAACAATATATATATGTGTGTATACGTATTCGTATACATCACCACGAACTGCGGGGGTGCTATACGCCATCCACCCGACTTCTCCCTGTAGATATAAATCTACTCACCTGGTCCTCGCTCGCCGGTGCCGACGTCGCCTCGCACTTGCTTCTCGTCTCGAAGTCCACATGGGGTACCTACATATCATAACGCACCGTATCGCATTAAAATCCGACTCATGACCAAAACTACTCACGAATCCCACATAGGTCAAAACCTATGGTTTGCTTTCTCAAATCAACCCCAAAACCCTCGACATCGGTGTACACACGCCGATTGATCGAGAAAAACACCAAACGTACCAATCGTTGTTTTATAAGTCACTAAAAATATATGAAATAGGATGCAAATCATCAAAACCAACAAATTGATCAAATCGGTTTATTTCCAAAAAGCCTAGTAAAGGGGTCGTTAACCGTTTTACTACAAGTCTTGATGTTTTAGCAAACTAGTGGTCACAATACTCACTAATTATCTTAATTAGGCCACATAAACATTTACTAGATTTTTAATCTTGCTAAATTATATTAAACCAAAATCTAGTTAGCAAAAGTTACCTTTTTAGTTCAAAACTTGGTGTTTTAACCAATCTAAATATTTTAACAATTCTAGTAGCTATAATGTTCATTAAACATCTTAATTATGTCATACCAATGTTAATTAGATTTTAAAAACACTCATTTCCATCAATTCTAAAAAACCTAGTTTGCAATATTTGTACAATTATTACAATTTTAAACTAACAATTTGCAAACTAGCAATTAGATTAGTTTTAACAAGTTTTAAGATGCTAGCCCATATCACACAACCATGCACAATTGATCACAACCCAACTCCAAAACAAAAACCTAACTTGAATTTCAAACCCTTCTCTTGAAAGTTAAATTTTAATTAATTCCATAATAAAACATCTAATTACAACTAGATTCAAACATACAATTAACAATTAACAATTAACAAATTCAAATGAAACTTTATACCTCATGATCAAGAGATCAAACATGAAGCTTAGCCTCCGAAACTTGCTTCCATCCCCCAAGATCCATACTAAATTGGCTAAAGAATAATGGGTAAAGCTGGGATTTGGAGTTTGCTTTGAATTTGTGAGTAAATTTGTGGATTTTTGATGGAATTTTGTGATGAAATGAGAGGGGTAAAAATGGGGGGCTGCACAAAGGGGGGCTCGGCCAGATTTGGTGAGGGAGAGAGAGAGATGGGGGGTCTCAAAGTCAACACAAAACCATACTCTAATTATCTAGTTCCATACTTTATTTCTTTAATGTTTTCATTTTCCATTTCATCATTTTTCTTTCATTTGATTTGTTTAATTGGAGGGGAGACTGGGGAGGGGCTGCTGAATTTCAGCACTAGAGGGGAGGAAAAATGGGGGGTGTGAGTGTGGGTATGTGTGTAGCAAGTTCCAAGTGAAGAAAATACCCCCATACCTCAAATACCTAATTTATTTTCACAAAACAAGCAATTTTTCTTCAATATTTTCTAACACCGTTTGACAGTTTCATTTTATTTCAAAAACAACATGTTAAAATTTTGTTTAATGTGTTATGATACACAAAATTCGTTTCAACCCATTCCAGTTTGTAATTTTTCCTAATTAAATGTATTAGTGACGGCTTAAAATAATAATAAAATAATTTTTTTCAGAAAATTTGAAATTTCACCAGTGGCTCAATAAACACCAAATACTAGCAATTACATAGCTAGAAAATGTATATTTAATTTTTATAATAAGATATTTGTATTTTGACTTTTTACAGAAAACCCCCTTATTTTACCGTTTTTTCGAAATTTCACCGAAACGATTTTCAAAACGTTACACTAACAAACCTAACTAGGAGTTTTACCTACTCGGTTAGGGGGTTATACCTTTCTTGAACTCCTTCGTCTTCAACTCTTGTGGTGTACGGACCGGCCTCCCCTCGTCGTCTTCTCGCGCCGAAGATGGATCCACCCGAAAGCTTCTACCTTTTGGCTTCTTCTTCGAACTTGAAGAAACTTGAACACTTGGCTTGCTAGGCCTTGTGAACTAGGATGAGTAGAGGATTGTTTTGGTGTTTTTATCTCTAAAGCAATGGTTCTCAACTCATGAGAGGGGTTTGCCTTGAGCTAGAGAGAGCAAGAGGAAGAGGGAGAGCTTGAACAAGCAAATGAAAGAATGAGCATCACTTTTCTCAACCTCTCTCTCATAATCCAAAAAGAATAATAATAATAATAGTAATTGAGTATTATGTGATGGTTCATATCATATCAAGTGGCATTATCATTTCATGCACTCATTTTGCAAAGATCAACAATCAAGCAAAAGTCTTTGCATGAAATGACAACCATTGTAATGATGATGGTCAACTAGTCCAACCTAGTCAACCGGTCAACCAAGTCAACAAGTCAACAAAGTCAACCTTTCAACCCAACCATGGCACAATAATACTTAATTAATATTATCATTAATCATATTTCTTATTCTCATTAGGGTTTAGCAAAAGTCAATAGTCAACAGTCAACAACCCTAATGAGAATCCTCTGCCTCTGTCTTTCTGTCAACTGTGCATACACACCTGCATCCGCGTTCCGAGGAACACGAATACAAACGAGATAAAACTAATCCCAAAACGTACACTAGGATCTGGCTTAAACCAAAGCTCGCTAGTGTTAACCGTCCGGACACTAAACGTGCATAAGTGCACGGATGTGACCGAACCCTGTCGCAAAACCATGCGACCAGTCGCAAAACCATGTGACCTCTACTCTTTTGCCTAAAGGCGAATAGCTCTCTGTGTGGGACTCTAAAGACTCGACACTACGCTGGCAGTGGGTTTAACCACAGACCGCAAGTGGCACTAGCTGTGCGTAACGGCCCCCAGGTAGATGCCGATAAGAAGACGGACGAGGTGAAACCCATCTGAACTCCTACTGAGCCTGAATGTGTCAGTCTCCATACAGTCCGGTCTGTTCGTCTGATACATCGCATGGCGGGTCTAGGGGGCGGTAAACGTCAGTCCCCTAATAGCGGTACAAGTCATGTCGGAGTGTAGCCCAGAACACCCTGAGATAACACTGGAAACCTACCAGTATATCTCGCTTGCCCTGGCCAGGGACTACTTGTGTAATGGCTCTCCTAGACACAGCGCGATGTCAACCCCCAATACCGGGAGAGGCGAATCCTGTCTAACCGTCACTGCCTCCAAGTGCTTCGGGACTACACCCAACTACTACCTGTTTGCACGACTCCTTTGAGTCGTGATAGGGTAGTAATCAAAGTACAGTGGGAACACACTCGAGGCGAAGTGACAGTGTCAAGTCAGCGGACTAAGCTGTACTCATGTCACCTGGGAACTGATAACTGACGATAGGTATAGTACCAACCAATCAGTTCCCGATGAGTCCTGTCCAGTATACTCGTAACCTAACGAGCACCCGCATACTATCTCAAGTACGACGTACTGACGGCTGTGGGACAGACCGTCTCCCCTGCTAAGATGAGAAGCGCATACGCTAGTCTACTCCGGAGTATCGATGCCCTGTCTCGATAGTCCTACGACTAGGGACCTGTATAAGGATGTGCTTATAGATTACCAAGCCCCCACGAGTGTGACTGCCATCACAACGCTGGTAATCAAGCAAAGATCCTAAGGGCTCTACTAATATGTATAAGTAATATGCTAAAAGAAACACATGCACATATTAAAGTAGAAACAAACCAAGTAGCATACTACCATTTTGAGCAAGATTGTCTATACAAGGTGAATATCCCAATCTTCCATTAAGTAATATACAAACTAGTATGATACAGTAATGGCCTCTAGGGCATATACACTAACAACAAGATTGACAAGTGGCATAAGTTTGATATTCGAACGAGTCCAAATATCCTTCTCTATGTAACTTAGCCAACCTTCTCTCATTGATGTGACCCAGTCTACAATGCCATTAGAAAGCTTTATTTAAATCTGGAGACTTTCTTTTTGGCGTGTTCCGGACATTGAAAATTTGGAGTTGGTTTAAGACATATATACCGTTATCCAGTGTACCGGACCCAATCAAACTATGATTAAGGTGGATGTTAACAACATCACTTACAAACGTGAAATCATAACCTTTATTTGATAATAAGGAAACAGATATGATATTTTACGTTAAGCCGGGTACATAAAAACAGTTATGTAAAACCAAAATGTGTCCACTCGTCAATCCCAGGTGATAATCCCCTATGGACACAGCTCCCACGCTAGCTCCGTTAGCAACCATCAGGGTCATATCACCATCCTTCAGCACTCTACAGTTTCTCAGTGCCTGCAATGAATTGCAAATATAAGATCCTGATCCGGTATCCAATACCCAGGAAGTAGAGTTGATTGACAGACAATTCTCAATTACAAACACACCTGAAGTCGAAGCCACAGCTTGCTTCGGTTCCTGGTTCTTGGCGTTCCACGCCTTGCAATCTTTCTTCTAGTGCCCTTTCCTATGACAATGGAAACACTCATCCTGGGCCACTACCGGTACCGCAAACTTTTTCTTTCCCTTCCCTCCCACCTTACTTACACCTCCTCTAGGTTTGGTGGCAGCCTTCTTTTTCCTTCCTTTGGCCCTAGCCTTGGACCCGGAAGAAGAAGCACCGCTAACAAACATAGCGGGTGTTTCCCTTGCCTTCTGCAAGATGCCCTCTGCACTCCTCAACATGTTAAGGAGTTCCGGAAGTTCAACTTCTTTTCTTTGAATGTTGAAGTTCAGAATAAACTGGGCGTAGGTGGAAGGAAGGGACGGGAGAATAAGGTCTGTATAGAGCTCATTATCCAAAGTCGTCCTAAGGTCTGCGAGCTCTTCTATATAGCCGATCATCTTTAGGACATGTTCTCCTACCGATGATCCGACGGCCAACCTCGCTCGAAACAAGTTCTTAGAGGTCTCGTATCTTGCTATACGAGATTGCTCTCCATAAAGTTCTTTTGTATGGAGAAATATGGCATCAAGATCCATATCCTCGTGCCTCCTCTGATGTTTATTGTTCATCGAGGCAAGCACGATGCACTTGGCCTTTACGCAATCATACTCCCAGGTTTTGCGGATTTCCTTATCCGCATTACTGGATTTGGGACCTGGGACTGCAGGTGCCTTAGCGGTGAGGACGTACCCTAATTTGTCATAGGTCAAAGCCATTTTGACATTCCGCAGCCAATCTTTATAGTTTGGCCCTGTCAGTATATTTTTCTCTAAAAGTAACTTAAGTCCAGTCATTTTCAGGGTCGCTGCAAGTAGGAGAGAGAGAAGAAACACTTTAGCTGATGCTCTTGCAAGTTTAGAGTGGTTTTTAATTTATCTAAACTGGATGGCTCCCACTGTTTCTCGAATCCTTCCTCAAACCATAAAAGAAGAATTAGCCAGGACTATTCTCATTGTACAATACTTGCTTAACCGTTCAGCCAGACTGGTGTCGGTACTTCGAGGGAGGTTTTCCAACGCTTTCGCGAAGTTCCTTAATTAAATAACCTCTTTTCTCTGGGGGCGTAACCCCGCCGACACCTTTCTTGACACCTACTTGGTTTATAGCATTGATCGTTAAGTGACGAATATCCTGATGAGTAGCATATACTCACAGTAGGATCGGAATCCAAATATCATCGTATGATAATATTGAAGGAATCCTACCAACATTCATCAAACTCCAAATGGTATGCATCTCTTTGCAAATTTCAGTTTCTTTAGAAATTCCCGATATAAATTTTTGCCCCATGCTCTTATGACCTTGGCTTTGGTCAAAATGTCATAAGTCACATGTCAAGTTCTACCCGTCATTATCTTGTCAATTTGAACCCATCCGTACATACCCCTGACTTTGGTCAAATGATAATACGACTGTCCCAAACAAACTCATCTATCTTATGCAACAAATGAAAACCTAGCAGCTACCAAACACTATGCCTTGACTTTGGCCAAAATGCATAGCTTGAATACTACTGAATACCCAAATGAAATGACGGAGGGCTACGAATGGTTTTGGCGAAACCGTGAATGTAGTGAACTTGATATGACCGAAGGAATCTGATAGCTTTTAAAAGGAGTGGTTAAAGCTCCGCAATTTAAAAATATCATCAGTTTTAAAATAACCGAGTGGTTTCTTTTAAATTGTTCCAACGATTCATCTTTTGGTTTATTTTCTTTGCATTAATAATAATGCGTCCCATCATTAACCTATCATTGCAGAAAACAACGAAAATACAACGTCCTCTTATGCCATCTGCATTCGCCACTGGGTCCCGTCATCACCCGTTAGGTTACTTAACTAACGACAGAGCGGGGGCTGGGCTAGCACGGGTGTAAAACATAAGTGACGTCTAAATAGCTATCATATATAGATATTGTACATTCGTTAGACGCAATAATAGGCATTCCAGATCTCATATGAACCTTATTGGATTTGCAAGCAATCCGCGTTTGTTTAGAGCCTGCAACAAAAGACGGATTACACAGTTGTGATGAATAGCCATTACCATACCCTAGACTCCTACGGGTACGGCAAACTACCTTCCAAATACCCGAAGTGAAGCGGTCTCCCTCAACAACGTGAGTAGGCCACTAAACACTTCAAAATACCCGGTAGTTTGTGCACCCCATCTTGGGTCTATCCTAGGAGAAAAAACAGTAAAATGAAATAATACAATGGTGGCTACAACCGCAACCTGGATGTGCCCCGCAAAATAATATTACAACATATTCAATTACATTGAATGAATGAATATAACAACCCATCTCAAACCCCGGCTAATCATCACAACAGTCCAATACAGTTCACAACCACAAACAGTAAAAACCATTACAGAAATGTGCAACCCCCTGCCAACCGACATACTAGCAGTTAGGGGAGGTTTACGAACACATTATACAATCACAGATATAATCATATCAGCAAACATCGTAAAATTTCGATCGAGCAAAACACTTTAGATTCTACTCCAAAACTTCTCTGTGCACCTGAGATCTTAGCAGAAAATAAAATATCCCAGAAATATCACTGTTAACACAGGAGAGTTACTGAAGAAATTTGGGCTGACTCGGCCCCAACTCGGCCGCGGATCCGCGGCGGATCGCATGGATCCGCCGCGGTTCCGTGGTGAGTTAGCCGAGTCACAAGTCCAAATTTCTACAGTAGCCCTATTATTCCCTGCTTGTTATTCTGCAGGTCCCTGAAAATTTTTTAGGGCCTGTTTTAAATTCGACAGAAACTGTGTTAAATCGATGAATTTTCCGGTTCCTTTTGCGTTCGAAATTCTTACGACTTTGCTAATGAGTTAATTATTGTTTAACGAGGCTCTGATACCACTGTAAGTCGATGTACAACACCCCACGACTTGCGGGGAGGCGGAATAATGAAAAACGATCTTGTTTTAGGCGTAAACATCGACTAACCGAGAATCTTTGCTAAACTATAACTAACAAGAATCATAGAAGTTAACAACTACTATGAAAAGTGATTATACCTGATGAACCGTGTCCTTCGTCTTTTCGTTCTCCACGTCCTCTCCGGCCTTCTCTATGTAGTAGATGATCCACCCGAGAGCTTTACTTCAAGCTTCACCTCTAACTTGAGGTAACTAGGTTTCTTAAAGTGCTAATCTAAGTAACCTAGGTGATATAGAGAAGGGTTATGGATTAAGTAGTCTAATCTAATCCTTGGTCTTAACACATGAAAGGGGAGGATTAGGGTTTGAAGAGAGAGAGAGCTTGAGGAGAGAGAAAGTGAGCAAGAGCATGGAATGAGATAATGATCTCTCATGATATATATGAAGCATTATCATTATCAAGATAAATGAAATAATGGATTTAACAACCATGCTTCATAAATATAAATGAGTGATTCATCTCCATGAGTCATTAAGCATTTATGATGCATTAATGACAAGGATGAATCACACAAATGAGTCACTAATCCCATTTAATACTTATGCCACCTAAACCCCCAAGTCACCAACCTTCTAGAAGCTTCTCGCGAAATTACGAGAACGCCCCTCCTATCCGTGAAAACACGGAAAAACTTTAGACTGTATAAATCCAATAACCGGATACTAAAAACTGGCTTAAACCAAAGCCGGCTAGTAAAAACTGTCCAGATGTCGTACGTGCGTAAACACACGTATGCGTCCGAACCCTTGTCGTAAAACCATACGACCTCTATATCATTTCGCCTGGAGTAGGGAAACTCTATGTGTGAGACTCTAGAGACTCGACTACTACGCTGGCAGTGGGTTTAACCATAGACCGCAAGCGACACTAGCTGTACGTAATGGTCCCCAGGTAGATGTCGATAAGAAGGCCGATGAGGAAACCCATCCGAACTCCTACCGAGTCTGATGTGACAATCTTCGTACAGTCCAGTCTGTTCGTCTAAGACTATCGCATATCGGGCCTAGGGGGGCGGCAAGCGTCAGTCCCCTAATAGCGGTATAAGTCGTGTCGGAGCGTATCCCATTACACCCTGAGAAAACAACTGGAACCTACCAGTAAATCTCGCTTTCCCTGGCCAGGGACTTTGCGTAATGGCTCTCTGACACAGCGCGATATCAACTCCCAATACCGGGAGAGACGAATCCTGTCTAACCGCCACCGCCTCCAAGTGCTCAGGACTGCACCCAACTGCTACCTGTTTGCACGACTCCTTTGAGCCGTGGTAGGGTAGCAATCTAAGAACAGTGGGACACACTCGAGGCGAAGTAGCAGTGTCAAGTCTGCGGACTATGCTGTACTCATGTCACCTGGGAACTGTTAACTGACGATGGGTATAATACCAACTAACAGTTCCCCGTGAGTCCTGTCCGGTATACCCGTAACCTAACGAGCACCTGCATACTATCTCCAGTACGACGTACTGACGGCTGTGGGACAGACCATCTTCCCAACTGGGATGGGAAGCGTACACACTAGTCTACTCCGGAGTATCGATGCCCTGTCTCGATAATCCTATGACTAGGGACCTGAATAAGGATGTGCTTGTAGACTACCCAGCCCCCACTAGTGTGACTGCCATCACAACGCTGGTAGTCAAGCAAGATCCTAAGAGCTCTATCAATACGTATACTCACATATTAAGATAGAAAAACCAAGTAGCATACTACCATGTTTAGCAAGACTGTTATATACATGTGAATATCCCAAGCTTCCATTAAGTAATATACAAACTAGTATGATACAATAATGGCCCCTAGGGCATATACACTAACAAGACTCACCAGGAGAATCAACGTGGGAAAGAGAAGACGACATGCGTGCAAGATACCTATTCTTGTTTATAAATTAGTCCTTAAATATTTGTAAATTTCGAGGACGAAATTTTTGTAAGGAGGGTAGAATGTAACGACTCTGTTTTTAATGTATAGAAATTTGTTTAAAGTTAAATTACTAAATGGAGTATTTGCAACCCTGAGTATGCTATAAGTATTTAATTTGTTTTAGAACAGCAAGAAACGACTTGTAGCTCATTGGTAAAGCCTTGCACTGTTGTGACATAGCCCCTGTGTTCAAATCCCCCCAGCCACATATTATTTTTAATGATTTTTCTTATACACTTTTTGGAAGCCCAAAAGTTTACACGTACAATACACGTAAAAATGAAAAGTCACTAAAATCTAACATGCGGAAAATATTATATGTACAGACTAAGACACGTGGCAAGCATCTAGAGACCCAACTCACCAATGTGGCCGGTGAGATGGGGCTCTGGGCCGGCGCCGCCGGCCCCCCATACTAAATACCCCCAAACTTTGCCCAAGTGACTCTTCCCCTATCCCCACTACTCCTCTTCTGTTTGTTTTTCCTGAAATTAAACAAAGAATTAACATGAGGCTAAAATTTTAATGCATTTTAATTCCATTCTTCAATCCTCAAAACCATAATTTCTCCTATAAATACAACATCACACCCTAGCCCTCTCCATTATGAAATCTATCATCAAAACTGCCAAATTTTTCCAAGTCAAATTAGTTTTACAAGTGGAGTTAGCCTAAGGTCATTGTCCGGCGATGACTCGGGACAAATCCGGCGACACCACGACTCTACGAAGCTTCCATCTTGTTCCCATACCTCTCTTCTCTCTTTTCATCCAGTAAGTCCTTTCTCTTCTCTCCTTTTCACCTCTCAAAAAATTCTCTTTTCAAAACTTGTCAGAAGTGGAGTTATTCTGACTTCCGATTTTAATTTTGTTAAAAACTTAACTTTTCATAATAACCAAACACCCATATTGTTACATCTTCTTTAGCAACCATAAACCAACATTGAGAACAAGTTTCAATTTAAAATACCATACTATGCAACTTTTATTTCACTTTTACGGTTAAATACCACAAACTTTCTATTCGACATCTTTCATCATATTTGCCCATATTACCTCTAGAAAACTCACGAGGTAATGACCTCCCTCATCACAACACTCATCATGACATAGCACGATGGCTTTTGGAACAATATTTTGTGGGATAAATACAATTTTACAATAAAAAAGCTTAAACTAATAAAACCGTATTTTTTAAAGATTGTTTTAATTAAATTCCTTGCAATTAAGCCTCTACAACCTAATTTGGGGAACCCGATTTGGATGGTGCGGATTATCGCACATCTTCGGTACTAGTAGAGCGGGATGCAGACCTCCTCACGGAGCATCTGATCCTGATGGAATTTTTAATACAATTTTTAAGAATAATACGATTTTCTATTTAATAAATAAATTCTAGTTTTAATAATTATATATATATGTATTATCAAAATATCTATTTTAAATATATATAGTAAATTCCATGTTTTTTAAACAAAGGTATCACAAATTTCATGAATATACCATCACAAATCCATACAATTCCAATTTACACTAAAATACCCTATACTATTCAATTTAGGTTTATAATCACTTTTAAAAATTACATCCATGAAAACCCTAAATACGATAAATAAATGCTTGAGGTTTATTTTGAAAGTATACTAAAACTATTTTCATAAAACACCCTCAAGTTTATTAATTTACAATAAGGACCCTAATAAATATAGGTTTAAGCGGGACCAATTCTCTTAAGCCTCAGGGAGTCGGAGAAAGTGGGTGATTTCCTATTTAAGGTAGAAACTAAAACGGGGTTATCAATGATAATTGGCTTGGAAAAAGTCACAAATCCTGCCGTCCATGTGCAACAGTTACCGATAACTCTAAAACCTAATTCAGAAATTAAATTCTGTTTAAGTGGTTGACTCAGACGGAGTCTCAATCTAATCTGAAAACAATCCATACATGAATACAATCCAAATATAACTCTAATACAACATGAATCCATATATACTGAATACCATCTATATCAACATGACTTGAACTGACCGAACCATGGATATACATTGACTTGATTACAGGACTATCTATTTATATGAGCAATTGATATCATGGTTTCGGCAAGTTTTACATCTATAAAACAACACAATAAACATTACGGGTTTTTTAATAGGGTAGATTGGTACGGAATGTGTTAAGAGTGGCACGATGATGGTCACTTTAATACACCTAACCTGAATATCCGTTGCTGTTGTTCCATGGGTTAACGGTTCCTTGTGCTCCGTATACCTTAGTCTATGGAATAGTTGGAATCCTCTCGTATACACTGGCATATTCTGTACCAAGCTACAAACAACTACGTTAGTATAACAAACATACATTATACAATTATATTCTCTCTTATCTGTCTATTCTATTACTATCTCTTTGGGACTTACCGAGCGATTGTTCGCTGACGACATTCTTTTCTATTCTTTCTTTGGAATGTTGTCAGGAGGACTCGACTCTCTGGAGATCGAGCCCAGCTCAGAAGATTTGGAGCAGTTCATTGAGGAGCCCGAGCTCTAGTCACTTGTATATACTTTTACTTTCAGTTCATGCCATTGTTTAGGCATTGCTTTCCATATTGTATTTACTTTTCACTTGTATTATAAATAATGTTTAATAAATAAAAAGTTGCTGTTCATTTACATCTTATGTCTTTCTTGTGTACATTTATATTATATTGCTTATTTACGCTTAGCGTGTTTACTTATGAGTAAATACGTCGCGAGCCTCGTCACGTCTCCTTATCCGTACACCGGGAAGCGGGGCATGACATAGTCCATTCTGAAGTATCGATGCCCTGTCTCGATACTCCTACGACTAGGGACATTTAAGGATGTGCTTATGGACTACCCATCCCCCATATGCATGATTGCCATCACAACACTGGTAGTCAAGCAATAATTCTACGGGCTTTATCAACATGTATTAACGATACGTAATAACAAGTAAAATATATACACATGTTAAGATAAAGACAAACCAAACAGCATACCTATCATAACGAGCAAGATTTTCCTGTACATACATATGTCTAAGCATCCACTATATATGTATATATACAATAATGGCCTTTAGGGCATACATATCCAACAATCTCCCACTTGCACTAAGGCCGTGTATTGGCGTATTGAGTATCCAACGTCTGCTCTAGGGCCAGTTGTTGGCATATCTCATACCCAACATCTTAAATAGTCTCTCGAACTATGCTTGATGTGTAAGTCCACGTTACCTCTCCCAGTTCTTTCGGGCTTGCGGAAATGATGAAAAACGATTTTTCTTTTGGTGGTAACATGGACTCAAAATACGGATCTTTGTTAAACAACTATCTAACAACCTAACTAGGAGTTTTACCTACTCGGTTAGGGGTTATACCTTAACTTGAACTCATTCTCTTGGACTCCTTGTGGTGGTCGGACGGTTCTCTCCTCGTCGTCTCTTTGTGCCGAAGATGGATCCACCTGAAAGCTTCTACCTTTGGCTTCACCCTCAATCTTGAGGAAACTAGAACACTTGGTTTGCTGAACCTTGTATACTAGGATGAGTAGAGAAGTGTGTTGGGCTTTATCTCTATGGTTCTTGCTTCTCAACACATGAGACAAATAGAACCATGAACTAGAGAGAGCAAGAGGAAGAGGGAGAGCTTGAGGATGAGAGAAAATGAGAATGATAGAATGAGTAAGACTTTTCTCACCCTTGCTCTCATAATCCAAAATAATCATAACAAATAATAGTAATTGAGTATTATGTGATGGTTCAAGTCAAATGGCAATATCATTTCATGCACTCATTTTGCAAAAAATAACAAGCAAGCAAAAGTCTTTGCCATGAAATGATAGCCATTGTAATGATGATGGTCAACAAGTCCAACCTAGTCAACCGGTCAACTAAGTCAACAAAGTCAACATTTCAACTCAACCATGGCACAATAATACTTAATTAATATTATCATTAATCATATTTCTTATTCTCATTAGGGTTTAGCAAAAGTCAACAGTCAACAACCCTAATGAGAATCCTCTGCCTCTGTCTCTGTCAACCGTGCATACACACCCGCATCCACGTTCCGAGGAACACGAATACAAACGAGATAAAAACCAATCCCAAAACGTTCACTAGGATCTGGATTAAACCAAAGCCCGCTAGTGATAACTGCCCGGACACTAAACGTACACAAGTGCACGGATGTGACCGAACCCTGTCGCAAAACCATGTGACCTCTACTCTTTTGCCTAAAGGCGAATAGCTCTCTGTGTGGGACTCTAAAGACTCGACACTACGCCGGCAGTGGGTTTAACCACAGACCGCAAGCGGCACTAGCTGTGCGTAACATCCCCCAGGTAGATGCCGATAAGAAGACGGACGAGGTGAAACCCATCTGAACTCCTACTGAGCCTGAATGTGACAATCTGCGTACAGTCCGGTCTGTTCGTCTGAGAATATCTCATGGCAGGCCTAGGGGAGCGGTAAACGTCAGTCCCCTAATAGCGGTACAAGTCGTGTCGGAGTGTAGCCCAGAACACCCTGAGATAACACTGGAAACCTACCAGTATATCTCGCTTGCCCTGACCAGGGACTTTGTGTAATGGCTCTCCTAGACACAGCGCGATATCAACCCCCAATACCGGGAGAGACGAATCCTGTCTAACCGTCACTGCCTCCAAGTGCTTCGGGACTGCACCCAACTACTACCTGTTTGCACGACTCCTTTGAGCCGTGGTAGGGTAGTAATCAAAGTACAGTGGGAACACACTCAAGGTGATGTGACAGTGTCAAGTCAGCGGACTAAGCTGTACTCATGTCACCTAGGAACTGATAACCGACGATGGGTATAGTACCAACCAACAGTTCCCGACGAGTCATGTCCAGTGTACTCGTAACCTAACGAGCACCCGCATACTATCTCAAGTACGACGTACTGACGGCTGTGGGACAGACCATCTCCCATGTTGGGATGAGAAGCGCATACGCTAGTCTACTCCGGAGTATCGATGCCCTGTCTCGATAGTCCTACGACTAGGGACCTGCATAAGGATGTGCTTGTGGATTACCCAGCCCCCACGAGTGTGACTGCCATCACAACGCTGGTAATCAAGCAAAGATCCTAAGGGCTCCACTAATGTGTATAGGCGATATGTTAAAAGAAACACATGCACACATTAAAGTAGAAACAAACCAAGTAGCATACTACTATTTTGAGCAAGATTGTCTATACAACTGTGAATATCCCAAGCTTCCATTAAGTAATATACAAACTAGTATGATATAGTAATGGCCTCTAGGGCATATACACTAACATGATGGAGGGCCTTGGTGAATGGATCCTCCGTGTTCTCTTTTGTGTTTACTCTCTGCA
Source organism: Agapanthus africanus (assembly GCA_030015575.1). Taxonomy (NCBI): domain Eukaryota; kingdom Viridiplantae; phylum Streptophyta; class Magnoliopsida; order Asparagales; family Amaryllidaceae; genus Agapanthus; species Agapanthus africanus. The sequence continues at coordinate 271,518,705 of CM057340.1, forward strand.
CCTCGATCTCCCGGCGATCTACGATCTCCCTGATCAGGCAATACCGCCTCAAGATGTGTCTGGAATTCTGATGGGACCGTGGTTCCTTCGCTAAAGCCATAGTCACATTGTTGTCGCAATACAAAGGTATTAGATCAACAATGGATAGAACCACCTCAAGTTCAGTAATGAACTTTTTTTATCCAGACCGCTTCTTTTGCGGCATCGTTGGCAGCAATGTATTCAGCCTCTATCGTCGAGTCTGCGACGGTGTCCTGTTTAGAGCTCTTCCAACAGACCGCCCCTCCGTTGAGGGTAAACACAAAACCCAAGACAGATTTGCTGTCATCTTTGACACTCTAGAAGATCGAGTCAGTAAAAGACTCCACCTGGAGGTCTCCATTACCGTACACCAAGAACAGTTTCTTAGTCCTTCTCAGGTACTTAAGAATGTTCTTTACTGCTGTCCAGTGGTTCTCTCCTGGGTTCGACTGATACCGGCTCACCACGCTAAGTGCGTAAACTATATCTGGTCTGATACATAGTATCACATACATTATAGATGCTACCGCCGAAGCGTAGAGTATAATGCTCATGTGAGCCCTCTCCTCATCAGTCTTGGGAGACATCTTTTTGGAGAGGGTGATTCCGTGCAATGCGGGTATATTACCGCGCTTGGAATCTTCTATACTAAATCTCTTTATTATGACCTCTTTGTACCTAGACTGTGAAAGTCCCAACAATCTCTTGGATCTATCTCTGTAGATCTTAATCCCTAGAATGTAAGAGGCATCACCCATGTAACATTTCAGAAAATATAAAATATTATGTTTGGAATTTAATATTAAAATAATATATTTCGCGAAAACTATTCGATTTGCGAATTTGGGGTTTTCGTAAAATGGTATAAATATATACCAATAGTTAGGAAATAATTGGAGATTAAAATGATTTATTCATTTAAAAATATATTTATCGGATTTGGGCATTTTTATAATTAATTATACGCAAGTTTAAATTAAACTCGATTAGTGCACTACTAATCACGATTATACCAAATCCGTATTTCTAATTAACCATGGTTAGTGCACCATGACATGTTGCATTTTGTTGCTTGTTGGTTCATTTTATTTGTGTTATGTGTTTGGTTTTAATGAGTGAGGGTAAAAGAAAAGAAAAAGAAATGAGAAGACATGAGAGGATAATTGATGAGAGAGAAATGGGAGGACCACATGATGGCATGAGAGCATGCCATGAGAGAGAGAGAGAGAGGATGGCATGGCACCCTTGACTTTTCCTTCATCTCACCCTCATTTGTTTCTTCAACTCCTCCATCTTCATTTTCCTCACCTCCTTCCTCCGCTTCCTCCACCTCCATGGATCACCTCAAAAACCTTGCCAAAAGCCCACACCACCTTCACTAAAAATGATCCCCACCTCTCTACAAACTCATTGGACTAATCAAAGTTGGATTTTGAAGACTTTGAGCAACTCAAAAAAATTCTTGAGTTGGCAAATGAGGTATAATTCTAGACTTTAGTTAAGTTATTGTGTTTAGTTTATCTTATTGTTAGTTTAGAATTAAACCGATATGATTTGATGATCTTGGAAATTTCCAAGTTGATGTTTAGTGGTTTTGTGGACTTGTAAAGAGGTAATGGAGGTGTAGTGAGTGTTGTAAGACCTTAGTGATGATTTTCCTGACCTCGGCCATAGAATCGAACCCAATACACGAACTTAGAAACTTTCCGTGTCGGTTTTGTGATATTTTTGGAGGTCTACAGGGAATCTGGGGCTATCTGGGATGTTTCTGAGATAAAAAAACAAGTCTATTAACCTAGATACACCACTAGAAACCCACCACCAAAATACGAACCCAAATTTCCTCCCTTTGGCCGGCGAGCTCGGATTCTACGGCAATGTCGCCGGATTTTTATGGGGCTATGGTGTTGAGTTTCTGGCTGTTGCTTGCTTACCCTGTAACCTATCCCCTGCACTTTCTTGTTTAGTCCCAATTGACATGAGACAAAATCTGAGAGAATATTGGGTTGGTTTTGGCTATGTTTTGCGATATTGGAATTCTTGGTTTTGATATTAGATATGAGATTTGGTCGTTGGATGTTTGTACGTCAACGACGAGAGTTGTTTGGTTGTTTTCGTATGCGTAGGATATAGGTTCTAACTTATGAGCGCACCGTGTGCCGTATTGGTTTTCCAGACCTGATTTTAATAGCATTGCGACTGTGTATTTATTGTAGGTACCTTCGCGTGGATTCCGAGACGACGAAGCACATCAACTACGGCTGAACAAGGAGTTCCGCAGGTAAGTAGATTTATATCTACGAGTGAAGTCGGGTGGATGGCATATAGCACCCGCGCAAATTATAAATGGAAACCAATATATATAGAATATGGTTGGAGGAACTATGTGAGAAACTTATGGATATGGTTAAAAGAGTTAGTAGGCGATTAGATGAGATGATACGAGCGGATACGATTGATATAGGATATGAAACGAGATATATAAGGATATGAAACATGAATGTGAATCACGATATATATATATATATATATATATATATTGTAGGGTTAGCTTAGCACCTTAACAAGGTTTTGGCAAGCATCGAACATGCTACTTTAAAATTTTTGGGGTGCTAAACAAACCCTAACGAAGATCTTAACTAGAGAATTAGGGTTAACTTTGCATGTAAACAACTTTACATCTAAGAGAGAGAGATTACAACCTTTGTAGTCCGTTCCTTCGCTTCATAAGCTCCGAGTAGTAGTCCCTTGGCCGCGATCCATGATCTCCCGGACTTAAGAGAGGCTCCACAAGTCGAATGATCCATTCTTACTTGAAGTCTTCGTTTTCGAAGATGATCTACCTTGAAGAATCTCAAGCTCAAGCTCTCACTTCTCTAATCAAGTATTAATGAAGTGAACACCCTAATATAAGTGGCTAGAATAGATGAGGATGATGAAGTAGGAATTTCTCTCTCTTTTGTTTTCATTTTCTCACTTTAAATCATCACAAGTCAAAAAGTTAGAAAGCTTTTTCAAGGAGGAGGAAGAAGAAGAAAGCTTTTGTGATGAATAATAATAATTGTTATTGTTACAAAATGACAACCATGAGTTAATAATATCAAGTCTTAACTCATGTAGAGAATGAACTAGAGTTAAGGGTTTGGGTTGGGTTAAATAATATCTTCACAAAATATCAAAGGAAAAAATCTAAGCTTAAAACAAAACAAAGCTTCTAGAAACTTCATGGAAAAGCTAACCCAAATCAAACCCTAACTTGTTTAATCTCCACAAATCATGTTTTATTTGTAACCTTAACTTGTTACAATATTATATATCACATATATAATATATTTTTGTAACAAAAGAAAATAATACAATTAACATATATCGCATATATATCAATGTATTACCCGGTGAGAAAATGAATCAATAAAGCGAGCTTATATTAGTTAACGTAATGTAATATATCACATATATAATTATACATTAAATTATCGAATCAACTCTTGATCCGATAATCCGGCTATATAGCATATAACCGACTAATATAACATGTACCGATTCATCGAATCAACATTTGATCCGATGACCCGGCTATATCATATATCGCGAGAATAGAATACGGTATCTTATATCGTATTATTCTCGGTCCCGCACATATCACATATGTGCTCCTACTCGTTTTGTCTGAGCCAGAAAACCTCTGTGAAGGACTCTAAATAATCGTCAATACGCCGGCAGTAGGTGATGATCATATCAAACACCCACAAGCTGCAAGCGGTCAGCTAAACGTAACAGCCACCCAGGTATTGAGCGATCATAAGATCAACAAGCAAGCCTGTACATTCTCCTGTAAATCCAATCAGCAAACACTACCGTACAGTCCGGTCTCTTCGTCTAATATGTTGCATATCTAGTCTAGGGGTGGTAAACGTCAGACCCCAGTAACCGATAAGTCGTGTCGATGTAAGACTCATAACGGGTTGAGAAACTACTGATAACTCTTACCAGCAGAACTCTATATCATCCCTGGCCAGGTACTTCCAGTTATAGCCAATCGAACACAGCACAACATCAACTCCCTATACAGGGAGAGACGAAACCCTTCCTATCGCTCATTGCCTCCATGTGATTCGGGACTGTACCCAAAAGCCACCGTTTGACACGCCCCTTTGGACGTGGTAAGGTGGAAATCAAAGCACAGTGGGAAACACACAAGACTCTATGACGATCTCGGGTCTACAGACTAACCTGTACTAGTGTCACCGGAGAACTGCTATCTGACAATAGGTATAATACCATCCAGGAGTTCTCGGCGAGTCCGTTCAGTGTACCCAGTCTCCACTGAGCACCCGTACAACATCTTTGACGTCCAACACCAATGGATACGGGATCATCCATCTCCCATCATATGGGTCAAGATGCGTATACGCTAGCCTGCTCTTGAGTATCGATGCCCTGTCTCGATACACCCTCGACCAGGAACAGTTATAGGATATACTCGTTGACTACCCTGGCCCCACTAGTATGATCTCATCATAGTCCTAGTAGTCGAGTACATATTCTAAGGGCTTTATCAACACGTGATCACAAAATGGTATTCGTTAACATGTTTAGATAAAGTGAAACCATATAGCATATTATCATATCGAGCAAGAAATTCCTCTCTATATATCCAAGCATCCATTATAATATATATCATATGTACAACAATGGCCTCTAGGGCATACATATAACTAACAATCTCCCACTTGCACTAAGGCCATCTGTTGTAGTATCTCATACCCAACATCCTGAAGAGTCTCTCAAATTGTATCTGAGGAATGGCCTTTGTGAGTGGATCCGCAGTGTTGTCCTTCATATCAACTCTCCTAACCTCGATCTCCCGGCGATCAACTATCTCCCAGATCAGGTGATACCGCCCCAGAATATGTATGGACTTCTGATGGGACCTGGGTGTTGGAGATAGTGCCCTCAGAGTCAATTATTGGATCACAGGCATGTGATTACAATGATTGAGGGAGGACCTATACCGATAGGACAGTCTTACTCAAGATGATAGTATGCTATCTGGTTTATCTTTATCATCGTGTACTGCTTTAGGTGACCTTACAGGTCACTATTGCGCGTTGATAGAGCCCTTAGGATTCTTGCTTGACGGCCAGCAGTATGATGGCGATCATATACGTGGGAGCTGGGGTCTATAAGCACATCCTTAAAAGGTCCCTAGTCGTGGGAGTTTCGAGACAGGGCATCGATACTCCAGAGTAGACTAGTGTATACAGTCGAGACCCCGACGAGGGGCGGTGGACGGTCTCACATGCCACTGGTGTCAGTTGGTTCACCTAAGATGTATACAGATGCTCATTGGGTTATGAGTACACCGGACAGGACTCGCCGGGAACATGCTAGTTGGTCTTATACCTGACGTTAGATAGCAGTTCCCTGGTGACATGTGTACAGGTTAGTTCATCAACCTGAGATCGTCATTTGTCTCGTGTGAGTTCCCACTGTGCTTTGATTACTACCCTACCACGGCTCAAAGGAGTCGTGTAAACAGGTTTTAGTTGGGTACAGTCCCGAGCCACATGGAGGCAGTGAGCGGATCTGCAGGGGTTCGTCTCTCCCGGTATTGGGGGTGAGGTTGCGCTGTGTCTAGGAGAGCCATTACACAAAGCCCTCGGCCATGGAAGGAGATTTACTGGTAGGTATTCCAGTAGTATCTCAGGGTGTTCTGGGCTACACTCCGACACGACTTGTACCGCTTTTGGGGGTCTGAGTTTTACCAACCTCCTAGGCCCGCCATGCGATACTCATAGACAAACGGACCGGACTGTATGGATATTGTCACTGACAGGCTCAGTAGGGTGTCAAGATGAGTTCGCTCATCGACGTCCCTTTTGGTCAATGAACGGCGAAGTCCATCCGATGGTAAATAATATCCAATGAAGAAATAAGAGGAGAGCAAAGCGCTCATTTGCGAGGCAGCTCAGCTCTTATTAGAGCCAGCCGTAGACTCCTCACGCTCATGCTAGCTAGTCTTTTTTCATTGATCTTCTGCCCGTCTATCTCTTTCCGTTATTTCCGTAGAAGTCAAAGTCTATTTCTCGGATCGGGACTTAGCTATTAACCCGGCCCGGTTCGTTTAAACTCTGTAACAGCTGCCTCGCTAGCGAAGGGTCTTCCTGGGTGGGGAGACCGATCGTAGGGCGCCTTCACCTCTCCCGGCAAGAAAACGACTGGTTTTTCCGGAACATCTTAAAAGTCTTGCAGCGGCTGGGACTTTCTATCTCCGTTCCGAAAGATTTTAAGGCTGTGAGAGAAAGAGAACCTGGTAGGCCGTTACGTATGGCTAATATCTCTGACGTGCTAGTGGTTAAATCCACAACCAAAGTATTGACGAGTCTTTAGAGTCCCCCACAGACCGTTTCTGAAGTTTCGGGCGAAACGCTGTAAAGGCCGTATAGATATATGGCAGGGTTCGATCATATACGTGCAGTATTGCACGGATCATGATCGGATGGATAATACTAGCGGGCATTGGTTTAAGCCAGATCCTAGTATTGTGCAGTGTAGATTTTATTTCATTGCATTTGTATTCGGTCGGAATACAAATGCGGGTATGTATATACAGTCGCGGGGTTTTCCTGTAATTTATTACGGGATCAGTTTTTTGAAGTTGCCAGTTTGCATTCCGTTTCGGCCATTTTCCTTTGTTTCGAAAATTGGTGGAGGAGGGCTTATTTGCAAATGTGCAAATTAGCATTATGGAGGGTGGTCTTTGTATATTGTTGCTTCATGATTATTCCACCATCATTTGACTTATTTGTTCATCATCATTGCTTGACTTTGGAGATATGATGGGTGATGGGTTTTTGAGTGGACATGGGAGTGATCATTGTTTCTCATGATAACCTTTTCTCTCTCTTGCATTATTGGCTCACTCTCTCATCTCATTCTATATAGCAATGGCCGGCCACAAGATGATAAGGGGCTGTCCCAATTTTTGGTGTGGTGTGGTTCTCATTTTGTTTGCACAAAATTCCCTTTGTTCATCCAAAAACTTGCATCTCATTCCTCCACCAAAACCATGGCAACTTCAACCCCAATGAGACAAAGCTTTCTACACTTCATCTAAAGTATTCTTGGACACGTCGACTCGCCAACTTCGTGCCCGAGTTGCCTCGGTCCAGAGGTGGGAGCCCGTAAAAGAACCCGGCGATGTGGTGCCCTCCCGACGAGGAGATGAAGACCGGAGATTCCGCGGGGAGATCGGGATGACAACGAGAAGACCGAAGGACACGGATCGCTCGGTATATCTCTCTACCCTTTCTTCATTTTTCTAGTAGTAGGTTAATGGTCCGATCCGGGTTTATAGTCCGCGGTAGCGCCGGTTTAAAGTTAAGAAAAATTTTTGTTTCCGCTTTTTGGCCTCGTTCTGACGGCCGGGGCGCTGCCGTGCACTAACATGGTATCAGAGCCAGGCCATTAACCTAGTCTAGCTTGCTCTAACTTGTTTACAAGTTCGATCGAACAGATTTTCCAAAAACCGCGTTTCCATGTCATACTTTCTGTCGAATTTTTCCGTGCTCTAAAAATTATTTGGTACATTGGAAAATTACATGCAGGTTTTTTTTTATGAATTTTGTGAAAATTTGGTAGGCTGATGTTACTGTAGTGCGGCAGATCAGCGGCCAAAACCACGTTTTGGCCGCGGATCCGCCGCCGTTCTGTGGCCAAACTGCACCAAATTTTCACAGCGGGCTTCTGACATGGAAATAGGGTTTTTGGTATGTTCTGTTTAGGCCCATATTTTCTTTGAGTGCTACAGTTGTGCTTGAGGCCCACTTCGGTAAGTTTAGTCGATCGAAAATTCTAAACATGTTAGTTCACAGTATTTACATTATATCTGCGACCGTGAATGTCACTTGATCGGTAAATCATGTCTAACTGCTATAGCCCTTTTAGACGGATTTGCAAACATGACATTCACGTTGATGTTCTGTGTTGTGATGTGATGTTGCGGATTTGTCGTGGTGGATAGCCTGGATGAAATGTTGGTACAGTTTGGTTATTTATGTACATTTGATATTGCGGGGCGAGCGTCCGACATGTGGACTGCCGTCACTGCCTGTTTGTATATTATTCTTTTGGGGCACGACCGGGCTGAGGTCGATGTACCCGTTGTATGTATATTTTTACTTTCTGTACTAGGATTACCCCGCGGTGGGGTGCACGGATGGCCGGGTTCTAGAGGGCAACGGGCCTGCATCTCATGGCTTTGAGACGGAGGGGGCTTCACTCTAGAATTGGCGGGCTATTCGCCGCACTCGTAGGGGGTACAGGTTGACCCAAAGAGGGATGCCCAAGTTACCGGATTCTGTGAAGTGCTGGGTGGTCCATTCACATTGCTGAAGGGGGCTGCCTCGCTTCAGGTTTTGGCGGGTAACTTGCCGCGCCCGTATGGGTCTAGGATTTCATTGCACAGGCTATCCAGACGACCAGGGGAACGTCGGGTTTCAGTAGCGGCTCTATGAAACCCGCGGATCCCAGATATCTGTATTGTTCTGTGATGCTTATTACATTTCTGTGATGTTGCATTTTATCACGCCTTGAGCGAATATTATATAGTGATATATATACTAGTAGATGTTGTATATGTTTTGCATCCGCGCTAGTCCAGTCCCCGCTCTGTCGTTAGTTAAGTAACCTAACGGGTAATGACGGGACCCAGTGGCGAATGCGGGTGGCATATACGTACATCATTATTTTTGTTCTTTATTAGTGTGATCAATTGATGGGACTGCATTGATTCGGATCAATGCAAACTAAAAAAACCTATTCTGATGTTGTTGGAACATTTTTCAAAAAAGCTGTTATTGCAAGGACATTCTCTTTTGTTTTGCACAGTGGTATTTAGTTGGAATATCCTGCACCTCAGTCGACGAGGCAAGGGCCGAGATCCCTTCACCGGGAGTGACCCCTTGGACAGAAGTTTGCGTCAGGGTAATAACCTCACTATAGCCGATTGCCTTTTGCTTTGCATCGTGGTATTCAGTTGGAATATCCTGCACCTCATTCTACGGGGAAAGAGCCGAAATCCCTTCACCGGGAGTGACCTCTTTAGCAAAGGTTTTCGTCACTATATTTTTATAAAAAGCTATGCAGTTCCTTCAACGACATCAAGTTCATTATGTTAAATAGTTTTTCGCCAAAAAGTAGACATAGCCCTCCGTCATTTCTTACGGGTATTATTTAGTATTCGTGCTGCGTTTGTTGACTCCGTCAAGGCGTAGTGTACGGTAGCTAAGTGGTGCTTGTTTGTAGCATGGATATGGGATTGGTTAGGACAGTCGTGCGGCCTTGTTGACTCCGTCAAGGGCACGTACGGGTGGGCTTAATGCAATCAAGATAATGACGGGTTGAACTTGACTAGGACTCTTTGATTTGTTGACTCCGTCAAGGTCACTTGGGTCCTAGGGGTAAAAAATCACATCGGGAGTTTCTAAAGAAACTGAAACTTGCCAGATATGCACATACCTTCTGGAGTGTGATAACATGAGTGGATTCCATCACGTTATCATGCGATGATAGTTGGATCCCGATTCCCACTGATGAGTTGGTTTACTCCTCGGGTGTTCCCGACTAATTCTTCTTTCAGGTTTGGAGGAGAATTTGAGGATACAGTGGGAGGTTTCCTGATTAGATAAATTGGTAACCATTCTGATCTAGGTTAGAGTGCACACTGAGTGTTTCTTTTCTCTCTCTCTCTGGCAGCGACCATGACCCGACCCTTGATTATGACTCAGTGACCAAGATTAACCGAACCTTCTTAAATGCTGACTTTTGGATTGTCAGAGTTGCATACCTCATTGCCACTCTTACTTTTACCCTTTTCTCCAGGACATCCCATATTACTACGAACGTCCACTTCCATTGGATAAAACCATCGTATGGTTATATACGAACTCGAAGGAATTTATTCGAGGATGGTTTCTGGTTCTGGAGAAAAAGAATAGGACTATTCGGTTATCTTTTCCTTTTACCTTCTCTCAGGTTGCGAGTGTTCCTTGGATTAGGACGGTACACCCATTACACTAATTGGATAGTCTTCTTCCAAACCATAGGCTGGTGCCGAACGGTAGGGAATGAAGAAAACCATTTAGCCTAAACGGTGTGCAGAAGGTATTAAGTAAAGACAAATAAAGGGATTAGTAAGAGGGCAAAGTAAATTGCGACTGCTATTCACGACCAAACCAAGTATTTCATTACCAGTCCCACTTCACCTTTGTATTTCTCCAGAACACTCCGTATCACTACGAAGATCCACAGTTTATTGGATACTCCATCGTATGGTTATATACGAACTCGAAAGGAACTTGTTCCAGTTCGGGGATGGATTCTGGTTCAGGAGAAATAGGAATAAGGTTTATTCGGTTGTCTTTTATCTTTACCTTCTCTCGGGTTGCGAGTGCTCCTAGGATTAGGACAATACACCCATTATGCTTATTGGATAGTCTTCTTCCAAACCATAGGCTGGTGCCGAACGGTAGGGAAGGAAGAAAACCATTTAGTCTAAGAGGGTGTACAGAAGGTAATGACTAAAGACATATGAAGTGATGTGGAGAGATGGCATAGAAATATATGGTTACAGTTGTGAATCTGGATAATGGAAGAGGCATTACTAGGAATACCAGGATACCCCTACGAAACATTTCAATGTTTCAGTTTCACTGTGTACTGTTAAAAGAAAACCGATTTCCCAATTAGTCCTTACTCCAGGGTATGTATTTACCAGGTATGATTCTCACATCTGTATGGTTTTACAGATGATGAGTGGGAGTAAGTTATTGGGAATTAAGTGATCATCCTCATTATATCAGAATTCGTTGTAATTGGTGATATTTGAGGAAATCGCCTGGGTAGTTTGCCGGACGGCAAATATTTGGTTTTGAATATCCGCTGTTATGCACCAATTTCAAATTGATATATCTGTACATCTATTTTTATAGAGTGAGATATACATTTTTGAAATTATGTCCATGACATTTACCTATATCAGTGGATGATTAGGTAAGGAGCATTAAACAGCGGTGTAATTCTTCTTAACCATAAGTACAGTTTTCAACCTACGACACACAGGGTTTGAGTTATTAGACTCAGGGGACTTATACAGAGTATTGTATGTTGTCCAGTGTCCATTAGGACAGAGGGGTTGGTCCTCATACTATATTCGGTTTACTTATGATTTCTCTAGTTCTTAGATAAGTGTTTCGTAGAAACACAAGGTCTGAGTTTTGAGAAGTTATAGGTATAAGAGTAAAGTAGAGAACCAGGTATTGCAAGTATCAGGATTCTTCAAGGTGATCGAAGATGTAGATACTTGTGTATGGTATTCAGTTAATAGTTTTGAGAAACTTGTTTCTCTTTCAGGTTACTCATAATTGGATGCACTCCTAAGCTGAGTAACGCTGATCGACCTCTTTTCCATTTAGTTGACATGCACTGAAGACAGCTGCATGATTTGAATCCGGTTCAATTAAATCAGTGCCTCTGTTTCTGTATTGGATATAGAACAGTTCATATCTTGACATTGTTAAGGTACGAGGAGTTGTCCAGCTTATGCTTAAAACCAGACTCTGGACAACTCAAGGCACGTTTCTGTAATGGCTGTTTATGGGTTGACCCGGGCTATGACGAGGGTTGAATTTCTACCATCTGGAAGATCAATAGTGATATTGTTCTTGACTCGCCACAGTTTTAATAAAAATGGATTTTTTCAGAAAACAGTAGTGGGAGTATGGTAGAACTGGAAGTGATTCCAGAACCGCAAACAATTGCTGAAAATTTGATAAGAACCTAAAGATTCAATCTGGTTTGACATTCCATTGGCCACTCTACAGATAAGGTGGGTAACCTCAGGCACTCGAGAGGTACTCCGGTAGCCTCAAAGACAGTGGCAGGGAGGTTCTTGTTTACCCAGACTTGCCATTGCTGTTGTTCCAGGCTGCGAGACCCGGCAGGAGGATGAGTATAGCGTCGTTCTAATCTAGATTTAAAAGTGTACGTGTATATGACTCTGCCAGAGGGTTGTCGTAGTCAGTGGGAGCAGCGGAAGCATTGGTGGACAAGTGGCTTATGTCTATTTATAGACTAAAGCAGATGTAGCGGAGATAGATCATCTATTTCTGATATGACAGTCATAGGTTTGACTTCATCAGAATAGGGGATGGATCTGTTAAGAAGGTAGTACGGTGTGATGTCCCGGTATTTGGATGACATACACAGAGTAGGAAGTGAAATTCCTATACTACGATCGGTTATACTTTGGTTGTCACACAGTGGTTTCTCCACAAAGGACTTGAATATTATATCAGACATTCTGGTTACTAGATCGATGGTTTTAGATCTAGATTTGGGTAGTTTCCCAATCTGGGTACTTAGACAGCATTCTAAAGGTGTTTTAGAATGGCTGACTCCTGGCACGGTAGTATACCTGCAGGTGATGGAGTCACCCTCTCTAAAGGTGTCTTACAGACTAAAGGGGAGAGGGGTGTGCATGATTGGCAGATCACTTGCTTAGGCAATTGAGTCAATCATGAGATGTCAAGTACCACACCAAATATTGGTTTTGCAGTAGATGCAATAAGTTGATAATAATCCAATCCTGGAAAACCAATCGGAAGCAGTTTTAGAATGTAAGTGGATGTTCTAGGGATATGATAACGACAGCCTCATTCGGGAGACGGTTATCATTCCAGGCTTCCAAGGTGACCTGGATGACAGAGTGGCTGTCAGAGTTATAGTTTTCCCTTTGACGAGGGGCAGTATTTTGGACAGGTGGTCCAGGCGGATACTGAGGGAGGCATGGCGCAGGATACTGAATAAGTTCAGTTGACGATACAGTCTAAGAAGTTTGGATTTGGAGTTCATTTATGAACTAGGTCCCATCAGACATCCAAACATATTCTAAGACAGGTATTGCTCATTTCGGGAGATGGTTTTCTCCACGAACTTGAGATGTAGAGAGACATAGAAAGAAACATCAAGGCGGATCCACTCACCGAGGCTATTCCTTGAACGCAATAGTTTAGCAAATGGGTTTTGTGAGACTGATTAGTAGAGGAGTTGGGTGTTCGGTATCACAGGGGCTGTGAGTATGCGACATCGCAATAATTAGCCTTGAGTGCAAGTGGGAGATTGTTGGAGATAGTGCCCACAGAGTCAATTATTGGATCACAGGCACGCGATTACAATGATTGAGGGAGGACCTATGCCGATAAGACAGTCTTACTCAAGATGATAGTATGCTATCTGGTTTATCTTTATCATCATGTACTGCTTTAGGTGACCTTACAGGTCACTATTGCGTGTTGATAGAGCCCTTAGGATTCTTGCTTGACGGCCAGCAGTATGATGGAGATCATATACGTGGGAGCTGGGGTCTATAAGCACATCCTTAAAAGGTCCCTAATCGTGGGAGTTTCAAGACAGGGCATCGATACTCCAGAGTAGACTAGTGTATACAGTCGAGACCCCGACGAGGGGCGGTGGCCGGTCTCACATGCCACTGGTGTCAGTTGGTTCACCTAAGATGTATACAGGTGCTCATTGGGTTATAAGTACACCGGACATGACTCGCCGAGAACATGCTAGTTGGTCTTATACCTGACGTCAGATAGCAGTTCCCTGGTGACATGTGTACAGGTTAGTTCATCGACCTGAGATCGTCATTTATCTCGTGTGAGTTTCCACTATGCTTTGATTACTATCCTACCACGGCTCAAAGGAGTCGTGCAAACAGGTTTTAGTTGGGTACAGTCCTGAGCCACATGGAGGCAGTGAGAGGATCTGCAGGGGTTCGTCTCTCCCGGTATTGGGGGTGAGGTCGCGCTGTGTCTAGGAGAGCCATTACACAAAGCCCTCGGCCGAGACAGGAGATTTACTGGTTGGTATTCCAGTAGTATCTTAGGGTGTTCTGGGCTACACTCCGACACGACTTGTACCGCTTTTGGGGGTCTGACTTTTACCAACCTCCTAGGCCCGCCATACGATACTCATAGACTAACGGACCGGACTGTACGGATATTGTCACTGACAGGATCAGTAGGGTGTCAGGATGAGTTCGCTCATCGACGTTCCTTTTGGTCAATACCTGGTAGCCCGTTACGTATGGCTAATACCTCTGACGTGCTAGTGGTTAAATCCACAACCAAAGTATTGACGAGTCTTTAGAGTCCCCCACAGACCGTTTCTCAAGTTTCGGGCGAAACGCTGTAGAGGCCGTATAGATATATGGCAGGGTTCGATCATATACGTACGGTATTGCACGGATCATGATCGGACGGATAATACTAGCGGGCTTTGGTTTAAGCCGGATCCTAGTATTGTATAGTGTAGATTTTGTCTCATTGCATTTGTATTCGGTCGGAATACAAATGCGGGTATGTATATACAGTCGCGGGGTTTTCCTGTAATTTATTACGGGATCAGTTTTTTGAAGTTGCCAGTTTGCTTTCCGTTTCGGCCATTTTCCTTTGTTTCGAAAATTGGTGGAGGAGGGCTTATTTGCAAATGTGCAAATTTGCATTATGGAGGGTGGTCTTTGTATATTGTTGCTTCATGATGATTCCACCATCATTTGACTTATTTGTTCATCATCATTGCTTGACTTTGGAGATATGATGGGTGATGGGTTTTTGAGTGGACTTGGGAGTGATCATTGTTTCTCATGATAACCTTTTCTCCCCCTTGCATTATTGGCTCACTCTCTCATCTCATTCTATATAGCAATGGCCGGCCACAAGATGATAAGGGGCTGTCCCAATTTTTGGTGTGGTGTGGTTCTCATTTTGTTTGCACAAAATTCCCTTTGTTCATCCAAAAACTTGCATCTCATTCCTCCACCAAAACCATGGCAACTTCAACCCCAACGAGACAAAGCTTTCTACACTTCATCTACAATATTCTTGGACATGTCGACTCGCCAACTTCGTGCCCGAGTTGCCTCGGTCCAGAGGTGGGAGCCCGTAAAAGAACCCGGCGATGTGGTGCCCTCCCGACGAGGAGATGAAGACCGGAGATTCCGCGGGGAGATCGGGATGACAAAAAGAAGACCGAAGGACACGGATCGCTCGATATATCTCTCTACCCTTTCTTCATTTTGCTAGTAGTAGGTTAATGGTCCGATCCGGGTTTATAGTCCGCGGTAGCGCCGGTTTAAAGTTAAGAAAAATTTTTGTTTCCGCATTTTGGCCTCGTTCTGACGGCTGGGGCGCTGCCGTGCACTAACACTGGGTTCCTTGGCCAAAGCCACAGCTCCATTGTTATCACAATACAGAGGTATTGGATGCACAATGGACGGAACCACACCAAGTTCAGTGATGAACTTCTTTATCCAGACAGCTTCTTTGGCAACATCGTTGGCAGCGATGTATTCAGCCTCCATCGTCGAGTCTGCCACGGTTTCCTGTTTGGAACTCTTCTAACACACCGCCCCTCTATTTAGGGTAAAGACAAATCCCGAGTGCGACTTAGAGTCGTCCTTATCACTTTGGAAGCTCGAATCGGTAAAGGACTCCACCTGGAGTTCCTCGTTACCATACACCAAGAACATCTCCTTAGTCCTTCGTAAATACTTGAGAATGTTCTTCACAGCTGTCCAGTGACTCTCTCCAGGATCTGCTTGATACCGACTCACTATACTTAGTGAGTATACTACATCGGGTCTGGTACATAGCATCGCATATATGATAGAGCCTACTGCCGAAGCATAGGGTATCCCTTGCATGCGAGCTCTTTCCAAATCAGTCTTGGGAGACATCTCTTTGGAGAGAGTGAGTCCAGAGATCGTGGGTAAATTCCCACGCTTGGATTCTTCCATACTAAACCTCTTTAGTCTGGTGTCAATGTACCTGGATTGGGACAATCCCAGTATCCGTCTAGATCTATCTCTATAGATCTTAATCCCCAAAATGCAGGAGGCATCACCTAGATCTTTCATTGAGAATCTATGTGATAAGAAGAGCTTGACCGAGTGCAGCATCGGAATATCATTTCCTATCAAGAGTATGTCATCTACGTACAATACGAGGAAGACAATTTTACCCTCTGCCACCTTCTTGTATATACAAGGTTCATCTATGTTTTTGATGAAGTCAAACTCTTTGACTACAACATCAAAACAGATGTTCCAACTCCGCGATGCCTGCTTTAACCCGTAGATGGATTTAAGCATCTTGCACACCTTTCCGCTGCTCCCACTGTCTACGAAGCCCTCTGGCTAAGTCATGTACACGCACTCCTCTAAATCACCATTTAGAAAGGCGGTCTTAACATCCATTTGCCAGATTTTGTAGTCATGGTATGCAGCAATGGTAAGTAAGATCCGGATGGACTTAAGCATAGCCACTGGAGAAAAGGTTTCGTCATAATCCACATCTGGTCGTTGACGAAAACCCTTTGCAACAAGTCTAGCTTTGAAAGTCTCAAGTTTTCCATCTACACCAAGTTTCTTCTTAAAGATCCATTTGCTCGGGTTTTACCCCTTCCAGAGCAACTTCCAAAGTCCATACTTTGTTGGTGTACATGGATTCCATCTCAGATCGCATTGCATTCAGCCATTTCACAGAGTCCCTACTCGTGATGGCCTGTTCGAAGCTAGTTGGGTCATCATCTTCCATGATGCAATCCTCACTACCACCGTCTATGAGAAAACTGTAGTATCTCTCAGGTGGATGAGGAACCCTACTAGATCGGTGGAGAGGCTGGTTTCGTTGGGAACTACTGAATCATCTGGTTCTACTAAATCTTCAGTTGTAGTTTGTGGTGCTGGAACTTCTTTCATCTCTACTACTTCGCCACTAATTTCTTTTACAAGAAATTTCTTTTCTAAAAAGGTGGCATGCTGAGCAACAAACACCTTTTGTTGTTCACCATGGTAGAATAGATATCCATTTGAATGTTTAGGATATCCTACAAACTTACAAAGTACTGATCGTGCTTCGAGTTTTTCCGGATTTTTCCTTTTGACATAGGCCGGACAACCCCATATCTTAACTCGTTTAAGACATGGTCTCTTCCCACTCCATATCTCATATGGTGTGGTAGATACAGATTTTGATAGAACCTGATTCAATAGGTATGATGCTGCTTCAAGCGCATAACCCCAAAAGGAAATAGGCAACTCAGCAGTGCTCATCATAGAGCGCACCATATCTAATAGGGTGCGATTCCCCCGCTCTGATACACCGTTGTGCTGTGGTGTATAGGAAGGAGTAAGCTGAGAGAGAATCCCATTCTCTTTTAGATAGTCCAGGAACTCATTGATCAAGTATTCTCCTCCTCGATCAGATCGTAGGATCTTAATACTTTTGCCCATTTGGTTCTCCACCTCGTGCTTATATTCTCTGAATTTCTCAAAAGCTTCAGACTTGTGTTTCAACAGGAACACATGTCCGTATCTTGAGAGATTGTCAGTGAATGTAATGAAGTAGGAAGAACCGTTCCTGGCATGTGTAGACATGGGACCACATACATCACTATGTATCAGTCCTAAGAGTTCCGTAACTCTTTCTCCGTGTCCACTAAACGGAGTTTTGGTCATTTTGCCATTGAGACATGAATGACAAGTTTCATAAGATGTAAATTCGAAAGGATTCATATATCCATCCTTATGTAACTTAGCAAGTCGTGTCGCATTGATATGACCAAGTCTACAATACCACAAGAAGGATTCGTTCATTTCTGAATTTTTTCTCTTGTGTGTGTTCTGTATATTAAGAACCGTGTTTTGATTTAGAACGTATATGCCATTATTTAACGAGCCTGATCCAATCAACTTTTGATTTAGGAAGATGTTCATAACATTATCCTGTATTACAAAATTATATCCTTCTTTACTTAATAAAGAAACTGATATAATGCCGCATATCATGTTCGGTATATAATAGCATTCATTCAGAATCAATGTATAACCACTTGGTAATACAAGGTGATATTCGCCAACTGCTTTGGCTGCAACATTTGCACCATTCCCTACTCTTACGGAATGATCACCCATTCCAAGTTTTCTACCTTTCTTTAGCCCGTGCAATATGTTGCATATGTAGGATCCTGATCCGGTATCTAATGCCCAGGACGTAGAGTGAAATGAGAAACAGTTCTCGGTAACTAACACACCTGAAGAAGATGCATCAACATGCTTATTCTTCATTTGGGCGGCGTGAGAATCCAGATATTGTCCTATTCCCTGCTCAGTCTTATACCATTTATAAGAAAGAACGGGACCAACGTTCCCCTGCTCAGTATAACAAGCGGGTTCGGTTAATACATCCATATTATTATCTTGATTAAGTCCTGACATGGTCGCTACCTGGAGAGAGAGAGAAGAAAAACACTTTAGCGTGCGCTCTTGCAAGATTAGATTGGTTATTATCTTATCTAATCAGGATGGCTCCCACTGTTTTAATCAAATCTTCCTTCAAACCCTAACAGGTAAGATTAGCCGGGATTAATTACACCTTACAAGTTCGCCAATCTTTCAGCTAGATCAGTGTTGGTACTTTGAGGGAGGTTCCCCGTGCTTTCGCACGGACCTAATTAAAATAAACCTCGTTTTCCCAGAGGCATAACCCCGTTAACACCTTTCTAGACACCTACTTGATCAGCTAATTGTCTTGTGTAAAATTCTCCCAGGAGTAACTCTTACTCGCAGTGGGTATCAGGATCCATCTATCTCATAGAAGGTATGCAATTTCATTGCAAATTTCAAAATTGAAATTCCTGAAAATACTTTTGCCCCTAGTGTGCTATGACCTTGATAGAGGTCAACAAACCATAGTGCACTAGTCAAGTTCAACCGGTCATTTCTTGATTGAATCAAACCCACTTGCACGACCCTTGACAGAGGTCAACAAGGTCGTACGATTACCCTAATCCAATCACATCACATGCTTTACAGATAATTACTAATCAGCTACCGCACACTATGCCTTGACAGAGGTCAACAAATGCAACACGAATACTAAATAGTATTTATCTGAAATGACGGAGGGCTACGCAGGTTTTTCAGAAAACCATGAGCGTAATGAACTCGATATCGTTGTTGAAACAAGTGATTTTGAAAAGGAGTGTTTTTAAGGCTTTTCTAGTTTCGCTAAAGAGGTCACTCCCGGTGTAGGGATCTCGGCTCTTTCCTCATCGAATAAGGTGCAGGATATTTCATAAATACCGCTGTGCAAAGCAAGAACTATAGAAGCAATCAAAAACTAAACCGTGAGTTTGTAGAATCTGCCAGTTTTGCTAAATAGGTCACTCCCGGTGAAGGGATCTCGGCTCTTTCCTCATCGAATAAGGTGCATGGTATATCATATATACCGCTATGCAAAGCAAGAACTATAGAAGCAATCAAAAACTAAACCGTGAGTTTGTAGCATCTGC
Source organism: Agapanthus africanus (assembly GCA_030015575.1). Classification (NCBI taxonomy): domain Eukaryota; kingdom Viridiplantae; phylum Streptophyta; class Magnoliopsida; order Asparagales; family Amaryllidaceae; genus Agapanthus; species Agapanthus africanus. Next base: position 271,538,148 of record CM057340.1, read on the forward strand.
CAGTTTTGCTAAAGAGGTCACTCCCGGTGAAGGGATCTCGGCTCTTTCCTTATCGAATAAGGTGCTGGATATTCTACAAGGAATACTGCTATGCAAAGCAAAAACTGTAGCCACCATTTTTGAAAATTTGATTCTACAATATCCTTTAGGTTTCTTTTCCTTTATTAATCTCATTAATAAAACCCATCAATTAAGCTTCCTAAGCATCACAGAAGAAACGAAAGCAGCAATATATATATCAGCATATAGTATAAGCATTCGTCTCATGCAGTAATATGATCTCATCACAGAACTATGCAGCAGAAGTCAACATATGAAATATTGGATATACTAGGACATCCGTGTTTTATTTTGAGCCTGTATAAAACACGGATTCCACAGTTGCGATGAATAGCCAAACCCACATCTCTAGACCCCTACGAGAGCGGCAAGTAACCCTGCCAATTCTAGGGTTAGGAGACCCGGTCTCGACTCCTCGAGATGGCCTCCCACTGGACCCTAGAATCCGGTTACTTGTGCTCTCTGCCTTGGGTCTATCCTAATGCGGAAAAGTAAATAATATACAATAGTGACATCAACCTCAACCCGGAAGTGCCTCAATAAAAGAATATTACATACAATTGAATTTTACATGAATGAAAAAGAAAACTCTCATCTCACATAAAACCCCGGCTATTCAATACACAACGATCCAATATAACATATCACAGCAATATATAATCATCACAGATAACTAGGCGAAGTTAGATAATTCGACAGACACAACGAATTCCCAAAATACCCCAGTAAGCTCAACACTTGAGCAGTAAATAAAAATTCCCAGTAGCATGCCCCAGCACCTATGGACCGTCGCTGAAGTGCCCGTCCTAAGCCTCTACAGTGGCGCCGCGGAACTGCCGCCAAAACCAGGTTTTGGCCGCGGTTACGCGGTCACTGTAGCGAGTTAGGGATCCTTTCTTCAGGTGGGTCCATAGAATTTCCTGCATGATTTTCTGAGTATTTTTAATATGAAAAATTTCAACGTTTGAAAAAATTTCCAGCAAGGGGTCAATTTCGGGGTTTCGGGGTTCGATCGGACTTCTAACTTCGTCTAGACAACGCCTAATGCTCTAGCTTGGCTCTGATACCACTGTAGGGTTAGCTTAGCACCTTAAAAAGGTTTTGGAAAGCATCAAACATACTACTTTAAAATTTTTTGGGTGCTAAACAAACCCTAACCAAGATCTTAACTAGAGAATTAGGGTTAACTTTGCATGTAAACAACTTTACATCTAAGAGAGAGGGATTACAACCTTTGTAGTTCATTCCTTCGCTTCATAAGCTCCGAGTAGTAGTCCCTTGGCCACGATCCATGATCTCCCGGACTCAAGAGAGGCTCCACAAGTCGAGTGATCCATTCTTGCTTGAAATCTTCCTGATGATCTACTTTGAAGAATCTCAAGCTCAAGCTCTCACTTCTCTAATCAAGTATTAATGAAGTGAACACCCTAATCTAAGTGGCTAGAATAGATGAGGATGAAGAAGTAGGAATTTTGCTCTCTTTTGTTTCATTTTCTCACTTTAAATCATCACAAGTCAAAAAGCTAGAAAGCATTTTCAAGGAGGAAGAAGAAGAAGAAAGCTTTTGTGATGAATAATAATAACTGTTATTGTTACAAAATGACAACCATGAGTTAATAATATCAAGGCTTAACTCATATAGAGAATGAACTAGAGTTAAGGGTTTGGGTTGGGTTAAATAATATCTTCACAAAATATCAAAGGAAAAAATCTAAGCTTAAAACAAAACAAAGCTTCTAGAAACTTCATGAAAAAGCTAACCCAAATCAAACCCTAACTTGTTTAGTCTCCACAAATCATGTTGTATTTGTAACCCTAACTTGTTACAATATCATATATCACATATATAATATATTTTTGTATTAAAAGAAAATAATACAATTAACATATATCGCATATATATCAATGTATTACCCGGTGAGAAAATGAATCAATAAAGCAAGCTTATATTAGTTAATGTAATGTAATATATCACATATATAATTATACATTAAATTATCGAATCAACTCTTGATCCGACAATCCGGCTATATAGTATATAACCGACTAATATAATATCTACCGATTCATCGAATCAACACTTGATTCGATGACCCGGCTATATCATATATCGCAAGAATAGAATACGGTATCTCATATCGTATTATTCTCGGTCCCGCACATATCACATATGTGCTCCTACTCCGTTTTGTCTAAGCCAGCAAACCTCTGTGTAGGACTCTAAAGAATCGTCAATACGCCGGCAGTAGGTGATGATCATATCAAACACCCACAAGCTGCAAGCGGTCAGCTAAACATAACAGCCACCTAGGTATTGAGCGATCAAAAGATCAATAAGCAATCCTGTACATTCTCGTGTAAATCCAATCAGTAAACACTACCGTACAGTCCGGGCTCTTCGTCTAATATGTTGCATATCTAGTCTAGGGGTGGTAAATGTCAGACCCCAGTAACCGATAAGTCGTGTCGATGTAAGACTCATAATGGGTTGAGAAACTACTGATAACTCTTACCAGCAACACTCCATATCAGCCCTAGCCAGGGACTTCCAGTTATAGCCAATCGAACACAGCACAATATCAACTCCCTATACCGGGAGAGACGAAACCCCTCCTATCGCTCATTACCTCCATGTGATTCGGGACTGTACCCAAAAGCCACCATTTTGCACGCACTCTTAGACGTGGTAAGGTGGAAATCAAAGCACAGTGGGAATCACACAAGACTCTATGACGATCTCGGGTCTACAGACTAACCTGTACCAGTGTCACCGGAGAACTGCTATCTGACGATAGGTATAATACCATCTAGGAGTTCTCGGCGAGTCCGTTCAGTGTACCCAGTCTCCATTGAGCACCTGTACACCAACTTTGACATCCAACACCAATGGATATGGGATTATCCATCTCCCATCATATGGGTTAAGATGCGTATACGCTAGCCTACTCTGGAGTATCGATGCCCTGTCTCGATACACCCTCGACTAGGAACAGTTATAGGATGTACTCGTTGACTACCCTGGCCCCACTAGTATGATCTCATCATAGTCCTAGTAGTCGAGTACATATCCTAAGGGCTTTATCAACACGTGATCACAAAACAGTATTCGTTAACATGTTTAGATAAAGTGAAACCAGATAGCATACTATCATATCGAGCAAGACAGTCCTCTCTATATATCCAAGCATCCATTATAATATACATCATATGTACCACAATAGCCTCTAGGGCATACATATAACTAACATATATGTAGTTGCAAGAGAATCAGTATGAGATTATAGTCGCATGTTATGAGGTCGATGAATACGACATGAGATTAATAAGATGACTTGATGTGAGATATTGATATGATGAAAAGAGTATAAGATGAGATATGATGATTTGGTTTGATATGCCGTTATACGGATGCGAGGCGATATGAGATAATTGATATATAATGATGTGAATAATGAGTGATATGCCGTACGAGACTTTAGATTCGTACCCTCATTGTGTATAGGTCGATAGAATCCCTATTATGTTTGTTGTCGCTGCACGATGGTTTACCGCCCGCGATGTTTTACCGGATGATTGATCCATACCCTTGACTAGAGGATGTCGTACGATGGATTGTATCGTACGTGATGTTGTGAGGCTGGATGCCGATTGATAGATTCATCGACTCGGATATGTTATAGATATCTAATCCCTGTCTACACTGCTTAGTTTAGCTTTTACATAGATATTAGATTAGATACGTATACCTTATAGCATTTCGCTTACGATGTACTTTATGCTACGCTCATGATATTCTCATTGTATTACATATACCTGTGTCAGTACACCTACACAATTATCGATGATGCGTATGTTACACTTACACAGATTGCCGGCTCACACACTTTCATCATCGATAATTGCTATGTCACTTACACAGTAAAATTACTACATCATGCTATTACTCTAAATTGTTCAGTACTGTCACATGACTCGTTGGCATGATATACTTGCTATGCTCACATCACTATACTTTGTCGCATGATATACTGGATATGCTCACATTTCTGTTCTATGTTTGCATACATCATGCTTTACAATTATATGCATTGAGATGTTGTTTTCATGAGATTCTGGATTTGAGAACCGTGGTTATATTTCAAAAGAAAGTATGTATTGTTGTAAAAACTCGGTTTCTCTTGATATGATATTTTGAGACGTCCACCATGTGTTTTCTCGGTTATGAGCTATGTGATACCCGATTCGAGGAGCGGTAGGCACCGTCTGCGGGTACATGTGGACCCGGTGAGGTATCCCGGGGCAAGAAGACTCGTATAGTTAGGTGGTAAGCCTGGCAGGGGAGCACTACCTACCGGTGATAGTATTTGGACTCGATGGTTATTCGGAGGATACCGACCGGAGTCGTGAGATGATATGGGCCGATCCGGACCGACGGAGCCCGTGGGCCGATCTGGACTGCCGGAGCCCGAAATATGAGGATTTACGTGTCGATGCTGGACACAGGTTTCATGATGTTTCGAGTGTCGATGTTGGACACTCAGGTTCTATGATGTTGTTGTATCATTGATGGACATGTGGATGATATCCACATGCACACAGGCATTGATTATTGTTGGCATATATGCAGACACGGTCACCCTGGATATCATAATATTACCTTTATGATATTGTTGACCTAGGAATCGTTGTTTTATTCGATTTCTACCTGCTCATGTTTTCTACTCACGAGTTGGAAAATCACCCCCGTTGTACCATAGTTCTTGCAGGTTGACCGCATGGATCAGTAGCGGTATTACTGGCACACAGCTTGCTTTCGGGTGAATTGCTTTGGTAGGTGGGACATATTGGATTGTGCCCACTCTTGTATTATTATTCCTGTTGTATCTAGTCAACTCTATCAATCAGAAACTAGTATTTGTATAAGTAGTAAGACTTAGAAAGACTTGTGTTTGCGAGACTTAGAGCGACGGTTTATATGTTCACTATTGGGGGATTTGATGTCTTGCTTTATTGCATCATTATCCTTTTGTGTTGATCTTCGCCGGTTGGCGTCGTATACATATATTTCTGACTTGAGTGGTTGTGATTCCATCGATTGGCGATGAGCTAGCTCCCGTTTGGGGATGCCTTTGTTGTTGTTATGCATATGTGGTTTTTGATCAAAATATACAAGGGAGGTGCTGCCCAAATTTTTAAAAGACGAAACATGTTTTTTTTCAACTAGTATAATCCACTTGAATTTTCATGTTCCATTATCTATGCATTTAAGAAAACGTTTGATTTCATCATATCTTTATTTCAAAACTTCACCTCTTTTATTTTATGTAAAAAGGTTTAGATTTCTGGGCTTCGGCTTACTTAAGTTACGTCACGCCTTTAGACGTTGCGTGATTTAAGTGCCGGTCATGAACTAAATTTTGGGCCATGACAACCCAGGTCTTTCATGGAGATCCTTTGTGACAAGAACAGCTTGACCGATTGTAGCATAAGAATGTCATTTCCTATCAAGAGAATGTCGTTCACGTACAAGACTAAGAATACGACAGTTCTTCCTACAATCTTCTTATAGATATAAGGCTCATTCTCGTTTTTGATGAAGTCAAATTCCTTGAATATTTCATCAAAATAGATGTTCCAGCTCCGCGATGCCTGCTTTAATCTATAAATATATTTAAGCAACTTACACACTTTTCCGCTGCTCACACTGTCTACGAATCCATCCGACTGATCCATATAAACGCATTCTTCCAAACTCCCGTTCAGAAAAGCCGTTTTTACGTTTATTTGCCAGATTTCATAGTCATGGAAGGCAGCAATGGCAAGTAGGATCCGAACGGATTTGAGTATAACCACTGGAGAAAAGGTTTCGTCATAGTCCACACCGGGTCTTTGACGAAAACCTTTTACAACAAGTCTAGCCTTATAGGTTTCCACCTGTCCATCTATACCAATCTTCTTTTTGAAGATCCATTTGAATCCAACGGGTTTTATCCCAGGAGAAGCAATATCTAAGGTCCAAACTTTGTTGGTGTACATGGACTCTATTTAGGATTGCATAGCATCTAGCCATTTAGCAGAGTCCTTACTGTTAATGGCCTGTTTGAAACTAGTAGGATCATCTTCTTCTAAGATGCAATCCTCTCGATCTCTGTCTATGAGAAAACCATAGTATCTCTCGGGCGGATGAGAAATCCTACTAGATCTGCGGAGTGGCTAAGGTTCGTCCAGGACTATTAAATCTTGAGGTTCCACCAAATCTTCAGTTTCAGCTTGTGATTTCAGAATTTCTTCTAGTTCTACCATGCACCTACTAATTTCTTTTGCAAGAAATTCTCTTTCCAAAAAGGTGGCGTGGCGAGTTACAAACACTTTCTGTTCCTCAGTGTGGTAGAACAGATATCTTAGTGAATTCTTAGGATATCCCACAAACTTACATAGAACCGATCGTGCCTCCAATTTGTCCGGATTTTTTTTTAATATAAGCCGGACAACCCCATATTTTAATGAATTTAAGACATGGTTTCCTACCACTCCATATTTCATATGGAGTGGTAGGCACGGATTTGGTTGGAACTTGATTCAAAAGATATGCTGTTGTCTGAAGCGCATGTTCCCAAAATGAATGAGGCAGATTGGCACTACTCATCATGGAGCGAACCATATCCAATAGGGTACGGTTCCTCCGTTCCGATACACCGTTGTGCTATGGTATATACGGAGGAGTAAGATGAGAGAGAATACCGTTCTCTTTTAGGTATTCTAGGAATTTCGTGATTAAGTACTTCCCTCCTCTATCAGATTGGAGGATCTTGATACTTTTGCCAGTCTAGTTCTCTACTTCGTTTCTGTATTCGTTGAATTTCTCAAAAGCTTCATATTTGTGTTTCAAAAGATATACATATCCGAACCTAGAGAGATCGTCAGTGAATGTGATGAAGTATGAGAACCCACCCCTTGCATGTATAGACATTGGACCACATACATCACTGTGTATGAGTCCCAAGAGCTCTGTTGCTCTTTCTCCGTATCCGGTGAACGGAGATTTGGTCATCTTTCCTTTGAGAAAAGACCGATAAGTTTCATATGATGAAAAATCGAACGGATTCAGATATCCATCCTTATGTAACTTAGATAGTCTTTTCTCATTGATATGACCAAGTCTACAATACCACAAGTAGGCTTCATTCATATCTGAACTCTTCCTCTTGCGTGTGTTTTGTTAGTTATATGTATACCCTAGAGGCCATTACTATACATAGGATGTATATTGTAGTGGATGCTTGGACATATATAGGGATGATTTTCTTGCTCGATATGATAGTATGCTATCTGGTTACTCTTTACCTTAACGTGTACACTGATTGTCTCTCTGTTATATGTTGGTAAAGCCCTTAGGATGTGTACTTGACTACCTGGACTATGATGCGGATCATACTAGTGGGGACGTGATAGTCCATAAGTACATCCTTCAAAGTCCCTAGTCGTGGGTGTATCGAGACGGGGCATCGATATACCAGAGTAGACTAGCGTGTAGCTTCTCGACCCATATAGATGGCGATGGATGATCCCATATCCATTGGTGTTTGACATCAGAGATGATATACGGGTGCTCAGTAGAGACTGGGTACACTGGACGAACTCGCCGAGAACTCCCAGATGGTATTATACCTTACGTCAGATGGCAGTTCTCTGGTGACACCGGTGCAGGTTAGTCTGTAGACCCGAGATCGTCATAGAGTCTTGTGTGATTCCCACTGTGCTTTGATTTCCACCTTACCACGTCCAAGAGGGCGTGCAAAACGGTGGTTTTTGGGTACAGTCCCGAGTCACATGGAGGCAATGAGTGATAGGAAGGGTTTCGTCTCTCCCGGTATAGGGAGTTGATGTTGCGCATTGCACGATTGGTTATAACAGGAAGTCCTTGGCCAAGGCTGCTTTAGGGATTTACTGGTAAGTGTTACCAGTAGTTTCTCGACCCGTTATGAGCCTCATATCGACACGACTTATCGAGTTATTGGGGTCTGACGTTTACCACCCCTAGACAAGATATGCGACATATCAGACGAATAGACCGGACTGTACGGTAGTGTTACTGGTTGGATTCACAGGAGTGTGAGCGGGCTTGCTCGTTGATCTTCTGATTGCTCAATACCCGGGTGGCCGTTACGTTTAGCAGACCGCTTGCGGCTTGTGGGTGTTTGATATGATCATCACCTGCTGCCGGCGTATTGACGAGTCTTTAGAGTCCTACACAGGGGTTTCCTGGCTCAAGAGAAACGGAGTAGGAGCACATATGTGATATGTGCAGGACCGAGATTGATACGATATGAGATACCGTATTCGATTCTCGTGATTTGTGACATTCATCGGTTGTATGGATATAGCCGGGTTATCGGATCAAGTGTTGATTCGGTAAGTTGTTACTTTTGATATTAGTCGGTTATAGCCGGATTATTAAATCAAGAGTTGATTTAATAATTTAATGTATAATTATATATTTGATATATTACATTACATTAACTAATATTAGCCCACTTAAGATTTATTTTCTCACTAGTTTATGCACATTGTTTATATGTGATATATGCAAGTGTACATGTATGTATCATGCTTGATGATACACACAAGATGGGTGTATGAGACTTATACTAAGATTAGGGTTATTGGATTATCTTAAGATTTAACAAATGAGTTAAACTTAGTCAAAGTTGTCAAGCTTGAAGAAGCTTGGAGAAACTTTGACAAAGTCCACTCTTTTGTCAATTCTCTTGATATTTCTTTAACCTAACCCTTAAACCTCATACCTTAGTTAATTCTCTATATGAGTTACGCATGAGGGCTTAACTCAACCATGGGTGAATTATTCAAGTGGAGATAAGTTTTCATTTGGATGAAAAATTCACTTCTTCTTCTTCTTCATCAAGCTCCTTGAAAAGCTTTCTAGCTCTAATGGTGCCTTGAAGAAAAATGTGAGAAAATCAATTTTAAAGTGAGAAACCTTCCTACTTCATCATCCTCTACTACTTGACATTTAGTAGAGGGTGTTCTCTTCACAAAGTTCTCGACCTAGTGAAAGAATAACTTGAGTTAGTGTCTCCCCGACGTAGATCATCTTCGGCCTCGAAGTCAATGACCTAGCCCGATCATTTCTCCGACGAAACCATCGCTAGAGTCCAGGATCCGATGATCACGGTGGAGGGACTTCAACACGGAGCTAAAGAAATGGTGGAGTGGATCTACAAAGGTTGTAATCCCTTTCACTTAGCAATAAAGTTGTTTACTTGCTTGTTTTTCGCCTTTACTTCTAGTTAACGATCTATATTAGGGTTTGTCGGCACCGGAAAATTTTTGTTTGGCATGGTTGATGCCTTGTGGAACCTCTTGAGTGTGCCTAGTAATCCTACAGTGGTATCAGAGCCTAGCTAGAGCTTTAGGCGATGTGTAGACGATGTTAGAAATCCGATCGAGTCACGAAACCCTAACCAAGACCCCTCTGTGTACATTTTTCAAAACAGTGGATTTTTCCAAATTAAAAATTCTCAAAAATATCAGCAGGCAACTACAAGGGTTACTGTGAAGCACGTGACTGTAATACGGTTAAAGCGCTGCGGAACAGCGGTCTTAACATGGTATTGGCGGCGGTTCCGCGGCCGTATGTAATGATCATGGAATCCTTTTTGCACAGTAACCTCAGTTGGTGTTTACTGATTCTTCTCGGAATTTTTATGTTTCACTCAAGAGTTGAGTTTTCTGGGATGCATTGGGGACTCGATAATTCAATCGGATTATTTAACTTTGTTTATTGAGTTTTTCCGGATAAGTTTTGAATATGTTAAAAAGTTCGACCGGATATAAATACCCAATTTTCCCCTGCCGGGAAATTTCCAAGTGTTGGATTTTTCCGTAGTTTGAAAATGTTCTAAGTAGTGCAAGTAACGCGATGGACCCTCTAGAAGACAACAAACCTTAACTCGATTATGTGACCGTCTTGAACTGCCCTTTGAACCTTCGGGTTTGGGACAGTACGGCGTGTCACATGTGAGGCGTTGGCTTGACCCTTCTACGGCTGGACCATTGGTACTGTGGCATGAAGTGGATGTTTTTAAACTTATTTCAAGTGTTGAGCTGTTTCGGGAAAACTTGGGTGTTTGATTGATCGATCGGAAAGTTTAACATTTTCTGTTTATCTGGAATGTGATACAATATTTGGAATTCACAAATAGTTATGAAATAACTAATATGAATGTTATAAACATAGCACTTTAGTCTCACTTGATCGGTTGCCACGGAATTTTGATGCGATCAAAAGTCCGTTGCAATCACATAGCGTACGCGGATACTCGCCGGATAAACTTAATAGACAGCTACACCCCTTAGCCCCGACCAAGTGACTGTAGGAGAACCCCGTCGCCGAAAGCATCCGTCCGGGTGCTCGCGGTAGCGGTGTTCCGCCTTGGTGCACTTCGTCGACGGTATCGGGGGTGCGGCCGTCTACTAAAGTTTGCGACGAGCATTCGATCAGTTTATCGGGAATCTTGTTGAATTGCCCGACTTGATATTGAAAAGTGTTTTCGATATAGAGACTAAAATGCCGGGTTTATAATTATTAGGCATGCGATGTCTAAGGAATTCATTTGATTAGGCATGCGATGTCTAATGAGGTTGCGGATTCCAACTGTTGTAGTTTTACACTTTCTTTTCTGCGACCGTAAGTGTAATCTGTGATATTGCCGGTTTCGTTGCTATATGTCAACGACAATTGGGATGCGCACATTTACTTACGTTGATGACATGTGATGTTATGTGTTGCTGGATATGTTATATTGGATCGTCGCGTTTTGAATAGCTGGGGGTTTTATGTGAGATGAGGGTTTTCATTTTCATTCATGTAAAATTACTTGTATGTAATATTCTTTTATTGGGGCACTTCCAGGTTGCGGAAGATGTCACCTTTTGTATATTATTTACTTTTCCGCACTAGGATAGACCCAAGGAGGAGAGCACAAGTAACCAGGTTCTGGAGTCCAGTGGGAGACCAACTCAAGGAGTCGAGTCTGGGTCTCCTAACTCTAGAACTGGTAGGGTTGCTTGCCGCTCTCGTAGGGGTCTATGGGTGTGGGTTTGGCTATTCATCACGACCGTGGAATCCGTGTTTTATACTGGCTCGTATTGAAAACACGGACGTCCTAGTATATCCAATATTTCATATGATTCTTCTGCTGCGATATCTATGATGTGATCATTTGATGTTCTGTGATAGATACTGTATATAGTATATATGATATATTATATAGATGTTACTTATGTTTTACACCCGCGCTAGCCCTGCCCCGCTCTGCCGTTAGTTACCTAACCTAACGATGCACGAGAGGACATCGAAGCGAATGCGGATGGCATAAGTGTACGTCGTATTTATCTGTGATGTTTAGGTAACTTAAATGATGGGACTTCATTAATATGATTAATGAAAGAAAAAAGAAACCTAAAGATGTTGTGGAATCGAATTTTCAAAAACAGGTAGCTACAATTCTTGCTTTGCATCGCGGTGTTCCTTGTAGAACATCCTGCACCTTATTCGATAAGGAAAGGACTGAGATCCCTTCACCGGGAGTGACTCCTTTAGCAATAACTGGAAGATGCTACACCCCTCGGTTTGTCTTTTGATTGCTCCTGTAGTTCTTGCTTTGCACAGCGGTATATATGATATATCATGCACCTTATTCGATGAGGAAAGGGCCGACGATCCCTTCACCGGGAGTGACCCCTTTAGCAAAACTAGAAAAGCCTCAAAAACACTCCATTTAAAATCATTTGATTCTACAACGATATAAAGTTCATTGCGCAAAAGGTTTTCTTAAAAACCTGTCGCAGCCCTCCGTCATTTCAGATAAGTAATAGTATTCGTGCTGCGTTTGTTGACTCAGTCAAGGCGTAGTGTGCGGTAGCTAATTATTGCTTATCTGCAAAGCATATGATGCGATTGGATTAGGGTAGTCATGCGGCCTTGTTGACTTAGTCAAGGGTCGTGCGGGTGGGTTTAATTCAATCAGGAAATGACGGGTCGAACTTTACTTGCGGTCTATGGTTTGTTGACTCAGTCAAGGTCATAGATCGCTTGGGGCAAAATATTATCGGGAATTTTAAGTGTTGAAATTTGCAATGAGATAGCATACCTTCTATGAGATAGTTGGATCCCGATTGTAACACCTTGAATTTCCGTTAGAATGTTTTTCATGATAATTAGTAATTTTACGTGTTATTATATGTGTGCATAGGATTATTAGTTATTTAGTCGTGTTAGCAAATTGGAAAATTTTCCTTTGTAGTGTAGTGTACACTTGCACACTTAGCCATTTTTGGAACTTAGGGTTTTGGTAGCATGTTAACCATTCTTGTGTTGCATGGTTGCAAACTTTTTCCCCACCCTTTAATCAAAACAAAACCCTTTTTCATAATTCAAAATCCTAATAAACAAATGAGCATGGTGTTAGGTAAGAGGTTGACTTTTTTGACTATATTTCCTTCTCTTCTCTCTCTTCTCCTCACTTCAGAAATTCTGGAGATTTCAGTAGAAAAACCTTGGCTTTCCTTCATCTTTTCCTCTCTTTTTCACTTCTTCTTGATTCCCAAACAAATCCTACATAAAAACCACACATTTCCTTCACAAAAACTTAGGAAAAATGAGTTTTTGAGGTGTTTGGAGGCTAATCTGCACACCTGAGCGGGGAGCTGGACTTTTGGTGTTTTATAAGGTCTTTAGAAGGTATAAATTCATGTCTTAACCTCTTTTTCCATAACTTGCATGTTTAGTTTCAAAATATCACTTTTTTGTGCAATTTTAGTGCTATTGAAGGGATTTAGTGTTAATATGTTAAAATTTATGTCGTTGTGGCTTGATTAGCTTGTTAATGAGTTATTAGTGTGGGTTTAGACTTAGGTTTGTTTCAGATTTCAGAAAAATACCCTAAAGTTTGATTTTAGTGCAAAAGTGTGGATTTTAGCTAGAAATAAGGCTTTGTAGGATCTGCTGCTACCCGAGATATTTCAGAGTGAAACTAGAGGTTACTGTAGCATGTATGGGGGGTATAGAGTGCACACACCAAACCTGGGAGCCCAATTCCCTAACCAGGCCGCCGAAATAAGCATTCTGGCCGCAATTTGCGGCCAGATGGGGGTGTTTTGGGTTGGGGTTTGGGGTGATGGTGTCTGCTGCTATGTGGGTTATTTTGGTATATCTAGTTTTACAATATCTTTTCTGTATCAAAATCTGGAGTAGAATACCCTATTTCCCGTATTTTCAATCTTTCGCGACACGCGTGATACGTGTTTGTGGGTTTTGGGTTTCTGCGTATCGCGACGCGTCGGACTGGCTTCAGACGCGTAATCACACGTTTTAGCGTATCGCGCACACGCGCGCTTGGTTCACGACACGAGTTACTAGTTCGGCTTTAATGTCGTGGTTGTGTGATGTCAAGCTTATGTATGATATATTGTGTAATTCTAGGTTCGCAGGTGAGTACGGCGGACGCCACGCAGAAGGGGAAGCAAGTTGTTGGCTATACCTAGCGAGAGACTTCGGTGAGTAGATTTAACATCTACGGGGATATCGCCCGCATGGCGTTCTACGTCAGGGCTGATAGGACCTTATAGCTATATTTACATACATTGACTGTGCATGGCTACTATTTAGTGCATACTGCATTCCCTGCTATATGGATATAAACTAGAATTGATAGAACACCGCACCATTACTAACGGTCCATGTTGCACGAGCACTATCCTGCATGTTACACACACCGTTAGTAATTGCCATGACACTCACACTGTAGAATTTCCATCGGATCGTTATGTTGTAGTTCATCTATATGTGACTTGACATGATATTCATACTTGATGCATATATTACATCGGATCGTTATGTTGTAGCTCATCTTTATGTGACTTGACATGATATTCATATTTGATGCACATATCATATCGGATCATTGACTTGCATATTGGTTTGGATTACATGTGATTTCTGGATTTGGGAACCGTGGCTATTTCAAATATGTAATCATTTAAAAACCCGGTTCCCTTGATATGATATTTCGGTGCGTCCACCATGTGTTTCCTCGGTGCTAGAGTGATATATGTAAACCCGAATCGAGGAGCTGGTTGAGGACGATTACGGGTACATGGTGGACCCGGTATGGTACCCCGGGGCGAGAACGGTTTCGCTGTGTAGTAGACGGTGAGCCTGGCAGAGGGACTACTACCTACCGGTGATTAGTTGGACCTGACAGTTATCCGGAGGGTACTGATCAGAGTCGATAGATGGATGCAGGGTGATCCGTACTGCCGGGGCCGAGGGCCGATACCGCAGACGGAGCCCCATGGGCTGACCCGGACTGACGGGGCCCGATGGATGAGGATTTGCGTGTCGATGCTGGACACAAGTATTTATGATATTTGGGTGCCGATGTTGGGCACTCGGGATTCTCAGAGATGTACATGATTTGAGGGCCGATGAGAGTGCCGGCGCCTGAGCTATTTGGGGTATCTGGGTGCATTGATGGACACCGATTATATATTCCACGTTGACATTCCGTGTAGATATTATATTTCCTATGCTCAGCATTTATTATTGTATCTCATCCTGTAGTTACATTACCTGATAGAGCACTTGCATAATTATTGCACATACTGCTTATCACATATTGATATCATCTGTTGGCATATGATAGAGTAGCGCAGTACGTGCATGCTCGCGATTACCTTTATATGTTATCTCTATTCACGAGTTGGCAACTCACCCCCGTTGTGCCACAGTGTTTGCAGGTTGCCTTTCGGAGTAGTTGCGGCAGGCTGCGCTTGCATCTTTTGACATAGATACCCCTCTAGTTGGTGTACTAGCTCTTTTGCTGATAGGTGGGTTTTGTGCGGTATCTGTTTATCTTTCAGTTATGTACATTGTTGTATCTAGTATTCTCCATCTACCATGTATGTATTTGACTTAGAGACAGTGTGAGGACGATGATGTATATTATTTGTATTCTGGTGTCGAGCTCGTTGTGAGCCGACTGTACTTGCAGTTTATCCTATCTGTGATGTTCCCACTTATGGATCTTGATCTTCGCTACGGCGTCGTATATTGCTATCTTGGTGATTGTTTACTTAGATTTCTTATCATGTTAGTAAGTGCTTTCATTTAAAACTTATAACACTCTATACTTTCACTGGTTTGATTTCTGGGTTTTCGGTTCACTTAGTCGCGTTACGCCTATAGACGTTACGTGGTTAAGTGCCGGTCACGGGCCAAACTTTGGGTCGTGACACCGATACCCGCTGTGAGTAAGAGTTACTCCTGAGAGAGTTTTACACATTACAATTAGCCGATCAAGTAGGTGTCTAGAAAGGTGTCAACGAGGTTACGCCTCTGGGAAAACGAGGTTACATTAATTAGGTTCGTGCGAAAGAACGGGGGACCACCCTCAAAGTACCGACACTGGCCTGGCTGAAAGATTGGCGAACTTGTAGCGTGTAATTAATCCAGACTAGTCTTTCCTTTTAGGGTTTGAAGGAAGATTTGATAAAAACAGTGGGAGCCATCCTGATTAGATAAAATACTAATCAATCTGATCTTTCTAGAACGCACGCAGAGTGTTTTCTTCTCTCTCTCTCCAGGTAGCGACCATGTCACGCCTTAATCAAGATACGAAAACGGATATTTTGACCGAACCCGCTTGTTATACTGAGCTGGGGAACGTTGGTCCCGCTCTAACTTATAAATGTTATAAGATAGAGCAGGAAATTGGGGAATAACAGATTTCCCGTGCCGCCCAAACGAAGAAAGTGCATATGATGCATCATCTTCGGGTGTGTTCGTTACACAGAACTGTTTCTCAGTATCCTTTACGTCCTGGGTATGTGATACCAGAACAGGATCCCGTATATGTAATTTGTTACATGGGCTACAGAAAGGTAAAGAACTGAAAACAGGTGATAAGTTTCATGAGGCAGAAAACGGTGCAAGTGTTGCAGCCAGGTCTATTGGTCACTGTCACCCTGTATTACCTGAATACATTGATTCTGAACAAATTTCATTAGATACCGGATTACATACGGCCGCGGAACTGCCGCCAATACCATGTTAAGACCGCGGTTCCGCGGCGCTTTATGTAATCCGGTATCTAATGACATTTGTTCAGAATCAATGTATTCAGGTAATACAGGGTGACAGTGACCAACAGACCTGGCTGCAACACTTGCACCGTTTTCTGCCTCATGAAACTTATCACCCGTTTTCAGTTCTTTACCTTTCTGTAGCCCATGTAACAAATTACATATGCGGGATCCTGTTCTGGTATCACATACCCAGGACGTAAAGGATACTGAGAAACAGTTCTGTGTAACGAACACACCCGAAGATGATGCATCATATGCACTTTCTTCGTTTGGACGGCACGGGAAATCTGGTATTCCCCAATTTCCTGCTCTATCTATAACATTTATAAGTTGGAGCGGGACCAACGTTCCCCAGCTCAGTATAACAAGCGGGTTCGGTCAAAATATCCGTTTTATTATCTTGATTAAGGCGTGACATGGTCGCTACCTGGAGAGAGAGAGAAGAAAACACTCTGCGTGCGCTCTAGCAAGATCAGATTGGTTATTATTTTATCTAATCAGGATGGCTCCCACTGTTTTTATCAAATCTTCCTTCAAACCCTAAAAGGAAAGACTATCCGGGATTAATTACACGCTACAAGTTCGCCAATCTTTCAGCCAGGCCAGTGTCGGTACTTTGAGGGAGGTCCCCCGTGCTTTCGCACGAACCTAATTAATGTAAATCTCATTTTCCCAGAGGCGTAACCCCGTTGACACCTTTCTAGACACCTACTTGATCGGCTAATTGTAATGTGTAAAACTCTCCCAGGAGTATCTCTTACTCACAGCGGGTATTGGGATCCAACTATCTCATAGAAGGTATGCAATCTCATTGCAAATTTCAACACTTGAAATTCCCGATAATATTTTGAACATTTCCTATATCAAGAGTTGATCGGTTCAGGCACGTTATCTAAAAGCATTGTCGTTCTAAATCAAACCACAGTTCTTAGTATACAGAACACACACAAGAGGAAGAGTTCAGAAATGAACGAATCCTTCTTGAGGCATTGTAGACTAGGTCATATCAATGCGACCCGACTAACTGAAGTTACATTAAGATGCATATTTAAATTAGTTTGAATTTACATCTTGTGAAACTTTCCAGTCATGTCACAGAAATAAGATGACCATAGCTCTGTTTATTGGAAACAGAGAAAGAGTTAGTGAACTCTTGGGATTGATACATGCTGATGTATGAAGGTCCCCTGTCTACACATGCCAAGACCGGTTCTTTGTACTTCATTACATTCTCTGATAATCTTTCAAGATTCATACATATGTTCCTGTTGAAACAAAAGTCTGAACCTTTTGAGATATTCACAGAATATAAGTTAGAAGTAGAGAACCAAAATACGAGTAAGAGTATTATATCTTTTGATGTGATCAAGAAGAAGAATACTAGAGCACGGAATTCCTGGATTATTCTAAAGGAGAATGAGATTCTCTCTCAGCATTACTCCTCCGTATACACCATAGCACGATGGTATATCAGGGTGGAGCAATAACACCCTATGTGATATGGTGTGCTCTATGATGAGTACTACTGAGTTTCTTATTTCCTTTTAGGGAGTTATGCACTTATGAAGTTGCATACCTATTGAATAGGGTTCTGATCAAATCAGTTGCCTACCACTTCATATGTGATATGGATTGGGAAGAGCCCATATCTTAAGTTTGTTAAGATTTGGGTTGTCCAGCCTATGTCTAAAACTAAAATCCGGACAAGCTCGAGGTAAAGTCAGTTCTGTGGAAGTTTGTTGGATATCCCAAGCATACGCAAGGGAATATCTTCTACCTAACCGAGGAACAAAAATGTTTTTTTTCTCAGCATGCCACCTTTGTAAAAGGGAATTTCTTGTGAAGAAATAATTGGTTAGAAGGTAGAAATGGAAAAGTTCCAGCTATACAAACTGCAGCTGATGATTTGGTAGAACCAAAGGATTCAATAGAAACCAACGAATCTCAGCCTCTCCGCCGATCTAGTAGGTTTCCTCACCCACCTGAGAGATACATTGATTTCTCTATAACAGTGGGAGCGAGGATTGCATCATGAGATGATGACCCAACTAGTTTCAAGATGGCCATCAGGAGTGGGACTCTATAAGAATGGCTGGATGTTTATCGAACTGAGATGGAATCCTTATACACCAACAAAGTATGGACTTTGGTTGCTTTATCTGAAGGGTTAAATCCCAATCAGGAGCAAGTATATCTTGAGAAGATTACTTGGTGTACATGGAAAAGTTGAGACTTTCAAAGCTAGACTTGTTAAAGGTTTGCATCATTGACCAGGTATGGATTATAATGAAACCTTTTCTAAGTGGCTGTGCTTAAGTCCATCCAGATCCTACTTTTCACGGCTACATACCATGACTACGATATCTGGCGATTGGGTGTCATGACTGCTTTTCTAAATGATGTTTTAGAAGAGAGAGTCTGTAAGTACACAGTCAGAGGGCTTCGTAGATAATGGGAGCAGCGGAAATGTGTGCGAGATGTTTTATATGATAAAGCAGGCATCGCGGAGTTGGAACATCTGTTTTGATGTGGTAGTCAAAGAGTTTGACATCATCAAAATGGTAGATAAACCTTGTATATACAAAAAGGTAGTAGGGAGTATGGTGGTGATCCTCGTAGAGTACGTGGATGAAATACTCTTGATAGGGAAGGAGTTTCCTATGCTACGCTCGGTCAATCTCCACTTATCACAAGGATTCTCCATAAAGGATCAAAGTGATACCTACTAAATCCTGGGTTTTGGATCTATGAGATAGATCTAATTGGATGTTAGGATACTCACCAGTTGTAGTGAGATGGTATCAATTGATCCTGGGGAGAATCACTGGAAAAGTTCCAGAGTGATAAGGATGACTGAATGTCAGTCACAGGCATTGTCTTTACCCTCGGTGAAGGGACAGTATGTTGGAAGAGTTCTAAGCTAGATACCGTGGCATACTAGATGATAAAGGCTGGATACATCGCTACCAAAGATGCTACCAAAGAGGCAGTCTGGGTGTATATTAGTTCATGAGATGAACTTCGTTCCTCCCATTGTGTGACAATGGAGTTGTGGCTTATGCCAAGGAACGCCTACCCCATCAGTGATCCAGACATATTCTAAGGCTGTGTCACCTGATCGTGGAGATGGTTGATCTCCAGGGGATCTAGGTCAGGAGAGTAGACTCAGAGGACAACACGGCGGATCCACTCACGAAAGGCCTTTTCCCAGAGAGAGACTTTTATGGGATGGTTGAGTATGAGATACTACAACCACTGCTATCAGATGGCCCTAGTGCAAGTGGGAGATTGTTAGTTATATGTATGCCCTAGAGGCCATTACTATACATAGGATGTATATTGTAGTGGATGCTTGGACATATATAGGGATTGTTCCCCTCCGAACGGCGGCCGAGACGCGGGACGTCTCGCCTGAGGTTCGGGGTAAATGCTAATTGGTGCTATCCGTCCATCTCTCCGAAGATGCCAAGTTGATTTATGGCACCGTGTATCGAAGGTCTGAACGGATGCGTCCGATGTAGCAGACTTCGTCAGATTCCCCCTCGCTTGAGGGGTTTTTGATTGTGGGGACGCTCTTCCCTGCAGGCGCAAGCCCCTGCAGTTAATTACGCTACCGCGTCGCGGTAACAACTTTCTCCTTCTCCAGATGGTCACTTCGTGTCGTGTGTGTTTATTTTATGTTTTGTTGCCCGTGGATTGTTTACGGAGACCGAGTTATGTCGTCGCCCGTAGGGCGTGGACTAGTCCAAATCCGTATTATCTTAGATTTGGGTTTGGGGGTTTGGTTTGAGGATACGTTAGCCATATTTGAGGCCAAGATCAACTCAAACGTTTGTTAAGGATACGTTAGTCTAACCTGAGACTAAGATCAACTTAACGGGATCGTTTAGATCCGACAAAAGAGCATTTGGGCTCCATTGTTCCAGTTTAGGGACATAGTGGTCCATTTAATGTATGGCCGTCGGGACCCGTCACCTCTCTGACAACGTTGAAGGATTACAACGACAGATGTCAGAGGAGTTCAGAGATGTACCCTTGAACCAGAGTTAATTGGGGGGATCTATAGTCCAGTTTAGGACTAAAGTCTGTTTGAAAGGTTTAATGATACGTTAGCCATATTTAAGGCTAAGATCAACTTAAACGGGATCGTTTAAATCCAACAAAAGAGCGTTTGGGCTCTATCGTTCCAGTTTAGGGACATAGTGGTCCATCGCTAGTTTAAGGACATTGCGGTCCATGGGTAGTTTAAGGACATTGCGGTCCATTGTTAGTTTTAAGACATCTCGGTCAAGGTTAAGGACGTCGTAGTCCATGGGTTTAAGGACCCCACAATCCATTGTTAGTTTTAAGACATCTCGGTCAAGGTTAAGGACGTCGTAGTCCATGGGTTTAAGGACCCCACAGTCTATATCAATGTGTGGTCATCGGGACCCGTCACCTCTTTGAAGACGTTGAGGGATTACAATGCCAAGTATCAAAGGAATGAAGAGATGTACCCTAGAACCGGAGTGGATTAAATAGTCTTTGGCCTAATTTGGGATCAAGACCAATTAATTATGTTATGAGCCCATTAGCCCAGTTAATTACGAATTGAGGACTTATGGCCAGCTTGGGCTAAGTCTAATCATGTCTGGGACATCGGCCCTCCTGTTGGTCCCTTGAAGGAGAGGCTTTGCCTCTGGCCATTTAGCCAATTGGGCCAATGCCTAGTGTTAAACACTAAAGACCAATCAGTGTTGAACACTGAGAATGAGGTTGATAAGTCAGTGTTTAACACTAGAAGATAGTTGGTGTCAACACCAGCAACAAGGCCTTCAAATTAGTGTTAAACACTAAAACAGACCAGTGTTAAGCACTGGAAACAGAAATCCCAAATTAGTGTTGAACACTAAGGTAATCAGTGTTGAACACTGCAAATAAAGTTCTTTGCTTAGTGTTGAACACTAAGGCCAAACAACGTTTTAACACTGAATTCAAGGGTTCCAATTTAGCGTTAGACGCTGAGGCAAGAGGGGTCACGTGGTAGCACGTGAGGGCGCCCTCCCTTCGTTTGTTCTGCTGAGAAGATCGCATCTTTTGGAGCATCACGTGTCATCACGTGACGGGTGTTTGAATGGAGTATGTTAGAGCCTCTGCCAAGGGTCACGTGGGTCACGTGAGGCACTGCCTCAAAGGGCTTTCTGTAGATCTTTTGGGGGGGTCACGTGGTGACACGTGACCCTGCTTTTCTGTAGTTGTTTAGAAGATCTGTTAATCCCTTTCAGGAATTAAATTCCTCGTAGGGTTGAACCCTAACAATAATTTCAGAGGAATTAAATTCCTAGTTCCTTTTGAAGAGTTGAACTCTGAATTTTCTGTAGGAATTAAATTCCTCATATATGTGAAGAACTGAATAGAGTTAAACCCTAATAAAAGTTTTAAGGAATTAAACCCTCACTCTCTGTTTAGAGAATTATTCTGGGGAATAAGATTAAGGGAATTAAATTCTTGTTGTTTTAACAGAACTAAGTTCTTAAATAGGGTTAAACCCTGATTCTTTTCATTCTGAAGGAATTAAATTCCCATAACACAGGGTCAAACCCTAATTTTATTTTGAAGGAATTAAATTCCT
Source organism: Agapanthus africanus (assembly GCA_030015575.1). Lineage (NCBI taxonomy): Eukaryota > Viridiplantae > Streptophyta > Magnoliopsida > Asparagales > Amaryllidaceae > Agapanthus > Agapanthus africanus. The sequence continues at coordinate 271,559,986 of CM057340.1, forward strand.
ATAGTTCTGTGAGAATTAAATTCTCGTGCTTCCATTCCCTCTCTATGCTTTGGATCTGCATGGCAGGATCTCAACCCATTGAGAATTAAATTCTCAACTCAAGGGGAGATGTGCACTTTACAGATCCTCCATCAAAGAGAGAAGAAATATGTCCTTCTGTTTTATATCAAAGTTAAACTCTGTTGAGAATTAAATTCTGTTTTCTTTCAATGAAACCTTCCCTTTCTTACCTAGGGTTTTCTTTTGCAGAAGATCCAAATTCCTCTAAAGTATCAAGGCTCTCTCCCTTTTCTTCCCTCTGCATATATCTCTTTGTGTGTCTCTTGGCTCCTATTTATAGGAGAAGCAGCCGAGTCAATTAGTTTTGGTGGGTCTTTCATTAGGAGATTTGATTTGTATCCATCATTCGTTTTGGACCTTTGGATTATTAGGTGAATTTTACTCACCATTGGATTTTAAATCCAGAGATTCTCCTCTGTTATTTTGGTTACATTTTACGGGGAAATCTTTCCAAATTCGAGATTTTCCCATAGATAGATGATATTTAATCATCTTTAATTCAATCGGTTGCTTTTAGAAAGATTTGAGAGGTCTTTTCTCAGAATTTAATTCTGTTAACAAATGGGCTTTGAAGTCGGTCACGTGTGGCCACGTGACCCTTGGTCACGTGTGGGCACGTGACCCCCTTGGAACGAGCCTTCTTCTTTCTTTTTGCGCTCTGTCTTCTGGTTGCTGCTTAACCGTCACGTACCATCACGTGACCCTTGGTCACGTGTGAGCACGTGACCCTCGTCTGGACTCTTTTTCTTGATTTAACCGGAGAACAAGTCTGCTGCTTTTGAGTATCACGTGCCAACACGTGACCCTGGTCACGTGGGAGCACGTGACCTCTTCTGAAGCCTTTTCTTTGATTTGATCAGGGAACCGGTTTGCCTTTGAAGCCGCTTTTAATTGTCACGTGCCAATACGTGACCCAGATCACGTGGGAGCACGTGACCCTTTCTGAAGCCCTTTTCTTTTATGTAGTCGGGAAGCTGAATTTTCCTTGCTGATGCTTTTAGATGTCACGTGCCAACACGTGACTGCTGGTCACGTGTAAGCACGTGACCCTTTTCTGAAGCATTTTCCGTAGGCTTTCCTGATTTTAAATCAAGAAACAGGGATGACTTTCTTGCTCGATATGATAGTATGCTATCTGGTTACTCTTTACCTTAACGTGTATACTGATTGTCTCTCTATTACATGTTGGTAAAGCCCTTAGGATGTGTACTTGACTACCTGGACTATGATGCGGATCATACTAGTAGGGACGTGGTAGTCCATAAGTACATCCTTCAAAGTCCCTAGTCGTGGGTGTATCGAGACGGGGCATCGATATACCAGAGTAGACTAGCGTGTAGCTTCTTGACCCATATAGATGGGCGATGGATGATCCCATATCCATTGGTGTTTGACATCAGAGATGATATACGGGTGCTCAGTAGAGACTGGGTACACTGGACGGACTCGCCGAGAGCTCCCAGATGGTATTATACCTTACGTCAGATGGCAGTTCTCTGGTGACACTGGTGCAGGTTAGTCTGTAGACCCGAGATCGTCATAGAGTCTTGTGTGATTCCCACTGTGCTTTGATTTCCACCTTACCACGTCCAAGAGGGCATGCAAAACGGTGGTTTTTGGGTACAGTCCCGAGTCACATGGAGGCAATGAGCGATAGGAGGGGTTTCGTCTCTCCCGGTATAGGGAGTTGATGTTGCGCAGTGCTCGATTGGCTATAACAGGAAGTCCTTGGCCAAGGCTGCTTTAGGGATTTACTGGTAAGTGTTACCAGTAGTTTCTCGACCCGTTATGAGCCTCATATCGACACGACTTATCGAGTTATTGGGGTCTGACGTTTACCACCCCTAGACAAGATATGCGACATATCAGACGAACAGACCGGATTGTACGGTAGTGTTACTGGTTGGATTCATAAGAGTGTGAGCGGGCTTGTTCGTTGATCTTCTGATCGCTCAATACCCGGGTGGCCGTTACGTTTAGCAGACCGCTTGCGGCTTGTGGGTGTTTGATATGATCATCACCTGCTGCCGGCGTATTGACGAGTCTTTAGAGTCCTACACAGAGGTTTCTTGGATCAAGCGAAACGGAGTAAGAGCGCATATGTGATATGTGCGGGACCGAGATTGATACGATATGAGATACCGTATTCGATTCTCGCGATTTGTGACATTCATCGGTTGTATGGATATAGCCGGGTTATCGGATCAAGTGTTGATTCGGTAAGTTGTTACTTTTGATATTAGTCGGTTATAGCCGGATTATTAAATCAAGAGTTGATTTAATAATTTAATGTATAATTATATATTTGATATATTACATTACATTAACTAATATTTGCTCACTTAAGATTTATTTTCTCACTAGTTTGTGCACATTGTTTATATGTGATATATGCAAGTGTACATGTATGTATCATGCTTGATGATACACACAAGATGGGTGTATGAGACTTATACTAAGATTAGGGTTAAGATTAGGGTTATTGGATTATCTTAAGATTTAACAAATGAGTTAAACTTAGTCAAAGTTGTCAAGCTTGAAGAAGCTTGGAGAAACTTTGACATAGTCCACTCTTTTATCAATTCTCTTGATATTTCTTTAACCTAACCCTTAAACCTCATACCTTAGTTAATTCTCTACATGAGTTAAGCATGAGGGCTTAACTCAACCATGGGTGAATTATTCAAGAGGAGATAAGTTTTCATTTGGATGAAAAATTCACTTCTTCTTCTTCTTCATCAAGCTCCTTGAAAAGATTTCTAGCTCTAATGGTGCCTTGAAGAAAAATGTGAGAAAATCAATTTTAAAGTGAGCAACCTTCCTAATTCATCATCCTCTACTACTTGCCATTTAGTAGAGGGTGTTCTCTTCATAAAGTTCTCGACCTAGTGAAGGAATAGCTTGAGTTAGTGTCTCCCCGACGTAGATCATCTTCGGCCTCGAAGTCAATGACCTAGCCCGATCATTTCTCCGACGAAACCATCGCTAGAGTCCAGGATCCGATGATCACAGCGGAAGGACATCAACACGGAGCTAAAGAAATGGTGGAGTGGATCTACAAAGGTTGTAATCCCTTTCACTTAGCAATAAAGTTGTTTACTTGCTTGCTTTTCGCCTTTACTTCTAGTTAACGATCTATATTAGGGTTTCTCAGCACCGGAAAATTTTTGTTTGGCATGGTTGATGCCTTGTGGAACCTTTTGAGTGTGCCTAGTAACCCTACATGTTTTGTATATTGAAAACTGTATTTTAATTTAGAACGTAGATACTATTACACAGTGTAGCTTCTGCAAATTAAGGTAAATGTTCATGATATTTCTATCTAGTACAAAGTTATATCCATCCTTATCAAGTAAAGAAACTGATATGATGTTACAAAGCATGGAAGGTATATGGCAGCAGTTGTTTAAAATCATAGTATTGCCACTTGGCAATACTAGGTGATATTCACTGATGGTAGCAGCATTAACTTGTGCCCCGTTCTCTACTCTGAGGGACATATCACCAGGTCCAACTATCCTACTTTTTCTCAGTCTCTGCAATAAATTACAGATATGAGATCCTGATCTGGTATCTAATACCCAAGAGGTAGGACTGACCGAAAAACAGTTCTCAATAACAAGAACACCTGAAGGAGACGTAATAATATGCTTCTTCTTTGCTAGGGTCATCAATGAATTCATGTAATCCTCTTTCCCTTGCTCATACTCGTGACAGTTGTAGAGCTGAACCAACGTTCCCCAGCCCCAAATAAGAATCCGGGTCGGTCAAGTCATACATTTTGTTATCTTGATTAAGGCGTGACATGGTTACTACCCGGAGAGAGAGAAAAAAAACACTCAGCATGCGATCTTGCAAGTTTAGGTTGGTTATTAGTTTATCTAAACAGGATGGCTCCTACCGTTTTCTCGAATTCTCCTTCAAACCTTAAAAATAGAACTAGTCGGGATCATTAACACCTTACAAGTTCGCTAACCGTTCAGCCAGGTGGGTGTTGGTACTCCGAGGGAGCTTTCCCGCTCTCTCGCACGGCCTAATTAAAATAAACCTCGTTTTCTTAGAGGCGTAGCTCCGTTAACACCTTTCTAGACACCTAATAGGTTAGTTAATTGTGAAGTGAAAAATATTTCCTAAGAGTAATCCTGCTCATCAGTGGGATCGGAATCCAACTATTATTGCGTGATAACCTAGATAGAAGCCGCTTTAGTCACCACACTCCAGAAGGTATGCAACACTAGCAAGTTTCCTGTATATTTGAAACTCCCGATGTGGTTTTTGCCCCTAGGACCTTAGTGACCTTGACGAAAAATCAACAAATCAAAAGATCCTAGTCAAGTTCAATCTATCGTTATCCAAGATTGCATTAGACCCACCCGCATGACCCTTGACGAATAATCAACAAAGTCATACGACTGTCCTAATCAATCACATTATCTATGCTACAAACAATCATTACATAGCTACCGTACACTACGTCTTGACGAATAATTAACAAACGTAACACGAATATTAAGTACTAATTATCTGAAATGACGGAGGGCTACGGCTGGTTTTTGGCGAAAAACCTTTAACATAATGAACTTAATATCGTTGAAGGAACCGAGTAGTTTTGAAAAAGGAGTGGTTTATGCTCCGCTTTTGAAAACTGGTGGTTTTGAAGAAAACCGAGTAATTTATAGCAACATAAACTTTTGCTCAAGAGATCACTCCCCGTGAAAGGATATAGGCTCTTGCCTTTATGAATGAGGTGCGGGATATTAATGACCGAATACAGCTATGCAAAGCGAAAGAATACGACTATAGTTTTTCGAAAATTTGTTCCAACATCTTTTAGATTTATGTTTCCTTGTATTAATCAAAATTAATACGGTCCCATCAATTAAAACCTATCACACCAGAACAGAACGAAAATAAAATGTACGTATATGCCATCCACATTCGCCACGGGGCCCGTCATGCACTGTTAGGTTACTTAACTAACGGCAGAGCGGGGGCTGGACTAGTGATTGAAGCAAAAAAACCGCGATATGTGTTATGATATGCATCCCCCTTTATTCTCTACTTACCGCAATCAAGACGGTTTCGCTTGTAGCTATCCGGATTGAGTACGAGTCATCCACTGAGAGATGGTTCGTATTGTTCGTTCTTGCTTTAGACGAGTTAATGAAGTTGTATATGTATGTGTTCAACTCTATCCTACGTGTTCGTATTTATATTCAAGTAAGCTTGTTAGGATTAAGCTTGGTTAGTAGAGCTAGGATTATTCTTGTGCTTGTCTTTTACCATTCTTAAAATGATGTTGGGATAATAGAAAGTAGCGGGGATTAGGAGGACATAGGAATGAGATTTGCGAGTTTAAGCAAGCTTTCCAATGCTAAATCCATTCCTAGTGCCCTTTGTCCTTCCGCTACGTGCGCTTATTTCCAACCCTCGGCCAAACATACGCAACCATGTATCCAATTGGGTCACAACTACATGTCACATTGTAGTGCGCCCAAAGGACTTCTCGACTTAGGTCGCGGCTATATATCACATGTAGCGCGCCGTAGGGAGGGGGTTGTGTTTGTTTTGTCTAGATTCGTTTTAAGGTGTTTGGTGAAGAGAAGCACAAGGGAGTTTTCCGTCACTTATACTAACCTTCCTTAGCCCTAACAAGTGTGGAAATTATTCACACATTTCAAAGGAAAACAAAACAAGAAAGAAGAAAAGAAAGAAAGGAAAAATACGGTTTTAAAAAATGGTAGAAAGCTAACTGCTTGGGCCCTCACTTAAGCAAGGGACTCCATAGAGTATCATGGCTTGAGAAAAATACGGATAAGAAGAAAAGAAAAAGAGCAACAAATAACAACAACTACTTAACAATAACAAATAAAGTTACACTAAGAATTAAAATTACAATACAAGAAATAAAAATACAAGATAATAAAAAACCCTCATCTTCATTAACTTCGACTCAAGAGCTTTCACTACACTTTCATGGAGAATAGATGAAGAAGAAAAGGAAATACAAACTAAACTACACTAAAATCTACTAAAGAAAAAACATATACACTTGGCTCAAAACTGGACTATTTATAGGCAGAGAACTGAAACCCTAGGGTCATATTCTGAGCCCTAACACAATTACAAAACTACCCCCAAAATATGATCTGATGATGACTTGACATGGCAGCGGAACCGCCGCGAAAACGCCATATTTGCTGCAGAACCACGGTCGTTTGGAGGGATTGTTGTGTTGTTTTTTCTGGGCTCCTTGTGTTGCATTGTTCTTCTGTTTTACAGGTACAAAATTGAAAAATTGTTCCAAGATTTCTTCAGATTTTCAACAGTCCAAAATGGCTTCACTTTTAATTCATTTGACCTTTATCTCCCTCGAGCTCCGCGCACCCATTGAATTTTGTGTTGCCCTTCTCGTGCTCTGTGCTTGACCGAGACATGAATGACCACTATTATTTGTCTTGTCTCATGAACTGGTAAGCGGTACTGGACTGATGCGGATGACCGGAACCCGAATTTTATCTGTCTGTGGCAGATGTTCTGGATTTTGGCGTAACTGTGGAGATTTTGTATGATTTGCGTTATTTTGGACTGGGAAACTGTAACCTGTAAATATGTAGCAAACACGGATCAAAAGCACCTGCCTATAAACAAACGAGCAGAAGAATGTACAGTATTAAATGCAATATTCTGGTATGAACAAATACCCCCAAACTTATCTTTTGCTCATCCCAAGAAAAACCAATTATTTTCAAAAAGTCCTAAGCTCACTTTCGTAGGCATCACGGTTGCACTTAGCATGTGCAACAATCCGTTAAACCTCTAAGTATCCCTAGTAGGAGGAGTGTTGTCTCCTGAGGGTTTTCAGCAGATACTACCCACAAAATCCCGTCAAGCTAGTTTCATAAGTTAACGTCGATTCTACTCCTACAGTTTATTATCTAAGTTAGAAACTCTATCATCCTAGGTTAGAAATATCCATCCCTTATTTTTCACACCTCCTATTTATTCAACCTAAGATCCTATATGTTTTACAGTTTAGAAAGATCTCGGTTTCTCTTAAGTTTTCCTTCTAAAGCGCAGTCTCCAATCCGGAATTTTTATCAACTTTACGGAAAACATAAGTCTTATTTTTTATCTCTATCTTTCCTTCAAATATCAAACGTATACCCCCACGTGTGTGTAAATTTTCACCCCTGCACTTAAGAATTCAATTCAAGATATAGTACCATTGCCCTAATACCTAATACCACTTCATTTCATTAATGGTGGACGGTTTTGCTCACACACCTTTCTTGCGACTATTACTGCTTCCTGAGGCACTAATCAGCCGATTACTGAATGTGTGAGCTTAAACCATAAATAGCAGTTTTCAGGTCTTGTAATTATTTTTTTCTTTCTCTTTCTCTTTCTCTTTTCTTTCTCTTTCTCTTTTCTTTTTCTTTTCAAGACCGGAAATATTTTTCAATGATACTCTTTTGGTGGTTAGCTTTAAATACCGTTTTTTCTTTCATACTAGGCTTTCATGCAAGAGTATTTCTAGGTATCCTCTACTATCCTAAGTTTCAAGGTGCGTGTAAGTGCGATTTGTAGGGTATATAGTTTTTGAATTTGTACTCAAGAATAGGAACTATTTTTCAGACATATCATTCAATAAAGCTTTCAATACTTTCCCTTTATTTTGATTTAACTCAAGAACCGAACTCAAGATTACCTACTTCTAAAAAAAACTGTAAGGACATATATTTACCAAGGTTAAACAGAAGGAGGGTTATTTTTAGGGTTTTCAACTCATAAACCTTGGATTTATTTATTTCTGACGTATCAACTAAATTTTCGGAATAAAAATCTAAGTTACCCTACTAGCTAACTTGATGACAAAGTTTTTATATTTTTGTAATTTTTTTTATTTTTGTGGGTTTTAAAAATAAGTATGCAAATGCAAAATATACACATGAATGCAAAGATAGAAAGCTTACTGTGCACACCCCGAAACTTAAACTTGACAGTGCCCTCACTGTCATGCTACACCAAGAGGGTCAAAATTGTCCGTGCTCCCTTGTTTTTTTGTTTTGTATAAAACAAAAAGCAAACAAAATATATATACACAAAAAAGGGTCCCCCAAACTTAAGTGAAACAGTGTTTCCACTGTTTAAGCGTTAAGGTCAGAGTTAGGGGGAGAGAACAGTATCAATCTACACAAGGCCTTACACAGGCCAAAAATTAACACCAACCATTCAAAGATTTTATCGTGATAATGTGCAGGTTGGTGAAAGAATGCGTAGAGGAAAGAGATGAAGAATACGCGAGACCGTGTGTGGATGGAAGCGGGATACGGTCTCGGTAGAGGAGACGAATGGCGGAGGGGAAAAAGAAATGGAATACGAACTTGAGGGTGGAAATGGAGTGAATAAATTAGTACAATTTGTAATGATCGAAGTGAAAAAATGGATTGTACTAATTTATTAACAAGTCGAGAAATGGGGTCAAACCTTTCAAGATTCGTAAGAAAATATGGTTCGACCGAACTTGGTGAACCAGATGTAAGAAATGAAGGTGATACGACATCTTGCAAAGTGGGAACGATGGAATGGATGGAAGGAAGTGATCGAGGAATGGTATCGGTTAAACGTTCAGGAGGGCGGTCACAGTCAATGGAAGGGACATGATGAATTGGAAAATCCGACTCATCTAGTAAAACTGCTTCATCCTCAATGCTATCCTCAAAATTCTCCTCAAAATTCAGCTCATCCATGCATTTGTCATCAATTTCTAGACACATATGGAGTTCGGGAAAGACGGTTAATGGTTCGGGATGATGTCCACATAGAAGTGAAAGGACATGATGAATTGGTGAGAAAAACTCATCCAAAACCGTGGGTTCATCATTCAAAATATTCCCAGCGTCGATATCCTCAATCAAGTGAAAGTCAAATTTCTCAGACACCTCATCAAGAGCATGGTTTTCAATCAATTATGGTTCTAGAGTGGAGGTGTAGAGATCATCGGGATTGGGTGTGGTTTCATTTGAAATGGACCCTTCACAATCGGGTAAATCAAACACTACAAACTTGCACAACTCATCAAACGTTCTATCTTCAATTGATGAATCATTTGGGACATTCGATAGACTTTCGAAACCGGAATTGTGGAATTCAATTTGCAACGGGTAGGTTTGATTTGGAAGGGTGTAATGCTCACTCTCACTACTCAAATTCTCAAACTGTCCCATCGCCTCATCATACATTGGAAAATTCGGAGCTAGTTGGAAACTAGCTGACGGTTCGTTAGGCTGTATGAGGGCGGACATAAATGCATTCAATTCCTCCATCTGTTGGCATGAAGCTACCCGAAATTGTTCTAATGACTGTTCAAGGCTAGACAAGGGTTGTGAAGGGGTTTCAGTAAAAGAATCAAATTCGTATGGATATGTGAAACTCCCAAATGGCTGTTCAGAAGAAATGTCTAGGGAAGGTGTAAAAGTCGGGTAGGATTGATAAGAATCGGATGGATGAGAAAAATAGACAGGATTAGGATCAACATTATGATAAGAAGATGATTGGAATTGTTGTCCTAACAAATTTGGAGTGGTGAAAAGAGTGAAAGATCGGTTACGAGATTGTTCAATTCTGTCAGCAATGGACATGGGTTTCGGAGTCGCAACTTGACTTTCAAAAGGGGTATCAACGTAAGAAGGTGGGAGAGGTTGAAACGGTTGATACGAAGTGTATTAAAGAGTCCAATTGTTTGTCCTAGATGCGTCTATTCGATCTCTCAAAGAAATTTTGGGCATGGATGGATCGTTTGAAGTTCGACTAAAGTAAGAGCCGTAAGAAGAAATGCCTGGTTGTGGGTACTAAAGTTCGGCAAGAGTTGGTCATTTTGGGGTACCTATGTTATGAAAAGAGTGGAGGGTGGAAAGTGGGTGAATTTTTATAAATTTTTGATATTTTTTTGTTTTTGGAGTTTTTGAAATTTTTTGTTCGGTTTTAGAAAAAACACGGAATTATGGGACTAAATTTTATACAAGCTCAATCACAATCACAATATGTACAAACAATACCTAGAGCTAGAGTCTTCAAAGTCCATCTAGACCGCTTATAGACTTCCAAGCGACAAATTGCAGGATAACCCTCGAATCGCCTCTTCACTGCCAATTGTGGCTAGGTAAGCACAAGTGAAGTAAGAAGGGTTCCGCTCACGAATCACAGTGAGACGGGCTTTTTAAAATTATCTCCTCACTTGTCTAGCCTAGGCACCGCAAAGTCAAGTTTAGATAAACGACCGATTCCCCGCAACCTTCACTTGTCCTAAATGAGCGCGACAAGTCCTTAAAGGTTTGGTATGGATATTTTTTTATTAACTCAAGGTAATGCGTATGTTTTTTGTGATTTGTGGGGTCTTAGGAAGGGTGATGAAATCCCCAACCAATCTGAATTGGTGTTCAAGCCCTTAATGTCCGTATTATTATATGTAAAGTGTTTAATTAAACAAAATCTAAAACAAAAAAAAATTATTTGGCATTGGCGCAATCTGTGCAAAGAAACTTACAGAAAATACAATTCAATGTAGTTTAGAGGAGAAGTTTAGAGCTGAGAAGAAGCCAGAAAATTTTTTGGGGCACGAAGACTAAGATCGGCCGCGGTTCCGCGGCGTTTTTGACGAGTTGGAGCTCCAAACTTGTCCTGTGCACACCTCCTGTTATGTTCTTCTGTATTAAAGCCTCTGTTTCTTGAGTTGATCACCGTACTTGCTTCAGATTTGCCTGCACACTTGCACAAAAAATATCAAAAATAACAAAATGGTTTTTTTATTATATTTATTTATTTATTTATATATATATATTTGTCTATATATACAAAAGGAATATTAACCCGAATGACAAGAAAGAAAGTACGTTACCGTCTCCCCGGCAGCGACGCAATTTGATTGAAGCAGAAAAACTGCGATGTGTGTTATGATATGTGTTCCTCTTTGTTCTCTACTTACCGTAATCAAGACGGTTTCGTTTGTAGCTAGCCGGTTGAGTACGAGTCATCCACTGAGAGATGGTTCGTATTGTTCGTTCTTGCTTTAGACGAGTTAATGAAGTTGTATATGTATGTGTTCAATTCTATCCTACGTGTTCGTATTTATATTCAAGTAAGCTTGTTAGGGTTAAGGTTGGTTAGTAGAGTTAGGATTAGTCTTGTGCTTATCTTTTGACATTCTTAAAATGATGTTGGGATAATCGAAAGTAGCGGGGATTAGGAGGACATAGGAATGGGATTTACGAGTTTAAGTAAGCTTTTCAACGCTAAATCCATTCCTAGTGCCCCTTGTCCTTCCGCTACGTGCACTTATTTCTAACCTTCGACCAAACATACTCAACCATGTATCCAATTGGGTCACAACTACATGTCACGTTGTAGTGCGCCCAAAGGACTTCTCGACTTAGATCGCGGCTATATGCCACGTATAGCGTGCCTAAGGGAGGGGGTTGTGTTTATTTGGTCTAGGTTCGTTTTAAGGTGTTTGGCGAATAGAAGCACAAGGGAGTTTTCCGTCCCTCATACTAACCTTCCTTAGCCCTAACAAGTGTGGAAATTATTCACACATTTCAAAGGAAAAAAACAAGAAAGAAAGGAAAAAATACGGTTTTACAAAATGGTAGCAAGCTAACTACTTGAGCCCCCACTTAAGCAAGGGACTCCACAGAGTATCATGGCTTGAGAAAAATATAGATAAGAAGAAAAGAAAAAGAGCAACAAATAACAACAACTACTTAACAATAACAAATAAAGTTACACTAAGAATTAAAATTACAATACAAGAAATAAAAATACACGATAATAAAAAACCCTCATCTTCATTAACTTCCACTCAAGAGCTCTCACTACACTTTCATGGAGAATAGATGAAAAAGAAAAGGAAGTACAAACTAAACTACACTAAAATCTACTAAAGAAAAAACATACACACTTAGCTCAAAACTGGACTATTTATAGGCAGAGAACTGAAACCCTAGGGTTATATTATGAGCCCTCACACAATTACAAAACTACCCCCAAAATATGATCTGGTGATGACTTGACATGGCCGCGGAACCGCCGCGAAAACGCCATATTTGCGGCAGAACCGCGGTCGTTTGGAGGGCTTATTGTGTTGTTTTTTCTAGGCTTCCTTGTGTTGCATTGTTCTTCTGTTTTACAGGTCCAAAATTGCAAAACGGTTCCAAGATTTCTTTTGATTTTCAACAGTCCAAAATGGCTTCACTTTTAATTCATTTGACCTTTATCTCCCTCGAGCTCCGCACACCCATTGAATTTTGTGTTGCCCCTTGATTGAATGATTTTACGATGTGTCAGTATTTAGAAAATGTATAGAAATCACAACCAAAAATATTTGACCGCAATCAATAACGGTGTCGGTTTGTAGCGCATTAGTGAGTGCGGATCGTCCACAGGGAAAGTGTAATCGTTCGTCTTTTGAATTAGATGAATCGAAACTTTAAAGAAAAGAAAAAGAACAATTCATGATTTGTAATTGAAGTTCAAGAATTAGAAAATCTAGATCTAATAACAAGAATCGATAAAATCAAGAATTGAGAATTTGATGATTTTCCAAACCAAATATCAAGAATCGAAATGAGGCTCGTAGGAATCGATCGGATCTATAGATGTGATGAAATCTTGCGATTACGTATTCTTATCCTTCGATGAATTGATACTAGATCGATGATGATCGATGAGAATTAGGGATTTTTTAGTGAAACTAGGGTTTCATCATTTATCCCTTGTTCCTTCGTCGATATCATTCACATTCTAGCCTCTAGTAAATTCAAGCATTGATCGTGGATCCCTAATTTCGATCGATAACAATCAAGAAAGTATCGCAACGAAACTAGGTCGTCGATTCTTCAATTTGCTAGGGTTTACAAAACTCGTAGGACTTAAGAATCGTTTTAAGATTTGTTACATCATCATTCTATTGATCGTCTCGACTCCTTTATGAGCGGAGTTTTACTCAAACATCACAATAAGAACTACAATCACAAATTGAGATCGAATCATGTTGCAAGAATTTAAAGAAAACAAGATTAAAGAATTTCACCTTTTATTTATATCAACAATTTCGTTACAATCGCTCAAGAACTATAAGAGGAAGAACTCGATCGTCGATTTGGCTTCGCTCGTCTCCTTGAGTCGCGGATCGGCTTGGATCCCTTGCTCGGTTGAAGATCGGCTCCGCTCCTAAAAGGTTGAAGGCTTCTCGCTTGAATGGTACTCGGGATCTTGAATTTGGCTTGGGATTAGGGTTAGGGTTTGGCACAAGTCGTGTCACTCAACTTGTGGGTGGAAGAGATGAGAGAATCAAGAAGAAGAATTAACCCTAGATATAAGCTCCTTTTTATAGACCATCAAAACCCTAGATGTAGGATTTCAAATTTGAATTTTTCCTCCAAAAGTTTGTTAAAGAGAGCCTTCTAGATGAAGTTTGTTAAGCCGAGCCTTCTAGATGAGCCACGCGGCATTTCTACAATGTTCTGGAAGCTTGGGCCGTTAGAGGAAGCACGTTCAGAAAATATGAGCTTCTGAATCCATGAAGCCGCCGCGGTTCCGCGGCGCAAGCGGGCTCCCGCCGCGGAACCATGACGCTTGTGAAGCCTTAGGGCTTGGTCTTCTGGTAATTGTTTGGTCTGACCTATGGGCCTTTATCTGATATGTTGAATGTTATGTTTCCCTCTAGATTGCTACCAGATCTCAAAACTTGGAGTTGGTGTATTTTTGATCAGCTTCTTTTGGCTTTGTTCCTGCAATTTCCTACACAGACTCCGAAATAAGTGTTGCGCAATACAAGGATGATGCGATGCTATGATAAACAGTCAATTTCCTTCATAAATATCGGTTTTAGAGTATAACACATGCAATCTGGTATTTCAAGACTGTTTTGCTAATATGTGCAATATGACTACCGAACACTTCTAGATGAGTGCAAAAGATAGGGAAATTGCCGTGTTAAAAATGCAGTATTTTCGACTGATCAAATTCCCCCAAACTTATTTTCGATCATCTCGAGCGAACTGTTTTATTAAAAAGAGAAGGAGAAAATAAAGAAATAGAAAAACTAACTAGCACACTTTCGTAGGCAACACGATTGCACTGAGCACGCGCAACAAGCCTTAAACCTCTAGGTGTCCCTAGTAGGAGGAGTGTTGTCTCCTGAAGGTTTTCAGCGGATTGCACCCACAAAATCCAATAATAAGAGGAAGACCGTGAATATTACATTTAAAGAAAAGAATTGTAAAAGAAAGACTTTGAAAATTAGGGTTTCCAACTAAGCTAGCTTTTCGGTTGTCATGAGCCATATCTTAATAGTCATGAAAAGATGCCAGAAATCACGTCCTCCCTCAATAAAACATCGTCTTATTTTTCATTCCTATCTTTCTTCCAAACATCGATCATATAACCCTGCGTGTGTGTAAAGACATCCCTACACCCGGAGAATTCAATTCAAGCTATCATACTCTTGCCCATCAGCCTCAATATTTTTTAATTAATGAATATTTAGATGAAGTTGCTCACACACTTTCATGCGACCGTTAATACTTCTTGAGGTACTAACTGACTGATTACTCATGTGCTTGCTTATTTGGTGTATTTTCCTCGTCTTGCACCACCTAAGGCTTAGCAGTGACTCCCAGACCAGTTGGCCTTAGGGCACTAGGTGAAGAGGCATCCTCGCTATATTTTTTTAATGCTGCCTTGGCGATAACAAAACCAGTGTCCATTTTTCTCACCATTATATATATATATATATATATATATATATATATATTTTATTTCCTTCATACTTTGGCTTTTAGACAAGAGCATTTCAAGGTATCCTCTACTATCCCGGGCTTCAAGACGTGTGTAAGTGCTAATAGCAGGGTATCAACATTCAAAATGTTTGGCTTCCAGAATAGAAACTATTTTTCAGACTTATTTTTATCCTCAGATTAGTGACTTCCTTCATCTTACTAACCCTTCGGACAACGGCTCATAACTACTTATTACTAGTTCGTTTAAGAAAACTTTTAATTTTCTTGGTTTTCTTAAATTTTTCAAATCTTTTGGATGTAATTTTTCACTATCTAAACTTTTATTATCTTATTTATGTACAATTTTTTTTTTATATTTTTATATTTTTGAAATTTTTAAATTTTTATAGGTTTTGAAAATGTTTTGTGCTTATGCAAAGTGATATGCAAATGATGCGAAAATAAGCACAAACCTCCCCCAAACTTGTTTTCAACGGTGTCCTCACTGTTGCCATCCGCTAAATCTCAAAAACCTGTAAGCCTGGGAGGAAATTTATTAGTGGGGGTAAAATATTTAAGTGAAGAACCTCCCCAAAACTTATTCTTGGCTCAAAATTTTGTAAAAATTTTCTTTTCAAGAGCCAGATTACACCCCCCAAACTTGGGTTAAACAATGTTAATCTTTGAAAATCACATGAGGGGGTCAAAAATCATTGGTCAATACCAAGCTTTGCAAAGACCGAAGGTTAACACCAACCATTCAAAATTTTTATCAATGCAATGCTCTGGTTGGTGGAAGAAGAAGTGGGGAAAGGGTAAGTGGTGGAATAGAATGTGTGTGCGTCTCATTTTGGAGAGACGATGCAGTGAATGTGATGGATTACTCGCAATCTTTTTACAGTTCAGAAGAAGGGGTGGAGGATCAATTTCATTGATTGGGAGATGATTCATCTCAACACCCGTGTCATTCAAAAATGCGAATTCATCAGCGAAGATCTCCTTAAAAGTTCCATCTATACCCCGATGAATAATGCCATCACAAAGTGCGGGGTGATCTTCAGACTCTAAAAACAGTTCATAATCAGTGTTACTTGTTGACCCGGACATCTCGGTGGAAGAGTCCGTATGTGTATGATACATAGTTGGGTCAAATAATAACGTATGAAAAGAGTCTAGATCGGTATCAGGAGGATCATCAAATTCGCTGCTGTCGACATCCATTAAGTCGACAGAACAGACCTGAGCAGTAGGTTCGGAGGGTACACTTCCCAACTTGTAAATGTTTAGCTCAATTGACCTATTCCCGAAGGATAGGGTCATAGAACCGTTACGACAGTTGATGATAGCGTTGGAAGTGGCCAAAAAGGGTCGAGCTAAAATCACCGGAATTTGATTCTGTGGGTTCTCTACAGGCTGTGTATCAATTACAATAAAATCCACAGGGAATACAAATTCCCCGATTTTTATTAACACATCCTCCAGTTCACCCCTAGGTTTGGTGATTGATCGGTCAGCCATCTGGAGAGTTATGCTCGAGGGCTTTAACACTCCGATACCTAGTTGCTCATAGACCGAATATGGAAGCAAGTTAACACTAGCGCCAAGGTCAAGTAAAGCACGGTTGATGTGTTTTTCCCCGATAGAAATAGAAATAGTAGGACAGCCAGGGTCCTTACGTTTCCGTGGTAGTTGTTGGGGAAAAGCCGTGTCTACAGTACTCGACATGAAATTTTTTTAGGCACTTGAGTCTTCCTCTTCCTAGTGCACAAGTTCTTAAGAATTTTCGCATAGGACGGAACTTGTTGAATAGCATCTAGGAAATGGATGTTGATGTTAACTTCCTTAAACATGTCCATAAGCTTCTCCATTTGGGCATCATGTTTATTGGGCCTCAACCTATTTGGAAATGGAGCTCTATCAATAAGTGTTGGGTCCAACATTTGTGGAGAAGTTTGTGGGGGTGGAAAAAATGAGGTGGGTGGAGGGTTCGAGCCTTTGGGAAAACGGAGAATAGCCTCGGAAGAAGAAGGTACATTAGACGATATAGGGTAAGAAGTAGAAGTGTGAGAGGAAGTGGAAGTGGAAGCTGGGGTGTTAATGATCAATTCATCATTATCAATTTATTCACCCGAATGATTGTCTAGCACTCTTCCAGATCTCAACGTTGTAAAAGCATCCACATTAGTGCAATGTGAAGGTCCAGGATCAGGTAAGGGTTGAGATGGAAGATTCCCTTTTTCTCTAGCACTTATTTCGGCTGTTATTCGTTCAATTTGTGCTTCCATTGATTTAATATTCTCATTTTGAGTGAGAATGGTCTTTATCATATCATCGATGGAAGATTGAAAACTTGCCGACCCTTGGATGGATTGTTTCATGAAAGTAACCAAGGTTTGTACTAGTGCAGAGGTATTATCAGTACTGGCCAATTGCAAAGAGTTTTCATGTGGTACAAAAGTGTTGGCCGGATTTTGGAAGTTCTGTGATTGGTAGGGGTGCTGACTCAATTGAAGTGGTGGCTGTTGTGGTGGAAGAGCTCTTTGGAAAGTGTTATGGTTTAGATCCTTGTATTGAGGTTGGTGTTGGATCCAAGAAAAATCACGGTCATTCCTCCAATCTTGATTATATGAGGAAGAAGAAAGACCGTTTCCAGGTCTTTGCCGAAATGCAGCATTAGTGTGACCTTGAAACGGTACATTCAAAGGACATTCTTCCGTCAAATGTGAAGGGTTTGAACAGCAGCCACACATGGTTTTGGGAAGTGTGGCTTGGTTTAGGGAGGCTGAAGAAATTTTGTTTTCTATAGCGTCGAGTTTCTTTTGTAGGGTTCCTAGGCACACTAAGGAGGTCTCACAAGGCATCAACCATGCCAATTTCAAAAATTACAAGTGCCGAGAAACCCTAATACGGATCGTTAACTAGAATATTAGGCGAAACAAATACAAGTAAACGACTTTACTCTAAGTGAACGGAAATACAACCTTTGTAGTTCCGGTGCTCCACCTCCATAGCTCCGTGATGAAGTCCCCATGCTGTCCAAATCAAATCCCGGGCTTTAGTGTCGGCTTCATCGGAGAAATGGGCGGGCTAGGTCATCGACTACGATGCCGAAGATGATCTACGTCGAGGCATCACTAGATCAAGCTCCCATTTCACCAAGTCATGAAACTTGTGAAGAAAACACCCTATACTACTTGGCAAGAGGTAGAGGATGAAGAAATAGGAAGTGGGTTCACTTTAGAATTGGATTTCTCACTTGATTTCTTCACTTGCCATTGATGAGGCAAGCTTTCTTCATGTGAAGAAGAAGAAGAAGAAGATAGAAAAAATACGATAAGTTAATTGAATAGAAAAGAATAATAAATCTTATCATAATATAACCATGGTCAAGTGTAGAGAATGAATCATAGTTGAGTGGAATGGTTAGGGTTAAGCATGAGACAAAATGGTGACTTAGTCAAAGCTTCATGAAGCTTCAATATGAAACAAAGAAAGCCACCATTTTCTCTTTATCATTTTCTTTTGCCAAAATAAACAAAAGAAATAAATAAATGAATAAGTAAATAAACAAAACCCTAACCACTCATATAACCATGGTTTAATCTTTACACAAACTCAAGTTAACATGTATCATCAAACATGATACAATCAAGTGCACAAAAGTATATCACATATACAACTTGTGAACTTAAAGTGAGAAAATCCATTTAAAGTGAACCAATACTAGTTAATGCAAAGTAATATATCAAATATATAATTATACATTAAATCATTAAATCAACACTTGATTCAATGATCCGGTCATGTCGCACATAACCGACTAGTATCCAATGTATCGATTTAGCGATTCAACCCTTGATTTGATAACTAGGTTATATCGCATACAACCAATCGATACATTCATCGCGAGAATAGAATACGGTATCAAATACACGCATTATTCTCGGTCCTGCACATATCTCATATGCGCTCCTATTTCGTTTCGCTTGAGCCAGGAAACCTCTGTGTAGGACTCTAAAGACTCGTCAATACGCCGGCAGCAGGTGATGATCATATCAAACACCCACAAGCCGCAAGCGGTCTGCTAAACGTAATGGCCACCCGGGTATTGAGCGATCAGAAGATCGACGAGCAAGCCCGCTCACACTCCTGTGAATCCAACCAGTAACACTTACCGTACAGTCCGGTCTGTTCGTCTGATATGTCGCATATCTCGCCTAGAGGTGGTAAACGTCAGACCCTAATAGCTTGATAAGTCGTCGATATGAGGCCTATAACAGTTCGCGAAACTACTGGTAACACTTACCAGTAAATCTCAGCAACCCTGGCCAGGGATTTCTGGTTATAGCCAATCGAACACAGCGCAACATCAACTCCCTATACCGGGAGAGACGAATCCCCTCCTATCGCTCATTGCTTCCATGTGATTCGGGACTGTACCCAAAAACCACCGTTTTGCACGCCCTCTTGGATGTGGTAAGGTGGAAATCAAAGCACAGTGGGAACCACACAAGACTCTATGACGATCTCGGGTCAACAGACTACTTTGTACCAGTGTCACCAGAGAACTGCCATCTGACATAAGGTATAATACCATCTGGGAGTTCTCGGCGAGTCCGTCCAGTGTACCCAGTCTCCACTGAGCACCCGTATACCATCTCTGATGTCAAACACCAATGGATATGGGATCATCCATCGCCCATCTGTATGGGTCGAGAAGGTATACGCTAATCTACTCTGGTATATCGATGCCCTGTCTCGATATACCCACGACTAGGGACCTTGAAGGTGTACTTATGGACTACCATGTCCCCACTAGCATGATCCGCATCATAGTCCAGGTGGTCAAGTGCACATCCTAAGGGCTTTACCAACATGTAACAGAGAGACAATCAGTGTACACGTTAAGGTAAAGATCAACCAGATAGCATACTATCATGTCGAGCAAGAAAGTCCTCTCTATATATGTCCAAGCATCCACTACAATATACATCCTATGTATAGTAATGGCCTCTAGGGGATACATATAACTAACAATCTCCCACTTGCACTAGGGCCATCTGATAGCAGTGGTTGTAGTATCTCATACTCAACCATCCCATAAAAGTCTCTCTCTCGGAAAAGGCCTTTGTGAGTGGATCCGCCGTGTTGTCCTCAGAGTCTACTCTCCTAACCTCGATCACCCTGGAGATCAACTATCTCCATGATCAGGTGACACTGCCTTAGAATATGTCTGGATCACTGATGGGACCGGCGTTCCTTGGCATAAGCCACAAGTCCATTGTCTCACAATGGTAGGAACGAAGTTCATCTCATGAACTAATATACACCCAGACTGCCTCTTTGGTAGCATCTTAAGTAGCGATGTATCCAGCCTTTATCGTCTAGTATGCCACGGTATCTAGCTTGGAACTCTTCCAACATACCGTCCCTTTACTAAGGGTAAAGACAATGCCTGTGACTGACATTCAGTCGTCCTTATCACCCTGGAACCTTTCCAGTGATTCTCCCCAGGATCAACTGATACCATCTCACTACAACTAGTGAGTCTCCTAACATCCAATTAGATCTATCTCATAGATCCAAAATCCAGGATTTAGGAGGTATCACTTTGATCCTATATGGAGAATCATTGTGATAAGCGGAGATTGATCGAGCGTAGCATAGGAAACTCCTTTCCTATCAAGAGTATGTCATCCACGTACTCTACGAGGATCATCACCATACTCCCTACTACCTTTTTGTATATTCAAGGTTCAATTACCATTTTGATGACGTCAAACTGTTTGACTACTTCATCAAAACAGATGTTCCAACTCCGCGATACCTGCTTTATCCTATAAAGCATCTTGTACACGTTTCCGCTGCTCCCACTTTTTACGAAGCCCTCTGGCTGTGTCCTTACAGACGCTCTCTTCTAAAACATCATTTTAGAAAAGCAGTCATGACACCCAACCGCCAGATATCATAGTCATGGTATATAGCCGTGGCAAGTAGGATCTGGATGGACTTAAG
Organism: Agapanthus africanus; assembly: GCA_030015575.1. Taxonomy (NCBI): domain Eukaryota; kingdom Viridiplantae; phylum Streptophyta; class Magnoliopsida; order Asparagales; family Amaryllidaceae; genus Agapanthus; species Agapanthus africanus. The sequence continues at coordinate 271,580,841 of CM057340.1, forward strand.
CATAGCCACTTGAAAAGGTTTCATCATAATCCACGCCTGGTCGATGACGAAAAGCTTTAACAAGTCTAGCTTTGAAAGTCTCAACTTTTCCATCTACACCAAGTAATCTTCTCAAGATATACTTGCTCCTGATGGGGATTTAACCCTTCAGATATAGCAACCAAAGTCCATACTTTGTTGGTGTACATGGATTCCATCTCAGATCGCTAAGCATCCAGCCATTCTTACAGAGTCCCACTCTTGATGGCCAGTTCGAAACTAGTTGGGTCATCATCTCATGATACAATCCTCGCTCCCACTGTCATAGAGAAACCGAAGTATCTCTCAGGTGGGTGAGGAACCCTACTAGATCGGCGGAGTGGCTGAGGTTCGTTGGAATCTACTGAATCCTTTGGTTCTATCAAATCATCAGCTGCAGTTTGTATGGCTGGAACATTTCCAGTTCTACATAACAGACCTTGCCTCGAGCTTGTCCGGATTTTGCTTTTAGACATAGGCCGGACAACCCAAATCTTAACTAACTTAAGATATGGGCTCTTCCCTTTCCATATCACATATGAAGTGGTAGGCAACTGATTTGATTGGAACCCTATTCAATAGGTATGCAGCTTCTCAAGTGCATAACTCCCAAAAGGAAATAGGTAACTCAGTAGTACCCATCATAGAGCACACCTTATCATATAGGGTGTGGTTGCTCCACCCCGATATACCATCGTGCTATGGTGTATACGGAGGAGTAATGCTGAGAGAGAATCTCATTCTCCTTTTAGAATAGTCCAGGAATTCCGTGTACAAGTATTCTCCTCCTTGATCGCATCAAAGGACATAATACTTATACCCTCATTTTGGTTCTCTACTTCTAACTTATATTCCGTGAATATCTCAAAAGGTTCGGACTTGTGTTTCAACAGGAACATATGTCTGAATCTTGAGAGATCATCAGAGAATGTAATGAAGTACAAAGAACCGGTCTTGGCATGTGTAGACAGGGGACCTTTACACATCAACATGTATCATCCCAAGAGTTCACTAACTCTTTCTCTGTTTCCAGAAACGGAGCTATGGTCATCTTATCTTTGTGACATGACTGGCAAGTTTCACAAGATGTAAATTCAAACTAATTTAAATATGCATCTTTATGTAACTTCAGCTAGTCGGGTCGCATTGATATGACCCAGTCTATAATGCCTCAAGAAGGATCCGTTCATTTCTGAACTTTTCCTCTTGTGTGTGTTCTGTACACTAAGAACTGTAGTTTGATTTAGAACGTCAATGCTTTTAGATAACGTGCCTGAACCGATCAACTTTTGATATAGGAAATGTTCAAAACATTATCCAACAATACAAAATTTTATCATTTCTTTACTGATAAAGAGACTGATATGATTTTGTATATCAGGTTCGGTATCTAATAACATTCGTTCAGAATCAATGTATTCGTAATACTGGGTGACAGTGACCAACAGACTTGGCTGCAACACTTGCCCCATTTTCTGTCTCATGAAACTTATCACCCGTTCTCAGTTCTCTACCTTTCTGTAGCCCTATGTAACATATTACATATCTGGGATCCTGATCTGGTATCACATACCCAGGACGTAAAGGATACTGAGAAACAGTTCTCTGTAATGAACACACCCGAAGATGATGCATCATCATGCACTCTCTTCGTTTGGGCGGCACGGGAATTCTGGTAATCCCCAATTTCCTGCTCTGTCTTATAACAATTATAAGTTGGAGCGGGACCAACGTTCCCCAGCTCAGTATAACAAGCGGGTTCGGTCAATAATCCGTATTATTATCTTGATTAAGGCGTGATATGGTCGCTACCTGGAGAGAGAGAGAAGAAAACACTCAGCGTGCGCTCTTGCAAGAATAGATTGGTTATTATTTTATCTAATCAGGACGGCTCCCACTGTTTTTATCAAATCTTCCTTCAAACCCTAAAAGGAAAGACTAGCCGGGATTAATTACACACTACAAGTTCGCCAATCTTTCAGCCAGGCCAGTGTCGGTACTTTGAGGGAGGTTCCTCGTGCTTTCGCACGGACCTAATTAATGTAAACCTCGTTTTCCCAGAGGCGTAACCCCGTTGACACCTTTCTAGACACCTACTTGATCGGCTAATTGTAATGTGTAAAACTCTCCCAGGAGTAACAATTACTCACAGCGGGTATCGGGATCCAACTATCTCATAGAAGGTATGCAATCTCATTGCAAATTTCAACACTTGAAATTCCCGATAATTTTGCCCCTAGCACCCTATGACCTTGACGGAGGTCAACAAACCATAGGCTACTAGTCAAGTTCAACCCGTCATTTCTTGATCGAATTAAACCCACCCGCACGACCCTTGACGGAGGTCAACAAGGCCGCACGACTACCCTAATCCAATCTGCATCATATGCATAAGCAGATAAATACTAGTTAGCTACCGCACACTACACCTTGATGGAGGTCAACAAACGTAGCACGAATACTAAATAGGACTTATCTGAAATGACGGAGGGCTACGACAGGTTTTTCTGAAAACCTATTGCGTAATGAACTTGATATCGTTGTAGAATCAAATGATTTTGAAATGGAGTGCTTTTGAGGCTTTTCAAGTTTTGCTAAAGGAGTCACTCCCGGTGAAGGGATCGTCGGTCCTTTCCTCGTCGAATGAGGTGCGGGATATATCGCATATATCACTGTGCAAAGCAGAAACTATAGAAGCAATCAAAAGACAAACCGAGGGTTGTAGCATCTGCCAGTTATTGCTAAAGGAGTCACTCCTGGTGAAGGGATCTCGGTCCTTTCCTTATCGAATAAGGTGCAGGATATATCATATATACCGCTGTGCAAAGCAAGAACTGTAGCTACCTGTTTTATTTTGAAATTCGACTCTACAACATCTTTAGGTTTCTTTTATTTCATTAATCACATTAATGAAGTCCCATCATTTAAATACCTAAACATCACAGATAAATACGACGTACACTTATGCCATCCGCATTCGCCTCTATGTCCCCTCGTGCACCGTTAGGTTAGGTAACTAACGGCAGAGCGGGGCAGGGCTAGCGCGGGTGTAAAACATAAGTAACGCCTATATAATATATCATATATACTATATAAAGTATCCATCACAGAACATATCACATGATCACATCACAGATATCGCAGCGAAGAATCATATGAAATATTGGATATACTAGGACGTCCGTGTTTTCAATACGAGCCAGTATAAAGCACGGATTCCACGGTCGCGATGAATAGCCAAACCCACACCCCTAGACCCCTACGAGAGCGGCAAGCAACCCTACCAATTCTAGTGTTAGGAGACCCGGACTCGACTCCTCGAGTTGGTCTCCCACTGGACTCCAGAACCCGGTTACTTGTGCTCCCCTCCTTGGGTCTATCCTAGTGCGGAAAAGTAAATAATATACAGAGGGTGACATCTTCCGCAACCTGGAAGTGCCCTAATAAAAGAATATTACATACAAGTTTTTACATGAATGAAAATGAAAAAACACTCATCTCACATAAAAACCCCCGGCTATTCGAACACGACGATCCAATATAACATATCCAGCAACACATAACATCACATGTCATCAACGTAAGTAAATATACGCATCCCAATTGTCGTTGACATATAGCAACGAAACCGGCGATATCACATATTACGCTTACGGTCGCAGAAAAGAAAGTGTAAAACTACAACAGTTGGAATCCGCAACCTACATAGACATCGCATGCCTAATCAAATGAATTCCTTAGACATCACATGCCTAACAATTATAAACCCCGCATTTTAGTCTCATTATCGAAAACTCTTTTCAATATCAAGTCGGGCAATTCAACAAGATTCCCGACATCCTGATCGAATACTCGTCGCAAACTTTAGTAGGCGGCCGCACCCCTGATTCCGTCGACGAAGTGCACCAAGGCGGAACACCGCTACTGTGAGCACCTTTACGGATGCTTTCGGCGACGGGGTTCTCCTACAGTCACTTGGTCGGGGCTATGGAGTGAGGTTGTCTATTAAGTTTACCCGGCGAGTATCCGCGTACGCTACGTGATTGCGACGGACTTTTGATCACATCAAAATTCCGTGGCAACCGATCAAGTGAGACTAAACCGCTAGATTTATAACATTCATTCAGTTATCTCATAACTACTTGTGAATTCCAAATATTGTATCACATTCCAGATAAATAGAAAATGTTAAACTTTCCGATCGAGCAATCGAACACCCAAGTTTTCCCGAAACAGCTCAACACATGAAATAAGTTTAAAAACATTCAGTTCGTGCCTCAGTACCAACGGTCCAACCGTAGAAGGGTCAAGCCAACGCCTCACATGTGGCACGCCGTACTGCCCCAAACCCGAAGGTTCAAAGGGCAGTTCAAGACGGTCACATAATCGAGTTAAGGTTTGTTGTCTTCTAGAGGGTCCATCGCGTTACTTGCACTACTTAGAACGTCTTTAAATCTCGGAAAAATCCAACACTTGGAAATTTTCCGGCAGGGGAAAAGTTGGGTATTTATATCCGGTCGAACTTTTTAACATATTCAAAAATTATCCGGAAAACACAAATAGACAAAGTCTGATAATCCGATCGAATCATCGAAGCCCCAATACAACCCAGATTATTCAACTCTAGAATAAATATTAAAAAATCCCAGAAAATCCAACACCAGAAATGTGGAATTACTGTGCAAAAATTATGGGGCAATGTGATAATACGACCGCGGAACCGCCGCATAAGCCTTGCTTATGCCGCGGTTCCTTCGCACTTTCAAGGAATCACGAGCTAAATTTTGCGCCGTAATTCTTAGAATTCCCTGCTGAATTTTTAAAGAATTTTTAATCTGGAAAAAACCTAGTTTTTGAAAAAAGACCAGAGAGCATGATCGGGTTAGAGTTTCGGGTTCGTTCGGGTTTCAAACTTCGTCTACGCATCGCCTAAGGCTCTAGCTAGGCTCTGATACCACTGTAGGGTTCCTAGACACACTAAGGAGGTCTCACAAGGCATCAACCATGCCAATTTCAAAAATTACAAGTGCCGAGAAACCCTAATACGGATCGTTAACTAGAATATTAGGCGAAACAAATACAAGTAAACGACTTTACTCTAAGTGAACGGAAATACAACCTTTGTAGTCCGGTGCTCCACCTCCATAGCTCCGTGATGAAGTCCCCATGCTGTCCAAATCAAATCCCGGGCTCTAGTGTCGGCTTCATCGGAGAAATGGGCGGGCTAGGTCATCGACTACGATGCCGAAGATGATCTACGTCGAGGCATCACTAGATCAAGCTCCCACTTCACCAAGTCATGAAACTTGTGAAGAAAACACCCTATACTACTTGGCAAGAGGTAGAGGATGAAGAAATAGGAAGTGGGTTCACTTTAGAATTGGATTTCTCACTTGATTTCTTCACTTGCCATTGATGAGGCAAGCTTTCTTCATGTGAAGAAGAAGAAGAAGAAGATAGAAAAATTATGATAAGTTAATTGAATAGAAAAGAATAATAAATCTTATCATAATATAACCATGGTCAAGTGTAGAGAATGAATCATAGTTGAGTGGAATGGTTAGGGTTAAGCATGAGACAAAATGGTGACTTAGTCAAAGCTTCATGAAGCTTCAATATGAAACAAAGAAAGCCACCATTTTCTCTTTATCATTTTCTTTTGCCAAAATAAACAAAAGAAATAAATAAATGAATAAGTAAATAAACAAAACCCTAACCACTCATATAACCATGGTTTAATCTTTACACAAACTCAAGTTAACATGTATCATCAAACATGATACAATCAAGTGCACAAAAGTATATCACATATACAACTTGTGAACTTAAAGTGAGAAAATCCATTTAAAGTGAACCAATACTAGTTAATGCAAAGTAATATATCAAATATATAATTATACATTAAATCATTAAATCAACACTTGATTCAATGATCCGGTCATGTCGCACATAACCGACTAGTATCCAATGTATCGATTTAGCGATTCAACCCTTGATTTGATAACTAGGTTATATCGCATACAACCAATCGATACATTCATCGCGAGAATAGAATACGGTATCACATACACGCATTATTCTCGGTCCTGCACATATCTCATATGCGCTCCTATTTCGTTTCGCTTGAGCCAGGAAACCTCTGTGTAGGACTATAAAGACTCGTCAATACGCCGGCAGCAGGTGATGATCATATCAAACACCCACAAGCCGCAAGCGGTCTGCTAAACGTAATGGCCACCCGGGTATTGAGCGATCAGAAGATCGACGAGCAAGCCCGCTCACACTCCTGTGAATCCAACCAGTAACACTTACCGTACAGTCCGGTCTGTTCGTCTGATATGTCGTATATCTCGCCTAGGGGTGGTAAACGTCAGACCCCAATAGCTTGATAAGTCATGTCGATATGAGGCTTATAATAGTTCGAGAAACTACTGGTAATACTTACCAGTAAATCTCAGCAACCCTGGCCCGGGATTTCTGGTTATAGCCAATCGAACACAGCGCAACATCAACTCCCTATACCGGGAGAGACGAATCCCCTCCTATCGCTCATTGCTTCCATGTGATTCGGGACTGTATCCAAAAACCACCGTTTTGCACGCCCTCTTGGACATGGTAAGGTGGAAATCAAAGCACAGTGGGAACCACACAAGACTCTATGACGATCTCGGGTCAACGGACTACTCTGTACCAGTGTCACCAGAGAACTGCCATCTGACGTAAGGTATAATACCATCTGGGAGTTCTCGGCGAGTCCGTCCAGTGTACCCAGTCTCCACTGAGCACCCGTATATCATCTCTGATGTCAAACACCAATGGATATGGGATCATCCATCGCCCATCTGTATGGGTCGAGAAGGTATACGCTAGTCTACTCTGGTATATCGATGCCCTGTCTCGATATACCCACGACTAGGGACGTTGAAGGATGTACTTATGGACTACCATGTCCCCACTAGCATGATCCGCATCATAGTCCAGGTGGTCAAGTGCACATCCTAAGGGCTTTACCAACATGTAACAGAGAGACAATCAGTGTACACGTTAAGGTAAAGATCAACCAGATAGCATACTATCATGTCGAGCAAGAAAGCCTCTCTATATATGTCCAAGCATCCACTACAATATACATCCTATGTATAGTAATGGCCTCTAGGGCATACATATAACTAACATCTTTTGTATTGCGGCCAGTTCGGCTTTCATTATGACGGAAACATCGAGCTGATTGACATCTTCCCTAGGCAGTGCTGGTCTAACACTTTCCCATTGTGATGTGTTTTGAGCTAAATCTTCTAGGTATTTCCAAGCTTCACCATCATCTTTAGATAGGAATTGGCAATGACACATGGTTTCAAGAATCTGTCTAATAGTAAGATCAATACCCTCATAGATAATTCGACATAAATCCCATCTGGAGATTCCGTGATGAGGGCATTGGATAAGAAGATCCTTGAACCGTTCAAAGCATTTCCAAAATGGTTCATTGGAAAGTTGGGTAAATTTAAAGATTTCGCTCCGAACAAGGGCGGTCTTGTGATTGGGATAAAATTTCTTAAGAAATGCTGCAACGAATTCGTCCCATGTTGAAATAGAATGTGCGGGTGTAATGTAAAGCCACTTCTCGGCTAAGTCGCACAAAGTGAATGGGATAAGATGTAAACGCAGAGCATCCAAAGACAGCTGAGAATTTCCCATAAAAGCACATACGTTTTCAAATTTGGAAATAAACATGTATGCGTTTTCAGAATCAAGACCGTGAAATTTGGGTAACAGTTTGATGAATTGGGGGTTGATTTCAAAATTTTCCCCGTTGGTAGGTGGTATAGAAAGACAGGTGGGAAGGGGAACACGTGTAGGATAGCATCTCTCTTGGAGAGAAATGCGTGGAGGATTCTGCGCACCTGCGGGCGGTGGTAGAGTGGTGTTTAAGTTTGATGGATTTGGGTCCATCGCGGTCGTGGTGGGTGGTGGGGGAGAAGACGAAGAATTACCGACTCTGGGGTCGATAAAAGAAACGCGGACAAGACGGGTAATGGAATCCCGTGTCCAGCCTAACATTGTGCTAAATGGTTATAGCACAAGTGGCAGCGTTGGTATAATTAGAGGAAATGAAGTGTTGGTGTTTGTTCTAAAAAATGATACGGATTTTTTTGAAAAAAAAATGATGCGATCACAACAAATGCAACAAGCAAAACCCTAATTCTAATAGTCACCTAGGTCAAATCTTTACACCGCTCCTAACTGCCAAAAGAGAAGTCGCAGGATAAATCCTCCACTGCCTCTTTGTCTCTCCTGTGGCCAGGTAAGTGCCAGGTAAGTGGGAGGTTCTCCTCTACGTAAGTAGTGGGCCTAATTAAGTAACCACTTGCCTTCGACACACTTGCCCTAGACACTACAAAAGAAACGCGGATAAGCAATGAATTACCGACGGCCTTCTCTTGTCCTAAGTGAGCGCGACGGTACTTAGAGTCATCTCTAGATATTTTTTTAGTTAATTAGGGTAAATGCGGATGAAAGTTTTGTGATTTTTGGGGCTTAGGAAGGGTAATGAACTCCCCACCTAATCTGGATTTGGCCGTGCCCCTTAATTTCTGTATTAATATGCAAACAACCAAAAATCAAAACACGCACAATTTATTTTGCTTTTTGCGGTGCTGCAATTTATTTGCAAAGAAACCTACACAAATTGTTAATTGGAGCAGACAGAGAAGGAGATAAGAAAGTCAGGGGGTTACAGAGAAATTTTTATGCAGCGATGACGTCAGCATGCGGCGGTTCCGCCGTGGGAGCTTGATAATGCCGCGGAATCGCGGTCCTTTGAACTGTTCACTGCACGAAAATTTAACAGAGAGCTTCTGTTGATCCCCTGAGTCCTCTGGAATACTCCAAAATAAATTTTCACAACTCCACAAGTTCCAGATTTCCTCGCAACAAATCACAACAACTCGTATAAGTGTTTGCGCGAATTTTGATCTAAAAATTATAATGGAATAAACTTTTCAACTCAAATTTCAAAATACGAACAATTAGCGCACTATCCCCGGCAACGGCGCCATTTGATGGAATGATTTTAGGATGTGTCGGTATTTAGAAAATGTATAGAAATCACAACCAAAAATATTTGACCGCAATCAATAACGGTGTCGGTTTGTAGCGCATTAGTGAGTTCGGATCGTCCACATGGAAAGTGTAATCGTTCGTCTTTTGAATTAGATGAATCGAAACTTTAAAGAAAAGAGAAAGAACAATTCATGATTTGTAATTGAAGTTCAAGAATTAGAAAATCTAGATCTAATAACAAGAAACGATAAAATCAAGAATTGAGAATTTGATGATTTTCCAAACCAAATATCAAGAATCGAAATGAGGCTCGTAGGAATCGATCGGATCTATAGATGTAATGAAATCTTGCGATTACGTATTCTTATCCTTCGATAAATTGATACTAGATCGATGATGATCAATGAGAATTTGGGATTTCTAGTGAAACTAGGGTTTCATCATTTTTCCCTTATTCCTTCATCGATATCATTCACATTCTAGCCTCTAGTAAATTCAAGAATCGGCCGTGGATCCCTAATTTCGAGCGATAACAATCACGAAAGCATCGCAACGAAACTATGTCGTCGATTCTTCAATTTGCTAGGGTTTACAAAACTCGTAGGACTTAAGAATCGTTTTAAGATTTGTTACATCATCATTCTATTGATCGTCTCGACTCCTTTACGAGCGGAGTTTTACTCAAACATCACAATAAGAACTACAATCACAAATTGAGATCGAATCATGATGCAAGAATTTAAAGAAAACAAGATTAAAGAATTTCACCTTTTATTTATATCAACAATTTCGTTACAATCGCTCAAGAACTACAAGAGGAAGAACTCGATCGTCGATTTGGCTTCGCTCGTCTCCTTGAGTCGCGGATCGGCTTGGATCACTTGCTCGGTTGAAGATCAGCTACGCTCCTAAAAGGTTGAAGGCTTCTCGCTTGAATGGTACTCGGGATCTTGAATTTGGCTTTGGATTAGGGTTAGGGTTTGGCACAATTCGTGTCACTCAACTTCTGGGTGGAAGAGATGAGAGAATCAAGAAGAAGAATTAACCCTAGATCTAGGCTCCTTTTTGTAGACCATCAAAACCCTAGATCTAGGTTTTCAAATTTGAATTTTTCCTCCAAAAGTTTGTTAAAGAGAGCCTTCTAGATGAAGTTTGTTAAGCCAAGCCTTCTAAATGAGCCACGTGGCATTTCTACAATGTTATGGAAGCTTGGGCCGTTAGAGGAAGCACGTGCAAAAAATATGAGCTTCTGAAGCCATGAAGCCGCCGCGGTTCCGCGGCGCAAGCGGGCTCCCGCCGCGGAACCGCGGCGCTTATGAAGCCTTAGGGCTTGGGTCTTCTGGTAATTGTTTGGGCTGACTTATGGGCCTTTATCTGATATGTTGAATGTTATGTTTCCCTCTAGATTGCTACCAGATCTCAAAACTTGGAGTTGGTGTATTTTTTATCAGCTTCTTTGGCTTTGTTCCTGCAATTTCCTGCACAGACTCCGAAACAAGTGTTGCACAATACAAGGATGATGCGATGCTATGATAAACAGTCAATTTCCTTCATAAATGTCGGTTTTAGAGTATAACACATGCAATCTGGTATTTCAGGACTGTTTTGCTAATATGTGCAATATGACTACCGAACACTTCTAGATGAGTGCAAAAGATAGGGAACTTGTCGTGTTAAAAATGCAGTATTTTTGACTGATCACCCCTCTCATGCTCTGTGCTTGACCGAGACATGAATGCCCACTGTTATTTGTCTTGTCTCATGAACTGGTAAGTGACACTGGACTCATGCGGATGACCGGAACCCGGATTTTATCTATCTGTGGCAAATGTTCTGGATTTTTGCGTAGCTGTGGAGATTTTGTATGATTTGCGTTATTTTGGACTGGGAAACTGTAACCTGTAAATATGTAGCAAACAGGATCAAAAGCACCTGCCTATAAACAAACGAGCAGAGGAATGGGCAGTATTAAATGCAATATTCTAGTATGAACAACTAGCGCATATGCAAAACATATACAACATCTACTAATATATATATATATATATATATATATATATATATATAACCATTCGTCCCAGGCATGATATAAGCTACATCACAGAAAAGCGATAAGCAATATGGAAAAGCGGATAGTTTTGGAGCCCCGGGTTTCATTCGAGCTGCAAATGAAACCCGACGTTTCCCGGTCGTATGGATAGCCTGTACATTGTATGACCAAGACCCCTACAAGCACGGCATGTTACCCACCAATTCCAGAAGAGAGGCAACCCCAATCAACAAAGTGAATGGGCCATCCAGCACTTCACGGAATCCGGTAACTTGAGCACTCCACCGTGGGGCATCCTATACCCTCTACGAGTGTGGCGAATAGCCCGCCAATTCTAGAGTAAGGCACCCCTCTCTCAACGCCTTGAGATGGAGGCCCGTTTCCCTCTAGAATCCAGCTATTCGAGCATTCCACCGCAGGGTAATCCTAGTACAGAAAATAAAAATATATACAGTGGTGACATCGACCTCAACCCGGCCGTGCCCCAATAAAAGAATATACAAACAGGCAGAAACGACAGTCCACATGTCGGACGCTCGCCCCACAACAAAGAATATACAATTGAATCAAAACTGTACAACAAACATTGCACTAAAGGCTATCCATCACGACAATCCATCGAAACCATCTCAAAGATATCACAAGCAACATCACAGATAAACAAGATGCATGAAACCCCTTCTAATTCGACGTATAGCGATTAGAAGACATTAAACAACACATATACGCTTTACAGAAGCAAGTAAAGAAAACCACGACATTAGAATTCTGCGCACAATTAGAAAACGAAACTGATTTTCCAAAACATGAAAATCCAATGAGCTAAAGCCTTAAAAACATTCATTTTAAGCCAATCCGGAAGTCGAAATGAACTCAAAACCCGCCTGATTCTTCATGGAGGTGAAGGGTACAAAATTAACGTTCACATTGGGGGCCTAGGGGGTACCCACCCCGGGGCCACCAAGGTGGCCCCAAGGGGGTGGCAGACCCGAGAGCACCAGTTTGGGGTGGTCTAGGGTCCCTAACCCCCAAGGACACCTTACGGTGGTCTTGGGGGGTGGGCCCGACCTTTGGTCCCCCTGGTGTATCCCCGTGGTGCCTAAGCTTCACCCCGCGACTTCTCGGTTCAAACCGTGAGCCCGCAGGGTGAGAAAACATGTTAAAACTTCAATTTTAGGAATTGTTTTTGTTGGCAGTTCGTGCGCGACAAAAACGACGGATTTCTAACGTTGCTACGAGCTATTTAAGTCTTATGGGGTAGCTCTGATACCATGTTAGGTCAGTCGGTGCATCGGAAGCTCACTGTGGCGTCCAAAGGTCCCTCAGCTACTACTATTTACGTTGTCCTCTCACGACGGACTACAACCCGCCGGACCAATCCGTACGGGGCACCCTGAAGGTAAGAGCCCGCATTTGGCCACTTCTGCCACACAGTGAGAACCCCCATGGGTCGGCATCCCTGCCTAGTAGCTCTGATACTAATGAAAAGGCCAGTCAGCTCAGAGGAAACTGACTGTGGCATCCATAGGTCCCTCGGCGGCTACTTTTTACGTAGTCTTCTCGCGACGGACGACAACCCGCTGGACCATATAACTGTTGGACATAGTGCCCTCAAGTCAATTATTGTAATCGTAGGCATGCGATTGTGATGATTGAGGGAGGACCTATACGGGTAGAACAGTCTTATTCAAAATGATAGTATGCTGTCTGGTTTGTCTTTATCATCATGTACATGCATTATGTGGTATTACATATCACTATTACATGTTGATAGAGCCCATAGGATTCTTTCTTGACTACCAGCGTTATGATGTCGATCATACACGTGGGGGCTGGGTAGTCCATAAGCACATCCTTTAATGTCCCCAGTCGTGGGAGTATCTGTTAGTAATATGTATGCCCTAGAGCCCATTACTGTACATACGATGTATATTGTAGTGGATGCTTGGACATATATAGGGAGGACTTTCTTGCTCGACATGATAGTATGCTATCTGGTTGCTCTTTATCTTAACATGTATACTGATTGTCTCTAAGTTACATGTTGGTAAAGCCCTTAGGATGAGTACTTGACTACCAGGATTATGATGCAGATCATACTAGTGGGGACAGTGTAGTCGCTAAGTACATCCTTCAAATGTCCCTAGTCGTGGGTGTATCGAGACAGGGCATCATATACCAAAGTAGACTAGCGTATAGCTTCTCGACCCATGTAGATGGGCGATGGATGATCACATATCCATTGGTGTTTGACATCAGAGATAGTATACGGGTGCTCAGTGGAGACTGGGTACACTGGACGGACTCGCCGAGAACTCCCAGATGGTATTATACCTCATGTCAGATGGCAGTTCTCTGGTGACACTGGTACAGGATAGTCTGTAGACCCGAGATCGTCATAGAGTCTTGTATGATTCCCACCGTGCTTTGATTTCCACCTTACCACGTTCAATAGAACGTGCAAAATGGTGGCTTTTGGGTACAGTCCCGAATCACATAGAGGAAATGAGCGATAAGAGGGGTTTCGTCTCTCCCGGTATTGGGAGTTGATGTTGCGCTGTGCTCGATTGGCTATAACAGGAAGTCCTTGGCCAAGGCTGCTTCAGAGATATACTGGTAAGTGTTATCAGTAGTTTCTCGACCCGTTATGAGAATCATATCGACACGAGTTATCGAGTTACTGGGGTCTGACGTTTACCACCCCTAGACGAGATATGCGACATATCAGACGAAGAGACCGGACTGTACGATAGTGTTACTGATTGGATTAGTAGGAGTACGAGCAGGCTTGCTTGTTGATCTTCTGATCGCTCAATACCCGTGTGGCCGTTACGTTTGGCAGACCGCTTGCGGCTTGTGGGTGTTTGATATGAACATCACCTATTGCAGGCGTATTAACGAGTCTTTAGAGTCTTACACAGGGGTTTCCTGGCTCAAGCGAAACGAAGTAGGAGCACATATGTGATATGTGCGGGACCGAGATTGATATGATATGAGATACCGTATTCTATTCTCGCGATTTGTGACATTGCTCGGTTATATGCGATATAGCCGGGTTATCGGATCAAGTGTTGATTCGATAAGTTGTTACACATGATATTAGTCGGTTATATGTGGTATAGCCGGATAATTAAATCAAGAGTTGATTTAATAATTTAGTGTATAATTATATATTTGATATATTACATTACATTAACTAGTATTAGCTCACTTAAGATTTCTTTTCTCACTTTTTGTGCACATTGAATACATGTGATATATTTTTGTGTACATGTATTATGTCATGCTTGATGATATGTGCAATAAAGGTGTGTGTATGACTTACACCATGCTTGGTTTAATTGCTAGGGTTTTATTTATTTTGGTAATTACAAAAGGTGGCATTTTGTCATGGATGAAAGCTTGTAGAAGCTTGTAGTCTTCATTGACTAAGTCCACTCTTTTGTTTTGGCTAAGATATTTGTTAACCCGACCAATTAAACCTAGCCATGGTTAACTCTCTACAAAGGTTAATATATGATATTAACTCACCATGGTTGCAATTCTCACTTGAATTATTATCATATGAGAATTTTCTTCATCTTCTTCTTCCTCCTAAAATGCTTTCTAGCTTCAATGGAGATGTGAGAAAAAAAATTCTAAAGTGATCCCACTTCCTACTTCATCATCCTCTACTACTTGCCATTTAGTATAGGATGTCTGCTTCACTAATTCCATAGTTAGTGAAGAGATAACTTGGGTTAGTGTCTCCTTGACGTAGATCATTTTTGGCCTCGAAGACATCGAAGCAAGCATGTTCGTTTCTTCAAGGAAGCCTCTCTAGAGTCCGGAGTTCACGATCGTAGCGAAGGGACTGCTACACGGAGCTATTGAAGTGAAGGACAGGTCTACAAAGGTTGTATTCCTTGCTCTCTTTCACTTGCAAAGTGTTTGCATTTTCATTTCCGTCGATTTCTAGTTTACGATTCTTAGTTAGGGTTACCTAGAACGACAAATTTTTGAATTTGGCATGGACGATGCCTCCCGAAACCTTGCTGCCGTCCTAGGTAACCCTGCAGTGGTATCAGAGCCATTTTAGAAATTTATACGGATTTTGTTAAGATTACGAAACCGAAATACTGCGAAACTTGCAACGCCTAAACTTGCTCTCTGTCGTTTTTAAATAATTGTATAAATTTTTTTTAAACAAGTACAGAGTGCTATATGTGATATAACATGAACACTGACAAAATTTGAGGCAGTTTGGAGAAATTTTGGCCGAGCCCCATACCCTACATCTAGGCCAAAATCCGAGCTCACCCTCTGATTTTTTGCCTGTGTTTCAGTGACTGGGTTTAGGTGTTTCACGTGTTGTTTATTTTGCTAATTTTGCATGTGATGTAATTTTACACTATAAGCAATTCGGAGTGTTTCGTATTCGTAGTTTTAACAATGTTTCGGATTATTCACATTTTGTCTAGGCGAAGTTAAAAAGTTCGATCGAATATCAAAAACCCAATTTTCCAAGTTTAACGTATTCGGAAAAATATGCAAGTGATTCTGTAGACCCTCTAGAAGAACGAAACTTTAACTCGATTATGTGGCCGTCAGAACCGCCACTAAACCCTAGGGTTTGTGGTAGTTCAGCGCCGTCACATGTGAGGCGTTGGTTTGACCCTTCTATGGCTGGTTCATAGGCACTGTGGCATCTTCTGGGTATTATTAAAACTTTGCTCAAGTGTTGAGCTGTCGAGAAATTGTGGGACTTTGATAAATCGATCAAAAAGTTTAACGTCGTCCGGATATTATGTGATGGGATACAATATTTGGAATCCACAAGTAGTTATGAGATAACTAGTTTGAATGTTATAAATATAGCAGTTTAGTCTCATTTGATCGATTGCCACGGGATTTTGATGTGATCAAAAGTCCATCACAATCACGTAGCGTACACGGATACTCGCCTGGTAACATTATTAGATAGCCACGCCCCATAGCCCCGACCAAGTGATTGTAGGAGAACCCCGTCGCTAAAAGCATCCATTCGGGTGCTCACGGCAGCGGTGTTCCACCTTAGTGCACTTCGTTGACGACATCGGGGGATGCGGCCGTCTACTAAAGTTTCCGACGAACATTCGATTAGGATGTCGGGAATCTTGTTGAATTGCCCGACTTGATATTGAAAAATGTTTTCGAGGTTGAGACTAAAATGCGGGGTTTATAATTGTTAGGCATGCGATGTCTAAGGAATTCATTTGGTTAGACATATGATGTCTAAGGTGGTTGCGGATTCCAACTGTTGTAGTTTTTCACTTTCTTTTCTGCGACAGTAAGTGTAATATGTGGTGTATCGCCGATTTTGGTGCTATATGTCAACGACAATTGAGATACACATATTTACTTATGTTGATGACATGTGATGTTATGTATTGCTGTGATATGTTTTATTAGATCGTCGTGTTTTGAATAGCCGGGGGTTTTATGTGAGATGAGAGTTTTTATTTTCATTCATGTAAAATTCATTGTATGTAATATTCTTTTATTGGGGCACTTCCGGGTTGAGGATGATGTCACCATTGTATATTATTTACTTTTCCGCATTAGGATAGACCCAAGGCAGGGAGCACAAGTAATCGGGTTCTAGGGTCCAGTGGGAGACCATCTCGAGGAGTCGAGACCGGGTCTCCTAACTCTAGAATTGGTAGGGTTGCTTGCCGCTCTCATAGGGGTCTAGGGGTGTGGGATTGGCTATTCATCACGACCATGGAATCCTTGTTTTATACAGGCTTAATTTAAAACACGGAAATCCTAGTATATCTAATATTTCATATGTTGTTTTTTGCTGCGATATCTGTGATGTGATCATTTGATATATTGTTGAGATAGATACTGGATATAGTATATGTGATATATTATATAGACGTTGCTTACGTTTTACACCCGTGCTAGCACTGCCCCGCTCTGCCGTTAGTTACCTAACCTAACGGTGCACGAGGGGACATCGAGGCGAATGCGGATGGCATAAGCGTATGTTGTATTTATCTGTGATGTTTAGGTAACTTAATATGATGGGACTTCATTAATGTGATTAATGAAATAAAAGAAACCAAAAGATGTTGTGGAATCGAATTTTCAAAAACAGGTAGCTCTAGTTGTTGCTTTGCATAGTGGTGTTCCTTGTAGAATATCCAGCAACTTATTCGATAAGGAAAGAGCCGAGATCCCTTCACCGGGAGTGACCTCTTTAGCAATAACTGGCAGATGCTACAACTCTCGGTTTGTCTTTTGATTGCTTTTATAGTTTTTGCTTTGCATAGTGGTATTTGTGAAATATCCTGCACCTTATTCAATAAGGAAAGAGCCGACGATCCCTTCACCGGGAGTGACCTTTTTAGCGAAACTAGCAAAAGCCTAAAAAACACTCCATTTAAAATCATTTGATTCTACAACGATATCAAGTTCATTACGCAAAGGGTTTTCTTAAAAACCTGTCGTAACCCTCCGTCATTTCTGATAAGTAATAGTTAGTATTCGTGCTGCATTTGTTGACCTCTGTCAAGGCGTAGTGTGCGGTAGCTGATTAGTGCTTATCTGCAAAGCATATGATGCGATTGATTTAGGGTAGTCGTGCGACCTTGTTGACCTCTGTCAAGGGTCGTGCGGGTGGGTTTACTCAATCAGGAAATGACGGGTTGAACTTGACTAGCAGCCTATGGTTTGTTGACCTCTGTCAAGGTCATAGGACGCTAGGGGCGAAATATTATTGGGAATTTCAAGTGTTGGAATTTGCAATGAGATTGCATATCTTCTATGAGATAGTTGGATCCCGATACCCACCGCGAGTAAGAGTTACTCCTGGGAGAGTTTTACACATTACAATTAGCCGATCAAGTAGGTGTCTAAAAAGGTGTTGACGGGGTTACGCCCCTGGGAAAACGATATTTATTTTAATTAGGTCTGTGTGAAAGCACGGGGAACCTCTTTCAAAGTACCGACACTGGCCTGGCCGAACGATTGGCGAACTTGTAAGCTGTAATTAATCCCGGCTAGTCTTTCCTTTTAGGGTTTGAAGGAAGATTTGATTAAAACAGTGGGAGCCATCCTGATTAGATATATTAATAACCAATTTAATCTTGCAAGAGCATACGCTGAGTGTTTTCTTCTCTCTCTCTCTCCAGGTAGTGACCATGTCACGCCTTAATCAAGATAATAATACGGATGTATTGACCAAACCCGCTTGTTATACTGAGCTGGGGAACGTTGGTCCCGCTCCAACTTATAATTGTTATAAGACCGAGCAGGAAATAAGGGATTACCAGGATTCCCGTGCCGCCCAAACGAAGAAAGTGCATGATGATGCATCTCCTTCGGGTGTATTCATTACCGAAAACTGTTTCTCAGTATCCTCTACGTCCTGGGTATGAGATACCGGATCAGGATCTTACATATGTAATCGGTTACATGGGCTGCAGATAGGTAGAGATCTGAGAATGGATGATAAGTTTCAAGAGTTAGAAACGGTGCAAGTGTTGTAGCCAAGTATGTTGGCAGTTATCACCCTGTATTACCATATACATTGATTCTGAACGAATATTATTAGATACCGAACCTGATATACAACATCATATCAGTCTCTTTATTTAGTAAAGAAGGATATAATTTTGTATTGTTGGATAATGTTTTGAACATTTCCTATATCAAAAGTTGATCGGTTCAGGCACGTTATCTAAAAGCATATACGTTCTAAATCAAACTACATTTCTTAACGTACAGAAAACACACAAGAGGAAGAGTTCAGAAATGAACGAATCCTTCTTGAGGCATTGTAGACTAGGTCATATCAATGCGACCCGACTAACTAAGTTATATTTAGATGCATATTTAAATCTGTTTGAATTTACATCTTGTAAAACTTGCCAGTCATGTCACAAAGATAAGATGACCATAGCTCCGTTTATTGGAAACAGAGAAAGAGTTAGTGAACTCTTGGGATTGATACCTTATGATGTATGTAGGTCCCCTGTCTACACATGTCAGGACTGGTTCTTGGTACTTCATTACATTCACTGATGATCTCTCAAGATTCGCACATGTGTTCCTGTTGAAACATTGGTCTGAACCTTTTGAGATATTCAAAGAATATAAGTTAAAAGTAGAGAGCCAAAACGGGTATAAGTATCATGTCCTATGATGTGATCTGGGAGGAGAATACTTGAGCACGGAATTCTAAGACTATTCTAAAGGAGAATGAGATTCTCTCTCTGCATTACTCCTCCGAATACACCATAGCATGTCGGTATATCGGGGCGGAACAATCGTACCCTATGTGATATGGTGTGCTCTATGATGAGTACTACTGAGTTGCCTATTTCCTTTTGGGGGTTATGCACTTGAGAAGCTGCATATCTATTGAATAGGGTTCCAACCAAATCAGAAGCCTACCACTCCATATGTGATATGAAATGGGAAGAGCCCATCTCTTAAGGATGTTAAGATTTGGGGTTGTCCGGCCTATGCCAAAAGCAAAATCCGGACAAACTCGAGGCAAGGTCAGTTCTGTGGAAGTTTGTTGGATATCCCAAGCATTCGTAAGGGAATATCTTCTACCACACTGAGGAACAAAAGGTGTTTTGTTTCTCAGCATGCCACCTTTTAGAAAGGGAATTTCTTGTGAAGAAATTAGTGGTCATGAGGTAGAACTGGAAGGAGTTCCAGCTATACAAACTGCAGCTGATGATTTGGTAGAACCGCATGATTCAATAGTTCCCGACGAACCTTAGCCTCTCTACCGATCTGGTAGGGTTCCTCACCCACCTGAGAGATACTTTGGTTTTCTCTATGACAGTGGGAGCGAGGATTGCATCATGAGATGATGACCCAACTAGTTTTCGAGCAGGCCATCAGGAGTGTGGACTCCTTAAGAATGGTTGTATGCTAAGCGATCTGAGATGGAATCCATATACACCAACAAAGTATGGACTTTGGTTGATATATCTAAAGGGTTAAATCCCCATCAGGAGCAAGTATATCTTGAGAAGATTACTTGGTGTACATGGAAAAGTTGAGACTTTCAAAGCTAAGGCTTGTTGTAAAAGGTTCTCGTCATCGACCAGAAATGGATAATGATGAAACCTTTTCTAGTGCCTATGCTTAAGTCCATCCGGATCCTACTTGCCATTGCTACATACCATGACTACGATATCTGGCGGTTGGGTGTCATGACTGCTTTTCTAAATAGTGATTTAGAACAGTGCGTCTATAAGTACACAGCCAGAGGGCTTCATAGACAGTGGGAGCAGCGGAAACATGTGCAAATTGCTTTATGAGTTAAAGCAGGCATCGCGGAGTTGGAACATCTGTTTTGATGTGGTAGTCAAAGAGTTTGACTTCATCAAAATGGTAGATGAACCTTGTATATACAAAAAGGTGGTAGGGAGTATGGTGATGATCCTCGTATTGTACATATATGACATACTTTTGATAGGAAAGAAGTTCCTATGCTACACTCGGTCAATCTCCTCTTATCACAAGGATTCTCCATATAGGATCAAGGTGATACCTCCTAAATCCTGGGTTTTAGATCTATGAGATAGATCTAAATGGATGTTAGCATTCTCACTAGGTGTAGTGAGATGGTATCAATCGATCTTGGGGAGAATCACTGGATAGCTTCCAGGGTGATAAGGTCGACTGAATGTCAGTCACAGGCATTGTCTTTACCCTCAGTGGAGGGACGGTATGTTGGAAGAGTTCCAAGCTAGATACCGTGGCAAACTAGACGATAAAGGCAGGATACATTGCTACCAAGGATACAACTAAAAAAGTAGTCTGGATGTATAAAAGTTCATGAGATGAACTTTGTTCCTATCATTGTATGAAAATGGAGTTGTGGCTAAGGCCTAGGAACCCCCGTCCCATCAGAGATCCAGACATATTCTGAGGCAGTATCACCTGATCATGGAGATGGTTGATCTCCAGGGAGATCGAGGTTAGGAGAGTAGACACATAGGACAATAGGACGGATCCACTCACAAAGGCCTATTCCTAGGAGAGACTTTTATGGGATGGTTGAGTATGGGATACTTCAACCACTGCTGATTGTTGGGTATTAGATACTACGACAGATGGCCCTAGTGCAA
This sequence comes from Agapanthus africanus, assembly GCA_030015575.1. Taxonomy (NCBI): domain Eukaryota; kingdom Viridiplantae; phylum Streptophyta; class Magnoliopsida; order Asparagales; family Amaryllidaceae; genus Agapanthus; species Agapanthus africanus. Next base: position 271,602,090 of record CM057340.1, read on the forward strand.
GTGGGAGATTGTTAGTAATATGTATGCCCTAGAGCCTATTACTGTACATACGATGTATATTGTAGTGGGTGCTTGGACATATATAGGGAGGACTTTCTAGCTCGACATGATAGTATGCTATCTGGTTGCTCTTTATCTTAACATGTATACTGAATGTCTCTATGTTACATGTTGGTAAAGCCCTTAGGATGAGTACTTGACCACCAGGATTATGATGCAGATCATACTAGTGGGGACAGTGTAGTCGCTAAGTACATCCTTCAAATGTCCCTAGTCGTGGGTGTATCAAGACATGGCATCGATATACCAGAGTAGACTAGCGTATAGCTTCTCGACCCATGTAGATGGGCGATGGATGATCACATATCCATTGGTGTTTGACATCAGAGATAGTATACGGGTTCTCAGTGGAGACTGGGTACACTGGACGGAATCGCCGAGAACTCCCAGATGGTATTATACCTCACGTCAGATGGCAGTTCTCTGGTGACACTGGTACAGGTTAGTCTGTAGACCTGAGATCGTCATAAAGTCTTGTGTGATTCCTACTGTACTTTGATTTCCACCTTACCACGTTCAAGAGAACTTGCAAAACGGTGGCTTTTGGGTACAGTCCCGAATCACATGGAGGCAATGAGCGATAGGAGGGGTTTCGTCTCTCCCGGTATTGGGAGTTGATGTTGCGCTGTGCTCGATTGGCTATAACAGGAAGTCCTTGGCCAAGGCTGCTTCAGAGATATACCGGTAAGTGTTATCAGTAGTTTCTCAACCCGTTATGAGCCTCATATCGACACGTCTTATCGAGTTACTGGGGTCTAACGTTTACCACCCCTAGACGAGATATGCGACATATCAGACGAACATACCGAACTGTATGGTAGTGTTGCTGATTGGATTCGCAGGAGTACGAGTAGGCTTTCTTGTTGATCTTCTGATCGCTCAATACCCGGGTGGCCGTTACGTTTGGTAGACCGCTTGCGGCTGTGGGTGTTTGATATGATCATCACCTACTGCCGGCGTATTGACGAGTCTTTAGAGTCCTACACAGGGGTTTCCTGGCTCAAGCGAAACGAAGTAGGAGAACATATGTGATATGTGTGGGATCGAGATTGATACGATATGAGATACAGTATTCTATTCTCGCGATTTGTGACATTGCTCGGTTATATGCGATATAGACGGGTTATTGGATCAAGTGTTGATTCGATAAGTTGTTACACATAATATTAGTCGGTTATATGTGGTATAGACGGATTATTAAATCAAGAGTTGATTTAATAATTTAATGTATAATTATATATTTGATATATTACATTACATTAACTAGTATTAGCTCACTTAAGATTTCTTTTCTCACTTTTTGTGCACATTGAATATATGTGATATATTTTTGTGTACATGTATTGTGTCATGCTTGATGATATGTGCAATAAAGGTGTGTGGTATGACTTGCACCATGCTTGGTTTAATTGCTAGGGTTTTATTTATTTTGGTAATTACAAAAGGTGCCATTTTGTCATGGATGAAAGCTTGTAGAAGCTTGTAGTCTTCATTGACCAAGTCCACTCTTTTGTTTTGGCTCAGATATTTGTTAACCCAACCAATTAAACCTAGCCATGGTTAACTCTCTACAAAGGTTAATATATGATATTAACTCACCATGGTTGCAATTCTCACTTGAATTATTATCATATGAGAATTTTCTTCATCTTCTTCTTCCTCCTAAAAAGCTTTCTAGCTTCAATGGAGATATGAGATAAAATGTGAGGAAAACAATTCTAAAGTGAGCCCACTTCCTACTTCATCATCCTCTACTATTTGCCATTTAGTATAGGGTGTTTGCTTCACTAATTCCATAGTTAGTGAAGAGATAGCTTCGGTTAGTGTCTCCTCGACGTAGATCATCTTCGGCCTCGAAGACATCGAACCAAGCATGTTCGTTTCTTCAAGGGAGCCTCTCTAGAGTCCGGAGTTCACGATCGCAGCGAAGGGACTGCTACACGGAGCTATTGAAGTGAAGGACCGGTCTACAAAGGTTGTATTCCTTGCTCTCTTTCACTTGCAAAGTGTTTGCATTTTCATTTCCGTCGATTTCTAGTTTACGATTCTTAGTTAGGGTTAGTTAAAATGGCAAATTTTTGAATTTGGCATGGATGATACCTCCCGAAACCTTGCCGCCGTCCTAGGTAACCCTGCAGTATCGAGACTGGGCATCGATATTCCGAAGTAGACTGGTGTATACGTTTCTAGACCCCGACAAGGGGCGATGGTTGGTCTCATAGCCATTGGTCTTTCATACCTAAGATTGTATACAGGTGCTCACTAGGGGTGAGTACATTGGACAGACTCACCGGGAACATGCTAGATGGTATTATACCTATTGTTAGATAGTAGTTCTCATGTGACATGAGTACAGGTTAGTTCTTCAACCTGAGATCGTCATTTGTCTCGTGTGAGTTCCCACTGTGCTTTGATTACTGCCCTACCATGGCTCAAAGGAGTCGTGCAAACATGTATTAGTTGGGTACAGTCTCGAGCCACATGGAGGCAGTGAGCGGATCGTCGGGGATTCGTCTCTCCCGGTATTGGGGGTTAATGTCGTGCAGTGCATGGGTGGCCATCACCAAAAAATTCTTGACCAAGGTAGATGAGAATTACTGATTTGGATCAGTAGTTTCTCAGTGGGTGATGGGCTTCACACCGATACGAAATATCGCATTATTAGGGGTCTGACTTTATCCACCACCTTAGACCCAATATGAGATACTCTTTGACGAAGAGACCAGACTGTATGGAGATTATCATAGATAGGGTCAGTAGGGATCCGGATGAGTTTTCTCGTTGGCCTTCCTTTTCGACAGGTACGCGGGTAGCCGTTACATACAGCTAGTGCCGCTGACGTGCTTGTGGTTATGGATTTATCTAGTAACTCACTGCCGGCGTACTGTCGAGTCTTTAGAGTCCCACACAGAGGGTTTTCCTGGTTCAAGAGAAATGATGTAGTAGCCGTATTTTGATACGTGTAGGGTTCTGATCGAATGATTGTACTAGTTACCCGGACTTTCGATCGGACGGTTGATAATACTAGCCGGCTTAGGATTGAGCCAAATTATTAAATCAGGTATTGATTTAATAATTTACATATATATATATATATATATATATTTCGATATGTATATTCTAGTATTATGTTCTTTGTGTTATTCTATCTTTTTGGGTATTTGTATTTTGATACGAATACGGGTATGTATATACATTTGAGTGTATTCTGTATTTATACGGAGAACATTCTAGAAGGTGGACACCTCATTTTCGTTTATCCATTTATTAATTTAAATGGAAATGAGGTGTAAAGGTAATGAAGAGAGAATGGTGATAACCATGCTTGAATAGTGTTGACAAATGAATTGAAAATTCATTTGTGCAAACTATTCAAGTATGGTTGATTTATTTTATTGGAAAATGGTTTTTACAAAACCACGCTTCATATCATACTCTCATTTTGGATGTTTAATGAACACTTGGTTGGTTTTTGGATAAAAAAACATTCTCACCATTTGCCTCATCTCTCCTCACTTTCCTTTCTTGAGCTCCTCCTCCTTCTTCTTGATCTTCCACCCCACCATCTCATGAGTTGAGAATCAAGGGTGGAAGAGAGATAGATATGCATTTAGAACAACTCACTATATCTCTAGACACTCTAGATTAGCAACTTAGAGTCTCTAGTTGCTCCACTAGATTTTTAGTGTGGAGCTAGAGCCATGAACCACATCCCTCGGGTGGATCATCTTCGACGGAGGAAGACCGGCGGCCAAGCCCGATCAAGGAGACCTCAAGGAGCTAAAGAAGAGGGTAGAAGACTGAAGGACACGGATCTTATGGTATAACACTTCTATCTTAGTAGTTAACCTCTTTGTAGCTTGCTAGTTTCATGTTTGGTTTCGATTCTAGGTAGTTGTTTCTAGCGCCAAGTTTTTGAACACCAAAATTTTTCGTTCCGCAATGGCCGCGGTCGAAGGCCAGGGCGCTAGGAATCCCAACATGGTATCAGATCCACCCAAACATTAGAAATTAGTAGTAGACGATGCATTAGTTTCAAAACCGAAAAATTCCGATTTCAAAACCCACTCTCTGTTCTGAAAATTTTTTGGTCTTTGAAATTTTTTTTAAACAAGTGCAAAGACTTAGTCTAGACATGTATGTGACACACGATGAAAATGAGCCCATTCCCTTAAAATTTGGCCGGCCAAAACCCCAAAATTCCCGTTTCTGCCTTTTTACTATTCACCTGTAGGCCCCGTTTTCATCCAGTGTCTTGGGTTTTGTAAATTGGTATTTTTGGTCTTGTTTGATTTCCCCAGATTTCACTTAGTGTTTTCTTTGCTTTGGGGGCAATTTGGAATGTTTCAAAATTTGAAATTTTGCATCGCTGATATATGTGATGTGGTGTATGTGTTTTTCAAACGACGTCTATTTGCTATATGTCATTTAGATGGGGTTGCACATACTTGCTTATACTGCTGTGATAGAATGTTCGGATTGTCGTGTGGGATAGCCCTAGTGCAATGGTAATTGTATAGTTTATACTCATTTGTATATTAATTATTGCAGGGCGAGCGTCCGACTTGTGGACTGTCGTTTCTGCCAGTTTGTATATTCTTTTATTGGGGCACGACCGGGTTGAGGTCGATGTCACCTTTGTATATATGTTTTTCTTTTCTGTACTAGGATTACCCTGCGGTGGAGTGCTCGAGTAGCCGGGTTCCAGAGGGCTACGGGCCCGCATCTCATGGCGTTGAGACGGAGGGGACCTTACTCTAGAATTGGCGAGCTATTCGCCGCACTCGTAGGGGGTATAGGATGACCCACGGAGGGGTGCTCAAGTTACCGGATTCCATGAAGTGCTGGATGGCCCATTCACTTTGTTGATTGGGATTGCCTCACTTCTGGGATTGGCGGGTAACTTTCCTCACTCATAGAGGTCTTGGTTCTTCATTGCACAGGCTATCCACATGACCGGGGAACGTCGGGTTTTATTTCCGACTCAAATGAAACACGGGGCTCCTAGATTATCCGTTATTCTGTGTTGCTTATCGCTTTTCTGTGATATTGCTTATATCATGCCTGGGACAAATGTTACATATATATATATATATTTATATATACTAGTAGATGTTGTCTATGTTTTGCACCCGCGCTAGTCCAGCCCCCGCTTTGTCGTTAGTTAAGTAACCTAACGGTGCATGACGGGCCCCGTGGCGAATGCGGATGGCATATACGTACATTGTATTTTCGTTCTTTTCTGGTGTGATAGGGATTAATTGATGAGAACACATTAATTTTGATTAATGCAAGGAAAAATAAACCTAAGAGATGTTGTTGGAACAAATTTCGAAAAACTATAGTTGTATTCTTTTGCTTTGCATAGTGGTGTTCGTTCAGGAACATGCAACACCTCATTCTAGTAGGTAAGAGTCTAGATCCCTTCACGGGGAGTGACCTTTTGAGCAAAAGTTTATGATACTGTAGATTACTCGGTTTTCTTCAAAACCACTAGTTTTTAAAAGCGGAGCCTAAACCACTCCTTTTCAAAGCTATTTGGTTCCTTCAACGATATCAAGTTCATTACGTTAAAGGTTTTTTTGCCAAAAACCAGCCGTAGCCCTCCGTCATTTCCTGCGAGTAGTACTTAGTATTCGTACTGCGTTTGTTGACTGTGTCAAGGCGTAGTGTGCGATAGCAAGTGGTGCTTATTTGTAGCATGCGATGCGATTGGTTAGGACAGTTGTGCGGCCTTGTTAACTGTGTCAAGGGCTCGTGTGGGTGGGTTTAATCCAATCAAGATAATGACGAGTTGAACTTGAATATGACCTTTTGATTTGTTGACTGTGTCAAGGTCACTTGGGTCATAGGGGCAAAAACCACATCGGGAGTTTCAAATATACAGGAAACTTGCTAGCATTGCATACCTTCTGGAGTGTGGTGACTAGAGTGACTTCCATCTAGTTTATCACGTAATGATAGTTGGATCCCGATCCTACTGATGAGTATGATTACTCTTAGGAGATATTTTTCACTTCATAATTAGCTGACCTATTAGATGTCTAGAAAGGTGTTAACGGGGCTACGCCTCTGTGGAAATGAGGTTTATTTTAATTAGGTCCGTGCAAGAGCACGGGGAACCTCCCTCGGAGTACCAACACCGACTTGGCTGAATGGTTAGCGAACTTGTAAGGTGTTAATGATCTCAGCTAGTTCTCTTTTTAAGGTTTGAAGGAGAATTTGAGGAAACAGTCGGAGCTATCCTGATTATATAAAGTGATTAACTAATCTAATCTAGGTTAGAGTGCACGCTGATTGTTTCTTTTCTCTCTCTCTTTGGTAGCGACCATGACCCGACCTTAAACTAAAACTCATAAACCAAGTTAACCGAACCTTCTTAAACACTTTGGCTTTTGGATTGTCATGATTCACGATAAAGTTGCATATATCTCCGCCACTCCTAATTCCCCTTTGAATTTCTCCAGAACACTCAGTATCTCTATGAAGATCCATATTGCTTGGGTATTCCATCGTATAGTTACATACGAACTCGAAGAAACTTGTTTCAGTTCGAGGATGGTTTTCGGTTATGGAGAAATTGAATAGGATTATTCGGTTGTCTTTTCTCTTTACATTCTCTCAGGTTGCGAGGGCTCCTAGTATTAGGAGAGTACACCTATTACGTTTATTGGATAGTCTTCTTCCAAACCATAGGCAGGTGCTAAAAGGTACGGAAGGAAGAAAACCAATTAGCCTACGTATGGTGTACAAAAGGTAAGAAGTAAAGACATATAAAGGGATTAGTGTGAGGGAAAAGGAAATTGCGACTGCTATCATTCACGACGAAGCCGCATATATCCCTGCCATTCCTACTTCCCCTTAGCATTTCTCCAGAATACTCCGTATCACTACGAAGATCCATATTGCTTGGATATACCATCGTATAGTTACATGCGAACTCGTTGAAACTTGTTTCAGTTCGAGGATGGTTTCCGATTCTGGAGAAATTGAATAAATTATTCGGTTGTCTTTTCTCTTCACCTTCTCTCAGGTTGTGAGGGCTCCTAGTATCAGGAGAATACACTTATTACGCTTATTGGATGGTTTTCTTTCAAACCTTAGGCAGGTGTCAAAAGGTAGGGAAGGAAGAAAACCAATTAACCTAAGTATGGTGTACAGAAGGTAATAAGTAAAGACATATGGAGGGATTAGAGTGAGGGAAAGAAAATTGCGACTACTGTCATGAATCTGGATAGTGGAAGAGGCATTACTAGGAATACTCGGCCACCCCCTCGAAACATTTTCATGTTTCAATCTTACAGTGCGGTGTTAATTGAAAACTGCTTTTCTAATTAGATTATGACTCCAGGGTATGTATTTACCAGACTTTATTCTCACATCTGTATGGCATTACAGATGCTGAGTGGGAGAAGAAAGTTGGGAATTGGATGATTAGATCCTCAATATCAGAATTCTTTGTAATTGGTGATATTTGAGGAAATCGCCTGGGTTTTGCCTAACGACAAATATTTGGTTTTGAATATCCATTGTTATGCACCAATTTCAAACTGATATATCTGTACGTTTATTTTATAAAGTGAGATATAAATTTTTGAAATTATGTTTATGACGTTTACCTATATCAGTTGATGGTTAGGTAAGGTGCATTCAACAACGATGTAATTCTTCTTAACCATAACACCGTTTTCAACCTACGACGCATATGGTTTGAGTTATTAAACTCAGTGGACTTATTCAAAGTATTGTATGTTGTCCGATATCCATTAGGTCTAAGGGGTTGGTACTCGTACTATATTCCGTTTACTTATGATTTCTCTGGTTTTAGACAAGAATTTCGTTGAAATACAAGGTCCAAAATTTGAGAAGTTATAGGTATAAGAGTAAAGTAGAGAACCATACGTTGCAAGTACCAAGATTCTTCGAAGTGATCGAAAATGTAGATACTTATGCTAGGTAATCCGCCGTAAGTAATATATTTGAGAACTTGCTTCTCTCTCAGGTTACTCATCCGTGAGTACGCTCTTTTATGAGTAATGCTTCTTGGCCTTCTTCCATTTAGTCGATATGCACTGGAAACGGCTGCTTGTTTTTTGAATCTGGTTCAAATTAAATTAGTGCCTTTGTTTCTATATTGGATATAGAATGGATTCATATCTTAACGAAGTTAAGGTATATGGAGTAGTCCAGCTTATGCTTAAAACCAGAATCTGGATAAATTCAAGGCACGTTTCAGTAATGGCAGTTTGTGGGTTATCCCGGGCTTTGACAAGGGTTAACATTCTACCATTTGGAGGATCAATAGTTATATTGTTCTTGACTTGCCACCTCTTCAGTTAAATGAATTCTTTTCAGAAAACACAAGTGGGAGTATGGTAGAACTAGAAGTGATTTCAGAACCACAAATGATTACTGAAAAATTAGTAAAACCTAAAGATTCAATTGGATTTGACAATCCATTAGCCACTCCGCAGATTTGGTAGTAACCTCAGCCACCCGAGAGGTACTCCGGTCTCCTCAAAAACGGTGACAGGGAGGTTTTGATGGCCCAAGCTTGCCACTACTGCTGTCCTAGACTATGAGATCTGGCCGGTGGATGAATATAACATCGTTCTAAATTAGCTTTAGAAGTGCAGGTGTATATGACTCTGCCAGAGGGTTGTTGTAGTCAGTGGGAGGAGCGGAAGCGTGGTAGGCCAGTAGCTTATGTCTACTTATAGACTAAAGCAAGTATAGCGGAGATAGATCATCTATTTTTGATGCGACAATCACAGAGTTTGACGTCATCATAACAATAGATAGACATGGTAAGAAGGTAGTAGGGAGTGATGCCCTGGTATTTGGATGACTTACTCCTTATAGGAAGTGATATTCTTATACTACAATCGGTTATACTGTGGTTGCCACAAGGCGTTTCTCCACATAGGATTTGGATAAAAATATCTGGGATTCTGGTCACTAGATCTATAGTTTTAGATCTAGATTTAGGAAGTGTCCCAATTTGGGTACATTGACACTATTCTAAAGTGTTTTAGAATGGACGAATCCTGGCGTGGTGGTATATCCGCAGATGATAGAGTCACCCTCTCTAAAGAGATGTCTTCTAGACTGATGAAGAGAGGGATTTGCAGGATTGACATATCACTTGCTTAGACAATTGAGTCAATCATGAAATGTCAAGTACCACACCAGATATTGATTTTGCACTGGATACAATAAGCATATATATTAATCCAATCCTGGAGAAATATTGGGAAACAGTTATGAACATAAGTGGATGTTCTTGGTATATGGTAACGACCTCCTTCAGGAGGTGGTTATCATTTCAGGCTTCCAAGATGACCTGGATGACAGAGTGGCTGTCAGAGTTAATAGTTTTCTCTCTTTTGAGGGGCAGTATGTTGGACAGGTGGTCCAAACGGATACTGAAGAATGCATGGTGATTGATCGTATGCGAAGAAAGTGTTTTTGTAAATAATTGCAATCAAGACGGTGTCGCTAGTAGCTAGCCACGATGAGTACGGGCCGTCCGCAGGGAAACGTGAACTCTTTTTTTGCCTTAGACGAGTTGATTAAAGATGGGATAGTTGTTTGTCGTTACGGATATAGAATTTATAAAGAAAAGTCTTGTAGGGTTCATAGGACTTAGTAGTAATGGATGAATAATTAAAAATGACTCCTTTATCTTTTAATAGTTTAAAACTAGATCAATAATGATGAATGTAGATTAGGGTTCTTGGAAGAAACTAGGGTTTTCCCACTACTAACCCTTGTCCTTGCATTGATCTCTATTCATGTCTAGCCCTTAACAAAACAAGTGTTAAACTGATCTCAAATCGCGGTCGAGACTATCAATAAATTAGCAGCGCACCCGATAAGAAGGTTACCATTTATTTTGATAAAGTTTATAAACTTTAAAATGTATAAAAGACGTTAAAAGATTTTTTCATCCATTATCCTACCCTATCCTACGAACCCTAGCAAGCTAGGAATTACTCGCTCATGGTTAAATTAGAAGAAAGGTTGAAGAATGAAATCATAATGAAGATGCAGAAAAGTATGTGCAGAAATTAAATGCGGAAACTAAATGCAAAAAGAATTAAAACTCAAAACTACATTTATTAATCAACTATTGCATTTACAATTCTCCTTAGAAAGTAGAATATAAGAACCCTAGTTTGCTCTAGATCTCTCTCTTGTTGGAGATAGACGAATAGATAATGATCACTCGGATGCATGGATCTCTTGGATCTCTTGATCTCTTCGGTGATGATTTTTTTAATGTGCAGCTCTCGGTCATATATATAGTCCCAGAATCTAGAAACCCTAGATGCCATCTGTGAATATATGTTACAATCAAATCCCCAAAATCTCACATCCTATGGCTACAAATAAGCCGCGGTTTCGCTGCATATCCCTCATTTTAGCCGCGAATCTGCCGTAACCTAGTGGCATCATGTTTTGGGATTTCTTCTGGTCTCTTTTGTTGACATGTGGAGATCTTTTTGATGTCTAGATTCTCCAAATCATACTCTGAGTCTCTACCGTAGCTAGATCTCTTGATTTGCTGGCAGATTCGATTCCGACATCCCGAATTAACTCGGATCTCTTGGATTCCAGACCTGAGCTGATATCTGCACAATATCTCAAATCAAAGTGTTCAGTAGCATTTGGTATTTTTGAGATATTATCCTAACCATTTTATATGATATTAAATCTTAAGAATATTGATTTGAAATATTTGATATGATATGCATATTTTAATTACTAATATTTTCATTTAAATATTATATGCATATATTTTCCCTCATTATGTTAATTATAATGTAGAAACATATGATAATAAACTTTTTACAAATAAACCCTCATATGTTCTATATTTACACTAAACACCTTTTAGTACTTAACAATAGTAGGGAAAATATTCATTTAAATGTGCAATATTTTAGACTTATCAAATACCCCCAAACTTATTTTTGATCGTCCCGAACAAACTAGTTAAAATAGAAAAAGAAAAAGAAAAACCTAGCACACTTTCTTAGGCAACACGATTGTACTTAGCACGTGCAACAAGCCTTGAAACCTCTAGGTGTCCATAGTAGGAGGAGTGTTGTCTCCTGAGGGTTTTCAGCGGATTACATCCATAAAATTCCATAATAAAAGAAAGAAAATGAAAGTTACATACAAAGATAAGGAACTTATAAAATGAAGAACTTGAAAATAAGAGTTTCAAACTACACTAGCTTTTTAGTTGACATGAGCCCTATCTTAATGGTCTTGAAAAGATGTCAGAAATCACATCATCTCTCAATAAAACATCGCCTTTAGTCTTCCTCCCTACCTTTCTTCCAAACATCGATCATATACCCCTACGTATGTGTAAAATACATCCCTACACTTAGAGAATTCAATTCAAGCTATCATTTTTCTTTATGCAACCGATTACTAAATGTGCTCACTCATTAAGGCGTAATTAGCAATATCCTAGTCTTGCAACACCTAAGGCTTAGCAGTGGCTCCCAAACTAGTTGGTTTATGGCACTAGGTGATAAGGCACCCTCGCTATATTTTTTTTATTCTGTCTTAAGTAATTACAAAACCAGTGTTCATTTTTCTTCACCATTTATATTTTCTGTATCATTTATATTTTTGTTTATATATATTTTTTTCCTTCATACTAAAGCTTTTAGACAAGAGCATTTTAAGGTATCATCTACTATCCCAAGTTTCAAGATGTGTGCATATAGTAGGGTATCATCGTTCAGATGTTTGGACTCAAGAACATGGATTATTTTTCAGACTTATTTCTATCCTCAGATTAGTGATTTCCTTCATCTCACTAACCCTTGGGACAACAGCTCATGGCTACTTATTACTAGATTCGTTTTAAAACATATAATTTTCTTGCATTTCCTAAATCTCTTCCTATCTTTCATATGCATTTTACACTTCCTAACTTTTATTATCAAAAAATTTTAGTACTTTTATTTAGTATAATGCAAAATGATGTGTGGATAAGCAAAACCTCCCTCAAACCTATTTGCAGCAGTGTCCTCACTGATGTCATCTTTTAAGCTCAAAACCTGTAGACTTGGGAGGAAAAGTTATTAAAGGGGACAAGAATTAATGACAGTGAAATCCTCCCCCAAACTTATTATTGCCTCACAATCGTACAAAAAATTTCTTTTCTTCCAAGAGCCAAAATATTCTTTCCCCCTAAACTTGAGTAAAACAGTTTTAAGCATTTAAAATTATAAAGAGGGGGGTAAAATTATTGGTCTATGCAAACCTTTACAAAGACCAAAAGTCAACACCAACCATTCGAATATTTTATCAATGTAACACCATGGTTGGTAAAAGATCATTTCACCTATAGACGTGAAGAAGTGGGGAGAAGATAAGAGGTGTAACTGAATGGGTTTACATCTGGGTTGGTAGAGACGAAACAGTGATGGTGCACTACTCACATTCTCGTTCTTGATAAGAAGAAAGAGTGACGGTTCAACTTCTTCGGGTGGAGGTTGATTCATCACAACATCCATGTCTTTTAGGAATGCGAGTTCCTCGGCAACAATGTCTTCAAAACTTCCATCAATATTCCGAATGAGAATCTCACCGGAAAGGAAGTTATAATACTCGGATAGCTCGACTAAATCATTCGACAAGTCAAAGGATTCGGACTTAGGTGTGGACTTGTCGACATTAGGGTCCTTACGAGTATAAATAGCAGGATAAAACAATAACGCACTAGTGGCGTCAAGATCAGTATCGTGAAGCAAGTACTCTTCAAGTTTGCAACTGTCAGTAGCTATCTTATCGACAAAACATACATCACTTATCTGAGCATAGGGTTCGGAGGGTTGACTTCCTAACTTGTAGATGTTAAGCTCAATTGTCATCTTCCCAAAGGACAGGTTCATTTAACCGTTACGACAATTGATTATCGCGTTGGAAGTTGCTAGAAAAGGTCGACCTAGAATCACCGGGATTTGGTTTCGTGGGTTTGCTACAGTCTGTGTATCTATAACTATAAAGTCCACACGGAATATAAATTCCCCAACTTTGATTAACACGTCTTCTAGCTCACCCCTAGGCTGGGTGATAGATCGATCGGCCATCTGGAGAGTGCAGTGCGCAGGTTTCAACTCTTCTATGCCTAATTTTTCATAAACAGAGTATGGAAGCAAGTTAACACTAGCACCTAAATCGAGTAGAGCACGATTGATATTTTTACCCCCAATAGTTATAGATATTGTAGGACAACCGGGGTCCTTACGTTTTGTGGGCACCAATTGGGTAAGAGAATTGCTCATATTACTCACTAAGAAAACTTTTTTAGGCACTTGAACTTTCTTTTTCCTAGTGCACAAATCCTTTAGAATTTTCGCATAGGATGGAACTTGTTGGATAGCATTCAGGAGAGGAATATTTATGTTAATTTGTTTTAAAATTTCCACAATTTTCTCCATTTGGGGACTTGGTCTGTTGGCCCTTAACCTGTTTGGAAAAGGAGCTTTATCAATAAGGGTTGGGTCCAGAATTTGTAGAGAAGTTTGTAGGGATGGAATGGATCCCAAAATTGGATTTGGATTGGTCGTAGATGGTAATTCCTTCAAGGAGTGGGCTGAGGGTTCAAGCCTAGTGGAAAACGGAGAATAGGCTCGGAAGAAAATGTTGGATTAGATGAAGTAGGAGTAGAAGTAGTAGCCGGGGTTTCATCAATGTCATCAACTTCAACTTGTTCACCAACATTGTTATTCAGCACTCTTCCCGATCTCAACGTAGTTACGGCACTCACATTATGATTTTGAAGGATGAGATTTGCACTTTGTGAGTGGCCAGGATTTGGTAGAGATTGAGATGGATGTCTCCCTTTCTCTCTCTCACTCATTGCGGCATTTAACTGTGCAAGTTATGCTTCTATTGATTTTATGCTTTCACCGTGGGAAGCAGTGTGTTGCACTAATGTTTGGATAGATGACGTTAAATTAGCTGTCGTTTGTGTTGATTGTCTAATAAATGTTTCTAAGTTTCGTTCGAGTGCAGAGGTTTTATCGGTACCGGTCGTTGAAATATTATTATAAGGAGCAAAGTTGTTGGCCGGATTTTGAAAAGATTGCGGTTGAAAGGGTTGCTGAATTTGGTGTGGTGGCTGTTGCTGTGGAGGAAGCCTTTGATAGTTATTTTGGCTTGGGAACCGATTTTGATTTTGAGATTGGTTTTGGTTCCAAGAAAAATTAGGATGATTCCTCCATCCCTGATTATATGTGGATGAATAAGGGTCATTTCTAGGTTGTTGCTGAAAAGCAGCATTGGTTTGTTCATGACCTTGAGGCGGAGGATTCAAAGGACATTCTTCTGTTAAATGTGATGGGTTAAAACAGCAACCACACACGGTTTTGGGGAGCGTAACTTGGTTTAGGGAGGCTGAAGAGAATTTGTTTTCCATAGCTTCGAGTTTCTTTTGCATCACGGCCATTTCGGCTTTCACTGCGATGGAAACATCGAACTGATGGATACCTGCCCTAGATGAAGATGATGTTGGTCTAGTGCTCTCCCACTGTAAGGTTTGTTCGGCGAGATCTTCTAGAAATTGCCAAGCTTCGCCATCGTATTTTAACATGAACTGGCATTGACATATGGTTTCAAGCATTTGTTTTGTCGCTGGATTAACACCCTTATATATAATTCGGCAAAGTTTCCATCTATCAATTCCGTGATGAGGGCATTGTACAAGAAGATCCTTAAACCGTTCAAAGTATTTTCAGAATGGTTCGTTGGGAAGTTGGGTAAACTGGTTAATCTCGCTTCGAACACGGGCGGTTTTGTGATGAGGATAAAATTTCTTAAGGAATGCTATAACAAATTCATCCCATTTAGTGATAGAATGTGCGGCAGTGCTATAAAGCCATTTTTCTGTTAGATCGCATAAGGTAAAAGGGAGAAGACGTAATCGCATAGCATCCCCTGAAAGTTGGGTTGTGCTCATCATTGCATATACATTTTCAAATTTGGTTATAAAAACGTATGCGTCTTCGGATTCAAGCCTGTGAAATTTGGGCAACAGGTTGATGAAGTGGGGTTAAATTTCTAAATTATCCCCATTGGCCGGTGGAAGAGACAAACAAGTAGGAATGGGTCTACGTACATGGTACATCTTTCTTTAAGAGAGATGCGCGGTGGATTCTGCGCACCTACGGGTGGTGGCAGGGTGGTATCGTTAAATCCTGATGGAGACACGTCCATCTCGGGAGATGTGGTGGGTGGAGGGGAAATAGAAGATGAAGAAGTACCAACTTCGGAGTCGATAGAAAAAAACGAGGATAAGACGGGCACCAGAATCCCGTGTCCAGCCGATCATGCACTAAGCCGGTTTAGTGCACGTGGCAGTGTGTGATATGTGAGAATTCTTATAAGAAGGTTTGTTTTGAAAAATCGTCAGACTTAAGGCTTGACTCTGTTAGTAATATGTATGCCGTAGAGGCCATTATTGTATGATATAGTGGATGCTTGGACATATATATGGAGGACTTTCTTGCTGGACATGATAGTATGCTATCTGGTTTCCTTTATCTTAACATGGCTAGACCTGCCCTACTTTTCATCCTTATCGTCAGCGATGGGACCATTCACTCGAGCAAGCAACCCGGACTTAAGGCGTTGAGAACCTAGACGTTAAAGAAGCAACAAAGAGAGCAACTCAGCAGGTAGGGGTTAGCTATCAATCGCCGTTAGGTTTGGAGAGAGATGGGACCGGTTATAGTTTAGGGGGAGCAGATGCAAGCTTTTTCTTTCCATAGCCGGCCAAATGACTACAGGATCATCGGTCTACTCTACCTCAATTCACCATTTCAAACCTTATACAGAAGGTTTTTCCGTACCAGCTTCACTAGTATTATTATACCGTCTCTCATATACATGTTGATAAAGCCCTTAGGATGTTGGCTTGACTACCAAGACTATGATGCGGATCATACTACTGAGACCTAGGTAGTCCACAGGCACATCCTTCAATTCTTCCTAGTCGAGGGTATAACGAGACAGGGTATCGATACACCAGAGTAGACTAGTGTGTACGTTTCTTGACCCTGTATGGGGGCGATGGTTGATCCTATATCCATTGGTGTTTGACATCAAAGATTGTACACAGGTGCTCATTAGAGAATGGGTACACCGAACATGACTCGCCGAGAACTCCTAGTTGGTATTATACCTATCGTCAGATAGCAGTTCTTTAGTGACACTGGTACAGGTTAGTCTGTGGACCCGAGATCGTCATAGAGTCTTGTGTGGCTCCCACTGTGCTTTGATTTCCTCCTTACCACGGCTCAAAGGAGTCGTGCAAACAGGTGGATTTTGGGTACAATCCCGAGTCACACAGAGGCAATGAGCGAAAGGAAGGGTTTCATCTCTCCCGGTATTGGGAGTTGATGTTGCGGTATGCTCGATTGGCTATAACAGTAAGTCCCTGGCCAAGGCCGTTGATGAGATTTACTGGTAAGTGTTATCAGTAGTTTCTCATACCGTTATGAGCCATACATCGGCATGCCTTATCAAGTTATTGGGGTCTGATGATACCACCCCTAGACTTGATATGCGAAGACGAAGAGACTGGACTGTACGACAAGTGTTTCTTATAGGCTTCATGGGAGTTTGGACAAGCTTGCTTGTTGATCTTCTAATCGCTCAATACCTGGGTAGCTGTTACGTCCAGCTAGTACCGCTGACGGCTTATGGGTGACTGATGTGATCATCACCCACTGCTGGCATATTGACGAGTCTTTAGAGTCCCACACAGAAGTTTTCTGGTTCAAGCGAAACGAAGTAGGGCACATATGCTGATATGTACGTGGGACTAATTAAATACGAGTATGTGATACCGTATTGTAATCTGGTAGTTATTTGTTATCGGTTAGGTTATATGTGATATAACCAGATTATCGAATCAAGTTTTGAATTTATAATGTGATAAACAGATAAATGATATTAGTCGTTATATGTGATATAACCGGATTATTAAATCAAGTGTTGATTTAATAATTTGATATATATTATATTTGATATAATTATATATTAACTAATATTATTAGCTCACTAATTATTCTTCATTATATATATATATTGATATACTGATATATATATATATATATATTGTTGGAGATAGTGCCCTCAGAGTCAATTATTGGATCACAGGCATGTGATTGCAATGATTGATGGAGGACCTATCCCCGTAGGACAGTCTTACTCAAGATGATAGTATGCTATCTGGTTTATCTTTATCATCGTGTACTGCTTTAGGTGACCTTACAGGTCACTATTGCGTGTTGATAGAGCCCCTAGGATTCTTGCTTGACTGCCAGCAGTATGAGGGCGATCATATACGTGGGAGCTGGTAGTCTATAAGCACATCCTTAAAAGGTCCCTAGTCGTGGGAGTTTCGAGACATGGCATCGATACTCCAGAGTAGACTAGTGTATACAGTCGAGACCCCGACGAGGGGTGGTGGCCGGTCTCACAAGCCATTGGTGTCAGTTGGTTCACCTAAGATGTATACAGGTGCTCATTGGGTTATGAGTACACCGGACAGGACTCGCCGGGAACATGCTAGTTGGTCTTATACCTGACGTCAGATAGCAGTTCCCTGGTGACATGTGTACAGGTTAGTTCATTGACCTGAGATCGTCATTTGTCTCGTGTGACTTCCCACTGTACTTTGATTACTACCCTACCACGCTCAAAGGAGACGTGCAAACAGGTTTTAGTTGGGTACAGTCCCGAGCCACATGGAGGCAGTGAACGGATCTGCAGGGGTTTGTCTCTCCCGGTATTGGGGGTGAGGTCGCGCTGTGTCTAGGAGAGCCCTTAAATGAAGTCCTTGGCCAAGGTAGGAGATTTACCGGTAGGCATTCCAGTAGTATCTCAGGGTGTTCTGGGCTACACTCCGACATGACTTGTACCGCTTTTGGGGGTCTGACTTTTACCAACCCCCTAGGCCCGCCATGCGATGCTCATAGACGAACGGACCGGACTGTACGGATATTGTCATTGACAGGCTCAGTAGGGTGTCAGGATGAGTTCGCTCATCGACGTCCCTTGTGGTCAATACCTGGTAGCCCGTTACGTATGGCTAATACCTCTGACGTGCTAGTGGTTAAATCCATAGCCAAAGTATTGACGAGTCTTTAGAGTCCCCTACAGACCGTTTTCTCAAGTTTCAGGCGAAACGCTGTAGAGGCCGTATGGAGATATGGCAGGTTTCGATCATGTACGTGCGGCATTGCACGGATCATGATCGGACGGATAATACTAGCGGGCTTTGGTTTAAGCCGGATCCTAATATTGTACAGTGTAGATTTTGTCTCATTGCATTTGTATTCGGTCGCAATACAAATGCAGGTATGTATATACAATAGCGGGGTTTCCTGTAATTTATTACGGGATCAGTTTTATGAAGTTGCCAGTTTGCTTTCTGTTTCGGCCAATTTCCTTTGTTTCTTTCCTTGGCTGAAAATTGGTGAAGGAGGGCTTATTTGCAATTGTGCAAATTAGCATTGTGGAGGGTGGTCTTTGCATATTGTTGCTTCATGATGGTTGCACCATCATTTGACTTCTTGACTTCATCATGGCTTGACTTTTGAGGGGACATGGTTTTCATGATGGTTGATGGAGTGTTGGATTAAGTTAGTGATCATTTCTTCTCATGATAACCCTTTCTCTCTCTTGCATTATTCTTGTGGCTCCTTCATTCATACACTTACTCTCCTCTCATTCTCTCCCTTGATGATGGATGGCCGGCCAAAGAGGGAGGGGGCTGTCCAAAAATTTGGTGTGGGGTTTTTCATCTTTTTGGCTTGCTAAAAAACCCTTAGCTCATCTCCAAACAATTCTTGGGCACGTCGGCTCGCCAACTTCGTGCCCGAGTTGCCTCGGTCCAGAGGTGGGAGCCCGTAAAAGAACCCGGCGTTGTCGTGCCCTTCCGATGAGGAGATGAAGACCTGAGATTCCGTGGGGAGATCGGGACGACGACGAGAAGACCGAAGGACACGGATCGCTCGGTATATCTCTCTACCCCTTCTCTAGTTAGCTAGGACTGTGTTAATGGCCCGATCCGGGTTTAAAGTGCGCGGTGGTGCCGGTTCAAAAGTTAAAGAAAAGCTTCGTTTCCGCATTCTGGCGTCGAATTGACGGCCGGGGCGCCGCCGTGCACTTACATGGTATCAGAGCCACGCCATTAACCTAGTCTAGCTTGCTCTAACGTGTTTACAAGTTCGATCGAATGAATTTCCAAAAACCACATTTTCCATGCATCAGTTTCTGTCGAATTTTTCCAGTCGTCAAAAAATTATTTGGTACATTGGAAAATTACGTGCAGGGTTTTTTGAGAATTCTGTGAAAATTTGGTCGGCTGATATTACTGTAGCGCGGCGGTTCAACGGCCAAAACCACGTTTTGGCCGAGGAACCGCCGCCGTTTTGTGGCCAAACCTCACCAAATTTCTACAGTGGTTTACTGACATGGAAATAGGGTTTCTGGTATATTCCTTTTGGACCCAGATGTTTTTGAGTGCTACAGTTGTGCTTGGGGCCCACTTCGGAAAATCCAGTCGATCGAAAATTTTAAATATGTTAGTTCACAGTACTTACATTATATCTGCGACCGTGAATGTCACTTGATCGGTAAATCCTGTCCAACTGCTATAGCCCCTTTAGACGGATTTGCGAACGTGACATTCACGTTGATGTTCTGTGTTGTGCTGTGATGTTGCGGATTGGTCGTGGGGGATAGCCTGGATGCAATGTTAGTACATTTTCGTTTTATATGTACATTTGATATTGCGGAGCGAGCGTCCGACATGTGGACTGCCGTCACTGCTTATTTGTATATTATTCTTTTGGGGCACGACCGGGGTGAGGTCGATGTACCCGTTGTATGTATATTTTACTTTCTGTACTAGGATTACCCCAAGGAGGGGGTGCACGGATAGCCGGGTTCTAGAGGGCAACGGGCCCGCATCTCATGGCATTGAGACGGAGGGGGCTTCACTCTAGAATTGGCGTGCTGTTCGCCGCCCTCGTGGAGGGTACAGGTTGACCTAGGAGGGGTGCCCAAGTTACCGGATTCCGTGAAGTGATGGGTGGTCCATTCATGTTGCTGAAGGGGGCTGCCTCGCTTCAGGTTTTGGCGGCTAACTTGCCGCGCCCGTAGGGGTCTAGGATTTCATTGCACAGGCTATCCACATGACCAGGGGAACATCGGGTTTCAGTAGCGGTGCTATGAAACCCAGGGATCCCAGATATCTGTATTGTTCTGTGATTCTTATTACATTTCTGTGACGTTGCATTTTATCACGCCTTGAGCGAATATTATATATTGATATATATACTAGTAGATGTTATATATTGATATATATACTAGTAGATGTTGTTTATTTTTTTTTTGCATCCGCGCTAGTCCAATCCCCGCTCTGTCGTTAGTTAAGTAACCTAACGGGTAATGACGGGACCCAGTGGCGAATGCGGATGGCATATACGTACATCATTATTTTCGTTCTTTATTGGTGTGATCAATTGATGGGACTGCGTTGATTCGGATCAATGCAAGCTAAACAAACCTTTTCTGATGTTGTTGGAACATTTTTCAAAAAGCTGTTATTGCAAGGACGTTCACTTTTGTTTTGCACAGTGGTATTCGGTTATGAATATCCAGCACCTCAGTCGACGAGGCAAGGGCCGAGATCCCTTCACCGGGAGTGACCCCTTGGACAGAAGTTTGCGTCGGGGCAATAACTTCACTATAGTCATTTACTTTTTCTTTGCATCGTGGTATTCAGTTGGAATATCCTGCACCTCATTCTACGGGGAAAGAGCCGAGATCCCTTCACCGGGAGTGACCTCTTTAGCAAAGGTTTTCGTCACTATATTTTTATAAAAAGCTATCCGGTTCCTTCAACGATATCAAGTTCATTACGTTAAAGGTTTTTCGCCCAAAACCATTTGTAGCCCTCCGTCGTTTCAGACGGGTAGCACATAGTATTCATGCTATGTTTGTTGACCTTCGTCAAGGCATATTGAATGGTAGCTGCTTGTTAACTTTCTGCTGCATAGATAGATGCGTTGGTTTGGGACAGTCGTATAGCCTTGTTGACCTTCGTCAAGGGCTTGTACGGGTGGGTTCAAATTAACCTAGATAATGACGGGTAGAACTTGACATGTGACCTATGATTTGTTGACCTTCGTCAAGGTCATAAGAGTATGGGGCAAAAATCACATCGGGAGTTTCTAAAGAAACTGAAACTTGCCAGATATGCGCATACCTTCTGGAGTATGATAACGTGAGCGGATTCCGTCACGTTATCATGCGATGATAGTTGGATCCCGATTCCCACTGATGAGTTGGTTTACTCCTCGGGTGATCCCGACTAATTCTTCTTTCAGCTTTGGAGGAGAATTTGACGGTACAGTGGGAGGTTTCAAGATTAGATAAAGTGATAACCATTCTGATTTAGGTTAGAGTGCACGCTGAGTGTTTCTTTTCTCTCTCTCTTTGGCAGCGACCATGACCCGACTTTTGACTATGACTCAGTGACCAAGATTAACCGAACCTTCTTAAACACTGGCTTTTGGATTGTCAGAGTTGCAAACCTCATTGCCACTCCTACTTTTACCCTTTTCTCCAGGACACCCCGTATTACTACGAACGTCCACTTCCATTGGAAAAAACCATCGTCTGGTTATATACGAACTCGAAGGAATTTATTCGAGGATGGTTTCCGGTCCTGGAGAAAACGAATAGGACTATTCAGTTGTCTTTTCCTTTTACCTTCTCTCAGGTTGCGAGTACTCCTTGGTTTAGGAGATAGTACACCTATTACGCAAATTGGATAGTCTTCTTCCAAACCATGGGCAGGTGCCGACCGGTAGGGAATGAAGAAAACCAATTAGCCTAACGATGGTGTACAGAAGGTATTAAGTAGAGACATATCAAGGGATTAGTAAGAGGGCAAAGTAAATTGCGACTGCTATTCACGACCAAACCAAGTATTTCTTCGCCAATCCTAAATCACCTTTGTATTTCTCCAGGACACTCCGTATCACTACAAAGATCCATAGTTTAT
The DNA here is from genome assembly GCA_030015575.1 of Agapanthus africanus. Taxonomy (NCBI): domain Eukaryota; kingdom Viridiplantae; phylum Streptophyta; class Magnoliopsida; order Asparagales; family Amaryllidaceae; genus Agapanthus; species Agapanthus africanus. The sequence goes on from CM057340.1 coordinate 271,624,264, forward strand.
TGGATACTCCATCGTATGGTTATATACGAACTCGAAAGGAACTTGTTCCAGTTCGGGGATGGATTCTGGTTCAGGAGAAATAGGAATAAGATTTATTCGGTTGTCTTTTATCTCACCTTCTCTCGCATTGCGAGTGCTCCTAGGATTAGGACAGTACACCCATTATGCTTATTGGATAGTCTTCTTCCAAACCATAGACTGGTGCCGAACGGTAGGGAAGGAAGAAAACCATTTAGCTTAAGAGGGTATGCAGAAGGTAATGACTAAAGACATATAAAGGGATTTGGAAAGATGGCAAAGAATTACACGGTTACAGTTATGAATCTGGATAATGGAAGAGGCATTACTAGGAATACCGGGATACCCCATCGAAACATTTCAATGTTTCAGTTTCGCTGTGTACTGTTAAAAGAAAACTGATTTCCCAATCAGATCTTGCTCCAGGGTATGTATTTACCAGGTATGATTCTCACATCTGTATGGTTTTACAGATGATGAGTAGGAGTAAGTTATTGGGAATTAGGTGATCATCCTCATTATATCGCGATTCGTTGTAATCGGTGATATTTGAGGAAGTCACCTGGATTGTTTGCCGGACGACAAATATTTGGTTTTGAATATCCGCTGTCATGCACCAATTTCAAATTGATATATCTGTACGTCTATTTTTATAGAGTGAGATATACCTTTTTGAAATTATGTCGATGGCATTTACCTATATCAGTGGATGGTTAGGTTAGGAGCATTAAACAGTGGTGTAATTCTTCTTAACCATAAGTAAAGTTTTCAATCTACGACACACAGGGTTTGAGTTATTAGACTCAAAGGACTTATACAGAGTATTGTATGTTGTCCAGTGTCCATTAGGACAGAGGGGTTGGTCCTCGTACTATATTCGGTTTACTTATGACTTCTCTAGTTCTTAGACACGTGTTTCGTAGAAACACAAGGTCTGAGTTTTGAGAAGTTATAGGTATATGAATAAAGTAGAGAACCAGGTGTTGCAAGTATCGGGATTCTTCAAGGTAATCGAAGATGTAGATACTTGTGTAGGGTATTCAGTTGATAGTAATGATTAAAGAACTTTCTTCTCTTTCAGATTACTCATAATTGGAAGCACTCCTAAGTTGAGTAATGTTGATCGGCCTCTCTCCATTTAGTTGACATGCACTGGAGACAGCTGCATGATTTGAATCTGGTTCAATTAAATCAGTGCCTCTGTTTCTGTATTGGATATAGAACAGTTCATATCTTAACGATGTTAAGATACGGGGAGTTGTCCGGCTTATGCTTAAAACCAGACTCTGGATAACTCAAGACGCATTTCTGTAATGGCTGTTTGTGGGTTGACCCAGGCTATGACGAGGGTTGATTTTCTACCATCTGGAAGATCAATAGTGATATTGTTCTAGACTCGCCACAGTTTTAATAAAAATGGATTTTTTCAGAAAACAGTAGTGGGAGTATGGTAGAACCGGAAGTGATTCCAGAACCGCAAACGATTACTGAAAGTTTCATAGGAACCTAAAGATTCAATCTGGCTTGACATTCCATTGGCCACTCCGCAGATACGGTGGGTAACCTCAGGCACCCGAGGGGTACTCCGGTAGCCTCAAGGACGGTGACAGGGAGGTTCTTGTTTACCCAGACTTGCCATTGCTGTTGTTCCAGGCTGCGAGACCCGACAAGGGGATGAGTATAGCATCGTTCTGAACTAGCTTTAGAAGTGTACACGTATATGACTCTGCCAGAGGGTTATCGTAGTCAGTGGGAGCAGCGGAAGCATTGGTGGACAAGTGGCTTATGTCTATTTATAGACTAAAGCAGATATAGCGGAGATAGATCATCTATTTATGACGTGACAGTCATAGGTTTGACTTCATCAGAATAGAGGATGGATCTGTTAAGAAGGTAGTAGGGTGTGATGTCCTGGTATTTGGATGACATACACAGAGTAGGAAGTGATATTCCTATACTACGATCAGTTATACTTTGGTTGTCACACAGTGGTTTCTCCACATAGGAATTGGGTATAATATCAAGACATTCTGGTTACTAGATCTATAGATCTAGATTTGGGTGGTTTCCCAATCAGGGTACTTAGCAGCATTCTAAGAGTTTTTAGAATGGACGACTCCTGGCATGGTGGTGTACCTGCAGGTGATGGAGTCACCCTCTCTAAAGGTGTCTTACATACTAAAGGGGAGAGGGATGTGCATGATTGGCAGATCACTTGCTTAGGCAATTGAGTCGATCATGAGTACCACACCAGATGTTGTTTTTGCAGCAGATGCAATAAGTTGATATTGATCCAATCCTGGAGAAACGGTCGGAAGCAGTTTTAGAACATAAGTGGATGTTCTAGAGATATGATAACGACAGCCTCATTTGGGAGACAATCATCATTCTAGGCTTCCAAGGTGACCTGGATGACAGATTGGTTGTCAGAGTTATTGTTTTCCTTCTGATGAGGGGCCGTATTTTGGACAGGTGGTCCAAGGGGATACTGAGGGAGGCATAACGCAGGATACTGATTAAGTTCAGTTGACGATACAGTCTAAGAAGTTTGGATTTGGAGTTCATTTACGAGCTTGGTCCCATCAGACATCCAGACACATTCTAAGACAGGTATTGCTCATTTCGGGAGATGGCATTCTCCGCGAACTTGAGATATAGAGAGACATAGAAAGAAACATCAAGGCGGATCCACTCACTGAGGCTATTCCTCGAACACAATAGTTTCGCAAACGGGTTTTGTGAGACTGATTAGTAGAGGAGTTGGGTGTTCGGTATCACACGGGCTGTGAGTATGCGACATCGCAATAATTAGCCTTGAGTGCAAGTGGGAGATTGTTGGAGATAGTGCCCTCAGAGTCAATTATTAGATCACAGGCACGTGATTGCAATGATTGATGGAGGACCTATCCCGGTAGGACAGTCTTACTCAAGATGATAGTATGCTATCTGGTTTATCTTTATCATCGTGTACTGCTTTAGGTGACCTTACAGGTCACTATAGCGCGATGATAGAGCCCCTAGGATTCTTGCTTGACTTCCAGCAGTATGAGGGCGATCATATACGTGGGAGCTGGTAGTCTATAAGCACATCCTTAAAAGGTCCCTAGTCGTGGGAGTTTCGAGACAGGGCATCGATACTCCAGAGTAGATTAGTGTATATAGTCGAGACCCCGACGAGGGGCGGTGGCCGATCTCACAAGCCATTGGTGTCAGTTGGTTCACCTAAGATGTATACAGGTGCTCATTGGGTTATGAGTACACCGGACAGGAATCGTCGGGAACATGCTAGTTGGTCTTATACCTGACGTCAGATAGCAGTTCCCTGGTGACATGTGTACAGGTTAGTTCATCGACCTGAGATCGTTATTTGTCTCGTGTGAGTTCCCACTGTATTTTAATTACTACCCTACCACGCTCAAAGGAGACGTGCAAACAGGTTTTAGTTGGGTACAGTCCCGAGCCACATGGAGGCAGTGAGCGGATCTGCAGGGGTTCGTCTCTCTCGGTATTGGGGGTGAGGTCGCGTTGTGTCTAGGAGAGCCCTTACACGAAGTCCTTGTCCAAGGCAGGAGATTTACTGGTAGGTATTCCAGTAGTATCTCAGGATGTTCTGGGCTACACTCCGACACGACTTGTACCGCTTTTGGGGGTCTGACTTTTACCAACCCCCTAGGCCCGCCATGCGATGCTCATAGACGAACGGACCGGACTGTACGGATATTGTCACTGACAGGCTCAGTAGGGTATCAGGATGAGTTCGCTCATCGACGTCCCTTTTGGTCAATACCTGGTAGCCCGTTACGTATGGCTAATACCTCTGACGTGCTCGTGGTTAAATCCACAGCCAAAATATTGACGAGTCTTTAGAGTCCCCCACAGACCGTTTTCTCAAGTTTCAGGCAAAACGCTGTAGAGGCCGTATGGAGATATGGCAGGGTTTGATCATGTACGTGCGGTATTGCACGGATCATGATCGGACGGATAATACTAGTGGGTTTTGGTTTAAAGCCGGATCCTAGTATTGTACAGTGTAGATTTTGTCTCATTGCATTTGTATTCGGTCGCAATACAAATGCAGGTATGTATATACAGTAGCGGGGTTTCCTGTAATTTATTACGGGATCAGTTTTATGAAGTTGCCAGTTTGCTTTCCGTTTCGGCCAATTTCCTTTGTTTCTTTCCTTGGCTGAAAATTGGTGGAGGAGGGCTTATTTGCAATTGTGCAAATTATTATTGTGGAGGGTGGTCTTTGCTTATTGTTGCTTCATGATGGTTGCACCATCATTTGACTTCTTGACTTCATCATGGCTTGACTTTTTAGGGGACATGGTTTTCATGATGGTTGATGGAGTGTTGGATTAAGTTAGTGATCATTTCTTCTCATGATAACCCTTTCTCTCTCTTGCATTATTCTTGTGGCTCCTTCATTCATACACTTACTCTCCTCTCATTCTCTCCCTTGATGATGGATGGCTGGCCAAAGAAGGAGGGGGCTGTCCAAAAATTTGGTGTGGGGTTTTTCATCTTTTTGGCTTGCTAAAAAACCCCTTAGCTCATCTCCAAACAATTCATGGGCACGTCGGCTCGCCAACTTCGTGCCCGAGTTGCCTCGGTCCAGAGGTGGGAGCCCGTAAAAGAACCCGGCGTTGTGGTGCCCTTCCGATGAGGAGATGAAGACCGGAGATTCCGCGGGGAGATCGGGACGACGACGAGAAGACCGAAGGACACGGATCCCTCGGTATATCTCTCTACCCCTTCTCTAGTTAGCTAGGACTGTGTTAATGGCCCGATCCGGGTTTAAAGTGCGCGGTGGTGCCGGTTCAAAAGTTAAAGAAAAGCTTCGTTTCCGCATTCCGGCGTCGGATTAATGGCCGGGGCGCCGCCGTGCACTTACTTGTATTATATAAAGCATGGCACGGATTTTATATTTTTTAGAAAATAGAAAATGAGGTGTAATATATGGAGATATTTGTGGAATGGGCAAGCATGGTCTTTATCATTTGTTTATTGCTTTTGACTCACTATTCAAGCATGGTTTCAATTTCTTATTGCAATTTATTCCATTCTTGAATAAGTGAGGTCAAGGGGGTTGCCATTCTACAATTCATTCTTGACTTGAGTTATTTTCTTGAGCTTCGTCTTGAGCTCATGAGATGAGTTCCAGCATTCTCCATTTTCTTCACCTCATACTTCAAGCTCTAAACCCTCACATGTGATGTGAACCATAGAGCTTGAAACCCTAGTGAGCAAATAAAACCCATACTTCACCATCCTACACTTCATTAGCACTCTAGTGTAGTGTGTTTCCTTCACTAAAGAGTTTAGTGAAGAGGTAGCTCGGATTGGCGGATTTCGGGTGGATCATCTTCGGCACGAAGATCATCGGAGGAACCTTGTTCATTCTTCAAGTGGAGCCTAGTGGAGTCGCGTGGACTACTACCTGGAGCATTTGAAGAGAAGGACACGGTCTACAAATGTTGTAGCCTCCTTCCCTTCTCTTAGTTTTCATATCATCACATAGTAAACCCTAATATTCTAGTTAAGATCTTGGTTAGTGTTCGTTAGCACCCGAAATTTTTGAAAATTGCATGTGTGATGCCCGTTTAAACCCCGTCGCGATGCTAGCATACACCATCAAGGTATTAGAGCCAAGCTAGAAGATTAGGGGATGTCTTTACGACGTTAAAGTATTTGATCGGTTTTCGAAACCCAAAATTTTCAAGTTTCTGTAATTTTCAAAAGTTGGATTTTTCATGATTAAAAATATGCTGAAAAACGTGCAGGGTTTTATATGGAGCCCCAAGAAATTTCGTACCCTAATTCCCTAAAAGAGCCGCGGAACCGCGGCACAAACCCTAGTTTGGCCGCGGTTCTGCCGCAAGTTTGGGGTTTTATGGTTTTATTTTTCTTGTGATGCTCCAATGTTAGATTTTGCACTTTCTGGATGTTTTTAATGAGACTCAAGCTATTGAGCTCTCTGTGATTTGTGGGTGTTTGTTAAATCGATCGAAATGTTTAACGTTGTATAGATGATGATGATATGTGATACAATATTTGGAATCCATTATAATTAGTTTTTTGAAAACTAGTTAGTATATTGTAAATCTAGTCGTTTATTCTCGTTTGATCGATTGCCACAGAGATTTGATTCGGATCAAACCTTCGTCGCAATTGCGTATAGTACGCGATCACTTAGTCGGGAATCTTGTTGAATTATTCGACAACTTATTGAAAAGAGTTTTCAATTTGAGACTAAAATGCAAGGTTTATAAGTTAGGCATGAAATTCGGAATATGAGATATTCCGGGTATATGATGTCTAAGGATATGCGGATTCTAATTATTGTAGTTTTTTCATTTCTTTTCTGCGACCGTAAGTTTAATATGTGGGGTATCCCAAATCTCGTTGCTATATGTCAATGGAATTTGGGATAAGCGTATTTACTTACATTGATGACATGTGATATTATGTGTTGCTGTGATGTGTTTTATTGGATCGTCAAGATTGAATAGCCGGGGGTTTTGCGTGAGATGAGAGTTTTTCATTTTCATTCATGTAAAATCTGTATGTAATATTCTTTTATTGGGACACTTCCGGGTTGAGGATGATATCACCACTGATGTATATTATTAACTTTTCCGCATTAGGATAGACCCAAGGCGGGGAGCACAAGTAACCGGGTTCTAGAGTCCAGTGGGATACCTTCTCAAGGAGTCGAGACCGGGTCTCCTAACTCTAGAATTGGCAGGGTTACTTGCCGCTCTCGTAGGGGTCTAGGGATGTGGGCTTGGCTATTCTTCACGATCGTGGAATCCATGTTTTTCATTATTGGTTTAATTTAAAACACGGACCTCCTAGTATATCCAATATTTCATATGTTGCTTCTGCTGCTTGATTATGTGATATGATCATATAACTGCGTGAGACGAATGCTATATTATATATATGATATATAATAAACGTTCTTATGTTTTGCACCCGCGCTAGTCTAGCCCCCGTTCTGCCGTTAGTCAAGTAACCTAACGGTGCATAACGGGGCCCCGTGGCGAATGCGGATGGCATAAGCGTACGTTCTATTTTCGTTTCATTTTCTGTGATGTTTAGGAAACATTAAATGATGGGACTTCATTAATGAGATTAATGAAAAGAAAAGAAACCTAAAGATTTGTAGAATCAAAAGTTTTTAAAAAAGGCATCTCTAGTTCTTTCTTTGTATAGTAGTATTCCTTGATGAATATCCAGCACCTCATTCGATGAGGAAAGAGCCGAGATCCTTTCACCGGGAGTGACCTCTTTAGCAAAACTAGCAAATGCTACAACCCACTCGGTTTATCATCATAGCTTCTGTAGTTCTTGCTTTGCATAGTGGTATTCCTTGATGAATATCCAGCACCTCATTCGATGAGGAAAGAGCCGAGATCCCTTCACCGGGAGTGACCTCTTTGGCAAAAGCTAGTAAAAGCTATTCGGTTTGTTTTTGAAAACTTCTCGATTTTAAAATCGGAGCTTAAAACCACTCCTTTTCAAAATCACTAGATTCTACAACGATATCAAGTTCATTACATTCAAGGTTTTCTTAAAAACCCGCCGTAACCCTCCGTCCTTTCAGATAAATACTATTTAGTATTCGTGCTACGTTTGTTGACCATAGCCAAGACGAAGTGTGCGGTAGCTGATTAGTGCTTATCTGCAGCATGTGATGCGATTGGATTAGGGTAGTCATACGACTTTGTTGACCTTAGCCAAGGGTCATACGGGTGGGTTTAATTCAATCAAGAAATGACGGGTTGAATATGGCTAGCACTTATGATTTGTTGACCACAGCAAAGGTCATAAGTTGCTAGGGGTAAAAACAAATATTGGGAATTTCAAGTGTTGAAATTTGCAATAAGATTGCATACCTTCTATATGATAGTTGGATCCCGATACCCACTGCGAGTAAGAGTTACTCTTGAGAGAGTTTTCCACTTTACAATTAGCCAATCCATTAGATGTCTAAGAAAGGTGTTAACGGGGTGATGCTGTAAGTCCACGTTACCTCTCCCGGTTCTTTCGGGCTTGCGGAAATGATGAAAAACGATTTTTCTTTTGGTGGTAACATGGACTCAAAATACGGATCTTTGTTAAACAACTATCTAACAACCTAACTAGGAGTTTTACCTACTCGGTTAGGGGTTATACCTTAACTTGAACTCCTTCTCTTGGACTCCTTGTGGTGGTCGGACGGTTCTCTCCTCGTCGTCTCTTTGTGCCGAAGATGGATCCACCTGAAAGCTTCTACCTTTGGCTTCACCCTCAATCTTGAGGAAACTAGAACACTTGGTTTACTAAACCTTGTATACTAGGATGAGTAGAGAAGTGTGTTGGAACTTTATCTCTATGGTTCTTGCTTCTCAACACATGAGACAAATAGAACCATGAATTAGAGAGAGAGCAAGAGGAAGAGGGAGAGCTTGAGGATGAGAGAGAATGAGAATGATAGAATGAGTAAGACTTTTCTCACCCTTGCTCTCGTAATCCAAAATAATCATAACAAAAAATAGTAATTGAGTATTATGTGATGGTTCAAGTCAAATGGAAATATCATTTCATGCACTCATTTTGCAAAGAATAACAAGCAAGCAAAAGTCTTTGCCATGAAATGATAGCCATTGTAATGATGATGGTCAACAAGTCCAACCTAGTCAACCGGTCAACTAAGTCAAGAAGTCAACAAAGTCAACCTTTCAACTCAACCATGGCACAATAATACTTAATTAATATTATCATTAATCATATTTCTTATTCTCATTAGGGTTTAGCAAAAGTCAACAGTCAACAACCCTAATGAGAATCCTCTGCCTCTGTCTCTGTCAACCGTGCATACACACCCGCATCCGCGTTCCGAGGAACACGAATACAAACGAGATAAAAACCAATCCCAAAACGTACACTAGGATCTGGCTTAAACCAAAGCCCGCTAGTGATAACTGTCCGGACACTAAACGTGCACAAGTGCACGGATGTGACCGAACCCTGTCGCAAAACCATGCGACCTCTACTCTTTTGCCTAAAGGAGAATAGCTCTCTATGTGGGACTCTAAAAACTCGACACTATGCTGGCAGTGGGTTTAACCACAGACCGCAAGCGGCACTAGCTGTGCGTAACGGCCCCCTGGTAGATGCCGATAAGAAGACGGATGAGGTGAAACCCATCTGAACTCCTACTGAGCCTGAATGTGACAATCTGCGTACAGTCCGGTCTGTTCGTCTGAGAATATCTCATGGCGGGCCTAGGGGGCGGTAAACGTCAGTCCCCTAATAGCGGTACAAGTCGTGTCGGAGTGTAGCCCAGAACACCCTGAGATAACACTGGAAACCTACCAGTATATTTCGCTTGCCCTGGCCAGGGACTTTGTGTAATGGCTCTCCTAGACACAGCGCGATATCAACCCCCAATACCGGGAGAGACGAATCCTGTCTAACCGTCACTGCCTTCAAGTGCTTCGGGACTGCACCCAACTACTACCTGTTTGCACGACTCCTTTGAGCCGTGATACGGTAGTAATCAAAGTACAGTGGGAACACACTCGAGGCGAAGTGACAGTGTCAAGTCAGCGGACTAAGCTGTACTCATGTCACCTGGGAACTGATAACTGACGATAGGTATAGTACCAACCAACAGTTCCCGACGAGTCCTGTCAAGTGTACTCGTAACCTAACAAGCACCCGCATACTATCTCAAGTATGACGTACTGACGGCTGTGGGACAGACCGTCTCCCATGCTGGGATGAGAAGCGCATACACTAGTCTACTCCGGAGTATCGATGCCCTGTCTCGATAGTCCTACGACTAGGGACCTGCATAAGGATGTGCTTGTGGATTACCCAGCCCCCACGAGTGTGACTGCCATCACAACACTGGTAATCAAGCAAAGATCCTAAGGGCTCCACTAATGTGTATAGGCGATATGTTAAAAGAAACACATGCACACATTAAAGTAGAAACAAACCAAGTAGCATACTACTATTTTGAGCAAGAATGTCTATACAACTGTGAATATCCCAAGCTTCCATTAAGTAATATACAAACTAGTATGATACAGTAATGGCCTCTAAGGCATATACACTAACAGATGCATTTTGATTGTCATAAGTCTGAGCAAGGAATAAGGGAATATCCGGATTCTCACGCCACCCAAACGAAGAAAAAGCATTTTGATGCATCGTCTTCGGGTGCGTTCATTACCAAGAACTGTTTCTCAGTTAACTCTACGTCCTGGGTATTTGATACCGGATCAGGATCCCACGTATGTAATTTGTTACATGGGCTAAAGATAGGTAGAGAACTTGGAAAGGGTGATATGTCTCTAGGAGTAGGGAATAGTGCAATTGTTGCAGCCAAATAAGTTGGCGAATATCACCTAGTATTACTAAGAAGTAACACAATGATTCTGAGCGACTGTTTTTTCATACCAAAAATATTATGAATGTTTTCCTAAATCAAGTGTTAATTGGGTATGGTACGTTGTATAACAGTATATACGTTCTAAATCAAACTACAGTTCTAAGTATACAGAACACACATAAGAGGAACAATTCAGAAATGAACGAAGCCTTCTTGTGGCATTGTAGACTAGGTCATATCAATGTGACAAGACTAGCTTAAGTTAATTAAAGATGGATATTTGAATCCGTTCGAATTTACATCTTATGAAACTTGCGAGTCATGTCTCAAAGGCAAGATGACCAAAAACCCCGTTTACTAGATACGGAGAAAGAGCTACTGAACTCTTGGGACTGATACATAGTGATGTATGTGGTCCTATGTCTACATATGCCAGGAATGGTTTCTTGTACTTTATTACATTCACCGATGATCTCTCAAGATACGGACATGTGTTCCTGTTGAAACACAAATCTGAATCATTTGAGAAATTCAAGGAATATAAGTACGAATTTGAGCACCAGACGGGTAAAAGTATTAAAAACCTTCAATATAATCGGGGAGAAGAATACTTGAGCCCGGAATTCAGAGACTACTTAAAAGAGAATCGTATTCTCTCGCAGCTTACTCCTCCGTATACACCACAGCACAACAGAGTATCGGAGCAGAGGAATCACACCCTATTAGATATGGTGCGCTCTATGATGAGTACTGCTGAGTTGCCTATTTCTTTTTGGGGTTATGCACTTGAGATAGCTGCATTCCTATTGAATAGAGTTCCGATCAAATCCGTTTCCTACCACTCCATATGAGATATGGAATGGGAAGAGACCATCTCTTAAACGAGTTAAGATATGGGGTTGTCCGGCCTATGTTAAAAAGCAAAATCCGGACAAGCTCAAGGCAAGATCAGTTCTGTGCAAGTTTGTAGGATATCCCAAACAAACGCGAGGGAATAACTTCTACCACACCGAGGAACAAAAGGTGTTTGTTTCTCGACATGCCGCATTTTTGAAAAGGATTTTCTTTGTGAAAGAAATTAGTGGCAATGAGGTAGAACTGGAAGAAGTTCCAGCAACACAAACTATTACTGAGGACTTGGTGGAACCGGAGGATTCAATATTTCCCAACGAACCTCAGCCACTCCGCAGATCTAGTAGGGTTCCTCATCCACCTGAGAGATACTACGGTTTTCTCAGAGACGGTAGAAGCGAGGATTGCATCATGGAAGGTGATGACCCAACTAGTTTCGAGCAGGCCATCACAAGTGGGGACTCTATGAAATGGATGGATGCTATGCGATCCGAGATGGAATCTATGTACACCATCAAAGTATGGACTTTGGAAGTTGCTCCTGAAGGGGTAAAACCCATCGGGTGCAAGTGGATCTTGAGAAGATATATAGTGTATATGGAAAAGTTGAGACTTTCAAAGCTAGAATTGTAGAAAAAGGTTTTCGTCAACGACCAGGTGTCGAATATGATGAAACCTTTTCTCCAGTGGCTATGCTTAAGTCCATCAGGATCCTACTTGCCGTTGCTGCTTACCATGACTACGAAATTTGGCTGTTGCACGTCAAGACCGCTTTTCTAAATGGTGATTTAGAAGAGAGTGTGTACATGACACAGCCAGAGGGCTTTGTAGACAGTGGGAGCAGCGGAAGCGTGTGCAAGCTGCTTAAAATCAATTTACGGATTAAAGCAGGCATCGTGGAGATGGAACATCTATTTTGGTGAAGCTATCAAAGAGCTTGACTTCATCAAAAATGTAGATGAACCATGCATATATAAGAAGGAAGTAGAGAGTAAGGTTGTCTTCCTCGTATTGTACGTGGATGATATACTCTTGATAGGAAACAATGTTCCTATGCTACACTCGGTCAAGCTTTTCTTATCACACAAGTTCTCCATGAAAGATCTAGCTGATTCCTCCTACATCTTGAGGATTAAGATCTATAGAGATAGATCTAAGTGGATGCTGGGATTGTCCCAATCCAGGTACATAGACACCATACTAAAGAGGTTTAGTATGGAAGATTCTCAGCGTGGTAATGTACCCGCTTGATCAGGAATCACTCTCTCCAAAGAGATGTCTCCCAAGACTGATTTGGAGAGGGCTCACATGCAAGGGATACCCTATGCTTCGGCAGTCGAGTCAATCATGTATGCGATGTTATGTACTAGACCAGATGTAGCTTACTCACTAGGTGTAGTGAGTAGGTATCAATCAGATCCAGGGGAGAAATACTGGACAACTGTGAAGAACATTTTTAAGTACTTGAGAAGGACTAAAGAGATGTTCTTTGTATATGATAACGGTGAACTCCAGGTGGAGTCCTTTACCGATTCAAGCTTCTAGAGTGATAAGGACAATAGTTAGTCGGTCTCGGGTTCTGTCTTCACCCTCAGTGGAAGGACGGTATGTTAGAAGAGTTCCAAGCTAGATACCGCAGCAGACTCGATGATGAAGGCTGAATGCATCGGTACCAACGATGCTGCCATAGAGGATGTCTGGATGAAGAAGTTCATGAGATGAACTTGGTGTGGTTCATACCATTGAGCATCCAATACTTGTGTATTGTGATAACAATGGAGCTGTGGCTTTGGCCTAGGAACCCAGGTCCCATCAGCGATCCAGACATATTCTTAGACGGTATCACCTGATCAGGGAGATAGTAGATCTCCGGGAGATCGAGGTCAGGAGAGCTGGCAATGAGGATAACACAGTGGATCCACTCACCAAGGCCCTCCCCCGGATGCTAATCGAGAGACTTCCTGGGATGTAGAGTATGAGATACTACAACAACTGGTCTTAGTGCAAGTGGGAGATTGTTAGTGATATGTATGCCCTAGAGGCCATTATTGTATGATATAGTGGATACTTGGACATATATATGGAGGACTTTCTTGCTGGACATGATAGTATGCTATCTGGTTTCCTTTATCTTAACATGTTCACTGGTATTATTATACTGTCTCTCATATACATGTTGATAAAGCGCTTAAGATGTTGGCTTGACTACCAGGACTATGATGCAGATTATACTACTGGGTCCTGGGTAGTCCACAAGCACATCCTTCAATTGTTCCTAGTCGAGGAAATATCGAGACAGGGCATCGATATTCCAGAGTAGAGTAGTGTGTACGTTTCTTGACCCTGTATGGGGCGATGGTTGATCCCATATCCGTTGGTGTTTGACATAAAAGATTTTACACAGGTGCTCATTAGAGAATGGGTACACCGAACAGGACTCGCCGAGAACTCCTAGTTGGTATTATACCTATCGTCAGATAGCAGTTCTCTGGTGACACTGGTACATGTTTGTCTGTAGACCCGAGATCGTCATAGAGTCTTGTGTATCTCCCACTGTTCTTTGATTTCCTCCCTACCACGGCTCAAAAGAGTCATGCAAATAGGTGTATTTTCGGTACTGTCACGCCCCGCTTCAGGAAATACGGAATACGGAGAGCGACGAAGGCCAGCCGTGCTACCTACGGTAAGGAAAGATCCTTCCATAGTCACATAAGGCTGTCTAGATTAACCTGTCAAAAATAAAATCCAATACCAAAAGGAATAATACTAATAATCAAGCTGCAATGAAACTACAAGGTATACTAAAAATGGGTCCACTAGATAATTGATGCAATTAAAAATCTGATACAATAGGTTCAAAATAAAATAAGATCCAAAAGAGATACATAAGTCCTAATGTCCCATAAGGGCGCACATACTAAATACTAGCAGAAAAGGAAAATAAACCTACGGGTTACTGATCTTCGGCAAAGTTCTGATAGTCGCTGCGATCCTGCTCGGCCTGAAAATCCGTCTCTAAACCTGAGATGGCAAATCTCAGAGATGTCAGAACACCCCAACAAGTACTCAACGTATAAGGTGTTTGTATAGTATGATATCATGAATATATGAATGTAGTGAAGCCTGTGTGCGCAAGTAAAACAGATATATATAAATAGATGTATTAATACTATGAAACCAACATATAAAGAGGTCAAGTCATAACCTAACTGGTCACTAAAAGGTAAACTACCCTATCGTAAGCTCAAGTGTGTGCGTCAACCTCTGCAGGAGTATTCCTGACCCAAGAGTGGTGCCCCGGGGGCTAGGAAACACGGGCCCGACTGTGGAATGAACAAGCGACCGATATAGCCCGGTACGAGCTGTAAACATGCGACCGATATAGCCCGGTACGAGCTGTAATAACATGCGACCGATATAGCCCGGTACGAGCTGTAAACATGCGACCGATATAACCCGGTATGAGCTGCAATAACATGCGATCGATATAGCCCGGTACGAGCTGCCGGCATGGGACTCCTGAGATCCAGTTGTACGAACGCACACTCAAACTAACCCAACACCCGCGTATTTATAGCTACCATGGTAATGTCTGGATCAATAATTAAGAATGCTGAAAAGACTGGAACTTATAATATCATGTTAATTGTATAAAAAAGAAATTTGTAAACAGTATAGATTGTGTCATGTCATGTAATTCAGCATTCAAATTAGAGAAATCGTTTTAATATGAGTAGTCTGGAACAATGAGTAGTCATGACATGTCAAGTACAATAGTTATAAAATGATAGTGTCCATAAACAAGAATAGCATGTTAAACTTTCTCAAGGATGCCGACAATGATAGTCTCAAGTAAAATGTTAAATATAGACGATAGGATATGATAAGGTCAAAAATGTAAACAAGGCTCAACATAAATATGCAAGCATCTGTATTTAACATACGGGTTTATTTATTGAAAAGAATAATAAATTGAAATATGATTTTAAAAGGTTAATATAGTTAAATAGGAATGACAAATTACAGATGCATAAAGTGGATAGTGGTAATAGTATAATTACGAGATAATAATAAGTAAGATAAAATAAATGACAGATTGACCAGTCATCGTGTAAGTGCTAATAATAAGTTTTATAATCATGTGATAATAGAACATATTAATACAAATTATAGTATCAAAATAATTTATATGACTAGGACACATAAAGTGCAGCGATATTATAAGGAGTGATAGTGTAGAAAGTTTAATTTATATATATATAATATTATGCTCAAAGCGTTTATTGATTAACAGTAATAATGGTATATTATTATGTTTTAGATTAGGATATAAGTGTTGACATTTTGCATGCTAGTGTATACCAATATTGTTGCAACAGAAACATATAATTACTTATAAAGCTTTTTATATATTAAACCACATTTACATGTTAAAAGTTATTTTATTACGCTTGCACTTTTACAGTTGTTCACTTGATGAAAGGATTAATAGGTATTATCAGTCCTAGGGTTTTCATCATATGTACAAGTATTATAAGATACATTAATAAAGCGGCAGAATATTACAATTTTATTTAAATATTGTAAGTTAATAATTTATTTAGAGAATTGCCGATGTTGCATCGACTAAAAAAAATAAAAGAGTAAGAGTACTTGCCTCGGAGACAGATAAACACGACGACACGAAGAACAACTCCAAGGTTTGATTGCTCGGCTAATTTAGAAGAAGAAGAAAATATTGTGATAGGAAAAAATGAAGGTTGGTTATGAGAAGGGGAGAGATGATAATAATTAGATTGTTATTTATAGGGAAGAGAGATATTGTTAAAGATTGGAGAGATTATTATAATTGGAGAGAGAAATATTCTGATGAGATAAGATTTGGATTTGATTTTATAAAAGAGAGATATGATGGGTTGTTATATACTTCTATAAGATATTAGAAAAGTTTTATATATACATATTAGTTTGTATATAGTTAGAAAAATAGAAAAAGTATATGTATATATACATATTAGTATATAGTGAAAATATATGTAGATATGTATATGGTTATGGGTTAATGAAAATAAATATAATTAGTTATATATATAGGATTTTATGATATCAAACAACTAAAATATATTTTCAGTTAAACTATGATAACAAAATATCTTCAATTATGTATATGTATGTATGTATATAGGTTTGTAGAAAAATAATTAAAGAGAGAGTAGATTTGAGAAAGAGAATCTGCTGAGAGAGATTAGATTAGATTGGAGAGAGAGGGATTTTGTTAGGAAATATATATAGAAAGAGAGCGGGGGCTTGGTGAAATATAGTTAGTGATATAGAAAAATATATGTAGATAGAATAGAATATGGTGAGAAAGAAATCTGTTGGAAAAGATATTTGTTTGGAGAGAGAGAATAGTATTTGTTTTAAAAGAATAAAGTTATCAGGTGAGACATATATGGTGATTGGAGAGAGAAAATTGAGTTGTTAGTTTAGGAAAAATAGTTACATGGTTAAAACATATAACAGGGACTCTCATGACTTTTCAAAATTTAATATTTTAACCAAATAAATATCGTAAGACAAAATATCTTATAAATAGAATTTAAAAAGGGGTAAAATCTTATGTATATGTATTGTTTAAAGAAATACCAAATAAAATATCTTTTGTTTAAACTATGACACTAAAATATAAATATGGTTATAAAATAGTGTTAGACAAATAAATATTTAAATACTAATAATATGCATATTTAACAAACTTGAAAAACCATAATTATATGTATATATCTTTATTAAAAGTATTAAACTCCAAGTTATAATAATAAAAATAAAACAAAACCCAATATATCCAAAAGAAAAAGAAATGTATGATCGAACTAGGATGTTACATCCTACCCACCTTACAAAAATTTCGTCCTCGAAATTTGAAGAACGAAAATACAAGATCGTGAACTAATTACAAGGATCAATGAAAATAGATGGGTATGAAAAATTAAGGATCAAGGAAGCAAATGAGGGTATTAAGAGTCACGATTTAGGCTCGAAAAATCGGCATGTGAAAGGAAATCAAATAAGTGGAAACAAATCAGGCAGAACTCTAAGTTACTCAAACAGAATAACGTATTGTAACCATGCCGCGGTACATGGGTACGATAATGTAATTCTATCTCAGTCGCCCGAATCCTACAATCAGAGTCAAAGGAATATACAGCACGACACACTGGAGAGAACCTATACATGTGATTCTAACCTAAAAGGTCGGTAGAACCAAGACTCACTTTGGGCTCTGATACCAACTAAATCTTGTCACGCCCCGCTTCCCGAAATACGGAATACGGAGAGTGACGAAGGCCAGTCGTGCTACCTACGGTAAGGAAAGATCCTTCCATAGTCACATAAGGCTGTCTAGATTAACCTGTCAAAAATAAAATCCAATACCAAAAGGAATAATACTGATAATCATGATGCAATGAAACCACAAGGAATACTAAAAATGGGTCCACTAGGTAATTGATGCAATTAAAAATCTGATACAATAGGTTCGAAATAAAATAAGATCCAAAGGAGATACATAAGTCCTAATGTCCCATAAGGGCGCACATACTAAATACTAGCAGAAAAGGAAAATAAACCTACGGGTTACTGATCTTCGGCAAAGTTCTGATAGTCGCTGCGATACTGCTCGGCCTGAAAATCTGTCTCTAAACCTGAGATGGCAAATCTCAGAGATGTCAGAACACCCCAATAAGTACTCAACGTATAAGGTGTGTGTATAGTATGATATCATGAATATATGAATGTAGTGAAGCCCGTGTGCGCAAGTAAAACAGATATATATAAATAGATATATTAATACTACGAAACCAACATATAAAGAGGTCAAGTCATAACCTAACTGGTCACTAAAAGGTAAACTACCCTATCGTAAGCTCGAGTGTGTGCGTCAACCTCTGCAGGAGTATTCCTGACCCAAGAGTGGTGCCCTAAGGGCTAGGAAACACAGGTCCAACTGTGGAATGAACAAGCGACCGATATAGCCCGGTATAATCTGTAATAACATGCGACCGATATATCCCGGTACGAGCTGTAAACATGCGACCGATATAGCCCGGTATGAGCTGTAATAACATGCGATCGATATAGCCCGGTACGAGCTGCCGGCATGGGACTCCTGAGGTCCTGTTGTACGAACGAACACTAAAACTACCCCAACACCCGCATATTTATAGCTACTATGGTAATGTCTGGATCAATAATTAAGAATGCTGAAAAGACTGGAACTTATAATATCATGTTAATTGTATAAAAAAGAACTTTGTAAACAGTATAGATTGTGTCATGTCATGTAATTCAACATTCAAATTAGAGAACTCGTTTTAATATGAGTAGTCTGGAACAATGAGAAGTCATGACATGTCAAGTACAATAGTTATAAAATGATAGTGTCCATAAACAAGAATAACATGTTAAGGTTTCTCAAGCATGCCGACAATGATAGTCTCAAGTAAAATGTTAAATATAGACGATAGGATATGATAAGGTCAAAAATATAAACAAGGCTCAACATAAATATGCAAGCATCTGTATTTAACATCCAGGTTTATTTATTGGAAAGAATAATAAACTGAAATATGGTTTTAAACGGTTAATATAGTTAAATAGGAATGGCAAATTACATATGCATAAAGCGGATAGTGGTAATAGTATAATTACGAGATAATAATAAGTAAGATAAAATAAATGACAGATTGACCAGTCATCGTGTAAGTGCTAATAATAAGTTTTATAATCATGTGATAATAGAAAATATTAATACAAATTATAGTATCAAAATAATTTATATGACTAGGGCATATAGAGTGCAGCGATATTATAAGGAGTGATAGTGTAGAAAGTTTAATTTATATATATAAAATATTAAGCCCAAAGCGTTTATTGATTAACAGTAATAATGGTATATTTTTATGTTTTAGATTAGAATATAAGTGTTGACATTTTGCATGCTAGTGTATACCAATATTGTTGCAACAGAAACATATAATTACTTATAAAGCTTTTTATATATTAAACCACATTTACATGTTAAAAGTTATTTTATTACGCTTGCACTTTTACAGTTGTTCACTTGATGAAAGGATTAATAGGTATTATAGATCCTCGGGTTTTCATCTTATGTACAAGTATTATAAGATATATTAATAAAGCGACAGAATATTACAATTTTATTTAAATATTGTAAGTTAAAAATTTATTTAGAGAATTGCCGATGTTGCATCGACTAAAAAAAATAAAAGAGTAAGAGTACTTGCCTCGGAGACAGATAAACACGACGACACGAAGAACAACTCCAAGGTTTGATTGCTCGGCTAATTTAGAAGAAGAAGAAAATATTGTGATGGGAAAAAGTGAAGGTTGGTTTATATAAGAAGGGGAGAGATGATAATAATTAGATTGTTATTTGTAGGGAAGAGAGACATTGTTAAAGATTGGAGAGATTATTATAATTGGAGAGAGAAATATTGTGATGAGATGAGATTTGTATTTGATTTTATAAAAGAGAGATATGATGGGTTGTTATATACTTCTATAAGATATTAGAAAAGTTGTATATATACATATTAGTTTGTATATAGTTAGAAAAATAGAAAAGTATATGTATATATACATATTAGTATATAGTGAAAATATATATAGATATGTATATGGTTATGGGTTAATGAAAATAAATATAATTAGTTATATATATAGGATTTTATGATATCAAACAACTAAAATATATTTTCAGTTAAACTATCATAACAAAATATCTTCAATTATATATATGTATGTATGTATACAGGTTTATTGAAAAATAAATAAAGAGAGAGTAGATTTGAGAAAGAGAATCTGCTGAGAAAGATTAGATTAGATTGGAGAGAGAGGGATATTGTTAGGAAATATATATAGAAAGATAGCGGGGGTTTGGTAAAATACAGTTAGTGATATAGAAAAATATATGTACATAGAATAGAATATGGTGAGAAAGAAATCTGTTGGAAAAGATATTTGTTTGGAGAGAGAGAATAGTATTTGTTTTAAAAGAATAAAGTTATCAGGTGAGACATATATGGTGATTGGAGAGAGAAAATTGAGTTGTTAGTTTAGGAAAAATATTTATATGGTTAAAACATTTAACAGGGGCTCTCATGACTTTTCAAAATTTAATATTTTAACCAAATAAATATCGTAAGACAAAATTTCTTATAAATAGAATTTAAAAAAGGGTAAAATCTTATGTATATGTATTGTTTAAAGAAATACCAAATAAAATATCTTTTGTTTAAACTATGATACTAAAATATAAATATGGTTATAAAATAGTGTTAGACAAATAAATATTTAAATACTAATAATATGCATATTTAACAAACTTGAAAACCCATAATTATATGTATATATCTTGATTAAAAGTATTAAACTCCAAGTTATAATAATAAAAATAAAACAAAACTCAATATATCCAAAAGAAAAAGAAACGTATGATCGAACTAGGATGTTACATGTACAGTCCCGAGTCACATTGAGCCAATTAGCGATAGGTGGGGTTTCGTCTATCCTGGTATTGGGAGTTGATGTTGCGCTTGTTGGGTTATGGCAGCGCCCCGGCCATCAAACCGTGGCCAAACGCGGAACAAAATTTTTTCTACACTGTCGCTACCATTACCCGATGCCCGGATCTACCCTAAACCCTATACTAGCAAGCATAAATAAATAAGTTAGAATGGTTATACCGATTTGATCCGTGTCCTTCGGTCTTCAACCATCTTCCCAAGCTTCTAGTGGTCGTCTGGATCGAGTTTGGTTGCCGGTCTTCCTCCATCTACGATGATCTACCTGAGGGAAACGACGCAAGCTTCAGCCTCGCCAAGCGAGGCAACCGACGCTCCAAGGTTGCTAGCAATGGAGAGTGGAGGTGTAGGAACGCGTCACTATGTATTTTCTCTCATCACAATGCTCCAAGAGAAACTCAAGGAGATGAAGAGGAGGTGAGGAAACATGTGGCATGAGCAACTAAAGAAATGGCTAAGTGTTTTCTCCAAGTGAATGTATAAATGAAGTGAAGAGAGCAAGTGAAGAAAAGAAATGATCAAAGCATGTAGAAGAGATGGTAGCCCCTCTCTCTCAATCATGCACCTACAAAAAAATCTCTTCATTTTTTCATTAAACAAAAAAATGCCCATACTTCTCTACATGCCTCACCATGCTCATGCCAACTCACCTTCCACCTCATTTCCAAATTGATTTTCTAAAAAGAAAATCCAATAATGAGGTGGCCATCTTCTAGAAGCTAATCCGTATAAATACGGAATGCAACCCGGTACACGTATTGAAATACATATACACGTATTCGTACCAAAATACGAATAGCCAAGAGAGAAAATGAATAGTGAACAATAATACTAGAATACACATATATAAATACATATATAAATTAATAAATCAAAACCAGATTTAATAATCCGGCTTAATCCTAAGCCGCTAGTATTATCAACAGCCCGATTAAAGTCTGTGCAGCCTATACACATATTTAATCGGACACCTGTATGTACTAACATACGTCATCTATACCATATCGCCTGAACCATGAAAACCCTCTGTGTGGGATTCTAAAGACTCGTCAATATGCTGGCAGTGGGTTTAACTACAAGCACGTCAGCGACACTAGCTGTACGTAACGGCTACCCAGGTATTGAGCGAAAGGGAGGTAGACGAGAAAACTCATCCTGAACCCCTACTGAGCCTGATAGTGACAATATCCGTACAGTCCAGTCTATTCATCTAAGAGTATCGCATATCGAGTCTAGGGGCGTGGATGAAGTCAGAACCCTAACAACGCGATAATTCGTGTTGGCATGAAACCCATCACCACCTGAGAAACTATCGATCCTGGATCGGTAATTCTCGTATACCCCGGCCGAGGATTTCTGGTGATGGCCACCCGTGCACTGCGCGACATCAACTCCCGATACCAGTGTTGGATATATGTATGCCCTAGAGGCCATTATGTGATAGTGGATGTATCTATACATGTATATATATTCAGTTTGCATTCTTGCTCGACACGATAGTATGCTATCTGGTTCTTCTTTATCTGACATGTTGATTTGATCATGCTGTTATTCATTCATACATGCTGATAAAGCCCTGATGATATCGGCTTGACTACTCTGATTATGATGGAGATCATATTAGTGGGACATATGTAGTCTATAAGCATATCCTGGAACGTCCCTAGTCGTAGGTATATCGAGACGGGGCATTGATATACCAGAGTAGACTAGCGTATATGATACTAGACCCATACGATGGGCGATGGATGTTCCCACATTCATCGATGTTTGACATCAAGATCACATACGGGTGCTCAGTGGTGACTGAGTACACTGGACGGACTCACCGAGAACTCCTATATGGAATTATATCTATCGTTGGATAGCAGTTCTCAGGTGACACTGGTACAGGTTAGTCTGTAGACCCGAGATCGTCATGGAGTCTTGTGTGTTCTCCCACTGTACTTTGATTGCCACCCTACCACGGCTCTACTGAGTCGTGCAAACAGGTGGCCGTTGGGTACAGTCCCGAGACACACGAAGACGATGAGCGATAGGAGGGGTTTCGTTTCTCCCGGTATTGGGAGTTGATGTTGTGTTGTGCCCGACTGGTTATAACAGCAAGTCCCTGGCCAGGGCTGCTGAGATTTGCTGATAAGTGTTATCAGTAGTTTCTCGATCTGTTATAGACCATTCACCGGCACGACTTATTGAGTTATTGGGGTCGACGTGACCATCCCTAGGCTCGATATGCAGCATATCTGACGAAGAGACCGGACTGTACGGTAGTGTTGCCGGATGGCTCGACGGGAGTTGTAGCAGGTTCGCTTGTTGTCTTCTGATCGCTCAATACCCGGGTGGCCGTTACGTTTAGCTGACCGCTTGCGGCTTGAGGGTACTTGATATGATCATCACCCTCTGCCGGCGTATTGACGATTCTTAGAGTCCTACAAAGGAGTTACCCAGTCCAGGCGAAACGTTGTGGTGCGCGTATGCGATATGCGCATGCACCCGATTGAAATGTGCGTATATGATACCGAACATTGATCGGGTGAACTGCTTTTGGTGGGGTCATATGAGATATGACCGGATTGATAAATCAAGTGTTGATTTATCATTTAACCATTAGTTTTCTCACTTAAAACCTTTTCTTGGATGATGGATGCGTGCATGCATGTTTGCTTTTCTTTCTTTCTTTCATGCTAGTTTCATGCACATGTGGATGTGCATACATGCACACATACATACACTCATCCATCATGGTTGTTAGCATATGGAAATGGTGGCAATATAAGACTCACACCATGGATTATATAATGGATTATTATTTGATTTTGGATTTAAAAGAAAATGAAAAGGAAAGGATAATCATTCTTGCTTCTACATTCTTCCTTTGACCTAACCATGCTCAACTACCACTAACCTAGGGTTATCCTTCTCTTTATCATTTAAAACTCAAGTTAAATAATGTCTCCATCACTTTAACCATGGTTCATAGTGAGAAGAAATAAAATATATATTGATATATTTCTTTTTCTTCTCATGAGTTATCTTTTTACCTCTTGTTAAAAATTGCCACCATCTTCTTCCTCTTTCTCTTTTGCTCTCTAGTTTTTTCTAGTGAGCAAATACCACTTAAAGATAGGTTTTTGAAGTGAAAAACTTAACCACAACTTCATTCTACACAAGCTTAGCCATTTTGTTTAGAGTGTTCTCTTCGATTTTACGAAGTTGCGAGCTTGGACGGAGATCTCCGTGGTGGATCGTCGTGGACACAAGAGGACTTCAAGAGGACCTCCGTTCAACACCCTAGAGACCAAGGAGTCCAGCGAAAGGGAGCTACAAAGGTTGTAGTCTCGAAACCCTAGATTATTTCGCTTTATTTTTCGAAACCCTAATTTTCTAGGATCGATTCCTTTGCATGTTCGTTTAGCACCATAAAAATTTAAATTTTGGGTCATGTGATGCTTCAAAACTCTTCATAGGGTGCTACACAAACCTTACATTGGTATCAGAGCCGACCTAGAACATTAGGCGACCTTTTTACGAAGTTAAAACTCCGATCGAACCGAAATACGATTTTTTAGGGTGCTCTCTGGAAATTTTCTAAAAATTGACATTTTTCAGAATTAAAAATATGTAAAAAATACAGCAGGAAAAAATAAGGGTTACGGTACAAAAATTATTCCATGAACGGTGATTCTCGTCGCGGAAACGCGGCCTAAGCTTGCTTAGGCCGCGGTTCCGCGGCCGTATATATGAATTGATGAATATTTTTTGTACAGTAATTCATGAATCTGCTTGTATAAATTTTTGGATATTTTTAATCTGTATTTGGTTTTGAAAAATTCTGGAGATGGTTTTGGACTCGTCATTTCGATCGGGATTTTTATTTCGTAGCTTTTCCGGGTAAATTAAAAAGTATTGAAGTGTTTGAACGAGTATCATTTACTCACTATTCATGGGGTTTAAATACTTTGGAGATACGTGCAAGTCTTTTTGCGGTGGTCCCTCTAGAAGACAACAAACCTTAACTCGATTATGTGACCGTCTCGAACTGCCCTTTGAACCCTAGGGTTTGGGGCAGTACGGCGTGCCACATGTGAGGCATTGGCTTGACCCTTCTACGGCTGGACCGCTACTACTGTGTCACACTCCGGATTTTTGAACCCTGCTCAAGTGTTGAGCTATAGTGAATCTTGGGTGCTTGATCATTCGTTCGAAAACTTTAATACTGTCTGTTTGTCTGGAATGTGATACAATATGTGGAATTCATATAGTTTAGGCATGAAATACGAAATATGTGATATTTCGCATTTATGATGTCTAAAGAGAATCTGGATACCAAATATTGTAGTTTTACACTTTCTTTTCTGTGACCGTAAGTGTAGTATGTACGATATCGCCGGTTTCGTTGCTATACATCAACGACAATCGGGGTACGCATACTTACTTACATTGATGATATGTGATATTATGTGTTGCTGAGATATGATGTGCAGGATTGTCGTGATCGAATAGCCGGGGGGTTTTTGTGAGATGAGAGTTTTATATTTTCATTCATGTAAATTCAAATGTAATGTAATATTCTTTTATTTGGGGCACTTCCAGGTTGAGGTTGTGTCACCAGTGTTGTATATTATTTACTTTTCCGCATTAGGATGGACCCAAGGAGGGGAGCACAGGTGACCGGGTTCTGGGGTTTCAGTGGGAGGCCATCTCGAGGAGTCGAGACCGGGTCTCCTAAACTCCAGGATTGGTAGGGTCACTTGCCGCTCTCATAGGGGTCCAGGGTGTGGGCTTGGCTATTCATCGCGACTATGGAATCCGTATTTTCTATTCTGGCTAAATACTAAATACGGACGTCCTAGGATATCCCACGTTATATCTATGTTTCTGCTGCCTGTGTTCTGTGATATCTGAGACGAATGACATATTATATATATGATATATAGTAGACGTTGCTTATGTTTTACACCCGCGCTAGTCCCGTCCCGGTATGCCGTTAGTTAAGTAACCTAACGGTGCATAACGGAACATTGCGGCGAATGCGGATGGCATAAGCGTACGTGTTATTTTCGTTTCTTTTCTGTGATTGGCTTAAGGACTTAAATGATGGGATTACATTAATGTGATTAATGTAAAGAAAATAAACCTAAAAAGATGTTGTAGAATCGGATTTAAAAACTACTCGGCTATTTACGAAAAAACTACATTTCAAAACTGCGGAGCTTAAGCCACTCCTTTTGAAAACTGTTTGATTCTACAACGATATCAAGTTCAAAGCGTTAAAGATTTTCTCAAAAATCATTCGCAACCCTCCGTCATTTTAGGAAGTAGAGTACTTAGTATTCGTGTTACGTTTGTTGACTTTAGTTAAGGCGTAGTGTACGGTAGCTAAGTGATGTCTTCCTACACTGCATATGATGCAGATTAATTAGGACATTCATGCGACTTTGTTGACCATAGTTAAGGGTCATATGGGTGGGTCTAATTGATCAAGAAATGACAGGTAGAACTTTACTGGTACTTATGATTTGTTGACTATAGTTAAGGTCATAAGTACTAGGGGTAAAAATTACATCGGGAATTTCAAGTGTTGAAATTTGCAATGAGATTGCATACCTTCCATGTGATGGTTGGATCCCGATCCCACTGTGGGCAATAGTTGCTCCTAGGAGAGTTTTACAGTTTACAATTAGCTAACTCATTAGGTGTCTAGAAAGGTGTTAACGGGGCTCCGCCTCTGGGAAAACGAGGTTTACTCTAATTAGGTCCGTGCGAAAGCACGGGGAACCTCCCTCAAAGTACCGACACTGGCCTGGCTGAACGGTTAGCGAAGTTGTAGACTGTAATTAATCCTGGCTAGTTTTTCTTTTTAAGGTTTGAAAGAAAAACTTGATAAAAAGTAGTGGGAAACATCGATTAGACAAGATAATAAACCAATCTAATCTGTGCAAGAGCTTTCGCTGAGTGTATTCTTTTCTCTCTCTTAATGGCAGATACCAATGACTGGACTTAAGCTTCTACTAGATAAAAACAAACTGAATGGGACCAACTATAAAGACTGGCTGAGGAATCTGAAGATCGCCTTGACTTATGATAAAGTATCATATGTCCTCACGGCTTCAGCCCCGCCCGTCCCAGGTCCAAAATCCTCAGTTGCGGACATTGAAGTCCGCAAGACATGGGACGCTGACTGTGCCACGGCAAAATGCCTCGCGCATGCATCGATGGACAACATACATCAAAAGCAGCATGAGGACATGGACATTCACGGTTTATTGCTCCATACAAAGGAGTTGTATGGGGAGCAATCCCGCGTATTACGATACGAAGCATCAAAGAAACTGTTTCAGATGCGAATGGCCCCTGGCACACCAGTAGGAGACCATGTTTTGAAGATGATAGCTCTTATAGAAGAGCTTGAGGACCTTGGATGGACAATGGACAATGAACAATATATAGATATTATTCTGCAGTCCCTCCCCTCCACCTTTGCTCAGTTCATAGTGAACTTTAACATGCATGGCATGGAGAAGGAACTCCCTGAACTCCTCAATATGTTAAGGAGTGCAGAGAGCACTATGAAGTCAGCAAAGACTCCCGTTATGACCATTGGACAGTCTTCTTCTTCTCGCCCGAAAGCTAAGGCCAAGGGAAAGAAAAAGAAGAAACCCACTAATCCTAAGGGCGGAGTTAAAAAGGTGAAGGGAAAGGGAAAGTCCACAGCTGGAGACCCGGGGAAAGGCGAGTGTTTTCATTGCCACAAGACAGGACATTGGAAGCGCAATTGCACGGAGTACCTAAGTCTCAAGAAGAAGCATGGTGATGCTTCTGCTTCAGGTGCGTTTGTGATGGAAAACTGTTTTTCTATAAACTCTGCTTCCTGGGTATTGGATACCGGTTCAGGTTCTCACATTTGCAATTCTATGCAGGGGCTAAGAAATAGCAAGGTTTTGAAGACAGGTGACCATACTCTCCGCGTTGGAAATGGTTCCAATGTACATACAGTCGCAGTGGGAGAGTATCACTTGGGGTTGCCATCTGGATGTATTTTGATTTTGAATCCATGTTATTTTGTACCAAGTATGTTATGTAATATAATATCCGTTTCTTTGTTGGACAATGAAGGATATAATTTTGTGTTGCAGAACAATGTTATGAACATTCACCTAAATCAAATGTTGGTTGGGTATGGTACGCTTATTAACGGAATATATGTCCTAAATCAACACACAGTTTTCAGTATACAACACACTAATAAAAGAAAACTTTCAGAATTAAATGAAGCTTTTCTTTGGCATTATAGACTTGGTCATATTAACGAAACAAGACTAAACAGGTTACACAAAGATGGATATTTAAACTCTTTTGAATATAAATCTTATGCGACTTGCCAGTCTTGTATCAAGGGTAAAATGACCAAAACTCCGTTTACCGGACACGGAGATAGAGCTACTCAGCTCCTTGGCCTCATACATAGTGATGTATGTGGGCCAATGTCTACACAGGCTAGAGGCGGTTTTTCATACTTCATTACATTCACCGACGATTTCTCAAGATTCGGTCATGTATTTTTATTAAAGCACAAGTCCGACGCTTTCGAGAAATTCGTTGAATATAAACAAGAAGTAGAAAAACAAACCGGCTTGAGTATTAAGATGCTTCGATCAGATCGAGGTGGAGAGTATCTCAGTACAGAATTTGCAAACTTCCTAAAAGAGAATGGGATTCTCTCTCAGCTCACTCCTCCTTACACACCACAGCACAACTGTGTGTCAGAACGACGGAATAGGACCCTATTAGATATGGTCCGGTCAATGATGAGTGACGCTGAGTTACCAGTCTCGTTTTGGGGGCATGCATTGGAGACTGCAGCGTTTCTGCTAAACAGGGTTCCAATCAAAGCCGTGTCTACCACGCCATATGAGATATGGAATGGGAAGAGACCATCTCTTAAGAGAATTAAGATTTGGGGTTGCCCAGCCTATGTTAAAAAGCAGAATCCGGACAAACTCGAGACACGGTCAGTCATGTGTAACTTTGTGGAATATCCAAAGAATTCTTATGGATATCTGTTCTACCACAAAGAGGAACAAAAAGTGTTTGTTTCTCAGTATGCCACATTCTTGGAAAAAGAGTTTTTCACAGATAAAGATGATGGCAAGGTAGTAGATCTAGAAGAGGTTCTGGAGACACAAACTACAAATGACGATTTGGTTGAACCGGCTGTTGCAACAGAAACTGAAGAACCTCGGCCACTCCGTAGGTCTGGTAGGACTTCTCGCCCACCGGAGAGTTACTACGGTTTCCTCATTGATGGTAACGGAGAAGATTGCATCATGGATGATGATGATCCTACCAGTTTTCAGCAAGCTATCACGAGTGGTGACTCTGTGAAGTGGCTGGATGCCATGAGATCCGAAATGGAGTCTATGTACACCAACAAAGTATGGACTTTGGACGTTGTACCCCCTGGGGTAAAACCTGTAGGGTGCAAGTGGATCTTTAAAAGAAAGATTGGTGTGGATGGGCAGGTAGAGACCTATAAGGCAAGACTTGTGGCGAAAGGTTTTCGTCAAAGACCAGGTTTGGACTATGACGAAACTTTTTCGCCCGTAGCCATGCTTAAATCCATTCGGATCCTACTTGCTATTGCTGCTCACTACGACTATGAAATCTGGCAGATGGACGTTAAAACAGCATTTCTAAATAGAGATTTAGAAGAATGCGTTTATATGGATCAGCCAGAGGGCTTCATTGACAGTGGGAGCAGCGAGAAAGCATGTAGATTGCTTAAATCCATATATGGGTTAAAGCAGGCATCTCGGAGTTGGAACATCTGTTTCGATGATGTTATCAAAGAGTTTGATTTCATCAAAAATCCAGATGAACCTTGTGTTTATAAGAAGGCTGTAGGAAGAGCTGTCACATTCCTCGTATTGTACGTGGATGATATTCTTCTGATAGGAAATGATATTCCTATGCTACAGTCGGTCAAATCATTCTTATCACTAAGGTTCTCCATGAAGGACCTGGGTGATGCCACATACATCCTGGGCATAAGGATCTATAGGGATGATCCAAAAAGTTATTGGGATTGTCCCAAACCAGGTACATTAACACCATCCTAAAGAGGTTTAGTATGGAAGACTCCAAGCGGGGTGCCTTACCCGCTTGCCATGGAGTCACTCTCTCCAAGGATTCTTGTCCAAAAACCGATGAAGAGAGAGCTCGCATGAGCATTATACCTTATGCTTCGGCAGTAGGGTCTATAATGTATGCGATGTTATGTACACGCCCAGATGTAGCTTATGCACTTAGTGTTGTAAGCAGGTATCAATCCAACCCAGGGGAGAACCACTGGACAGCTGTGAAGAACATTCTTAAGTACTTACGAAAGACTAAAGAATTGTTCTTGGTGTATGGTAATACAGATCTCCAAATGGAGGCCTTTACCGATTCGAGCTTCCAGAGCGATAAGGATGACAGCAAATCTATCTCAGGGTTTGTATTTACCCTCAATGGAGGGGCGGTAAGTTGGAAGAGTTCCAAACAAGATACCGTTGCAGACTCTACGATGGAAGCTGAGTACATTGCTGCAAATGATGCCGCCAAGGAAGCCGTCTGGATGAAGAAGTTCGTCTCGGAGCTAGGAGTAGTTCCAACCATTATTGATCCAATACCTTTGTATTGTGACAATAATGGGGGCGATGGCATTAGCCAAGGAGCCCAGATCCCATCAGCGGTCCAGACATATCCTGAGGCGCTTTCATTTGATCCGGGAGATTGTAGATCGCCGCGAGATCGAGATTAAGAGAGTAGATACAAAGAACAACGCCGCGGATCCACTCACCAAGGCCCTCCCTCAGCCACAGCATGAGCGACTTTTTGAGATGTTGGGTATGAGATACGCCAATAACTGGCCTTAGTGCAAGTGGGAGATTGTTGGATATAGGTATGCCCTAGAGGCCATTATGTGATAGTGGATGTATCTATACATGTATATATATTCAGTTTGCATTCTTGCTCGACATGATAGTATGCTATCTGGTTCTTCTTTATCTGACATGTTGATTTGATCATGCTGTTATTCATTCATACATGCTGATAAAGCCCTGAGGATATCGGCTTGACTACTCTGATTATGATGGAGATCATACTAGTGGGACATCTGTAGTCTATAAGCATATCCTGGAACGTCCCTAGTCGTAGGTATATCGAGACGGGGCATTGATATACCAGAGTAGACTAGCGTATATGATACTAGACCCATACGATGGGCGATGGATGTTCCCACATTCATCGATGTTTGACATCAAGATCACATACGGGTGCTCAGTGGTGACTGAGTACACTGGACGGACTTACCGAGAACTCCTATATGGAATTATATCTATCGTCGGATAGCAGTTCTCAGGTGACACTGGTACAGGTTAGTCTGTAGACCCGAGATCGTCATGGAGTCTTGTGTGTTCTCCCACTGTACTTTGATTGCCACCCTACCACGGCTCTACTGAGTCGTGCAAACAGATGGCCGTTGGGTACAGTCCCGAGACACACGAAGACGATGAGCGATAGGAGGGGTTTCGTCTCTCCCGGTATTGGGAGTTGATGCTGTGCTGTGCCCGACTGGTTATAACAGCAAGTCCCTGGCCAGGGCTGCTGAGATTTGCTGATAAGTGTTATCAGTAGTTTCTCGATCTATTATAGACCATTCACCGGCATGACTTATTGAATTATTGGGGTCGACGTGACCATCCCTAGGCTCGATATGCAGCATATCTGACGAACAGACCGGACTGTACGGTAGTGTTGCCGGATGGCTCGACGGGAGTTGTAGCAGGTTCGCTTGTTGTCTTCTGATCGCTCAATACCCGGGTGGCCGTTACGTTTAGCTGATCGCTTGCGGCTTGAGGGTACTTGATATGATCATCACCCTCTACCGGCGTATTGACGAGTCTTAGAGTCCCACAAAGGAGTTACCCAGTCCAGGCGAAACGTTGTGGTGCGCGTATGCGATATGCGCATGCACCCGATTGAAATGTGCGTATATGATACCGAACATTGATCGGGTGAACTGCTTTTGGTGGGGTCATATGAGATATGACCGGATTGATAAATCAAGTGTTGATTTATCATTTAACCATTAGTTTTCTCACTTAAAACCTTTTCTTGGATGATGGATGTGTGCATGCATGTGTGCTTTTCTTTCTTTCTTTCATGCTAGTTTCATGCACATGTGGATGTGCATACATGCACACATACATACACTCATCCATCATGGTTGTTAGCATATGGAAATGGTGGCAATATAAGACTCACACCATGGATTATATAATGGATTATTATTTGATTTTGGATTTAAAAGAAAATGAAAAGGAAAGGATAATCATTCTTGCTTCTACATTCTTCCTTTGACCTAACCATGCTCAACTACCACTAACCTAGGGTTATCCTTCTCTTTATCATTTAAAACTCAAGTTAAATAATGTCTCCATCACTTTAACCATGGTTCATAGTGAGAAGAAATAAAATATATATTGATATATTTCTTTTTCTTCTTATGAGTTATCTTTTTACCTCTTGTTAAAAATTGCCACCATCTTCTTCCTCTTTCTCTTTTGCTCTCTAGTTTTTTCTAGTGAGCAAATACCACTTAAAGATAGGTTTTTGAAGTGAGAAACTTAACCACAACTTCATTCTACACAAGCTTAGCCGTTTTGTTTAGAGTGTTCTCTTCGATTTTACGAAGTTGCGAGCTTGGACGGAGATCTCCGTGGTGGATCGTCGTGGACACAAGAGGACTTCAAGAGGACCTCCGTTCAACACCGTAGAGACCAAGGAGTCCAGCGAAAGGGAGCTACAAAGGTTGTAGTCTCAAAACCCTAGATTAATTCGCTTTATTTTTCGAAACCCTATTTTCTAGGATCGATTCTTTTGCATGTTCGTTTAGCACCATAAAAATTTAAACTTTGGGTCATGTGATGCTTCAAAACTCTTCATAGGGTGCTACACAAACCTTACAACCAGGAGAGATGAATCCCCGACGATCCGATCACTGCCTCCATGTGGCTCGGGACTATACCCAACTAAAACCTGTTTGCACGACTCTTTTGAGCTATGGTAGGGTAGTAATCAAAGTACAGTAGGAACTCATACGAGACAAATAACGATCTATGGTTGACAGACTAACCTGTACACATGTCACCTGGGAATTGCTATCTGACAATAGGTATAGTACCAACTAGCAGATTCCCGGCGAGTCCGTCCAGTGTACTCATAACCCATTGTGCACCTGTATAATATCTTAGGTGAACAAACTAACACCAATGGCTTGTGATACCTGGCCACCGCCCCTCGTCGGGATCTCGATCTGTATACACTAGTCTACACTGGAGTATCAATGCCCAGTCTCGAAACTCCCACGACTAGGGACATTTAAGGATTTGCTTATAGACCCCCAGCTCCCACATATATGATCGCCATCATAATGTTGGTAGTCAAGAAAGAATCCTATGGGCTCTATCAACATGTAATAGTGATGATAAAGAAAAACTAGATAGCATACTATCATCTCGAGTAAGACTGTTCTACTGGTATAGGTCCTCTCTCAATCATCATAATCATGTGCCTGCGACTATGATAATTGCCTTGAGGGCACTATAGCCAACAATCTCCCACTTTCACTTAAGGCTAATTATTGCGGTGTCGCATACTCACAGCTCGTATGATACCGAATACCCAACTCCTCTACTAATCAGCCTCAGTGAGTAGATCTGCTCCAATGTTTCTTTCTGTATCTCACTATATCTCATCTTCACGGAGAATAACTATCTCTCAAAATGAGCAATACCTGTCTTAGAATTTGTCTGGATATCTGATGGGACCCGGTTCATAAATGAACTCCAAATCCAACAATCTTCTTAGACTGTATCGTCCACTGAATTTAATCAGTATCCTGCGACATGCCTTCCTCAGTATCCGCTTGGACTACCTTTCTAACATACTGCCCCTCAGAAGAGGGAAAAACTATAACTCAGGCAGCCATTCTGTCATCCAGGTCACCTTGGAAGCCTGAAATGATAACCGTCTCCTGATGGAGGCTGTCGTTACCATATCTTTAGAACATCCACTTATGTTCATAACTGCTTCCCAAAATTTCTCCAGGATTGGATTAATATATATGCTTATTGCAGCTAGTGCAAAAGCAATATCTGGTATTGTACTCGACATCTCATGATTGACTTAATTGCCTAAGCAAGTGATATGTCAATCATGCAAATTCCTCTCCCCTTTAGTCTGAAAGACATCCTTTAGAGAGGGTGACTCCATCACCTGCGGGTATAACTACCTCGCCAGGAGTCGTCCATTCTAAAATACCTTTAGAATATTGTCAAGTACCCTAATTGGGACACTTCCAAAATCTAGATCTAAAACCATAGATCTAGTCACCAGAATCCCTAATATTATATCCATATCCTATGTGGAGAAACCACCTTGTGACAACCACAGTATAACCGATCGTAGTATAAGAATATCTCTTCCTATCAAGTGCATGTCATCCCAAATACCTGGACATCACTATCTACTACCTTCTTACCTTCTTACCTTCTTACCATATCCATCTCCTATTCTGATGAGGTCAAGACCTATGACTGTTACATCAAAAATAGATGATCTATTTCCGCTATATTTGCTTTAGTCTATAAATAGACATAAGCTACTTGCCCACAATGCTACCGTTGCTCCCACTGACTACAACAACCCTCTGGCAGAGTCATACACACGTGTACTTCCAAAGCTAGTTTAGAATGATGCTATACTCATCCTCCTGCCGAGTTTCATAGTCTAGAACAACAGCAATGACAAGTCTGGGAAAACAAGAACCTCCCTGTCACCGCTCTGAGAGGACCGAAGTACCTCTCGGGTGCCTGAGGTTACCCACCAAATCTGCGGAGTGGCTAATGGAACATCAAATCCAATTGAATCCTTAGGTTCTATTAAATTTTCAGTAATCGTTTGTGTTTCTGGAATCTCTTCCAGTTCAACCATACTTCCACTAATGTTTTCTGAAAAGAATCCATTTTACTAAAACTGGTGGCGAGTCAAGAACAATACAACTATTGATCTTCCTGATGGTAGAAAGTCTACCCTCGTCAAAGCCCGGGATAACCCACAAACTGCCATTACTGAAACGTGCCTTGAGTTTGTCCAGATTTTGGTTTTAAGCATTAACCGGACAACTCCCTATATCTTAACATCGTTAAGATACAAATTGATTCTATATATCCAATATAGAAACAAAAGCACTAATTTAATTGGAACCAGATTCAAAATCATGCAGCTGTCTCCAGTGCAGATCAACCAAATGGAAAAAGGCCAATCGGCATTACTCAACTAGGAGTGCATCCATATATGAGTAACCCGAAAGAGAAGCAAGTTCTCAAAACCATTACTATCAACGGAATACCAAACACAAGTATCTACATCTTCGACTACCTCGAAGAATCCTGATACTTTCAACATATGGTTCTCTTCTTTATTCTTATACCTATAACTTCTCAAAATCTGGACTTTGTATTTCAACGAAATGCTTGTCTAGAACTGGAGAAGTCATGAGTAAACAGAATATAGTATGAGTACCAACCCCATTGTCCTAATGGACACTGGACAACATACAATACTTTGTACAAGTCCCCTGAGTTTAATAACTCAAACTTTGTGCGTCGTAGGTTGAAAACTGTACTATGGCTAAGAAGAATTACACCGCTGTTGAATGCACCCTACCTAATCACCAACTGATATAGGTAAATGTCATAGACATAATATCAAAAAGTTATATCTCAGTTTATAAAATAAACGTACAGATATATCAGTTTGAAATTGGTGCATAACAACGGATATTCAAAACCAAATATTTGCTGTCAGGCAAAACCCAGGTGATTTCCTCAAATATCATCAATTACAACGAATTTCGATATTATGAGGATCTAATCACACAATTCCTAATATCTTACTCCCACTCACCATCTGTAATAACATATAGATGTGAGAAACTGATCTGGTAAATACATACCCTGGAGTTAGATTCCAATTTGGGAAAACAGTTTTCAATTATCATCGCACAGTGAAACTGAAACATGAAAATGTTTCGAAGGGGTAACCGGGTATTCCTAGTAATGCCTCTTCCACTATCCTGATTCATGACTGTAATCGTATACTTCCATGCCCTCACTCCAATCCCTTTATTATGTCTTTACTTATTACCTTTTGTACACCTTCTTTAGGCTAATTGGTTTTCTTACTTCCCTACCCTTCGGCACCAGCCTAAGGTTTGGAAGAAGACTATCCAATAAGCTTAATAGGTGTACACTCCTTATACCAGGAGCCCTCGCTGTAGGACTCCTATCGACGACAGCAAGGTTTCGGGAGGCATCATCCATGCCATTTAAAAAAAAATTTGCCGTTTCAAGGAACTCTAAACTAGAATCGTTAACTAGAATATAACACGGAAACAAAAGTAAACCTTTTTACTTATAAGTGAAATAGAAATACAACCTTTGTAGATCGGTCCTTCACTTCTAAAGCTCCTTGTAGTAATCCCTTCGCTGCGATCGTTGAACTCCCGGACTCTTGCATGGCTTCACGAAGGGAAAAGAGCGATTTTGCTTGAAGTCTTCGAGGCCGAAAATGATCTACGTCGAGGGAATACTAGCTCAAGCTTCTACTTCACTAACTAAAGGGTTAGTGAAGCAAACACCCTATACTAAAGTGCTAATCTAGTAGAGGATGATGAAATAGGAAGTGGGCTCACTTTAGAATTATTTTTCTCACAATACTTTCTCACTTGTTTCAAACCCTAGTAAGCTTTTGTCTTGAGGAAGAAGATGAACAAATGAGAAGAGAAATGAAAATGATCAAGTGAGAGAGTGAACCATGGTGAGTGAGTATCATATACTAACTCATGTAGAGACATAACCATGGCTAATTAAAATGGTTAGGTTAACAAATATCTAAAGTATAACAAAATGAGTGGACTTTGTCAAAGCACTCCCAAGCTTCTACAAGCTTCTACATGCTTCATGCTTTTAACAAATAATCCACTAATTTTGTAATTACTTTAAACATTAATAACCCACCATTATAAATAGAATGGTGTATGTCTCATACACTCATGTATAGTGTATCAACAACTATGACACACTAAAATAAATAATGCACATCAATATATATCACATATATATTACATGTACACACAAGTGAGAAAAGAATGCTTAAGTGAGCTAATGTTAGTTAATGTAAATTAGTACATCAAATATACAATTATACATTAAATTATTAAATCAACACTTGATTTAATAATCCGGCTATATCTCATATAACCAACTAACACTAAATGTACCAACTTATCGAATCAACACTTGATTCAATAACCCGGCTATATCACATACAACCGACCGATACAAAAGTCGCGAGAATAGAATACGGTATCACATACGCGCATTATTCTCGGTCCAGCACATATCACATACGTGCTCCTATTTCATTTTTCCTGAGCCAGTAAAACCTCTATGTAGGACTCTAAAGACTCGTCAATACGCCGGCAATGGGTGATGATTACATCAAGCACCCACAAGCCGTCAGCGGTACTAGCTGGACGTAACAGCTACCCGGGTATTGAGCGATCAGAAGATCAGCAAGCAAGCCCGCTCCAACTCCTGCAAAAGCCTGACGGTAACACTTGCCGTACAGTCCGGTCTCATCGTCTGATATGTCGCATATCAAGTCTAGGGGTGGTAAACGTCAGACCCCAATAACCGATAAGTCATTCCGATATGAGGCTCATAACGGGTCGAGAAACTACTGGTAACACTTACCAGTAAATCTCTAAACCAGCCCTGGCCAGGGACTTCCCTGTTATGGCCAATAGAGCATAGTGCAACATTAACCCCTAATACCGGGAGAGACGAAACCCCTCCTATCGCTCATTGCCTCCATGTGACTCGGGACTGTACCCAAAAACCACCGTTTTGCACGCCCTCTTGGACGTGGTAAGGTGGAAATCAAAGCACAGTGGGAATCACACAAGACTCTATGACGATCTCGGGTCTACAAACTAACCAATACCAGTGTCACCAGAGAACCGCCATCTGACGTGAGGTATAATACCATCTGGGAGTTCTCGGGGAGTCCGTCCAGTGTATCCAGTCTCCACTGAGCACTCGTATAGCATCTCTGATGTCAAACACCAATGGATATGGGATCATCCATCGCCCATCTCATGGGTCGAGAAGCGCACACGCTAGTCTACTCTGGTATATCGATGCCCCGTCTCGATACACCTATGACTAGGGACATTAAAGGATGAACTTATGGACTACCATGGCCCTACTAGTATGATCTACACCATAGTCCTGGTAGTCAAGTACACATCCTAAGGGCTTTACCAACATGTAACCATAAGACAGTATCAAGAGACAAGTATACATGTTAAGATAAAGAGCAACCGGATAGCGTACTATCATGTCGAGCAAGAAAGTCCTCTCTATATATGTCCAAGCATCCAATATAATATACATCATATGTACAATACTGGCCTCTAGGGCATACATACAACTAACGCTCGCAACCTCATAGAAGGTAACGCGAAAAGACATCTGAATAATCCTATTCTATTTCTCCTGACCGGAAACTATCCTCGAATCTGGAACGAATTCCTTCGAGTTCGTATGTAACTATACGATGGCATGTCCAAGCATTATGGACGTTCGTAGTGATATGAAGTGTTCTGGAGAAATCCAAAGTGGATGTGGGAGTGGCAGGGGTATACACGGTTTTGTCATGAATGATAGCAGTCGCAATTTCTTTGCCGTTATTCTAATCCCTTTATTTGTCTTTACTTATTACCTTCTGTACACCATCTTTAAGCTAATTGGTTTTCTTCCTTCCCCACCTTTCGGCACCTGCCAATGGTCTGGAGGAAGACTATCCAATAAGCTCAATAGGTGTACCCTCTCCTAATCCTAGGAGCCCTCACAACTTGAGAGAAGGTAAAGAGAAAAGACAACCGAATAATCTTATTCAATCTCTCCAGAACCAGAATCCATCCTCGAATCTGGAACAAGTTCCTTCGAGTTCGTATGTAACTATACGATGGATTTATCCAATAGGAGTGGATGTTCGTAGTGATACGAGGTGTTCTGGAGAAATGCAAAGGTGATATAGAAGTGGCAATGATATTTTGCGACTTCGTGACATTCTAAAAGCCAAAGTATTTTAAGAAGGTTCGGTTAACTTGGTTCATGAGTTTTATGTAAGTCTATGTTACACACCCCAGTAGTTTGCGGGGAGGCGGAATAGGTAAAAATAAAAATTTTCTTACAAGGTAACATAGACTATGCTTAAGGATCTTTGCTAAACCATTGCTAACAGACAAACTAGAGGTTTTATCTACTATGCTAGAAGATTATACCTTATGCTACAAGTCCTTCGAGTCTTCTCCGCTATCCTCCTCGTCTCCGTAGGCTCCAAGGGTCAATCCGGATCGTGGCTTCTTCAACGGCCTTCTTGAGTCAAAGATGATCCATCCGAGAGTCTATAGTTTAGCTCCACCTCAAGACCTAGGTAACTAGGGCAACAAGCTTGCTAAACTTGATGGCCTAGGTGATGTAGAGTAAGAAGATGGATTTGTTTGTCTATTGAAACCCTAATTTTCTCAACACATGAGAGCTTAAGGGATTTCTAGTGAGGAAGAAGAAGGAGAGCAAACATGGGAGCTCTCTTGAAGAGAGAGAAGATGTATGAGATAATGATCCATGGAAAAAAGAAAACAAATCTTTTATCATGATAATTGTGATGGAAACCTTGATTTGACCATTATCATGTCACAATTAATACTAAGCAAAATATCTAGTGCTTAATAAAAATATCTAAGTCAACTATGGTCAAATGGTCAAACCAATTAGCCATGACACAATTATCATTAAAAAGATTAGTAAACATTTTCCTCCACCTCCTAATGGTTTTAATCAAGTCAATAGTCAAAATCCTAATGAGGCATCTCCTTCTTTGCTCCTCACATCCGTGCATACACACCCGCATCCGTATTTTGAAGAATACGAATACTAACAGACAACAACTGATCCATCTATATATAATACTAGAATCTGGCTTAAACCAAAGCCCACTAGCATTATCTGCCCGAACATCATACGCACACAAGTGCACGTAAGTGATCATAGCCCTGCCGTAAAACCATACGGCCTCTACACCTTTTGCCCAGTGCAGGAAAACTCTCTGTGTGGGACTCTAAAGACTCGACAGTACGCTGGCAGTGGGTTTAACCACAGGCCGCAAGCGGTACTAGCTGTACATAACGGTCCCCAGGTAGATGTCGATAAGAAGGCCGATGAGGAAAACCCATCCGAACTCCTACTGAGCCTGAATGTGACAATCTCCGTACAGTCCGGTCTGTTCGTCTAAGAGTATCGCATATCGGGCCTAGGGGCGGTAAACATCAGACCCCTAATCGCGGTATAAGACGTGTTGGAGTGTAGCCCAGAACACCCTGAGAAACTACTGGAACATCTACCAGTAAATCTGGCCAGGGAATTTGTGTAATGGCTCTCCAGACATAGAGCGATATCAACCCCCAATACTGGGAGAGACGAATCCTGTCTAACCGCCACTTCCTCTAAATGCTTCGAGACTGCACCCAACTACTACCTGTTTGCACGACTCCTTTGAGCTGTGGTAGGGTAGTAATCAAAGTACAGTGGGAACATACTCGAGGCGAAGTGGCAGTGTCAAGTCGAAGGACTAAGCTGTACTCATGTCACCTGGGAACTGCTATCTGACGATAGGTATAATACTCACCAGCAGTTCCCTACGAGTCATGTCCGGTGTACTCGTAACCTAACGAGCACCTGCATACTATCTCCAGTACGACGTACTAATAGCTGTGGGACAGACCATCTCCCCTGCTGGGTTGAGAAGCATATACACTAGTCCACTCCGGAGTATCGATGCCTCGTCTCGATAATCCTGTGACTAGGGACCTGTATAAGGATGTGCTTGTAGATTACCCAGCCCCCACTAGTGTGACTGCCATCACAACGCTGGTAATCAAGCAAAGATCCTAAGGGCTCTACTAATATGTATAAGCGATATGCTAAATGTTGGATATAGTGCCCTCAGAGTCAATTATTGGATCACAGGCACGTGATTGCAATGATTGAGGGAGGACTTATGCCGGTAGGACAGTCTTACTCAAGATGATAGTATGCTATCTGGTTTATCTTTATCATCGTGTACTGTTTTAGGTGACCTTACTGGTCGCTATTACACGTTGATAGAGCCCCTAGGATTCTCGCTTGACTGCCAGCAGTATGATGGCGATCATATACGTGGGAGCTGGGGTCTATAAACACATCCTTAAAAGGTCCCTAGTCGTGGGAGTTTTCGAGACAGGGCATCGATACTCCAGAGTAGACTAGTGTATACAGTCGAGACCCCGACGAGGGGCGGTGGCCGGTCTCACAAGCCACTGGTGTCAGTTGGTCCACCTAATATGTATACAGGTGCTCATTGGGTTATGAGTACACCGGACAGGACTCGCCGGGAACATGCTAGTTGGTCTTATACCTGACGTCAGATAGCAGTTCCCTGGTGACATGTATACAGGTTAGTTCATCGACCTGAGATCGTCATTTGTCTCGTGTGAGTTCCTACTGTACTTTGATTACTACCCTACCACGGCTCAAAGGAGTCGTGCAAACAGGTTTTAGTTGGGTACAGTCCCGAGCCACTTGGAGGCAGTGAGCGGATCTGCAGGGGTTCATCTCTCCTGGTATTGGGGGTGAGGTCGCGCTGTGTCTAGGAGAGCCATTACACGAAGTCCTTGGCCAAGGCAGGAGATTTACTGGTATGTATTCCA
Source organism: Agapanthus africanus (assembly GCA_030015575.1). Classification (NCBI taxonomy): domain Eukaryota; kingdom Viridiplantae; phylum Streptophyta; class Magnoliopsida; order Asparagales; family Amaryllidaceae; genus Agapanthus; species Agapanthus africanus. The sequence goes on from CM057340.1 coordinate 271,666,049, forward strand.
GTAGTATCTCAGGGTGTTCTGGGATACACTCCGACACGACTTGTACCGCTTTTAGGGGTCTGACTTTTACCAACCCCCTAGGACCGCCATGCGATGCTCAAAGACGAACGGACCGGACTGTTCGGATATTGTCACTGACAGGCTCAGTAGGGTGTCAGGATGAGTTCGCTCATCGACGTCCCTTTTGGTCTATACCTGGTAGCCCGTTACGTATGGCTAATACCTCTGACATGCTAGTGGTTAAATCCACAGCCAAAGTATTGACGAGTCTTTATAGCCCCCCACAGACAGTTTCTCAAGTTTCGGGCGAAACGCTGTAGAGGCCGTATGGAGATATGGCAGGGTTCGATCTTATACGTGCGGTATTGCACGGATCATGATCGGACGGATAATACTAGCGGGCTTTGGTTTAAGCCGGATCCTAGTATTGTACAGTGTAGATTTTGTCTCATTGCATTTGTATTCGGTCGGAATACAAATGCTGGTATGTACATACAGTCGCGGAGTTTTCCTGTAATTTATTACGGGATCAGTTTTTTGAAGTTGTCAGTTTGCATTCCGTTTCGGCCATTTTCCTTTGTTTCTTTCTTTGGCTGAAAATTGGTGTGCAGGGACTTATTTGCAAATGTGCAAATTAGCCAAGTGGAGGGTGGTTTTTGGAAATTGTTGTTTCATGATGGTTGTAGCTTCCATTGACTTCATTTGTTCATCATGACTTGATATGATTAGGTGATGGAGTGGAGATTTGGTTGTGATCATTATTCTTCATGATTAGCATTTTCTCTCTCTTGTATTATTGCTTACTCCACTCTCTCTCTCCTTCTTGAAGTAAGGGTCCGGCCATTCTTAGTGTGGGGTTGTCACAATTTTTGTGGTGTGGCATTTTTGTTTCTCATTTGCTTGCAAAGATTCCCTAGTTCATCTCATTCCTCCACCAGAAAATGGCAACTTCTTATAACCCCATGAGACAGAGATTTCTACGTATAACCTACAGCATTCTTGGACACGTCGACTCGCCAACTTCGTGCCCGAGTTTCTTTGGTCCATAGGTAGGAGCCCGTAAAAGAACCCGGCGATGTGGTGTTCTTCCGACGAGGAGATGAAGACCGGAGATTCCGTGGGGAGATCGGGACGACGACGAGAAGACCGAAGGACACGGATCGCTCGGTATATCTCTCTACCCCTTCTCTAGTTAGCTAGCATTAGATTAATGGCCCGATCCGGGTTTTTAGTACGCGGTTGCGCCAGTTTTTAAAGTTAATGAAAAGTATCGTTTCCGCATTTTGGCCTCGGAAAGACGGTCGGGGCGCTGCCGTGTACTTACAATGGTATCAGAGACAGGCCATTAACCTAGTCTAGCTTGCTCTAGTGTGTTTAAAACATCGATCGAACAAATATCCCAAAACCGCGATTTCATGTGCATCAGTTTTCTGTCGAATTTTTTTTTGGCTCGAAATTTTTTTTTGAGTGTTGCAAAAATTCATGCAGTCGTTTTTAAGCATTCTGGAAAAATTCGATGCAGTGATTCCTCAGTTGGACCGCGGAACCGCGGCCAAACCCTTGTTATGGCCGCGGTTCCGCGGCAGGAAAATGTAATTAATGCACCAAATTTTTACAGTGGGCTTCTGAGTTAAAATTAGGATTTTTGGAATATTCTGTTTGGGCCCAGATTTTCTTTGAGTGCTACAGTTGTGCTTGGGGCCCACTTCGGAAAATTTAGTCGATCGAAAATTTTAAACATGTTAGTTCACAGTATTTAAATTATATCTGCGACCGTGAATGTCATTTGATCGGTAAATCCTGTCTATCTGCTATAGTTCTTTTAGACGGATTTGCGAACGTGACATTCATGTTGATGTTCTGTGTTGTGCTGTGATGTTGCGGATTGTCGTGGTGGATAGCCTGGATGCAATGGTAGTACAGTTTGGTTTATTATGTACATTTTATATTGCGGGGCGAGCGTCCGACATGTGGACTGCCGTCACTGCCTGTTTGTATATTATTCTTTTGGGGGCACGACCGGGCTGAGGTCGATGTACCCGTTGTATGTATATTTTACTTTCTGTACTAGGATTATCCCGCGGTGGGGTGCACGGATAGCCGGGTTCTAGAGGGCAACGGGCCCGCATCTCATTGCGTTGAGACGGAGGGGGCTTCACTCTAGAATTGGCGGGCTATTCGCCGCACTCTTAGGGGGTACAGGTTGACCCAAGGAGGGGTGCACAAGTTACCGGATTCCGTGAAGTGCTGGGTGGTCCATTCACATTGCTGAAGGGGGCAGCCTCGCTTCAGGTTTTGGCGGATAACTTGCCGCGCCCGTAGGGGTCTAGGATTTCATTGCAAAGGCTATCCACGCGACCAGGGGAACGTTGGGTTTCAGTAGCGGCTCTATGAAACCTGGGGATCCCAGATATCTGTATTGTTCTGTGATGCTTATTACATTTCTGTGATGTTGCATTTTATCACGCCTTAAGCGATTATTATATATTGATATATATATACTAGTAGATGTTGTATATGTTTTGCATCTGCGCTAGTCCAGTCACCGCTCTGTCGTTAGTTATGTAACCTAACGGGTAATGACGGGACCCAGTGGCGAATGCGGATGGCATATACGTACATCATTATTTTCGTTCTTTTGTGGTGTGATCAATTGATGGGACTGCATTGATTCGGATCAATGCAAGCTAAACAAACCTATTCTGATGTTGTTGGAACTTTTTCAAAAAGCTGTTATTGCAAGGACGTTCTTTTTTGTTTTGCACATTGGTATTCGGTTATGAATATCCAGCACCTCAGTCGACGAGGCAGGGGCTGAGATCCCTTCACCGGGAGTGACCCCTTGGACAGAAGTTTGCGTCAGGGCAATAACTTCACTATAGTCGTTTGCTTTTGCTTTGCATCGTGGTATTCAGTTGGAATATCCTGCACCTCATTCTACGGGGAAAGAGCCGAGATCCCTTCACCGGAAGTGACCTCTTTAGCAAAGGTTTTCGCCACTATATTTTTAAAAGCTATCCAGTTCCTTCAACGATATCAAGTTCATTACGTTAAAGGTTTTACGCCAGAAACCATTCGCATTTCAGTTAAATGTTCGGTAGTATTCAAGCTATGTATTTTGACCTATGCCAAGGAATGGTGATTGGTAGCTACCGGATATTTATCTGTTGCATAGATAGATGCGTTGGTTTGGGACATTCGTACTTCCTTGTTGGCCAAAGTCAAGGGTAGGTACGGGTGGGTTCAAATTAACCTGGACAATGACGGGTAGAACTTGACATGTGACTTATGATATGTTGGCCTACGTCAAGGTCATAAGAGTATGGGACAAAAATCACATCGGGAGTTTCTAAAGAAACTGAAACTTGCCAGATATGCGCATACCTTCTGGAGTGTGATAACGTGAGTGGATTCCATCATGTTATCATGCGATGATAGTTGGATCCCGATTCCCACTGAAGAGTTGGTTTACTCCTCGGGTGATCACGACTAATTCTTTTTTCAGGTTTGGAGGAGAATTTGAGGTTACAGTGGGAGGTTTCCTGATTAAATAAATTGATAACCATTCTGATCTAGGTTAGAGTGCACGCTGAGTGTTTCTTTTCTCTCTCTCTCTTCGGCAGCGACCATGACCCGACCCTAGACTATGACTCAGTGACCAAGATTAACCGAACCTTCTTAAAACACCGACTTTTGGATTGTCAGAGTTGCATAGCTCATTGCCACTCCTACTTTTACCCTTTTCTCCAGGACACCCGTATTACTACGAACGTCCACTTCCATTGGATAAAACCATCGTATGGTTATATACGAACTCGAAGGAACTTGTTCCAGATTCGAGGATGGTTTATGGTTCTGGAGAAAACGAATAGGACTATTCAGTTGTCTTTTCCTTTTACCTTCTCTCAGGTTGCGAGTGCCCCTTAGATTAGGGGATAGTACACCTATTACGCAAATTGGATAGTCTTCTTCCAAACCATAGGCAGGTGCCGACCGGTAGGGAATGAAGAAAACCAATTAGTCTAACGATGGTGTACAGAAGGTATTATGTAAAGACAAATAAAGGGATTAGAAGGAGGGCAAAGTAAATTGCGACTGCTATTCACGACCAAACCAAGTATTTCATTACCACTCCCACTTCACCTTTGTATTTCTCCAGGACACTCCGTATCACTACGAAGATCCACAGTTTATTGGATACTCCATCGTATGGTTATATACGAACTCGAAAGGAACTTGTTCCAGTTCGGGGATAGATTCTGGTTCAGGAGAAATAGGAATAAGGTTTGTTTAGGTGTCTTTTATCTTCACCTTCTCTCGCGTTGCGAGTGCTCCTAGGATTAGGACAGTACACCGATTACGCTTATTGGATAGTCTTCTTCCAAATCATAGGCTGGTGCCGAACGGTATGGAAGGAAGAAAACTATTTGGCCTAAAGGGGTGTGCAGAAGGTAATGACTAAAAGATATATAAAGGGATTTGGAGAGATGGCAGAGAAATATACGGTTACAGTTGTGAATCTGGATAATGGAAGAGGCATTACTAGGAATACCCGGATATCCCATCGAAACATTTTAATGTTTCAGTTTCACTATGTATTGTTAAAAGAAAACTGATTTCCCAATTAGACACTTGCTCAAGGATATGTATTTACCAGATATGATTCTCACATCTGTATGGTTTTACAGATGATGAGTGGGAGTAAGTTATTGGGAATTAGGTGATCATCCTCATTATATCGGAATTCGTTGTAATTGGTGATATTTGAGGAAATCACCTGGGTAGTTTGCCGGACGGCAAATATTTGGTTTTGAATATCCTTTGTTGTGCACCAATTTCAAATTGATATATCTGTACGTCTATTTTTATAGAGTGAGATATACCTTTTTGAAATCATGTCTATGACATTTACCTATATCAGTGGATGGTTAGGTAAGGAGCATTAAACAGCGGTGTAATTATTTTTAACAATAACTACAGTTTTCAACCTACGACATACAGGGAATGAGTTATTAGACTCAGGGGACTTATACAGAGTATTGTATGTTGTCCAGTGTCCATGAGGAAAGAGGGGTTGGTGCTCGGACTGTATTCTGTTTACTTGTGACTTCTCTAGTTCTTAGACATGTATTTCATAGAAATACAAGGTCCAAGTTTTGAGAAGTTATAGGTATAAGAATAGAGTAAAGAACCAAGTGTTGCAAGTATCGGGATTCTTCAAGATGATCGAAGATGTAGATACTTGTGTATGGTATTCAGTTGATAGTAATGATTAAGAGAACTTGCTTCTCTTTCAGGTTACTCATAGTTGGAAGCACTCCTAAGTTGGGTAACGCTGATCGGCCTCTTTCTATTTACTTGACATGCACTGGAGACAGCTGCATGATTTGAATCTGGTTCAATTAAATCAGTGCATCTGTTTCTATATTGGATATAGAACGGTTTATATCTTAACGATGTTAATGTACGGGGAGTTGTCCGGCTTATGATTAAAACCAGACTCTGGACAACTCAAGGCACGTTTCTGTAATGGCAGTTTGTGGGTTGACCCAGGCTATGACGAGGGTTAATTTTCTACCATCCAGAAGATCAATAGTGATATTGTTCTAGACTCGCCACAGTTTTAAAAGAAATGGATTTTTTCAGAAAATAGTAGTGGGAGTATGGTCGAACTGGAAGTGATTCCAGAACCGCAAACGATTACTGAAAATTTGATAGGAACCTAAAGATTCAATCTGGCTTGACATTCCATTAGCCACTCCGCAGATATGGTAGGTAACCTCAGGCACTCGAGAGGTACTTCGGTATGCTCAAAGACGGTGACAGGGAGGTTCTTGTTTACCCAGACTTGCCATTGCTGTTGTTCCATACTGTGAGACCCGGCAGGAGGATGAGTATAGCGTCGTTCTAAACAAGCTTTAGAAGTGCACGTGTATATGATTCTGCCAGAGGGTTGTCCTAGTCAGTGGGAGCAGAGGAAGCATTGGTGGACAAGTGGCTTATGTCTATTAAGAGACTAAAGCAAATATAGCGGAGATAGATCATCTATTTCTCATGTGACAGTCATAGGTTTGACTTCATCAGAATAGGGGATGGATCTGTGAAGAAGGTAGTAGGGTATGATGTCCTGGTATTTGGATGACATACACAGAGTAGGAAGTGAAATTCCTATACTACGGTCGGTTATACTTTGGTTGTCACACAGTGGTTTCTCAACATAGGATATAGATATAATATCAGACATTCCGGTTACTAGATTTATGATTTTAAATCTAGATTTGGGTAGTTTCCCAATCTGGGTACTTAGACAGCATTCTAAAGGTGTTTTAGAATGGACGACTCCTGGCACGGTAGTATACTTGCAGGTGATGGAGTCACCCTCTCTAAAGGTGTCTTACAGACTAAAGGGGAGAGGGATGTGCATGATTGGCAGATCACTTGCTTAGGCAATTGAGTCAATCATGAGATGTCAAGTACCACAGCAGATGTTGTTTTTGCAGTAGATGCAATAAGTTGATATTAATCCAATCCTGGAGAAACGGTCGGAAGCAGTTTTAGAACATAAGTGGATGTTCTAGAGATATGATAACGACAACCTCTTTTAGGAGACAATTATCATTCCAGGCTTCCAAGGCGACCTGGATGACAGAGTGGCTGTCAGAGTTATAGTTTTCCCTCTGACGAGGGACAGTGTTTTGGACACGTAGTCCAAGGGGATACTGAGGGAGGCATGGCGCAGGATACTGATTGGTTTCAGTTGACGATACAGTCTAAGAAGTTTGTATTTGGAGTTGATTTGCGAACTAGGTCCCATCAGACATCCAGATATATTCTAAGACAGGTATTGCTCATTTCGGGAGATGGTTTTCTCCGCGAACTTGAGATTATAAGAGACATAGAATGAAACATTAGGGCGGATCCACTCACTGAGGTTATTCCTCGAACACAATAGTTTCGCAAACGGGTTTTGTGAGACTGATTAGTAGAGGAGTTGGGTGTTCGGTATCATACGGGCTGTGAGTATGCGACATCGCAATAATTAGCCTTGAGTGAAAGTGGGAAATTGTTGGATATAGTGCCCTCAGAGTCAATTATTGGATCACAGGCACGTGATTGCAATGATTGAGGGAGGACCTATGCCGATAGGACAGTTTTACTCAAGATGATATTATGCTATTTGGTTTATCTTTATCATCGTGTGCTGCTTAAGGTGACCTTACAGGTCACTATTGCGCGCTGATAGAGCCCTTAGGATTCTTGCTTGACGGCCACCAGTATGATGGCTATCATATACGTGGGAGCTGGGGTCTATAAGCACATCCTTAAAAGGTCCCTAGTCGTGGGAGTTTTCGAGATAGGGCATCGATACTCCAGAGTAGACTAGTGTATACAGTCGAGACCCCGACGAGGGGTGGTGGCCGGTCTCACAAGCCACTGGTATCAGTTGGTTCACCTAAGATGTATACAGGTGCTCATTGGGTTATGAGTACACCGGACAGGACTCGCCGGGAACATGCTAGTTGGTCTTATACCTGACGTCAGATAGCAGTTCCCTGGTGACATGTGTACAGGTTAGTTCATCGACCTGAGATCGTCATTTGTCTCGTGTGAGTTCCCACTGTACTTTGATTACTACCCTACCATGGTTCAAATGAGTCGTGCAAACAGGTTTTAGTTGGGTACAGTCTCGAGCCACATGGAGGCAGTGAGCGGATCTGCCGGGGTTCGTCTCTCCCGGTATTTGGGGTGAGGTCGCGCTGTGTCTAGGAGAGCCATTACACGAAGTACTTGGCCAAGGCAGGAGATTTACTGGTAGGTATTCCAGTAGTATCTCAGGGTGTTCTGGGCTACACTCCGACATGACTTGTACCGCTTTTGGGGGTCTGACTTTTACCAACCCCCTAGGCCCGCCATGCGATGCTCATAGACGAACGGACCGGACTGTACGGATATTGTCACTGACAAACTCAGTAGGGTGTCGGGATGAGTTCGCTCATCGACGTCCCTTTCGGTCAATACCTGGTGTTGGAGATAGTGCCCTCAGAGTCAATTATTGGATCATAAGCACGTGATTGCAATGATTGAGGGAAGACCTATACCGGTAGGACAGTCTTACTCAAGATGATAGTATACTATCTGGTTTATCTTTATCATCGTGTACTATTTTAAGGGACCTTACTGGTCGCTATTATATGTTGATGGAGCCCCTAGGATTCTCGCTTGACTGCCAGCAGTATGATGGCGATCATATACGTAGGAGCTGGGGTCTATAAGCACATCCTTAAAAGGTCCCTAGTCGTGAGAGTTTCGAGACAGGGCATCGATACTCCAGAGTAGACTAGTATATACAGTCGAGACCTCGACGAGGGGTGGTAGGCGGTCTCACAAGCCATTGGTGTCAGTTGGTTCACCTAAGATGTATACAGGTGCTCATTGGGTTATGAGTACACCGGACAGGACTCGCCGGGAACATGCTAGTTGGTCTTATACCTGACGTCAGATAGCAGTTCCCTGGTGACATGTGTACAGGTTAGTTCATCGACCTGAGATCGTCATTTGTCTCGTGTGAGTTCCCACTGTAATTTGATTACTACCCTACCACGCTCAAAGGAGACGTGCAAACAGGTTTTAGTCGGGTACAGTCCCGAGCCACATGGAGGCAGTGAACGGATCTGCAGGGGTTCGTCTCTACCGGTATTGGGGGTGAGGTCGCGCTGTTTCTAGGAGAGCCATTACACGAAGTCGTTGGCCGAGGCAGGAGATTTACTGGTAGGTATTCCAGTAGTATCTCAGGGTGTTCTGGGCTACACTCCGACACGACTTCTACCGCTTTTGGGGGTCTGACTTTTACCAACCCTTAGGCCCGCCATGCGATGCTCATAGACGAACGGACCGGACTGTACGGATATTGTCACTGACAGGCTCAGTAGGGTGTCAGGATGAGTTCGCTCATCGACGTTCCTTTTGGTCAATACCTGGTAGCCCGTTACGTATGGCTAATACCTCTGACGTGCTAGTGGTTAAATCCACAGCCAAAATATTGACGAGTCTTTAGAGTCCCCCACAGACCCTTTTCTCAAGTTTTGGGCGAAACGCTGTAGAAGCCGTATGGAGATATGGCAGGATTCAATCATATACGTGCGGTATTGCACGGATCATGATCGGACGGATTATACTAGCGGGCTTTGGTTTAAGTCGGATCCTAGTATTGTACAGTGTAGATTTTGTCTCATTGCATTTGTATTCGGTCGCAATACAAATGCGGGTATGTATATACAGTCGCGGGGTTTTCCTGTAATTTATTACAGGATCGGTTTTATGAAGTTGCCAGTTTGCATTCCTTTTCGGCCATTTTCCTTTGTATCTTTCTTTGGCTGAAAATTGGTGTGGTGGGGCTTATTTGCAAATGTGCAAATTAGGAAAGTGGAGGTGGTTTTTGTAAGTTGTTGTGACATGATAGGTTCATGATGGTTGTAGCTTCCATTGACTTCTTTTTGTTCATCATTGCCTGCTATGATGGGTCGAGTGATAAGGAGGAGTATGGACTTTGTTGTAATGATATTTCATCTTCATCACCCTTTCTCTCTCTTGCATTATTATTGATCCACTCCCTCCCTCACTCTCAATCAAGTAATGGCCGGCCACAACTTTTGAAAGGGGGGGCTGTCCAAAATTGGTGTGGGGTTCTTTATCTCTTATGCTTGCAACAAAAACTCTAGAGCCATCACAAAATTCACATCTCCTTTCCCACTTTTAAATGGCTACTTCACAACCCCTGGAGACATAGTGATCTACACTTAGCCTACAGCATTCTTGGACACGTCGACTCGCCAACTTCGTGCCCGAGTCGCCTCGGTCCAGAGGTGGGAGCCCATAAAAGAACCCGGCGATGTGGTGCCCTTCCGACGAGGATATGAAGACCGGAGATTCCGCGGGGAGATCGGGATGACGATGAGAAGACCGAAGGACACGGATCTCTCGGTATATCTCTCTACCCCTTCTCTAGTTAGCTAGGATTAGATTAATGGCCCGATCCGGGTTCAAAGTACGCGGTAGCGCCGGTTCTAGTTTATAGAAAAGTTTTTGATTCCGCATTTTGGCCTCGTTCAGATGGCCGGGGTGCTGCCGTGCACTTACACTAGTATTAGAGCCACGCCATTAACCTAATCTAGCTTGCTCTATCGTGTTTAGAAGTTCGATCGAACGGATTTTCAAAAAACCGCATTTCCATGTCAAGTTTCTGTCGAATTTTTCCAGTGCTTTAAAAATTATTTGGTACATTTTAAAAATACGTGCAGGGTTTTTTATGCATTCTATGAAAATTTGGTAGGCTGAAGTTACTGTAGCGCGGCGGATCAGCGGCCAAAACCATGTTTTGGCAGCGGATCCGCCGCCGAATTACGGCTTCACAGCATCAAATTTTTACAGTGGCTCTCTGACATGGAAATAGGGTTTCTGGTATATTCTTTTTGGGCCCAGATGTTTTTGAGTGCTACAGTTGTGCTTGGGGCCCACTTCGGAAAATTCAGTCGATCGAAAATTTTAAACATGTTAGTTCACAGTATTTACATTATATCTGCGACCGTGAATCCCATTTGATCGGTAAATCTTGTCTAACTGCTATAGCCCTTTTAGACGGATTTGCGAACGTGACATTCATGTTGATGTTCTGTGTTGTGCTGTGATGTTGCGGATTGTCGTGGTGGATAGCCTGGATGCAATGGTAGTACAGTTTGGTTTATTATGTACATTTGATATTGCGGGACGAGCGTCCGACATGTGGACTGCTTGTTTGTATATTATTCTTTGGGGCACGACCGGGCTGTGGTCGATGTACCCGTTGTATGTATATTTTACTTTCTGTACTAGGATTACCCCGCGGAGGGGTGCACGGATAGCCGGGTTCTAGAGGGAAACGAGCCCGCATCTCATGGCGTTGAGACGGAGGGGGCTTTACTCTAGAATTGGCGGGCTTTTCGCCGCACTCGTAGGGGGTACAGGTTGACCCAAGGAGGGGTGCCCAAGTTACCGGATTCCGTGAAGTGCTGAGTGGTCCATTCACGTTGCTGAAGGGGGCTGCCTCGCTTCAGGTTTTGGCGGGTAACTTGCCACGCCCGTAGGGGTCTAGGATTTCATTGCATAGGCTATCCACACGACCAGGGGAACGTCGGGTTTCAGTAGCGGCTCTATGAAACCCGGGGATCCCAGATATCTGTATTGTTCTGTGATGCTTATTACATTTCTGTGATATTGCATTTTATCACGCCTTGAGCGAATATTATATATTGATATATATATACTAGTAGATGTTGTATATGTTTTGCATCCGCGCTAGTCCAGTCCCCGCTCTGTCGTTAGTTAAGTAACCTAACGGGTAATGACGGGACCCAGTGGCGAATACGGATGGCATATACGTACATCATTATTTTCGTTCTTTATTGGTGTGATCAATTGATGGGACTGCGTTGATTCGGATCAATGCAAGCTAAACAAACCTATTCTGATGTTGTTGGAACAATTTTCAAAAAGCTGTTATTGCAAGGGCGTTCTCTTTTGTTTTGCATAGTGGTATTCGGTTATGAATATCCAGCACCTCAGTCGACGAGGCAAGGGCCGAGATCGCTTCACCGGGAGTGACCCCTTGGACAGCAGTTTGCGTCAGGGTAATAACTTCACTATAGCCGATTACTTTTGCTTTGCATCGTGGTATTCAGTTGGAATATCCTGCACCTCATTCTACGGGGAAAGAGCCGAGATCCCTTCACCGGGAGTGACCTCTTTAGCAAAGGTTTTCGTCACTATATTTTTATAAAAGCTATCCAGTTCCTTCAACGATATCAAGTTCATTACGTTAAAGGTTTTTCGCCAAAAACCATTCGTAGCCCTCTGTCATTTCAGACGGGTAGCACGTAGTATTCTTGCTATGTTTGTTGGCCTTAGTCAAGGCATAGTGTATGGTAGCTGCTTGTTACCTTTCTGCTGCATAGATAGATGCGTTGGTTTGGGAAAGTCGTATAGCCTTGTTGGCCCTAGTCAAAGGCTTGTACGGGTGGGTTCAAATTAACCTGGACAATGACGGGTAGAACTTGACATGTGACTTATGATTTATTGGCCTTAGTCAAGGTCATAAGAGCATGGGGCAAAAATCACCCAGATATGTGCATACCTTCTGGAGTGTGATAACGTGAGCGAATTCCGTCACGTTATCATGCGATGATAGTTGGATCCCGATTCCCACTAATGAGTTGGTTTACTCCTCGGGTGATCCCGACTAATTCTTCTTTCAGGTTTGGAGGAGAATTTGACAGTACAGTGGAGGTTTCCTGATTAGATAAATTAGTAACCATTCTGATCTAGGTTAGAGTGCACGCTGAGTGTTTCTTTTCTCTCTCTCTTTGGCAGCGACCATGGCCGACCCTAAGACTAGACTCAGTGACCAAAATTAACCGAACCTTCTTAAACTCTGGCTTTCTGGATTGTCAGAGTTGCATACCTCATTGCCACTACTACTTTTACCCTTTTCTCCAGGACACCCCATATTACTACGAACGTCCACTTCCATTGGATAAAACCATCGTATGGTTATATACGAACTCGAAAGAATTTATTCGAGGATGGTTTCCGGTTCTGGAGAAAACGGATAGGACTATTCAGCTGTCTTTTCCTTTTACCTTCTCTCAGGTTGCGAGTGCCCCTTAGATTAGGGATAGTACACCTATTACGCAAATTAGTTAGTCTTCTTCCAAACCATAGGCAGGTGCCGACCGGTAGGGAATGAAGAAAACCAATTAGCCTAACGATAGTATACAGAAGGTATCATGTAAAGACAAATTAAGGGATTAGAAGGAGGGCAAAGTAAATTGCAACTGCTATTCACGACCAAACCAAGTATTTCATTACCACTCCCACTTCACCTTTGCATTTCTCCAGGACACTCCGTATCACTACGAAGATCCACAGTTTATTGGATACTCCATCGTATGGTTATATACGAACTCGAAAGGAACTTGTTCCAGTTCGGGATGGATTCTGGTTCAGGAGAAATAGGAATAAGTTTTATTCAGGTGTCTTTTATCTTCACCTTCTCTCGTGTTTCGAGTGCTCCTAGGATTAGGACAGTACACCCTTTATGCTTATTGGATAGTCTTCTTCCAAACCATAGGCTGGTGCCGAACGGTAGGGAAGGAAGAAAACCATTTGGCCTAAAGGGGTGTGCAGAAGGTAATGACTAAAGACATATGAAGGGATGTGGAGAGATGGAATAGAAATATACGGTTACAGTTGTGAATCTGGATAATGGAAGAGGCATTACTAGCAATACCCGGATACCCCTTCGAAACATTTACATGTTTCAGTTTCGCTATGTACTGTTAAAAGAAAACTGATTTCCCAATCAGATCTTGCTCCAGGGTATGTATTTACCAAGTATGATTCTCACATCTGTATGGTTTTACAGATGATGAGTGGGAGTAAGTTATTGGGAATTAGGTGATTGTCCTCATTATATCGGAATTCGTTGTAATTGGTGATATTTGAGGAAATCGCCTGGGTTGTTTGCCGGACGACAAATATTTGGTTTTGAAATCTGCTGTTATGCACCAATTTCAAATTGATACATTTGTACGTATATTTTTATAGAGTGAGATATACCTTTTTGAAATTATGTCCATGACATTTACCTATATCAGTGGATGGTTAGGTAAGGAGCATTAAACAGCGGTGTAATTTTTCTTAACCATAGGTACAGTTTTCAACCTACGACACACAGCAAATGAGTTATTAGACTCAAGGGACTTATACAGAGTATTGTATGTTGTCCAGTATCCATGAGGACAGAGGGGTTGGTCCTCGTACTATATTCGGTTTACTTGTGACTTCTCTAGCTCTTAGACAAGTGTTTAATAGAGATACAAGATCTAAGTTTTGAGAAGTTATAGGTATATGAATAAAGTAGAGAACCAGGTAGTGCAAGTATCAGGATTCTTCAAGGTGATCGAAGATGTAGATACTTGTGTATGGTATTCAGTTGATAGTAATGATTAAAAGAACTTGCTTTTCTTTCAGGTTACTCATAATTGGAAGCATTCCTAAGTTGAGTAACGCTGATCGGCCTCCTTCCATTTAGTTGACATGCAATGGAGACAGTTGCATGATTTGAATCTGGTTCAATTAAATCAGTGCCTCTGTTTCTGTATTTGATACAGAACAGTTCATATCTTAACATTGTTAAGGTACGGGGAGTTGTCCGGCTTATGATTAAAACCAGACTCTGGATAACTCAAGGCACGTTTCTGTAATGGCTGTTTGTGGGTTGACCCAGGCTATGACGAGGGTTGACTTTCTACCATCTGGAAGATCAATAGTGATATTGTTCTTGACTCGCCACAGTTTTAAAAGAAATGGATTTTTTCAGAAAACAGTATTGGGAGTATGGTAGAACTGGAAGTGATTCCAAAACCGCAGACGATTACTGAAAATTTGATAAGAACCTAAAAATTCAATCTGGTTTGACATTCCATTGGCCACTCAGGCACCCGAGAGGTACTCCGGTAGCCTCAAGGACGGTGACAGGGTGGTTCTTGTTTACCCAGACTTGTCATTGATGTTGTTCCAGACTGTGAGACCCGGCAGGAGGATGAGTATAGCATCGTTCTAAACTAGCTTTAGAAGTGTACGTTTATATGACTTTGCCAGAGGGTTGTCATAGTCAGTGGGAGCAGCGGAAGCATAGTAGACAAGTGGCTTATATCTATTTATAGACTAAAGCAGATATAGCGGAGATAGATCATCTATTTCTGGTGTGACAGTCATAGGTTTGACTTCATCAAAATAAGGGATGGATCTGTTAAGAAGGTAGTAGGGTGTGATGTCTTGATTTGTGGATGACATACACAGAGTAGGAAGTGAAATTCCTATCCTACGGTCGGTTATACTTTGGTTGTCATACAGTGGTTTCTCAACATAGGATATAGATATAATATCAGACATTCCGGTTACTAGATTTATGTTTTTAAATCTAGATTTGGGTAGTTTCCCAATCTGGATACTTAGACAGCATTCTAAAGGTGTTTTAGAATGGACGACTCCTGGCACGGTAGTATACCTGCAGGTGATGGAGTCACCCTCTCTAAAGGTGTCTTACAGACTAAAGGGGAGAGGGATGTGCATGATTGGCAGATCACTTGCTTAGGCAATTGAGTCAATCATGAGATGTCAAATACCACACCAGATGTTGTTTTTGCAGTAGATGCAATAAGTTGATATTGATCCTATCCTGGAGAAAAATTCGGAAGTAGTTTTAGAACATAAGTGGATGTTCTAGGGATATGATAACATCAGCCTCATTCAGGAGACGGTTATCATTCCAGGCTTCCAAGGTGACCTGGACGGCAGAGTGACTGTTAGAGTTATAGTTTTCCCTCTGACGAGGGGCAGTACTATGGACAGGTGGTCCAGGCGGATACTGAGGCAGGCATGGCGCAGGATAATGATTAAGTTCAGTTGACGATATAGTCTAAGAAGTTTGGATTTGGAGTTCAATTATGAACTAGGTCCCATCAGATATCCAGACACATTCTATGACAGGTATTGCTCTTTTCGGGAGATGGCTTTCTCCGCGAACTTGAGATAAAGAGAGGCATAGAAAGAAACATTTAAGCGGATCCACTCACTGAGGCTATTCCTCGAACGCATTAGTTTCGCAAACGGGTTTTGTGAGACTGATTAGTAGAGGAGTTGGGTGTTCGGTATCACACGGGCTGTGAGTATGCGACATTGCAATAATTAGCCTTGAGTGCAAGTAGGAGATTGTTGGAGATAGTGCCCTCAGAGTTAATTATTGGATCACAGGCACGTGATTGCAAAGATTGAGGGAGGACCTATACCGGTAGGACAGTCTTACTCAAGATGATAGTATGCTATCTGGTTTATCTTTATCATCGTGTACTGTTTTAGGTGACCTTACTGGTCGCTATTACACGTTGATAGAGCCCCTAGGATTCTCGCTTGACTGCCAGCAGTATGATGGCGATCATATACGTGGGAGCTGGGGTCTATAAGCATATCCTTAAAAGGTCCCTAGTCGTGGGAGTTTCGAGACAGGGCATCGATACTCCAGAGTAGACTAGTGTATACAGTCGAGACCCCGACGAGGGACGGTGGCCGGTCTCACAAGCCATTGGTGTCTGTTGGTTCACCTAAGATGTATACAGGTGCTCATTGGGTTATGAGTACACCGGACAGGACTCGCCGGGAACATGCTAGTTGGTCTTATACCTGACGTCAGATAGCAGTTCCCTGGTGACATGTGTACAGGTTAGTTCATCGACCTGAGATCGTCATTTGTCTCGTGTGAGTTCCCACTGTACTTTGATTACTACCCTACCACGCTCAAAGGAGACGTGCAAACAGGTTTTAGTTGGGTACAGTCCCGAGCCACATGGAGGCAGTGAACGGATCTGCAGGGGTTCGTCTCTCTCGGTATTAGGGGGGGTCGCGCTGTTTCTAGGAGAGCCATTACAGGAAGTCCTTGGCCAAGGCAGGAGATTTACTGGTAGGTATTCCAGTAGTATCTCAGGGTGTTCTGGGCTACACTCCGACACGACTTGTACCTCTTTTGGGGGTCTGAATTTTACCAACCCTTAGGCCCGCCATGCGATGCTCATAGACGAACAGACCGGATTGTACGGATATTGTTACTGACAGGCTCAATAGGGTGTCAGGATGAGTTCGCTCATCGACGTCCCTTTTGTTCAATACCTGGTAGCCCGTTACGTATTGCTAATACCTCTGACGTGCTAGTAGTTAAATCCACAACCAAAGTATTGACGAGTCTTTAGAGTCTCCCACAGACCGTTTTCTCAAGTTTCGGGCGAAACGCTGTAGAAGCCGTATGGAGATATGGCAGGGTTCGATCATATGCGTGTGGTATTGCACGGATCATGATCGGATGGATTATACTAGCGGGCTTTGGTTTAAGCCGGATCCTAGTATTGTATAGTGTAGATTTTGTCTCATTGCATTTGTATTCGGTCGCAATACAAATGCGGGTATGTATATATAGTCGCGGGGTTTTCCTGTAATTTATTACAGGATCAGTTTTCTGATGTTGTCAGTTTGCATTCCGTTTCGGCCATTTTCCTTTGTATCTTTCTTTGGCTGAAAATTGGTGTTGATGGGCTTATTTGCAAATGTGCAAATTGGGAAAGTGGAGGGTGATTTTTGTAAGTTGTTGTGACATGATAGGTTCATGATGGTTGTAGCTTCCATTGACTTCTTTGTGTTCATCATTGCTTGCAATGATGGGTTGAGTGATGAGGAGGAGTATGGACTTTGTTGTACTGATATTTCATCATCATCACCCTTTCTCTCTCTTGCATTATTATTGATCCACTCCCTCCCTCACTCTCAATCAAGTAATGGCCGGCCACAACTTGTGAAGGGGGGGCTGTCCAAAATTGGTGTGGGGTTCTTTATCTCTTATGCTTGCAACAAAAACTCTAGAGCCATCACAAAATTCACATCTCCTTTCCCACTTCTAAATGGCAACGTCACAACCCCTACAGACATAGAGATCTACACATAGCCTACAGCATTCTTGGACACGTCGACTCGCCAACTTCGTGCCCGAGTTGCCTCGGTCCAGAGGTGGGAGCCCGTAAAAGAACCCGGCAATGTGGTGCCCTTCCGATGAGGATATGAAGACCGGAGATTCCGTGGGGAGATCGGGATGACGATGAGAAGACCGAAGGACACGGATCGCTCGGTATATCTCTCTACCCCTTCTCTAGTTAGCTAGGATTAGATTAATGGCCCGATCCGGGTTCAAAGTACGCGGTAGCGTCGGTTCTAGTTTATAGAAAAGTTTTTGATTCCGCATTTTGGCCTCGTTCAGACGGCCGGGGCGCTGCCGTGCACTTACACCTGGTAGCCCGTTATGTATGGATAATACCTCTGACGTGCTAATGGTTAAATCCACAGCCAAAGTATTGACGAGTTTTTAGAGCCCCCTACAGACAGTTTCTCAAGTTTCGGGCAAAAAGCTGTAGAGGCCGTATGGAGATATGGCAGGGTTCGATCTTATACGTGCGGTATTGCACGGATCATGATCGGACGGATAATACTAACGGGCTTTGGTTTAAGCCGGATCCTAGTATTGTACAGTGTAGATTTTGTCTCATTGCATTTGTATTCGGTCGGAATACAAATGCGGGTATGTATATACAGTCGCGGGGTTTCCTGTAATTTATTACGGGATCAGTTTTTTGAAGTTGCCAGTTTGCTTTCTGTTTCGGCCATTTTCCTTTGTTTCTTTCTTTGGCTGAAAATTGGTGTGGAGGGGCTTATTTGCAAATGTCTAAATTAGCCAAGTGGAGGGTGGTTTTTGGAAATTGTTGTTTCATGATGGTTGTAGCTTCCATTGACTTCATTTGTTCATCATGACTTGATATGATTAGGTGATGGAGTGGAGATTTGGTTGTGATCATTATTCTTCATGATTATCATTTTCTCTCTCTTGTATTATTGCTTACTCCACTCTCTCTCCTTCTTGAAGCAAGGGGCCGGCCATTCTTAGTGTGGAGTTGTCACAATTTTTGTGGTGTGGCATTTTTGTTTCTCATTTGCTTGCAAAGATTCCTTAGTTCATCTCAAAAGTTCATCTCATCCCTCTACCAGAAAATGGCAACTTCTTATAACCCCATGAGACATAGATTTCTGCGTATAACCTGCAGCATTCTTGGACACGTCGACTCGCCAACTTCGTGCCTGAGTTGCCTCGGTCCAGAGGTGGGAGCCCGTAAAAAAACCCGGCGATGTGGTGCTCTTCCGACGAGGAGATGAAGACCGGAGATTCCGCGGGGAGATCGGGACGACGACGAGAAGACCGAAGGACACGGATCGCTCGGTATATCTCTCTACCCCTTCTCTAGTTAGCTAGCATTAGATTAATGGCCCGATCCGGGTTTTTAGTACGCGGTAGCGCCCGTTTTTAAAGTTAAAGAAAAGTATCGTTTCCGTATTTTTTCCTCGGAAAGACGGCCGGGGCGCTGCCGTGCACTTACAATAAAATAAACACATACACATATTGAAGTAGAAACAAACCAAGTAGCATACTACCATTTTGAGCAAGACTGTTAATACAACTGTGAATATCCCAAGCTTCCATTAAGTAATGTACAAGCTAGTATGATACAATAATGGCCTCTAGGGCATATACACTAACAATCTCCCACTTGCACTAGGGCCATGTACTGGCGTATCGAAGACCTATCATCTCGATCAGCCTCTCAAGCTGTGTCTGAGGGATGGCCGTCGTGAGTGGATCTGCAGTATTATTCTCTAAATCTACTCTCCTCACCTCGATCTCCCGGCGATCTACGATCTCCCTGATCAGGTGGTATCGCCTCAAGATGTGCCTGGACTTCTGATGGGACCTGGGTTCCTTCTCTAAAGCTATAGCGCCATTGTTGTCGCAATACAGCGGTATTGGATCAATAATGGTTGGAACCACCTAAAGTTCTGTGAGGAACTTCTTCATCCAGACAGCTTCTTTTGCGGCATCGCAAGCAGCTATGTACTCCGCTTCCATCGTCGAGTCAGCAACGGTGTCTTGCTTGGAGCTCTTCCAACAAACCGCCCCTCCATTGAGGGTAAAGACATAACCCGACATGGACTTGGATTCATCCTTGTCTCTCTGGAAGATGGAGACAGCAAAGGCCTCGATCTGGAGGTCTTTTCCGCCATACACCAAGAACGTCTCCTTAGACCTTCTCAGGTACTTGAGAATGTTCTTTACTGCTAACCAGTACTTCTCCCCTGGGTTCGACTGATACCGGCTTACAATGCTCAATGCGTATGCTACATCTGGTCTGGTACACAACATTGCATATATTATAGAGCCTACCGCAGAAGCATAGGGTATAGATGACATGCGAGCCCTTTCCAAATCAGTCTTTGGAGACATCTCTTTGGAGAGGGTGATTCCGTGACAAGCCGGTAGGTTACCGCGCTTTGAATCTTCCATACTGAATTGTTTCAGTATGGTGTCGATGTACCTGGACTGTGAAAGTCCCAACATCCTCTTAGATCTATCACAATAGATCTGGATCCCCAGAATGTAGGAGGCATCACCCAGGTCCTTCATGGAGAACCTCTGTGACAAGAACCCTTTGACTGACTGTAGCATAGGAATGTCATTTCCTATTAAGAGAATGTCATCCACGTACAAGACGAGGAATACCACGGTTCTCCTTACAATCTTACTGTAAATGCATGGTTCATCTGGATTTTTGATAAAGTCGAATTCTTTGACAGTATCATCAAAACAGATGTTCCAACTCCGTGATTCCTGCTTGAGTCCATAAATGGACTTAAGCAACTTGCACACTTTACCGCTGCTCCCAATTTGAATGAAACCCTCCGGCTGATCCATATAGACGTACTCTTCCAAATGACCATTTAGAAAAGCCGTCTTTAAGTCCATCTTCCATATCTCATAATCGTGGAAGGCAGCAATGGCAAGAAGGACCCGAATGGATTTGAGCATACCCACTGGAGAAAAGGTTTCGTCATAGTCCAAACCAGGTCTTTGACGAAAACCCTTTGCAACAAGTCTAGCCTTATAGGTTTCAACCTGCCCATCTACACCAATATTCTTTCTAAAGATCCATTTGCAGCCTACGGGTTTTACCCCTTCTGGAGCAATGTCCAAAGTCCAAACTTTGTTGGTGTACATGGACTCCATTTCGGTCCGCATTGCATCCATCCATTTTACCGAGTCGCCGCTCTGAATGGCTTGCTGGAAGCTAGTAGGCTCATCATTTTCAATGATGCAATCCTCTCGATCCCCGTCTATGAGAAAACCTTAGTATCTCTCGGGCGGATGAGACTGCCTACTACTTCTGCAGAGTGGCGTTGGGATGTCCGGTTCTTCTGAAACCTCTGGTTCTACCAAGTTTTCAGTAATAGTTTGCGGTTCTGGAATTTCTTCCAGCTCTATCGCGCTCTCACTTATCTGATTTTCTAAAAATTCAGTTTCCAAGAAGTGGGGATGCTGAGAAACAAAAACCTTTTGTTCCTCTGCGTAATAGAAAAGATACCCCATGGAGTTCTTAGGGTATCCCAAAAACTTACACAGTACTGAGCATGCCTCGAGCTTGTCCGCATGCTGCCTTTTTATAAAAGCTGGACATCCTCATGTCTTAAGGTACTTAAGACAGGGTTTCTTCCCACTCCACATCTGATATGGTGTGGTAGGCACAGTCTTTGTTGGAACCCTGTTCAAAAAATATGCAGCTGATTCTAGTGCATAACCCCAGAAGGATCGTGGTAACTCAGCCTTACTCATCATGGAACGAACCATATCCAATAGAGTTTGATTCCGCCTTTCCGATACACTGTTGTGTTGTGGTGTGTATGGAGGAGTAAGCTGAGAGAGAATTCCATTCTTTTTTAAGTAGCCCAGGAACTCGACAATAAAGTATTCACCACCTTGATCAGATCTCAGTGTCTTGATACTATTGCCTGTTTGCTTTTCCACTTCATTCTTGTATTCCCAGAATTTCTCAAAGGTCTCGGATTTATGCTTCATCAAGAAGACATGTCCATATCTAGAGAAATCATCCATAAAAGTAATGAAATAGGAATAACCACCTCGCGCATGTGTAGACATTGGACCACATACATCGCTGTGTATGAGTCCCTAAAGCTCGTTCGCTCTTACTCCGTGTCCAATGAACAGAGTTTTTGTCATCTTTCCCATGAGACAAAATTGACAAGTAGCATAAGACTGATATTCGAACGGATTCAAATATCCCTCTCTATGTAACTTCATCAACCGTGTTTCAATGATGTGACTCAGTCTACAATGACATAAGAAAGCCTGATTTGTTTCCGGAGACTTTCTTTTAAGTGTGTTCTGGACACTGAAAACTTGAGCTTGATTTAATACGTATATTCTATTTTCTAATGTACCTGACCCAATTAGAACTTGATTTAGGTGGATGTGGACCACATCGCTTACAAATGTAAAACCATATCCTTCCATAGAAAGTAAGGATACAGATATGATATTACAAGCCAGACTAGGTACATACAAACAGTTACGTAGAATCAATATCTGCCCACTTGTCAATCCCAGATGATATTCCCCTACGGATTCTATAAGTCCACGTTACCTCTCCTGGTACTTACGGGCTTGCGGAAAGGATGAAAAACGATTTTTCTAGAGGTGGTAACATGGAATCAAAATACGGATCTTTGTTAAACAACTATCTAACAATCCTAACAAGGTTTTACCTACTCGGTTAGGTAGTTATACCTTAACTTGATCTCCTTCGTCTTCAACTCCTTGCGGTGGTCGGATCGGCCTCACCTCGTCCTCTCCTTGCGCCGAAGATGGATCCACCTGAAAGCTTCTACCTTTGGCTTCACTTCAAACTAGAAGAAACTAGAACACTTGGTTTGCTAAACCTTGTGAACTAGGATGAGTAGAGGAGTGTGTTGGGTTTTATCTCTATGGTTCTTGCTTCTCAACTCATGAGACAAGTGAACCATAGACTGGAGAGAGAGCAAGAGGAAGAAGGAGAGCTCAAGCAAGAGAGCGAAAGCAAATGAGAGAATGAGCAAGTCTTTTGCCATCCAAGCTCTCATAATCCAAAATCATGATAACTCATAATAGTAATTGAGTATTATGTGATGGTTCAAGTCAAAATGGCCATATCATTTCATGCACTCAGTTTGCAAAAATAAATAAGCAAGCAAAAGTCTTTGCCATGAAATGATAGCCATTGTAATGATGGTGGTCAACTAGTCCAACCTAGTCAACCGGTTAACAAAGTCAACAAGTCAACAAAGTCAACCCTTCATCTCAACCATGACACAATAATACTTAATTAATATTATCATTAATCATATTTCTTATTCTTATTAGGGTTTAGCAAAAGTCAATGGTCAACAATCAACAGTCAACAACCCCAATGAGAATCCTCTGCCTCTGTCTCTCTGTTAACTGTGCATACACACCCGCATCCGCGTTCCGAGGAACACGAATACAAACGAGATAAAACCAATCCCAAAACGTACACTAGGATCTGGCTTAAACCAAAGCCCGCAAGTGTTAACTGCCCGGACACTAAACGTGCACAAGTGCACGGATGTGACCGAACTCTGTCGCAAAACCATGCGACCTCTACTCTTTTGCCTAAAGGCGAATGGCTTTCTGTGTGGGACTCTAAAGACTCGACACTACGCTGGCAGTGGATTTAACCACAGACCGCAAGCGGCACTAGCTGTGCGTAACGGTCCCTAGGTAGATGCCGACAAGAAGACTGACGAGGTGAAACCCATCAGAACTCCTGCTGAGCCTGAATGTGACAATCTCCGTACAGTCCGGTGTGTTCGTCTGATAACATCGAATGGCGGGCCTAGGGGGCGGTAAACATCAGTCCTCTAATAGCGGTACAAGTCGTGTCAGAGTGTAGCCCAGAACACCCTGAGATAACACTGGAAACCTACCAGTATATCTCGCTTGCCCTGGCCAGGGACGACTTGTGTAATGGCTCTCCTAGACACAGCGCGATGTCAACCCCCAATACCGGGAGAGACGAATCCTGTCTAACCGTCACTGCCACCAAGTGCTTCGGAACTGCACCCAACTACTACCTGTTTGCACGACTCCTTTGAGCCGTGGTAGGGTAGTAATCTAAGCACAGTGGGAACACACTAGTGGCGAAGTGACAGTGTCAAGTCAGCGGACTAAGCTGTACTCAGGTCACCTGGGAACTGATAACTGACGATAGGTATAGTACCAACCAACAGTTCCTGACGAGTCCTGTCCAGTGTACTCATAACCTAACGAGCACCCGCATACTATCTCAAGAACGACGTACTGACGGCTGTGGGACAGACCGTCTCCCACACTGGGATGAAAAGAGCATACGCTAGTCTACTCCGGAGTATCGATGCCCTGTCTCGATAGTCCTACGACTAGGGACCTGCATAAGGATATGCTTGTGGATTACCCAGCCCCCACTAGTATGACTGCCATCACAACGCTGGTAATCAAGCAAAGATCCTAAGGGTTCCACTAATGTGTATAGGTGATATACTAAAACAAACACATGTACACATTAAAGCAGAAACAAACCAAGTAGCATACTACTATATTAAGCAAGATTGTCTATACAAGGTGAATATCCCAATCTTCCATTAAGTAATATACAAACTAGTATGATACAGTAATGGCCTCTAGGGCATATACACTAACAATCTCCCACTTGCACTAAGGTCATGTACTGGCGTATCGAATACCTATCATCTCGATCAGCCGCTCGAACTGAGTCTGGGGTAAGGCCTTCGTGAGTGGATCAGCAGTGTTATCTTCCATAGAAACTCTCTGAACCTTGATCTCCTGCGACCCACGATCTCCCTGATCAGGTGATACCGCCTCGAGATGTGTCTGGACTTCTGATGGGACCTGGGTTCCTTCGCTAAAGCTATAGCCCCGTTGTTGTCGCAATACAGAGGTATTGGATCAACAATGGACGGAACCACCTGAAGTTCTGTCAAGAACTTCCTTATCCAGACGGCTTCTTTTGCGGTATATGCAGCAGCGATATATTCCGCTTCCATCGTCGAGTCAGCAACGGTTTCCTGTTTGGAACTCTTCCAACACACCGCCCCTCCATTGAGGGTAAAGACAAAACCCGATATGGACTTGGAATCATCCTTGTCACTCTGGAAGCTGGAGTCAGCAAAGGCCTCGATCTGGAGGTTTTTTCCGCCATACACCAAGAACATCTCCTTAGTCTTTCTCTGGCACTTGAGAATGTTCTTTACCGCTATCCAGTGTTTCTCCCCAGGGTTTGACTGATACCGGCTTACCACACTCAGTGCATAAGCTACATCCGGTCTGGTACACAACATCGCATACATTATAGAGCCTACCGCAGAAGCGTAGGGTATAATAGACATGTGATCCCTTTCCAAATCAGTCTTGGGAAACATCTCTTTGGAGAGGGTGATCCCGTGACAAGCCGGTAGATTACCATGCTTGGAATCTTCCATACTGAATCTTTTCAGTATGGTGTCGATGTACCTGGACTGTGAAAGTCCTAATATCCTCTTGGATCTATCACGATGGATCCGGATCCCCAGAATGTAAGAGGCATCACCCAGGTCTTTCATGGAGAACCTGTGTGACAAGAACCCTTTGACAGATTGTAGCATAGGAATATCATTTCCTATCAAGAGAATGTCATCCACGTATAATACGAGGAATACGACAGTTCTTGCTACAAATCTACTATAGATGCATGGTTCATCTGGATTTTTGATAAAGCCAAAATCTTTGACCGTCTCATCAAAATAGATGTTCCAACTCCGCGATGCCTGCTTTAGTCCATAGATGGACTTAAGCAACTTGCACACCTTTCCGCTGCTCCCACTCTGAATGAAACCCTCTGGCTGGTCCATATAAACACACTCCTCTAAATTTCCATTTAGAAAAGCGGTCTTTACGTCCATCTGCCAAATCTCATAATCGTGGAAGGCAGCAATGGCAAGAAGGATCCGAATGGATTTCAGCATAGCTACTGGAGAAAAGGTCTCGTCATAGTCCAAACCAGGTCTTTGACGAAAACCCTTTGCAACCAGTCTAGCTTTATCGGTCTCAACCTGTCCATCTACACCAATCTTCCTTTTGAAGATCCACTTGCATCCTACGGGTTTTACCCCATCTGGAGCAACGTCCAACGTCCATACTTTGTTGGTGTACATGGACTCCATTTCGGTCCGCATTGTATCCAGCCATTTTACCGAGTCAACGCTCTGAATGGCCTGCTGGAAGCTAGTCGGCTCATCACTATCAATGATGTAATCCTCTCTATCCCCGTCTATGAGAAAACCGTAGTATCTCTCGGGCGGATGAGAGTGCCTACTACTTCTGCGGAGCGGCGTAAGAATGTCCTGATCTTTCGAACCCTCTGGTTCTACTAAGCTTTTAGTAATAGCTCGTGGTTCTGGAATTTCTTCCAGTTCTATTGCGCTCCCACTTATCGGTTTTTCCAAAAACCGAGTTTCCAAGAAGTGCGCATGACGAGAAACAAAAACCTTTTGTTCCTCTTCGCAATAGAAGAAATATCCCTTGGAGTTCTTTGGATATCCCACAAACTTACACTGTACTGAGCGTGCCTCAAGTTTGTCCGCATGCTGCTTTTTGACAAAAGCTGGACATCCCCATGTCTTTATGTGATTAAGATAGGGTCTCTTCCCACACCACATCTGATATGGTGTAGTAGGCACAGTCTTAGTTGGAACTCGGTTCAAAAGGTATGCAGCTGATTCTAGTGCATATCCCCAAAATGATCACGGTAACTCAGCGTTACTCATCATGGACCGTACCATATCCAATAGGGTTCGGTTTCGTCTCTCCGATACACCGTTATACTGCGGAGTGTATGGAGGAGTAAGCTGAGAGAGAATTCCATTCTCTTTTAGGTAATCCAGAAACTCGGCACTTAAGTATTCACCACCTCGATCAGATCTTAGTGTCTTGATACTTTTGCCTGTTTGTTTTTCTACATCATTCTTATATTCCTGGAATTTTCCAAAGGCTTCGGATTTATGTTTCATTAAGAAGACATATCCGTACCTTGAAAAGTCATCCGTAAAAGTAATGAAGTAAGAATAACCGCTTCGTGCATGCGTAGACATTGGACCGCACACGTCGCTGTGTACGAGTCCCAAGAGCTCGCTCGCTCTTACTCCGTATCCAGTGAACGGAGTCTTTGTCATCTTTCCTTTAAGACAAGATTGACAACTTGCATATGATTGATATTTGAACGGATCCAAATATCCTTCTGTATGTAACTTCGTCAATTTTCTCTCATTGATGTGACCCGGTCTACAATGCCATAAGAAAGCCTGATTTGTTTCCGGAGACTTTCTTTTGTGTGTATTCTGGACACTGAAAATCTGTGGTTGGTTTAATACGTATATACCATTGCTTAATGAACCTGACCCAATCAAAACTTGATTAAGGTGAATGTTTACAACATTACTTACAAATGCAAATTCATAACCTTCTTTAGATAATAAAGATACAGAAATGATATTACAAGTTGCATTGGGTACAAAATAGCAATTACGCAAAACCAAAACGTGTCCATCTGACAACCCCAGGTGATAGCTGTAAGTGCACGGCGGCGCCCCGGCCGTCAATCCGACGGCCAAATGCGGAAGCGGTGATAAACTTAAATTTTTCTTGAACTGGCAAACCGCCGCGCACTAATACCCGGATCGAACCATTAATTAGTCCTAGCTAACTATAAGATGGGAAAGAGATATACCGACGATCCAAGTCCTCCGGTCTTCTCATCATCGTCCGGATCTCCTGCGGAATGTCCCGTCTCCTCCTCGTCGCCGGAAGTGCACCACATCGCCTACATCGTTTACGGGCTCCCACCTCAATGCCGAGGCAACTCGGGCACGAAGCCGGCTACTCGACTGCCCAAGGTTCGCTGTAGAATGTGTAGTGAAGAAGTCTCATTTTTGGGGTTGTGGAATTGCCTTTGTGGTGGAGGAAAAGGAACTTAACTCTTGAGATGGAAAGATGAGGGAATTTTTGGAGCAACAAGAGAACAACCAAAAATTACCCACCCCAAGCCAATTGGCAGCCCCCTATATGGCCGGCCCATGTAGGGAAAGGAAAAGAGGGAAAAGTCAAGGGGGAGGTGACCATATGAAAAAATGCAAGAGAGAGAGAGAGGAATGGTTATCATATGTAATAATCACAAGATAAACTCAACACTCAACACCACCATCATCACCTCACAAAGTCCAACCATCATGAACCATGATGACTCAAAAAGTCAAGCTATCATGAAATGATCAAGTCAAAAAGGTCAAGGTATGGTGCTCATCATGATACAAGAATATACAAAGAACCCCTCCACAAATACTTATTTGCAACAATGCAAATAAGCCCTCCTCCACCAATCTTCGGCCAATGAACGGAACAATGGAAATCGGCCGAAACGGAAAGCAAACTGGCAACTCCAGAAAACTGGTCCCGTAATAAATTACAGGAAAACCCCGATACTGTGCATACACACCCGCATCTGTATTTCGACCGAAATACAAATGCAAAGAGACAAAATTCACACTGTACTATACTAGGATCCGGCTTATACCAAAGCCGGCTAGTAATATCCGTTCGATCCTGATCCGTGCAATACCGCACGTATCTGATCGAACCTTGCCATATAACCATACGGCCTATAGTACAAACTGTCCGATCCCGATCCGTGCAATACCGCACGTATCTGGTCGGACCTTGCCATATCTCCATACGGCCTCTACAACCTTTCGCCCGAAAGCTGAGTAACTGAATGTGGGGGACTCTAAAGACTCATCAACACCTTGGTTGTGGATTTAACCACTAGCACGTTAGAGGTATAAGCCAATACATAACGGGCCACCAGGTATTGACCAAAAGGGACGTCTGTGAGCGAACTCAGCCTGACTCCCTACTGAGCCTGTCAGTGACAATATCCGTACAGTCCGGTCCGTTCGTCTATGAGCATCGCATGGCGGGCCTAGGGGGTTGGTAAAAGTCAGACCCCCAAAAGCGGTACAAGTCGTGTCGGAGTGTAGCCCAGAACACCCTGAGATACTACTGGAATACCTACCAGTAAATCTCCTTGCCTTGGCCAAGGACTTTGTGTAATGGCTCTCCTAGACACAGCACGACCTCACCCCCAATACCGGAAGAGACGAACCCCTGAAGATACGCTCACTGCCTCCATGTGGCTCGGGACTGTACCCAACTAAAACCTGTTTGCACGACTCCTTTGAGCCGTGGTAGGGTAGTAATCAAAGTACAGTGGGAACTCACACGAGACAAATGACGATCCCCAGGTCGATGAACTAACCTGCACACATGTCACCAGGGAACTGCCATCTGACGTCTGGTATATGACCAACTAGCATGTTCCCGGCGAGTCCTGTCCGGTGTACTCATAACCCAATGAGCACCTGTATACATCTTAGGTGATCCAACTGACACCAGTGGCTTGTGAGACCGGCCACCGCCCCTCGTCGGGGTCTCGACTGTATACACTAGTCTACTATGGAGAATCGATGCCCTGTCTCGAAACTCTCACGACTAGGGACCTTTTAAGGATATGCTTATAGACCCCCAGCTCCCACTTATATGATCGCCCTCATACTGCTGGTGGTCAAGCAAGAATCCTAGGGGCTCTATCAACGTGTAATAGCGACGTATCAGGTCACTTAAAACAGTACACGATGATAAAGGTAAACCAGATAGCATACTATCATCTCGAGTAAGACTGTCCTACCGGGATAGGTCCTCCATCAATCATTACAATCACGTACCTGTGACCTAATAATTGACTCTGAGGGCACTATCTCCAACAATCTCCCACTTGCACTCAAGGCTAATTATTGCGATGTCGCATACTCACAGCCCGTATGATACCGAACACCCAACTCCTCTACTAGTCAGTCTCACAAAGCTATTTTGCGAAACTATTGCGTTCGAGGAATAGCCTCAGTGAGTGGATCCGCTTTGATGTCTCTTTCAATGTCTCTCTATATCTCAAGTTCGCGGAGAAACCCATCTCCCGAAATGAGCAATACCTGTCTTAGAATGTGTCTGGATGTCTGATGGGACATAGCTCATAAATGAACTCCAAATCCAAACTTCTTAGACTGTATCGTCAACTGAACTTAATCAGTATCCTGCGCCATGCCTCCCTCAGTATTGCCTTGGACCAACTGTCCAAAATACTGCCCCTCATCAGAAGGAAAAACTATAACTCTGACAACCTGCTTGTCGTCCACGTCACCTTGGAAGCCTGGAATGGTAACTGTCTCCTCATCGAGGCTGTCGTTATCATATCCCTAGAACATCCACTTATGTTCTAAAACTGCTTCCGACTGTTTCTCCAGGATTGGATTAATGTCAACTTATTGCATCTAGTGCAAGAACAATGTCTGGTGTGGTACTTGACATCTCATGATTGACTCAATTGCCTAAACAAGTGATCTGTCAATCATGCACATCCCTCTCCCCTTTAGTTTATAAGACACCTTTAGAGAGGGTGACTCCATCTTCTGCAGGTACACTACCGTGCATGGAGTCGTCCATTCTAAATACTCTTAGAATGCTGTCTAAGTACCCTGATTGGGAAACCACCCAAATCTAGATCTAAAACCATAGATCTAGTAACCAGTTTGTCTTATATAATGTCCAAGTCCCATATGGAGAAACTACTGTGTGACGACCAAAGTATAACCGATCGTAGTATAGGAGTTTCTTTTCCTATTCTGTGTATGTCATCCAAATACCAGGATATCACACCCTACTACCTTCTCAACAGATCCATCCCCTACTCTGATGAAGTCAAACCTATGACTGTCACATCAGAAATAGATGATCTATCTCCGCTATATCTGCTTTAGTCTATAAATAGACATAAGCCACCTGTCCACCAATGCTTCCGCTGCTCCCACTGACTACGACAACCCTCTGGCAGAGTCATATAGACGTACACTTCTAAAACTAGTTTAGAACGACGCTATACTCATCCTCCTGCCGGGTCTCACAGTCTGGAACAATAGCAATGGTAAGTGTGGGTAAACAAGAACTTCCCTGTCACCGTCCTTGAGGCTACCGTAGTACCTCTCGAGTGCCTGAAGTTACCCACCGCATCTGCGGAGTGGCCAATGGAATGTCAAACCGGATTGAATCTTTAGGTTCCTTATCAAATCTTCAGTAATCGTTTGTGGTTCTGGAATCACTTCCAGTTCTACCATACTCCCACTACTGTTTTCTGAAAAAATCCATTTTTAATAAAACTGTGGCGAGTGTAGAACAATATCGCTATTGTTCATCCAGATGGTAGAAAGTCAACCCTCGTCATAGCCTGGGTCAACCCACAAACAGCCATTACAGAAAACGTGCCTTGAGTTATCCAGAGTCTGGTTTTAAGCATAATCCGGACAACTCCCCGTACCTTAACATCGTTAAGATATGAACTGTTCTATATCCAATATAGAATCAGAGGCACTGATTTATTTGAACCAGATTCAAATCATGCAGCTGTCTTCAGTGCATGTCAACTAAATGGAAGAAGGCCGATCAGCGTAACTCAACTTAGGAATGCTTCCAATTATGAGTAACCTGAAAGAGAAGCAAGTTCTCTTAATCATTACTATCATCTGAATACCATACACAAGTATCTACATCTTCGATCTCTTTGAAGAATCCCGATACTTGCTACACCTGGTTCTCTACTCTATTCAAATACCTATAACTTCTCAAAATTCGGACCCTGTGTTTCCGCGAAACACTTGTCTAAAAACTAGAGAAGTCATAAGTAAACCGAATATAGTACGAGGACCAACCCCTCTGTCCTGATGGACCCTGGACAACATACAATACTCTGTATAAGTCCCTTGAGTCTGAAAACTCATTCACCGTGTGTCGTAGGTTGAAAACTGTACTTATGTTTAAGAAGAATTACACCGCTGTTTAATGCTCCTTACCTAACCATCCACTGATATAGGTAAATGTCGTAGACATAATTTCAGAAAGGTATATCTCACTCTATGAAAATAGACGTACAGATATATCAATTTGAAATTGGTGCATAACTGCGGATATTCAAAACCAAATATTTGCCGACCGGCAAACTACCCTGGTGACTTCCTCAAATATCACCGACTACAACGAATCCTGATATAATGAGGATGATCACCCAATTCCCAATAACTTACTCCCACTCATCATCTGTAAAACCATACAGATGTGAGAATCATACCTGGTAAATACATACCCTGGAGCAAGTGTCTAATCGGGAAATCAGTTTTCCTTTAACTGTACACAGTGAAACTGAAACATTGAAATGTTTCGATGGGGTATCCTGGTATTCCTAGTAATGCCTCTTCCAGATTCACGACTGTAACCGTATAATTCTTTGCCACCTCTCCAAATCCCTTCATATGTCTTTAGTCTTTACCTTCTGCACACCCCTTTAGGCCAAATGGTTTTCTTCCTTCCCCACCGTTCGGCACCAGCCTATGGTTTGGAAGAAGACTATCCAATAAGCATAATGGGTGTACTGTCCCAATCCTAGGAACACTCGCAATGAGAGAGGGTGAAGATAAAAGACAACCGAATAAACCTTATTCCTATTTCTCCTGGACCAGAATCCATCCCCGAACTGGAACAAATTCCTTTCGAGTTCGTATATAACCATACGATGGAGTATCCAATAAACTGTGGATCTTCGTATTGATACGGAGTGTCCTGGAGAAATTCAAAGGTGATTTAGGATTGGCGAAGGAATACTTGGTTTGGTCGTGAATATCTGTTGCAATTTACTTTGCCCTCTTACTAATCCCTTACTTTGTCTGAACTTAATACCTTCTGTACACCATCGTTATGCTAATTGGTTTTCTTCATTCCCTACCGGTCGGCACCAGCCTAAGGTTTGGAAGAAGACAATCCAATTTGCGTAATAGGTGTACTACCCCTAAACCAAGGAGTACTCGTAACCTGAGAGAGGGTAAAAGGAAAAGACAACTGAATAATCCTATCCGTTTTCTCCAGAACCTGAAACCATCCTCGAATAAATTCTTTCGAGTTCGTATCTAACCATACGATGGTTTTGTCCAATGGAAGTGGACGTTCGTAGTAATACGGGGTGTCCTGGAGAAAAGGGTAAAAGTGGGAGTGGCAATGAGGTTTGCAACTTTGACAATCCAAAAGCCAGTGTTTAAGAAGGTTCGCTTAATTTGGTCACTGAGTCATAGTCTTAGGGTCGGGTCAATGGTCGCTGCCAAAGAGAGAGAGAGAAAAGAAACACTCAGCGTGCACTCTAACCTAGATCAGAATGGTTACCAATTTATCTAATCTGGAAACCTCCCACTGTACCTCAAATTCTTCTCCAAACCTAAAAGAAGAATTAGTCGGGGTCACCCGAGGAGTATACCAACTCATCAGTGGGAATCGGGATCCAACTATCATCGCATGATAACGTGACGGAATCCGCTTACGTCAACACACTCCAAAAGGTATGCGCATATCTGGCAAGTTTCAGTTCTTTTGAAACTCCCGATGTGATTTTTGCCCCATGCTCTTATGACCTTGACGAAGGCCAACAAATCATAAGTCACATGTCAAGTTCTACCCGTCATTCTCCAGGTTGATTTGAACCCACCCGCACAAGCCCTTGACGAAGGCCAACAAGGCTATACGATTGTCCCAAACCAACGTATCTATCTATGCTGCAGAAAGGCAACAAGCAGCTACCATACACTATGCCTTGACGAAGGCCAACAAACATCGCATGAATACTACGTGCTACCCGTCTGAAACGACGGAGGGCTACAAATGGTTTCTGGCGAAAACCTTTAACGTAGTGAACTTGATATCGTTGAAGGAACTGATAGCTTTTAAAAATATAGTGACGAAAACCGTTGCTAAAGAGGTCACTCCCGATGAAGGGATCTCGGCTCTTTCCCTGTAGAATGAGGTGCAGGATATTCCAACTGAATACCACGGTGCAAAGCAAAAGTAATTGGCTATAGTGAAGTCATTGCCCTGACGCAAACTTTTTGTCCAAGGGGTCACTCCCGGTGAAGGGATCTCAGCCCTTGCCTCGTCGACTGAGGAGCAGGATATTCCAACTGAATACCACGATGCAAAACAAAAGTGAACGTCCTTGCAATAACAGCTTTTTGAAAAGTGTTCCAACAACATCATATTAGGTTTGTTTTTAACTTGCATTGATCCGAATCAACGCAGTCCCATCAATTGATCACACCACAAAGAACGAAAATATACTGATGTACGTATATGCCATCCGCATTCGCCACTGGGTCCCGTCATTACCCGTTAGGTTAGCTAACTAACGACAGAGCGGGGACTGGACTAGCGCGGATGTAAAACATATACAACATCTACTAATATATATACCAATATATTATATTCGCTCAAGGCGTGAATAAAATGCAACATCACAGAGAATGAACAGCATCACAGAAACAATACAGATATCTGGGATCCCCGGGTTTCACAGAGCCGCTGAAAACCCGACGTTCCCCTGGTCGTGTGGATAGCCTGTGCAATGAAATCCTAGACCCCTACGGGCGCGGCAAATCACCCGCCAAAACCTGAAGCGAGGCAGCCCCCTTCAGCGCCGTGAATGGACCACCCAGCACTTCACGGAATCCGGTAACTTGGGCACCTCTCCTGGGTCAACCTGTACCCCCTACGAGTGCGGCGAATGGCCCGCCAATCCCAGAGTGAAGCCCCCTCCGTCTCAATGCCATGAGATGCGGGCTTGTTGCCCTCTAGAACCCGGCTATCCGTGCACCCCTCCGCGGGGCAATCCTAGTACAGAAAGTAAAATAGACATACACCGGGTACATCGACCGCAACCTGGCCATGTCCCAAAATAATAATACAAACAGGCAGTGACGGCAGTCCACATGTCGGACGCTCGCCCCGCAATATCAAATGTACATAATACAACAGAACTGTACTAGCATTGCATCCAGGCTATCCCCCACGACCGATCCGCAACATCACAGCAAAAACAGAACATCAACGTGAAAGTCACGTTCGCAAATCCGTCTAACCGGGCTATAGCAGTTAGACCGGATTTACCGATCAAGTGACATTCACGGTCGCAGATATAATGTAAATACTGTGAAATAATGTGTTTAAAATATCCGATCGATCAAAAAAATAACAAGTGGGCCCCAAAGGAATACTGTAGCACTCACAGAAATAATTGGCCCAAAATTAATATTCCAAAACCCACATTTTAAGCCCAGAAAGCCTCTGTAAAAAATTGGTGCAGGGATCCCCACAGTGTGCGGCAGAACAGCGGCGGGAATGGGGTATCTGCGGCGGTTCCGCGCTCCCACTGTGGATTCACTTCATCGAATTTTTACAGAGATCTTAGATTTTCCAGTACATCAATATTTTACAATCTGAAAAATTTTTGGACACCAAAAAATCTTAACAGAAAACTGATGTGAGCTAAAATTGGAATTTTGGAATTTCGGTCGATCGGAACTCAAAAACACATCAAACAAAGCTAGACTAAGTTAATGGCGAGGCTCTGATACCACTGTAAGTGCACGGCGGCGCCCCGGCCGTCAATCCGACGGCCAAATGCGGAAGCGGTGATAAACTTAAATTTTTCTTGAACTGGCAAACCGCCGCGCACTAATACCCGGATCGAACCATTAATTAGTCCTAGCTAACTATAAGATGGGAAAGAGATATACCGACGATCCAAGTCCTCCGGTCTTCTCATCATCGTCCGGATCTCCTGCGGAATGTCCCGTCTCCTCCTCGTCGCCGGAAGTGCACCACATCGCCTACATCGTTTACGGGCTCCCACCTCAATGCCGAGACAACTCGGGCACGAAGCCGGCTACTCGACGTGCCCAAGGTTCGCTGTAGAATGTGTAGTGAAGAAGTCTCATTTTTGGGGTTGTGGAATTGCCTTTGTGGTGGAGGAAAAGGAACTTAACTCTTGAGATGGAAAGATGAGGGAATTTTTGGAGCAACAAGAGAACAACCAAAAATTACCCACCCCAAGCCAATTGGCAGCCCCCTATATGGCCGGCCCATGTAGGAAAAGGAAGAGAGGGAAAAGTCAAGGGGGAGGTGACCATATGAAAAAATGCAAGAGAGAGAGAGAGGAATGGTTATCATATGGAATAATCACAAGATAAACTCAACACTCAACACCACCATCATCACCTCACAAAGTCCAACCATCATGAACCATGATGACTCAAAAAGTCAAGCTATCATGAAATGATCAAGTCAAAAAGGTCAAGGTATGGTGCTCATCATGATACAAGAATATACAAAGAACCCCTCCACAAATACTTATTTGCAACAATGCAAATAAGCCCTCCTCCACCAATCTTCGGCCAATGAACGGAACAATGGAAATCGGCCGAAACGGAAAGCAAACTGGCAACTCCAGAAAACTGGTCCCGTAATAAATTACAGGAAAACCCCGATACTGTGCATACACACCCGCATCTGTATTTCGACCGAAATACAAATGCAAAGAGACAAAATTCACACTGTACTATACTAGGATCCGGCTTATACCAAAGCCGGCTAGTAATATCCGTTCGATCCTGATCCGTGCAATACCGCACGTATCTGATCGAACCCTGCCATATAACCATACGGCCTATAGTACAAACTGTCCGATCCCGATCCGTGCAATACCGCACGTATCTGGTCGGACCTTGCCATATCTCCATACGGCCTCTACAACCTTTCGCCCGAAAGCTGAGTAACTGAATGTGGGGGACTCTAAAGACTCATCAACACCTTGGTTGTAGATTTAACCACTAGCACGTTAGAGGTATAAGCCAATACATAACGGGCCACCAGGTATTGACCAAAAGGGACGTCTGTGAGCGAACTCAGCCTGACTCCCTACTGAGCCTGTCAGTGACAATATCCGTACAGTCCGGTCCGTTCGTCTATGAGCATCGCATGGCGGGCCTAGGGGGTTGGTAAAAGTCAGACCCCCAAAAGCGGTACAAGTCATGTCGGAGTGTAGCCCAGAACACCCTGAGATACTACTGGAATACCTACCAGTAAATCTCCTTGCCTTGGCCAAGGACTTTGTGTAATGGCTCTCCTAGACACAGCACGACCTCACCCCCAATACCGGGAGAGACAAACCCCTGAAGATACGCTCACTGCCTCCATGTGGCTCGGGACTGTACCCAACTAAAACCTGTTTGTACGACTCCTTTGAGCCGTGGTAGGGTAGTAATCAAAGTACAGTGGGAACTCACACGAGACAAATGACGATCCCCAGGTCGATGAACTAACCTGCACACATGTCACCAGGGAACTGCCATCTGACGTCTGGTATATGACCAACTAGCATGTTCCCGGCGAGTCCTGTCCGGTGTACTCATAACCCAATGAGCACCTGTATACATCTTAGGTGATCCAACTGACACCAGTGGCTTGTGAGACCGGCCACCGCCCCTCGTCGGGGTCTCGACTGTATACACTAGTCTACTATGGAGAATCGATGCCCTATCTCGAAACTCTCACGACTAGGGACCTTTTAAGGATATGCTTATAGACCCCCAGCTCCCACTTATATGATCGCCCTCATACTGCTGGTGGTCAAGCAAGAATCCTAGGGGCTCTATCAACGTGTAATAGCGACGTATCAGGTCACTTAAAACAGTACACGATGATAAAGGTAAACCAGATAGCATACTATCATCTCGAGTAAGACTGTCCTACTGGGATAGGTCCTCCATCAATCATTATAATCACGTACCTGTGACCTAATAATTGACTCTGAGGGCACTATCTCCAACAATAGCCCCACACGGATTCAGCATCCATGCCAGCTCCGTTTGCAACTCTGAGGGTCATATCACCTGCCTTCAAAACCCTATGCTTTCTCAATGCTTGCAAAGAATTACAGATATGAGATCCTGATCCGGTATCCAGTACCTAGGAAGTAGAGTTTATTGATAGACAGTTTTCAATAACATACACACCTGAAGCTGAAGCCGCAACTTGCTTCAGATCCTGTGTTCTGGCCTTCCAAACCCTGCAATCTTTCTTCCAGTGTCCACTCTTGTGATAGTAAAAGCACTCTTCCTTTCCCATAAGCTTCCCCGCTACCTTTGTTGCTTTTGCCTTTCCCTTCGTATCCACTTTACTAACACTGCCCCTTGGTTTGGCGGGGGCTTTCTTCTTCTTTCCCTTGGCTTTCGCCTTGGACCTAGAAGAGGAAGATCCTCCTACAAACAAAGTGGATGTTTCCCTACCTTTTTGTAGGGTGCCCTCTGCACTCCTCAGCATGTTGAGGAGTTCTGAAAGTTCAACTTCCTTTTCTTGCAAGTTGAAGTTCAGGATAAACTGGGCGTAAGTGGAAGGAAGGGACTAGAGAATCAAGTTCATGTAGAGCTCGTTCTCTAACGTGGTCCCTAGGTCCGCGAGCTCCTCAATGAAGCCAATCATCTTAAGCACGTGTTCCGCTACCGATGATCCGACGGCCAATCTTGCCGAAAACAGCTTTTTCGAGACCTCGTATCTGGCGATACGAGGTTGCTCTCCATACAGTTCTTTTGTATGGAGAAATATGGATTCAAGGTACATATTCTCGTGCCTCCTCTGATGTTCATTGTCCATAGAGGCAAGCACGAGGCACTTGGCCTTCGCGCAATCGATTTCCCAGGTCTTACGGATTTCCTTATCCGCGATGCTGGTTTTGGGACCGGGACAGGGGGAGCTTTGGTGGTAAGGAGATACCCCAACTTGTCATAAGTGATTGCCATTTTGACATTCCTGAGCCAATCATTGTAATTTGGCCCTGTCAGTATGTTTTTATCTAGTAGTAACTTAAGTCCGGTCATGATGTTTGGTCGCTGCAATTAGGAGAGAGAGAAGAAACACTTTAGCATGATGCTCTTGCAAATTTAGAGTGGTTTTTAATTTGTCTAAACAGGATGGCTCCCACTGTCTCTCGAATCCCTCCTCAAACCAAAAAGGAAGAATTAGTCAGGATCAATCTCACCGTACAATACTTGCTTAACTGTTCAGCCAGGCTAGTGTCGGTATTTCGAGGGAGGTTTTCCAACGCTTTCACGAAGTTCCTTAATTAAATAACTTCTTTTCCCTGGGGGCATAGCCCCGCTAACACCTTTCTAGACACCTACTTGGTTTATAGCATTGATCGTTAAGTGAGAAATTTCCCGAGGAGTAGCATATACTCATAGTAGGATCGGGATCCAAATATCACCGCGTGACAAAACTGAAGGAATCCTACCAGAATCATCACACTCCAAATGGTATGCAGTGCTAGCAAGTTTCAGTTCTTTTGAAACTCCCAATGTGGATTTTTTTTGCCCCATGCTCTTATGACCTTGACTTTGGCCAAAATATCATAAGTCACATGTCAAGTTCTACCCGTCATTCTCCAGGTTAATTTGAACCCACCCGTACCTACCCTTGACTTTGGCCAACATGGCAGTACGACTGTCCGAAACCAACACATCTATCTATGCTGCACATGAATACCCAATAGCTACCAATCACTATGCCTTGACTTTGGCCAACATACATAGCTTGAATACTTATTGACCATTCATGTGAAACGACGGAGGGCTACGAATGATTTTGGCGAAACCGTGAATGTAGTGAACTTGATATAATCGAAGGAACGGGATAGCTTTCAAAAAGGAGTGGTTCATGCTCCGCATTTAAAATTTGGTTTTGAAAAGAACCGAGTGGTTTTGAAAGTGTTCCAACGACTTTTACTTGGTTTATTTTTCTTGCATTAATTTTAATGCGTCCCATCATTTAATCCTACCATTGCAGAAAACAACAAAAATATGACGTACGCTTATGCCATTCGCATTCGCCATGGGGGCCCGTCATTACCCGTTAGGTTACTTAACTAACGACAGAGCGGGGGCTGGACTAGCGCGGATGCAAAACATAAGCAACGCCTAAATAGATATCATAAATAGATATACACATTCGTCACATGCAATGATAGCCATTCCAGATCACAGATGAACACATTGGATATACTAGGAATCCGCAATCCGTACGAGCCTGTAATGAAGAGCGGATTACACGGTCGCGATGAATAGCCAATACCTCACCCTAGACCCCTACGGGTGCGGCAAACTACCCGCCATGTACCCGAAGCGAAGCAACCTCCCTCAACACCGTGAGTAGGCCACTCGGCACTTCGAAATACCCGGTAGTTTGTGCACCCCACCTTGGGTCTATCCTAGGAGCAAAAACAGTAAAAGAAATTATACAATGACGGCTACAACCCCATCCCGGTTGTGCGGCCATATAAATAATATTACATCAATTAAAAATTTACATGAATTGAAAGAAAAAGAAAACTCTCATCTCATAACCCCCCGGCTATTCATCCGCGACAATCCAATGAATTCATATACACATACCATCAACATTACAGATCACAGATATGTATAACCCCCACTAATCGACGTATAGCGATTAGCAGACGTTCAATACATATATCACATCACTGATATAACCCGTTAGCTTCAGTCTTTAGAAGTTCAATCAAAATATGGATTTTTAGGCCCCAAAAACAAATTTTTCTTTCTGGAAAATCTGGGCAGAAAAATCATATTGTAAAAATCCCAAAACACCCCCAGAAACACACTGCAGGAAATTTATGCCACTGCCGAGTCAACTTGGCCGCGGATCCGCGGCGGGAGCATGCTCCTGCCGCGGTTCCGCAGCGCTTTGACCGAGCCAGTGGACCAAATTTCTTGGGTGTATTTTAAAAAGCCTGAGTCGATTTTTGGTGCAAGATTTATTATTTTTTGAACAGAATACAGAATCGTCAGAAACTTGATTTTTCGGGTTCGTTTCGCGACTTTTTCTCCGATCGAACTTCTAGTTACTTTGTTAACATGTTAAATAGTGTTTAACTAGGCTCTCATACCACTGTAAGTCCACGTTACTTCTCCCGGTACTTACGGGCTTGCGGAAAGGATGAAAAACAATTTTTCTAGTGGTGGTAACATGGACTCGGATCTTTGTTAAACAACTATCTAACAATCCTAACAAGAGTTTTACCTACTCGGTTAGGTGGTTATACCTTAACTTGATCTCCTTCGTCTTCAACTCCTTGCGGTGGTCGGATCGGCCTCACCTCGTCGTCTCCTTGCGCCGAAGATGGATCCACCTGAAAGCTTCTACCTTTGGCTTCACTTCAAACTAGAAGAAACTAGAACACTTGGTTTGCTAAACCTTGTGAACTAGGATGAGTAGAGGAGTGTGTTGGGTTTTATCTCTATGGTTCTTGCTTCTCAACTCATGAGACAAGTGAACCATAGACTAGAGAGAGAGCAAGAGGAAGAGGGAGAGCTCAAGCAAGAGAGGGAAAGCAAATGAGAGAATGAGCAAGTCTTTTGCCATCCAAGCTCTCATAATCCAAAATCATGATAACTCATAATAGTAATTGAGTATTATGTGATGGTTCAAGTCAAAATGGCCATATCATTTCATGCACTCATTTTGCAAAAATAAACAAGCAAGCAAAATTCTTTGCCATGAAATGATAGCTATTGTAATGATGGTGGTCAACTAGTCCAACCTAGTCAACCGGTCAACAAAGTCAACAAGTCAACAAAGTCAACCCTTCATCTCAACCATGACACGATAATACTTAATTAATATTATCATTAATCATATTTCTTATTCTCATTAGGGTTTAGCAAAAGTCAATGGTCAACAGTCAACAGTCAACAACCCCATTGAGAATCCTCTGCCTCTGTCTCTCTGTCAACTGTGCATACACACCCGCATCCGCGTTCCGAGGAACACGAATACAAACGAGATAAAACCAATCACAAAACGTACATTAGGATCTGGCTTAAACCAAAGCCCGCTAGTGTTAACTGCCCGGACACTAAACGTGCATAAGTGCACGGATGTGACCGAACCCTATCGCAAAACCATGCGACCTCTACTCTTTTGCCTAAAGGCGAATAGCTTTCTGTGTGGGACTCTAAAGACTCGACACTACGCCGGCAGTGGGTTTAACCACAGACCGCAAGCGGCACTAGCTGTGCGTAACGCTCCCCAGGTAGATGCCGACAAGAAGACTGACGAGGTGAAACCCATCTGAACTTCTGCTGAGCCTGAATGTGACAATCTCCGTACAGTCCGGTCTGTTCGTCTGATAACATCGCATGGCGGGCCTAGGGGGCGGTAAACGTCAGTCCCCTAATAGCGGTACAAGTCGTGTCGGAGTGTAGCCCAGAACACCCTGAGATAACACTGGAAACATACCAGTATATCTCGCTTGCCCTGGCCTGGGACGACTTGTGTAATGGCTCTCCTAGACACAGCGCGATGTCAACCCCCAATACCGGGAGAGACGAATCCTTTCTAACCGTCACCGCCTCCAAGTGCTTCGGAACTGCACCCAACTACTACCTGTTTGCACGACTCCTTTGAGCCGTGGTAGGGTAGTAATCTAAGCACAGTGGGAACACACTCGAGGCGAAGTGACAGTGTCAAGTCAGCGGACTAAGCTGTACTCATTTCACCTGGGAACTGATAACTGACGATAGGTATAGTACCAACCAACAGTTCACGACGAGTCTTGTCCAGTGTACTCGTAACCTAACGAGCACCCGCATACTATCTCAAGTACGACGTACTGACGGCTGTGGGACAGACCGTCTCCCACACTGGGATGAGAAGCGCATACGCTAGTCTACTCCAGAGTATCGATGCCCTGTCTCGATAGTCCTACGACTAGGGACCTGCATAAGGATGTGCTTGTGGATTACCCAGCCTCCACTAGTGTGACTGCCATCACAACACTGGTAATCAAGCAAAGATCCTAAGGGCTCCACTAATGTGTATAGGTGATATACTAAAACAAACACATGTACACATTAAAGCAGAAACAAACCAAGTAGTATACTACTATATTGAGCAAGATTGTCTATACAAGGTGAATATCCCAAGCTTCCATTAAGTAATATACAAACTAGTATGATATAGTAATGGCCTCTAGGGCATATACACTAACAGATTCAACGTCCACGCTCATTCCGTTCGCAACTCTGAGAGTCATATCACCTAACCTGATAACTCTACGGTTTCTCAAAGCCTGTAATGAATTACAGATATGAGATCCTTATCCGGTATCTAGTACCCAGGAAGTAGAGTTAATTGACATACTGTTTTCTATTACAAACACACCGGAAGCCGAAGCCACAACATGCTTCGAATCCTGGCTACTGGCTTTCCAAGCCCTGCAATCCTTCTGCAAATGTCCTTTCCCGTAACAATAGGGACGTCTCTCCTTCCCTATATCTAGTCCCGAAACATTTGCCCTTCCCTTTCCTTCTACCTCCCTGACACCGCATATCGGCTTTGTGGAGATCTTCTCCTTTTCACTCATTGCTTTCGCCTTGGATGTAGAAGAGGAAGATCCCCCATTAAGCAGAGCGGGTGTCGCCCTGGTTTTCTTCAGGGTGTAAGTAGATGGTAGAGACTGTAGAATCAAGTCAGTATGTGACTCGTTCTTCAACGTGGTCTTCAGGTCCGTGAGCTCATCAATATAGCTAGTCACTGTAAGGACGTTGTCCCCTATAGATGACCCGATAGCCAACCTCGCTTGAAGCAATTCTTTCGAGGTCTCATATCTTGCGATACAAGATTGCTCTCTATATGAATCTTTGTATGGAGGAAGACAGAAACTAAGTCCATCTTCTTGTGCTGCCTCTGGTATGCACCATCAACTGAGGCCAACACGAGGAACTTGGCATTCGCACAGTCCTTTTCCTATGTCTTACGGATTTCAATATCTGTGACGATGGAAACTGGTCCTGAGACGACAGGGGTTAGAGTAGTGAAGAGGTGTCCCAGCTTGTCATGGGTAATGGACATCTGGACAGACCTTTGCCAGTCATTATAGTCAGATTCAGTCATTTTATTATCTAGATGTAACCTATGTCTGGTCACTGGATCGCTGCAATTAAGAGAGAGAGAAGAAAACACTTAGCATGATGCTCTTGCAAGTTTAGATTGGTTTTTAATTTATCTAAACAGGATGTCTCCCACTGTTTCTCGAATCCTTTCTCAAACTATAAAAGAAGAATTAGTCAGGATTGATCCCACCGTACAATTCTTGCTTAACCGTTCGGCCAGGCTAGTGTTGGTACTTTGAGGGAGGTTTTACGATGCTTTCGCGAAGTTCCTTATTTAAATAACCTCTTTTCCCTAGCCCCGCTAACACTGTTCTAGACACCTACTTGGTTTATAGCATTGATCGTTAAGTGAAAAAATCTCCCAAGGAGTAGCAGATACTCACAGTAGGATCGGGATCCAAGTATCATTGTGTGATAATGCTGAAGGAATCCTACCAACATTATCAAACTCCAAATGGTATGCAACACTAACAAATTTCAATTTCCTTAGAAACTCCCGATGTGGATTTTTGCCCCATGCTCTTATGACCTTGACGAAGGTCAACAAATCATATGTCACATGTCAAGTTCTATCCATCATTGTCCAGGTTAATTTGAACCCACCCATATATACCCTTGACAAAGGTCAACAAGGTAATACGAATGTCCCAAACCAATGCATCTATCTATGCTACATATGAACATCCAACAGCTACCAATCACTATGCCTTGACGAAGGTCAACAAACATAGCTTGAATACTATAGAATATTCATATGAAATGATGGAGGGCTACGAATGGTTTTGGCGAAACCGTGAACGTAGTGAACTTGATATAATCGAAGGAACCTGATAGCTTTTAAAAGGAGTGGTTTAAGCTCCGCATTTTAAAAGTTTTGCTGTTTTGAAAAAACCGAGTGGTTTTGAAATTGTTCCGACGATTCAACTTTGGTTTGTTTTCTTTGCATTAATACAATGTGTCCCATCAATTAATCCTACCATTGCAGAAAACAAAAAAAATATAACGTACGCTTATGACATCCGCATTAGCCACGGGGCCCCGTCATCACCTGTTAGGTTACTTAACTAACGACAGAGCGGGGGCTGGACTAGCGCGGATATAAAACATAAGCAACGTCTACTAAATATCATATATAGATATATATATTCGTCAGACGCAATGATAGTCATTCCAGATCACAGATGAATACATTGGATATACTAG
This sequence comes from Agapanthus africanus, assembly GCA_030015575.1. Classification (NCBI taxonomy): domain Eukaryota; kingdom Viridiplantae; phylum Streptophyta; class Magnoliopsida; order Asparagales; family Amaryllidaceae; genus Agapanthus; species Agapanthus africanus. The sequence continues at coordinate 271,710,806 of CM057340.1, forward strand.
GAATCCGCATTTCGTTTGAGCCTGCAACGAAAGACGGATTACATAGTCATGATGAATAGCCAAGCCCCACCCTGGACCCCTACAGGTGTGGCAAACTACCCGCAAAATACCCGAAGTGAAGCAACCTCCCTCAACAAAGTGAGTAGGCCACTCGGCACTTCAAAGTATCCGGTAGTTTGTGCACCCCACCTTGGGTCTATCCTAGGAGCAGAAAACAGTAAAAGAAATAATATACAATGGTGGCTACAACCTCAACCCGGATGTGCGACCATAAAATAATATTACATCAATTTACAATATACATCAAATGAAAAATAAAACGCTCATCTCACATCCCCAGCTATTCATCCACGACAATCCAACAAGTTCATATACACAATCCAACATCACAGATCAAGGATATGTACAACCCCCACTAATCGACGTATAGCGATTAGCAGACGTTCAGTACATATATCACATCACAGAAGATCCGATTAGCTAAAGTATTTAGAATTTCGATCGATTACCAGATTTGAATCTACCCCAAGTGCAACACATTACACAAAAGATTCTGGGTGGAAACAAAGTATCAGAAAAATCACAAAACACCAAGCTAGACACTCTGCAGGAAAAACGAGTTGACTCGGAGTCGACTCGGCCGCGGATCCACGGCGAAACGCATGGTTTCGCCGCGCTTCCGCGGCTGTCTGATCGAGTCACGACGTCGTTTTTCTTGGGTGTCCATAAAAACGCCTGCATGTATTTTTAAGGTCCCTGAAAAAATTTTGGACCAGTTTTTAAAAACGACAGAAAACGTGCATTTTTGACGTGGTTTTGTGATTTTTCCGGTGATCGAATTTCTAACACTTTGCTAATATGTTAGTAATGGTTTAACCTGTCTCTGATACCACTGTAAGTCTATGTTACACACCCCGGTAGTTTGCGGGGAAGCGGAATAAGCAAAAATCAAAATTTTCTTACAAGGTAACATAGACTATGCTTAAGGATCTTTGCTAAACCATTGCTAACAAACAAACTAGAGGTTTTATCTACTATGCTAGAAGATTATATCTTATGCTACAAGTCCTTCGGGTCTTCTACGCTATCCTCCTCGTCTCCGTAGGCTCCAAGGGTCGATCCGGATCGTGGCTTCTTCAACGGCCTCCTTGAGTCGAAGATGATCCACCCGAGATTCTATAGTTCGAGCTCCATCTCAAAACCGAGGTAACTAGGGCAACAAACTTGCTAAACTTGATGGCCTAGGTGATGTAGAGTAAGAAGATGGATTTGTTTGTCTATAGAAACCCTAATTTTCTCAACACATGAGAGTAAGGGATTTCTAGTGAGGAAGAAGAAGGAGAGCAAACATGGGAGCTCTCTTGAAGAGAGAGAAGATGTATGAGATAATGATCCATGGAAAAAAGAAAATAAATATTTTATCATGATAATTGTGATGGCAACCTTGATTTGACCATTATCATGTCACCATTAATGCAAAGCAAAATATCTAGTGCTTAACAAAAATATCTAAGTCAACCATGGTCAACATGGTCAAATGGTCAAACCAATTAGCCATGACACAATTATCATTAAAAAGATTAGTAAACATTTTCCTCCACCTCATAATGGTTTTAATCAAGTCAATGGTCAAAACCCTAATGAGGCATCTCCTTCTTTGCTCTTCACATCCGTGCATACACACCCGCATCCGTATTTCGAAGAATACGAATACTAACAGACAACAACTGATCCATCTATATATAATACTAGGATCCGGCTTAAACCAAAGACCACTAGCATTATCCGCCCGAACATCATACGCGCACAAGTGCACGTAAGTGATCGTAGCCCTGCCGTAAAACCATACGGCATCTACACCTTTTGCCCAGTGCAGGGAAACTCTCTGTGTGGGACTCTAAAGACTCGACACTACGCTGGAGTGGGTTTAACCACAGGCCGCAAGCGGTACTAGCTGTACATAACGGTCCCCAGGTAGATGTCGATAAGAAGGCCGATGAGGAAAACCCATCCGAACTCTTACTGAGCCCGAATGTGACAATCTCCATACAGTCCGGTCTGTTCGTCTAAGAGTATCGCATATCGGGCATAGGGGACCCCTAATAGCGGTATAAGTCGTGTCGGAGTGAACATCCTGTGAAACTACTGGAACACCTACCAGTAAATCTCGCTTGCCTGGCTAGGGACTTTGTGTAATGGCTCTCCAGACACAGCGCGATATCAACCCCCAGTACCGGGAAAGACGAATCATGTCTAACTGCCACTGCCTCCAAATGTTTCGGGACTGCACCCAACTACTACCTGTTTGCACGACTCCTTTGAGCCGTGGTAGGGTAGTAATCAAAGTATAGTGGGAACACACTCGAGACGAAGTGGCAGTGTCAAGTCGACGGACTAAGTTGTACTCATGTCACCTGGGAACTGCTATCTGACGATAGGTATAATACTCACCAGCAGTTCCCTATGAGTCCTGTCCGGTGTACTCGTAACCTAACGAGCACCTGCATACTATCTCCACTACGACGTACTGATGGCTGTGGGACAGACCATCTCCCCTGCTAGGATGAGAAGCGTATACACTAGTCCACTCCGGAGTATCGATGCCCCGTCTCGTTAATCCTACGACTAGGGACCTGTATAAGGATGTGCTTGTAGATTACCCAGCCCCCATTAGTGTGACTGCCATCACAACGCTGGTAATCAAGAAAAGATCCTAAAGGCTCTACTAATATGTATAAGCGATATGCTAAAATAAACGCATGCACATATTGAAGTAGAAACAAACAAAGTAGCATACTACCATTTTGAGCAAGACTGTTAATATAACTGTGAATATCCCAAGCTTCCATTAAGTAATATACAAGCTAGTATGACACAATAATAGCCTCTAGGGCATATACACTAACATTTTAGTCAAAGGACGACCCATGGTCGCTGCTAAAGAGAGAGAGAAAAGAAACACTCAGCGTGCACTCTAACCTAGATCAGAATGGTTATGTTAGTTGTATGTATGCCCTAGAGGCCAGTATTGTACAGATGATGTATATTATATTGGATGCTTGGACATATATAGAGATGACTTTCTTGCTCGACATGATAGTATGCTATCTGGTTGCTATTTATCTTAACATGTACACTAGTCTCTTTATACTGTCTTATAGTTACATGTTGGTAAAGCCCTTAGGATTTGTACTTGACTACCTGGGCTATGATGCAGATCATACTAGTGGGGACATGGTAGTCCATAAGTACATCCTTCAAGGTCCCTAGTCGTGGGTATCTCGAGACGGGGCATCGACATACCAGAGTAGACTAGCGTATACGCTTCTCGACCCATGTGATGGGCGATGGATGATCCCATATCCATTGGTGTTTGACATCAGAGATGGTATACGGGTGCTCAGTGGAAACTGGGTACACTGGACGGACTCGCCGAGAACTCCCAGATGGTATTATACCTCACGTCAGATGGCAGTTCTCAGGTGACACTTGTACAGGTTAGTCTGTAGACCCGAGATCGTCATAGAGTCTTGTGTGATTCCCACTGTGCTTTGATCTCCACCTTACCACGTCCATGAGGGCGTGCAAAACGGTGGTCTTTGGGTACAGTCCCGAGTCACATGGAGGCAATGAGCGATAGGAGGGGTTTCGTCTCTCCCGGTATTGGGAGTTGATGTTGCGCTGTGCTCGATTGGCCGTAGAAGGGAAGTCCCTGGCCAGGGCTGATCAGAGATTTGCTGGTAAGTGTTACCAGTAGTTTCTCGACCCGTTACGAGCCTCACATCAGCACGACTTATCGGGTTATTGGGGTCTGACGTATACCACCCCTAGACTTGATATGCGACGTATCAGACGAAGAGACTTGACTGTATGGTAAGTGTTACTGGTCGGATTCGCAGGAGTGTGAGCGGGCTAGCTCGTCGATCTTCTGATCGCTCAATACCCGGGTGGCCGTTACGTTTAGCAGACCGCTTGCGGCTTGTGGGTGCTTGATATGATCATCATCTGCTACCGGCGTATTGACGAGTCTTTAGAGTCCTACACAGAGGTTTCCTGGCTCAAGCGAAACGAAATAGGAGCGCATATGAGATATGTGCAGGACCGAGAATAATGCGTGTATGTGATACCGCATTTCATTCTCGCGATATATGTTTCGAATGGTTATATTCGATATGACCTAGTTATCGAATCATTGATTCGATAAATCGATGCATTGAATACTAGTCGGTTATATGCGACATGACCGGATCATTGAATCAAGTGTTGATTTAATGATTTAATGTATAATTATATATTTGATATATTACTTTGCATTAACTAGTATTGGTTCACTTTAAACGGATTTTTCTCACTTGGATTGCACATTGTATATGTGATATACTTTTGTGCACTTTTTGTATCATGTTTGATGATACTTGATCATTTAGTTAAGTGTATAAAATTAATCCATGGTTAATATGATAATTAGGGTTTTGCATTTTCATTTATTTATTTATTTGTTTATTTATTTATTTGGAAAAGAATAAGATGAGAATGGTGGCTTTCTTTGTCATTTGTTGAAGCTTCATGAAGCTTTGACTTTAGCAACCATCCTTATCTTCATGCTTAACCCTAACCCATCAAAGTGACCATGGTTAATTCTCTACACTTAACCCTAGTTCAAGTTATGATAAGTATTTGATTTAAATTTATTTTTAAGATAAGACTTATCATATTTCTTTCTTGAGCTCATCTTCTTCTTCTTCTTCAAGCTTGCTACAAAAATGGCAAGTTGAGATCTAGTGAGTTAAATCCAAATCTAAAGTGAACCCACCTCCTATTTCTTCACCCTCTACCTCTTGCCAAGTTGTTTTGGGTGTTTACTTCACAAGTTTCACAAGTTTGTGAAGTCGGAGCTTGAGTTTGTGCAACCTCGACGTAGATCGTCTTTGACACAAGGCCGACGACCTATTCCGCTTGCTTTCCCGATGAAGCCGATGATCGAGTCGAGAATTCATGATGGACAGCGAGGACATGACGTTGCGGAGCCGTGGAGGCGGAAATCCGGATCTACAAAGGTTGTATATCCGTATCTTAGTAGTTAACTGTTAACTTGTTATCTATTTCGCCTAAACATCTAGTTAAAGATCCGTAGTCTAGGGTTTCTCGGCACTAAAAATTCTAATTTGGCATGTTCGATGCCTTGTGAGAACCTACTAGGGTGCCTAGGAACCTTTCACTGGTATCAGAGCCTAGCTAGAGCTTTAGGCGAAGTCCCGACGCAGTTTGACGTCCGAACGAACACGAAACCCAAATACTTTAGAGCTCTCTGGACTTTTTCATAAATCTGGGAATTTTTGATATTAAAAATGTCTAAAAAATTCAGCATAGAATTCTAAGCATTACTGTGCAAAACGTTTCATTGAACTGTTCATTCTGCCGCGGAAGCGCGGCAGAAGCATGCCTTCTGCCGCCCTTCCGCGGCCACATGGTGACATCATCCCAATTTTTTTGCACAGTGATACCTGATAAATTCTGGTGAGTTTTCTGGGTATTTTTAAAATAATTTAAGGGTTGAGTGCTCTGGAGTTATATTGGGAATCGATGAATTCGATCGTAATATCAAACTTTGTCTAAGTGTTTTTCCAGATAATTGTAGAATATGTTAAAGAGTTCGACCGGATATAAATACCCAGGTTTGCCCCTGCCGGAATAATTCCAAGTGTTGGACTTTTCTGTGGTTAAAAGACGTTCCAAGTAGTGCAAGTAACGCGATGGTCCCTCTAGAAGACACAAACCTTAACTCGATTATGTGACCGTCTTGAACTGCCCTTTGAACCTTCGGGTTTGGGGCAGTACGGCGTGCCACATGTGAGGCGTTGGCTTGACCCTTCTACGGCTGGACCGTTGGTACTGAGGCATGAAGTGAATGTCTTTGAACCTATTTCATGTGTTGATCGGTGTCGGGAAAACTTGGGTATTCGAATGTTCGATCGGAAAGTTTAATATATTCTATTTATCCGGATTTGGATACAATAATTGGAATTCACAAACAGTTATGAGATAACTGGATGAATGTTATAGATCTAGCAGTTTAGTTTCACAAGATATCGAAAAGAGTTTTCGATGATGGGACTAAAATGCGGGGTTTATAACTGTTAGGCATGTGATGTCTAAAGAGGTTGCGGATTCCAATTGTTGTAGTTTTACACTTTCTTTTCTGTGACCGTAAGTGTAATATGTGATATCGCCGGTTTCGTTGCTATATGTCAACGACAATTGGGGTATGCATACTTACTTACGTTGATGACATGTGATGTTATGTGTTGCTGGATATGTTATATTGGATCGTCGTGTTCGAATAGCCGGGGGTTTTTATGTGAGATGAGTGTTTTTCATTTTCATTCATGTAAAAACTTGTATGTAATATTCTTTTATTCGGGGCACTTCCAGGATGCGGGAGTTGTCACCCTTTGTATATTATTTACTTTTCCGCATTAGGATAGACCCAAGGAGGGGAGCACAAGTAACCGGGTTCTGGGGTCCAGTGGGAGACCAACTCGAGGAGTCGAGTCCGGGTCTCCTAACCCTAGAATTGGCAGGGTTGCTTGCCGCTCTCGTAGGGGTCTAGGGGTGTGGGATTGGCTATTCATCACGACCGTGGAATCCGTGTTTTATACTGGCTCGTATTGAAAACACGGACGTCTTAGTATATCCTATATTTCATATGTTTATTCTGCTGCGATATCTGTGATGCGATTCTGTGATGGATATAGTATATAGTATATATGATATATTATATAGACGTTACTTATGTTTTACACCCGCGCTAGCCCTGCCCTGCTCTGTCGTTAGTTACCTAACCTAACGGTGCACGAGGGGACATCGAGGCGAATGCGGATGGCATAAGTGTACGTCATATCTATCTGTGATGTTTAGGTATTAAATGATGGGACTTCATTAATGTGATTAATGAAAAGAAAGAAACCTAAGATGTTGTAGAATCAGATTTTAAATAAAACAGGTAGCTACAGTTCTTGCTTTACATAGCGGTATATATGATATACCCCGCACCTCATTCGACGAGGAAAGGACCGAGATCCCTTCACCGGGAGTGACTCCTTTAGCAATAACTGGCAGATGCTACACACTCGGTTTGGCTTTGATAGCTTTTAAGAGTTTTTGCTTTGCACAGTGATATATATGATATATCCCGCACCTCATTCGACGAGGAAAGGACCGAGATCCCTTCACCGGGAGTGACTCCTTTAGCAAAACCAGAAAAGCCTCAAAATCACTCCATTTCAAAACTTCATTTTGATTCTACAACGATATCAAGTTCATTACGCTCATGGTTTTCAGAAAAACCTAGCGTAGCCCTCCGTCATTTCATATAAGTCCTGCTTAGTATTCGTGCTGCGTTTGTTGACCTTGTCAAGGCGCAGTGTGCGGTAGCTAACCAGTATTTATCTGCTTATGCATATGATGCAGATTGAGTTAGGGTAGTCATACGGCCTTGTTGACCTTGTCAAGGGTCGTGCGGGTGGGTTTGATTCAATCAAGAAATGACGGGTTGAACTTGACTTGCGGTCTATGGTTTGTTGACCTTGTCAAGGTCATAGATCGTTCGGGGCAAAATATTATCGGGAATTTCAAGTGTTGAAATTTGCAATGAGATTACATACCTTCTATGAGATAGTTGGATCCCGATACCCGCTGTGAGTAAGAGTTACTCCTGGGAGAGTTTTACACATTACAATTAGCCGATCAAGTAGGTGTCTAGAAAAGTGTTAACGAGGTTACGCCTCTGGGAAAACGAGGTTTACATTAATTAGGTTCGTGCGAAAGCACGGGGGACCTCCCTCAAAGTACCGACACTGGCCTGGCTGAAAGATTGGCGAACTTGTAGTGTGTAATTAATCCCGGCTAGTCTTTCCTTTTAGGGTTTGGAGGAAGATTTGATAAAAAGCAGTGGGAGCCGTCCTGATTAGATAAGATAATAACCAATCTGATCTTGCACGAGCTTACGCTAAAGTGTTTTCTTCTCTCTCTCTCCAGGTAGCGACCATTTCATGCCTTAATAAAGATAATAAAATGGATGTATTGACCGAACCCGCATGTTATACTGTGCTGGGGAACGTTGGTTCCGTTCTTTCCTATAAGAGTTATAGGACTGAACAGAATATAGGGGAATACCAGGATTCCCATGCCACCCAAATGAAGAAAGTACATGCTGATGCATTTTCTTCGGGTGTGTTCGTTACTGAGAACTGTTTCTCCATTTGCTCTACGTCCTGGGTATTGGATACCGGGTCAGGATCCCATATATGTAATCAGTTACATGGGCTTAGGAAAGGTAGAGAACTTGGAGAAGGTGATAAAGACATTAGAGTCGGAAATGGTGCAATTGTTGCAGCTAAGACTGTCGGGGAATATCACCTAGTATTACCAACTGGTAATACATTGGTTCTGAACGAATGCTATTACATGCCGAACCTGATATGCAACATTATATCGGTCTCTTTATTGAGTAAAGAGGGATATAATTTTGTATTACAGGACAATGTTATGAACATTTTCCATAACCAAAAGTTGGTTGGATCAGGCACGTTGTGCAATGGCATTTATGTTCTAAATCAATCAACAGTTCTGAGCATAACAAACACACACAAGAGGAAGAGTTCTGAACTCAATGAATCCTTCTTGTGGCATTGTAGACTGGGTCACATCAATGCGACACGACTAGCTAAGTTGCATAAAGATGGATATTTAAATCCGTTTGAATTTTCATCCTATGACACTTGCCAGTCATGTCTCAAAGGCAAGATGACCAAAGCTCCGTTTACGGGACACGGAGAAAGAGTTACCGAACTCTTAGGACTGATACATAGTGATGTATGCGGTCCCATGTCTACACATGCCAGGGATGGTTCTTCGTACTTCATTACATTCACTGACGATCTCTCTAGGTTCGGGTATGTGTTCCTGATGAAACACAAATCAGAAGCTTTTGAGAAATTTAGGGAATATAAACAAGAAGTTGAGAACCAAACCGGAAAAAGTATTAAAATCCTTCGATCTGATCGAGGAGGTGAATACTTGAGCAATGAATTCCTGGACTTCCTAAAAGAGAATGGGATTCTCTCTCAGCTGACTCCTCCATATACACCACAGCACAACGGTGTATCTGAACGGAGGAACCGCACCCTATTAGATATGGTGCGCTCTATGATGAGCACAGCTGAGTTACCTATTTCCTTCTGGGGATATGCGCTGGAGACAGCAGCATATCTATTGAATCAAGTTCCATCTAAATCTGTACCTACCACACCATATGAGATATGGAGTGGGAAGAGACCATATTTTAAACGAGTTAAGATATGGGGTTGTCCGGCCTATGTCAAAAGACAAAATCCGGACAAGCTCGAGGCACGGTCAGTTCTCTGCAAGTTTGTAGGATATCCAAAGAATTCTTATGGGTATTTTTTCTACCACAGTGAGGAACAAAAAGTGTTTGTTGCTCAACATGCCACCTTTTTAGAAAAGGAATTTCTTGCAAAGGAGATTAGTGGCTCTGAGGTAGAACTGGAAGAAGTTCCAGAAGCACAAACAATAACTGAAGATTTAGTGGAACCAGAAGATTCGGTAGTACCCGACCAACCCCAGCCTCTCCGCCAATCTAGTAGGGTTTCTCGTCCACCTGAGAGATACTATGGTTTTCTCATTGATGGTGGTAGTGAGGATTGCATCATGGAGGATGATGACCCAACTAGCTTCGAGCAGGCCATCACGAGTGGGGACTCAGTGAAATGGCTGGATGCTATGCGGTCCGAGATGGATTCCATGTACACCAACAAAGTATGGACTTTGGAAGTTGCTCCTGAAGGGGTAAAACCCATTGGGAGCAAGTGGATCTTCAAGAAGAAACTTGGTGTAGATGGGAAAGTGGAGACTTTCAAAGCTAGACTTGTAGCAAAGGGTTTTCGTCAAAGACCAGGTGTGGACTATGACGAGACCTTTTCTCCAGTAGCTATGCTTAAATCCATCCGGATCATGCTTGCCATCGCTGCTTATCATGATTATGAAATCTGGCAAATGGATGTTAAGACCGCCTTTCTAAATGGTGATTTAGAAGAGTGCGTGTACATGACTCAGCCAGAGGGCTTCGTAGACAGTGGGAGCAGCGGGAAGGTATGCAAGCTGCTTAAATCCATTTATGGATTAAAGCAAGCATCGCGGAGTTGGAACATCTGCTTTGACGTCGTTATCAAAGAGTTTGATTTCGTCAAAAATCCAGATGAACCTTGTATTTACAAGAAGGTGGCAGAGAGTAAGGTTGTCTTCCTCGTATTGTACGTGGACGACATACTCTTGATAGGAAATGATGTTCCTATGCTGCAATCGGTCAAGCTCTTCTTATCACAAAGATTCTCAATGAAAGATCTTGGTGATGCCTCCTGCATATTGGGAATCAGGATCTATAGAGATAGATCCAAACGGATTTTGGGATTGTCCCAATCCAGGTACATTGACACCATACTAAAGAGGTTTAGTATGGAAGAGTCCAAGCGTAGGAACTTGCCCACGATCTCTGGAGTCACTCTCTCCAAAGAGATGTCTCCCAAGACTGATTTGGAGAGAGCTCGCATGCAAGGGATACCCTATGCTTCGGCAGTAGGCTCTATCATGTATGCGATGCTATGTACCAGACCCGATGTAGCATACTCACTAAGTGTAGTGAGTAGGTATCAAGCTGATCCTGGAGAGAGTCACTGGACAGCTGTGAAGAGCATTCTCAAGTACTTGCGAAGGACTAGAGATATGTTCTTGGTGTATGGTAACGGAGAACTCCAAGTGGAGTCCTTTACCGATTCGAGCTTCCAGAGTGATAAGGACGACTCTAAGTCGCAGTCGGGCTTTGTCTTTACCCTTTACGGAGGGGCGGTTAGCTGGAAGAGTTCCAAGCAGGAAACCGTGGCAGACTCGACTATGGAGGCTGAATACATCGCTGCCAACGATGCTGCTAAAGAAGCTGTCTGGATCAAGAAGTTCATTACTGAACTTGGAGTGGTTCCATCCATTGAGCATCCAATACCTTTGTATTGCGATAAAAATGGAGCGGTGGCTTTGGCCAAGGAACCCAGGTCCCATCAGCGGTCCAGGCATATTCTGAGGCGGTATCACCTGATCCGGGAGATAGTTGATCGCCGGGAGATCGAGGTCAGGAGAGTTGACACGAAGAACAACACGGCGGATCCACTCACGAAGGCCATTCCCCAGATACAGTTTGAGAGACTCTTCGGGATGCTCGGTATGAGATACTACAGCAGCTGGCCCTAGTGCAAGTGGGAGATTGTTAGTTGTATGTATGCCCTAGAGGCCAGTATTGTACAGATGATGTATATTATATTGGATGCTTGGACATATATAGAGATGACTTTCTTGCTCGACATGATAGTATGCTATCTGGTTGCTATTTATCTTAACATGTACACTAGTCTCTTTATACTGTCTTATAGTTACATGTTGGTAAAGCCCTTAGGATTTGTACTTGACTACCTGGGCTATGATGCAGATCATACTAGTGGGGACATGGTAGTCCATAAGTACATCCTTCAAGGTCCCTAGTCGTGGGTATCTCGAGACGGGGCATCGACATACCAGAGTAGACTAGCGTATACGCTTCTCGACCCATGTGATGGGCGATGGATGATTCCATATCCATTGGTGTTTGACATCAGAGATGGTATACGGGTGCTCAGTGGAAACTGGGTACACTGGACGGACTCGCCGAGAACTCCCAGATGGTATTATACCTCACGTCAAATGGCAGTTCTCAGGTGACACTTGTACAGGTTAGTCTGTAGACCCGAGATCGTCATAGAGTCTTGTGTGATTCCCACTGTGCTTTGATCTCCACCTTACCACGTCCATGAGGGCGTGCAAAACGGTGGTCTTTGGGTACAGTCCCGAGTCACATGGAGGCAATGAGCGATAGGAGGGGTTTCGTCTCTCCCGGTATTGGGAGTTGATGTTGCGCTGTGCTCTATTGGCCGTAGCAGGGAAGTCCCTGGCCAGGGCTGATCAGAGATTTGCTGGTAAGTGTTACCAGTAGTTTCTCGACCCGTTACGAGCCTCACATCAGCACGACTTATCGGGTTATTGGGGTCTGACGTATACCACCCCTAGACTTGATATGCGACGTATCAGACGAAGAGACTTGATTGTATGGTAAGTGTTACTGGTCGGATTCGCAGGAGTGTGAGCGGGCTAGCTCGTCGATCTTCTGATCGCTCAATACCCGGGTGGCCGTTACGTTTAGCAGACCGCTTGCGGCTTGTGGGTGCTTGATATGATCATCATCTGCTACCGGCGTATTGACGAGTCTTTAGAGTCCTACACAGAGGTTTCCTGGCTCAAGCGAAACGAAATAGGAGCGCATATGAGATATGTGCAGGACCGAGAATAATGCGTGTATGTGATACCGCATTTCATTCTCGCGATATATGTTTCTAATGGTTATATTCGATATGACCTAGTTATCGAATCATTGATTCGATAAATCGATGCATTGAATACTAGTCGGTTATATGCGACATGACCGGATCATTGAATCAAGTGTTGATTTAATGATTTAATGTATAATTATATATTTGATATATTATTTTGCATTAACTAGTATTGGTTCACTTTAAACGGATTTTTCTCACTTGGATTGCACATTGTATATGTGATATACTTTTGTGCACTTTTTGTATCATGTTTGATGATACTTGATCATTTAGTTAAGTGTATAAAATTAATCCATGGTTAATATGATAATTAGGGTTTTGCATTTTCATTTATTTATTTATTTGTTTATTTATTTATTTGGAAAAGAATAAGATGAGAATGGTGGCTTTCTTTGTCATTTGTTGAAGCTTCATGAAGCTTTGACTTTAGCAACCATCCTTATCTTCATGCTTAACCCTAACCCATCAAAGTGACCATGGTTAATTCTCTACACTTAACCCTAGTTCAAGTTATGATAAGTATTTGATTTAAATTTATTTTTAAGATAAGACTTATCATATTTCTTTCTTGAGCTCATCTTCTTCTTCTTCTTCAAGCTTGCTACAAAAATGGCAAGTTGAGATCTAGTGAGTTAAATCCAAATCTAAAGTGAACCCACCTCCTATTTCTTCACCCTCTACCTCTTGCCAAGTTGTTTTGGGTGTTTACTTCACAAGTTTCACAAGTTTGTGAAGTCGGAGCTTGAGTTTGTGCAACCTCGACGTAGATCGTCTTTGACACAAGGCCGACGACCTATTCCGCTTGCTTTCCCGATGAAGCCGATGATCGAGTCGAGAATTCATGATGGACAGCGAGGACATGACGTTGCGGAGCCATGGAGGCGGAAATCCGGATCTACAAAGGTTGTATATCCGTATCTTAGTAGTTAATTGTTAACTTGTTATCTATTTCGCCTAAACATCTAGTTAAAGATCCGTAGTCTAGGGTTTCTCGGCACTAAAAATTCTAATTTGGCATGTTCGATGCCTTGTGAGAACCCACTAGGGTGCCTAGGAACCTTTCAGGTTAATCACTTTATTTAATCATGTAATGCTTTGAAAATTCGTTTAGGTCAATTATATGTTAATTAGTGATAATACATGATTTTCATAAAACCTAATTAATAACTACTTTCCACATCAACAGGAATAAATCTAGTTTAATTGTGAAATTATGTAATTTCATATATAATTGTGTTTTATTAGTTAACATTTAAATTATTGTTCACTAAATTATTTATTTTAGTTATTTACTAATTTCTATGCTATTTTCTTAAAAACATGCACACACGTCTTGTGTAACCCTAGATTAACAACATGTTGATACAAGTCTTTTGCACCATGACAACTTAATCTTTTATAAAAAATATAATGTGTGACATGCTTTTCTTTCTTTCCTCTCTATGTTCTAGACTTTTTTTTTATAAAATGGAAAAGAAATGAAAAGTTGAGGCATGGGCATTTATTGCATGGTATGGCTCACTTCTCTCTCTCTCTCTCTCTCTCTCTCTTCACTCTAGAACTCTCTCCCTCTCTCACCATGGCAGCCACCCCTCTTCCTCCTCCATTTTTTCCATGGTTAAATCTCTCTACCTCACATAAAAATCCCTCAAAACTTCATAAAATCAAATCTAAACACTTAAAATCAAATCTTTTATTGGTTCTTGAGGCAAGATTTCAGTTTGGAAGGCAAGAATCTTAAGTTTGAATCACTTCCATCTCCCCTTGAGGTGTAAAGCCTAACTTAAGTTTTCATTTGCTAAACTTTTGGTTTATTAAGCTTAATTTAGTGTTTAAGTGGTAATTAATGCTATTTTTGAGAATTAAGAGGAGATTAAGATAAGTTAGGGTTTTTATGGCTTGAATAGGGTAATTAAGAGTAGTTGGTGTCTAATAATCCAAGTCATTTCATAAGTTTACACTAAAATACCTTAATGTCACTAATTAGTGTTTTAATACGGTTTATAATCTAGTTTTTAGACACTGAGAATTTGCTATTTCTGTGGTTGTTTTTAGAACAAACAAACATATACTGTAGACTATACTTTGTGTTAGGAGTGTAGTGTGCAAATACAGACCCGTTTCACCTTACTTGACCCGGCGAGAAGCCCAATATTTCCGATGTGGCCGGCCCAAACTTTGAGAAAAAGGTTGGGGTTTTGTAGGTAGTTGTCTGTAGGTATTTTATGATGTTTGGTCTTGCTTGTTTTCCTTGTTTCTGCTCCAGATAAAATCTGAGACCAATTATCTATATTTTGGTGTGTTGTGTCTTGCGCGACACGTACGTTCCGAGTCTAGGTTTGGTGTTTGCTGTGTATCACAGCCATTTGGGGTGGTTTCAGATGTTAGCACATACGTTTTGGTGCTTCGAGTGCTCACGCGTTTAGATTGTGGGCGCTAGTTTTTTCGTATGGTCTTGATATCGCGTTTTGCAGAATATTAGACTTATGTGTTGCATCATGTGATTCTAGGATCGGTCGCGGAGACGTCGGACGCGGCACGGAAAAGAAAGGCGGTGATTGGATCAGACTAGCCGAGGCGTCCCGGTGAGTAGATGTACACATCTACGGGGGAATCATCTGGATGGCGCAAAGCGCCCGATAGTTAGAATTTCTAATAATACTTGCATTTATAAGCGTAGGGGGGTCGCGGCAGCGTCCCGGCCGTCGAAACGTGGCCAAAATGCGGAACAAAAATTTCTGAAACCGGCGCTACCGCTACCCGAATCCCGGATCGACCTTAAATCCTAAACTAGCAAACTAAACTAAGAGTTAGAATTGTTATACCGAGTTGATCCGAGTCCTTCGGTCTTCATTCCAAGCTCCTAGTGATTCTTTGATGTGGTTTGCTCGCCGGTCTTCCTCCATCTCCGATGATCCACCCGAGGGAAACGGCGCAAGCTCCAGCTTTGTCGAACGAAGTAACCGACGCTCCAAAGTTGCTAGCGATGGAGAGTCGAGGTGTATGGAAGTGTCACTGCATTTTTCTCTCTAACCAAAGTGCTCATGGAGCAACTATAAAAGATGAAGAAGGAGGTGATAAAGACTTGGCATGAACAAAAATGGCTAAGTATTTTTGGAGCATGAGAGAGTGAGAGAGTGAGCTAGTGTAATGTTTCATGTAATCACCAAAATGAAATTGAACCCCTCCTTATTAGTGGCCGGCCCATCTCCCTCTCTCCCATTAAAAAAAATTCCCACCATTTCTTTATTTTATTAAAACAATAAACAATGCTAACCATACTTAAACCCATACCATGTCCATGTTCATGACACCTCACACCCTCTACTTAATTATAAAATAAATGAATTTCCTCAAAAGGAAAATCAATAATGAGGTGGCAAATCTTCTAGAAGCTATTCCGTATAAAATACGGAATACTTCCCGATACATGTATCGAAATACATATACGCGTATTCGTACCAAAATACGAATAGCCGAGAGAGAAAACGAATAGTGAACAATAATACTAGAATACATATATATAAATACATACGTAAATTATTAAATCAAAAACCCGATTTAATAATCCGGCTTAATCCTAAGCCGCTAGTATTATCAACCGTCCGATTAAAGTCTGTGCAGCTTGTGCACATATTTAATCGGACACTTGTATGTATCAACATACGTCATGTACACCATATCGCCTGAACCGTGAAAAACCCTCTGTGTGGGACTCTAATGACTCATCAATACGCTGGCAGTGGGTTTAACCATAAGTACGTCAGTGGCACTAGTTGTACGTAACGGCTACCTAGGTATTGAGCGAAAGGGAGGCCGATGAGCAAACTCATCCTGAACCCCTACTAAGCCTGACAGTGACAATATTCGTACTGTCCTGTCTGTTCGTATAAGAGTATCGCATATCGAGTCTAGGGGGGTGGATAAAGTCAGACCCCTAACAACGCGATATTTAGAGTCGGAATGTAACCCATCACCACCTGAGAAACTATCGATCCTGGATCGATAATTCTCGTTCACCATGGCCGCCACCCGTACACAACGCGACATCAACCCCCGATACCGGGAGAGACGAATCCCCGATGATCCGATCACTGCTTCCATGTGGCTCGGGACTGTACCCAACTAAAACCTGTTTGCACGACTCCTTTAAGCCGTGGTAGGGTAGTAATCAAAGCACAGTGGGAACTCACACGAGACAAATAACGATCTCAGGTCGACAGACTAACCTGTACACATGTCACCTGGGAACTGCTATCTAACAATAGGTATAATACCAACTAGCAGGTTCCCGGCGAGTCCGTCCAGTGTACTCATAACCCAATGAGCACCTGTATACTATCTTAGGTGAACAAACTAACACCAATGGCTTTTGAGACCTGGCCACTGCCCCTCGTCGGGGTCTCGATCAGTATACACTAGTCTACACTGGAGTATCGATGCCCGGTCTCGATACTCCTACGACTAGGGACATTTAAGTATGTGCTTATAGACCCCAGCTCCCATATATATGATCGCCATCATAATGCTGGCAGTCAAGCAAGAATCCTAAGGGCTCTATCAACATGTATATGATGATAAAGACAAACCAGATAGTATACTATCATCTTGAGTAAGACTGTTTTATCGGTATAGGTCTCGCCACAATCATCACAATCACAAGTCCGCGACTTTGATAATTGCCTTGAGGGCACTATATCCAACAATCTCCCACTTGCACTTAAGGCCAATTATTGCGATGTCGCATACTCACAGCCTGTGTGATACCGAACACCCAACTTCTCTACTAATCAGTTTCGCAAAGCCTGTTTGCGAAAATGATTGCGTTCGAGAAATCGCCTCAGTGAGTGGATCAGCTCCAATGTTTATTTCCGTATCTCTCTATATCTAAACTTCGCGGAGAAAGCTATCTCCCGAAATGAGCAATGCTTGTCTTAGAATTTGTCTGGATATTTGATGGGACCCAGTTCACAAACAAACTCCAATTCCAGCAAACCTCCTAGACCGTATCATCCATGAATTTAATCAGTATCCTGCGCCATGCCTTTCCTCAGTATCCGCTTGGACCACCTGTCCAACATACTGTCCCTCAAAAGAGGGAAAAACTATAACTCTGGCAGTCACTCTGTCATCTAGGTCACCTTGGAAGCCTGAAATGATAACCGTCTCCTGAAGGAGGCTGCCGTTACTATATCCCAAGAACATTCACTTATGTTCAATAACTGCTTCCCAATGTTTCTCCAGGATTGGATTAAAATATGTTTATTGCAGCTAGTGAAAAAACAATATCTGGTGTGGTACTTGACATTTCATGATTAACTCAATTGCCTAAGCAAGTGATATGGTAATCATGCAGACCCCTCTCCCCTTTAGTCTATAAGACACCTTCAGAGAGGGTGACTCCATCATCCGCAGGTACACCACCATGCCAGGAGTCGTCCATCCTAAAATTTCTTTAGAATAATGTCGAAGTACCCAGATTGGGATACTTCCCAAATCTAGATCTAAAACCTTAGATCTAGTAACCAGAAAAGCTGATATTATATCCATATCCTATGCGGAGAAACAACTTTGTGACAACCACAGTATAACCGATCGTAGTATAGGAATATCTCTTCCTATCAAGTGCATGTCATCCTAATACCTGGACATCACTCTCTACTACCTTCTTAGCAGATCCATCTACTATTCTGATGAAGTTAAAGCCTATGACTATCAGATCAGAAATAGATGTTCTATTTCCGCTAAACCTGCTTTAGTCTATAAATAGACATAAGCTACTTGCCTACTATGCTTCCGCTGCTCCCACTGACTACAACAACCCTCTGGCAGAGTCATATATACGTACACTTCTAAAGCTAGTTTAGAATGACGCTATACTCATCCTCCTGCCGGGTCTTATAGTCTAGAACAACAGCAATGGCAAGTCTGGGTAAACAAGAACCTCCCTGTCACCGTCTCTGAGAAGACCGAAGTACCTCTCGGGTGCCTGAGGTTACCCACCAAATTTGCGGAGTGGCTAATGGAACATCAAATCCAATTGAATCCTTATGTTCTATTAAATTTCCAGTAATCGTTTGTGGTTCTGGAATAACATCCAGTTCTACCATACTCCTACTTTTGTTTTTCTGAAAAATCCATTTTACCAAAACTGTGGCGAGTCAAGAACAATATCACTATTGATCTTCCTGATGGTAAAAAGTTAACCCTCGTCAAAGCCCGGGATAACCCACAAACAGCCATTACTGAAACGTGCTTTGAGTTTATCCGGATTCTGGTTTTAAGCATCAGCCGGAAAACTCCCTATACCTTAACATCGTTAAGATATAAATTGATTCTATATATATCTGATATAGAAACAAAAGTACTAATTTAATTTGGAACCAGATTGAAAATCATGCTGCTGTCTCCAGTGCACATCAACCAAATGGAAGGAGGCCATTCAGCATTACTCATCTAGGAGTGCATCCATATTGTAAGTCTACGCTAGCGCCCCGGCCGTCTACAGACGCCAAATGCGGAATAAAAACTTTTAAACTGGCGCTATCGTATACTTTAACCCGGATCTGCCATTATTGCTAAACTAACAAACAGTAAAGAGTGTAGAAAGGTTGTACCGAACGATCCGAGTCCTTCGTTCTTCAACCATCATCCCACGCTCCGTTGCGGCTGCTCCGATCTCGTCGATCTCCGATATCCTCCGTCGAGGTGGCACCACATCGACGATTCTTTAAACGGGCTCCCGCCTCTGACTCGAGGCAACTCGATCGTCAAGTTTGCTAAAAGAGACGACCAAGAATTGATGTAGAGAATGAGTAGATGACTTTGTCTCACTTCGTCCAAATCCGTGGACGATCGGTTAATGAAGTTGCCGAAGGAATCGGGTGATGGAATGAAATGAACTGTAAAATTCCATACACCCCGAATACTATCATAATCTTTTCTAACCAAAATGAAACATCAAGTGAGAGAGTGAATGAGGAGAGAGAGGGCCGGCCAAATATAGCAAGAGGGAGGTGACCGTAGGAGAAGGGGGTGACCATATGATGAAGCTTATCATGAAGAAATATCTTAACCAAAACAAGAATGTATAAATTTCAAAGCATGAGTCATAATCACACCTCATCAAGCCATTAATGAAACCATTAATGCACTAATGAGTCATATGCCTCATCATCACTTCTAGAAGCTTCTAGAATGATGACTCACTCTTATCTGAAGAAAAGATAAATCCGTCTTTAACCGAATGTTAAAAGACGGCTGATAGAAAACTGGAAACTGGCAACTTCCAAAAGTGATCCTGAAACGACTTTCAGGAAAACCCCGAAACTGTATAAATATACCCGCATTTGTATTACTACCGAATACAAATGCAACTGAGACAAAGATATTATACCTACTCAATATAATACTCGGATCCGGCTTAAACCAAAGCCGACCAGTATCATCTGCCTGAAAACTGACACGTGCGTAAACGCACGTGCATTTTCCGAACCCTGCCATAAAACCATACGGCCTCTACAACGTTTCGCCCGAAACTTGGGAAACTGTCTGTGGGGGACTCTAATGACTCTTCAGTACCCTGGCAGTGGGTTTAACCACAAACCGTTAGCAGCACTAGCTATGCGTAACGGTTGCCCACGGACTGAACTTAAGGGAGACTGATGAGCGCACTCAAGGGTGGCCGATGAGCTAACACATCCAGAAACCCTACTGAGTCTAACAGTGACAATGTATATACAGTCCGGTCCGTTCGTCAATGAGTATCGCATATCCGCCTAGGGGGCTAGTAACGTCAGACCCCCAGAAGCAGTATAAGTCGTGTCGGAGTGTAGCCCAATAACACCCTGAGATACTACTGGAGTACCTACCAGTAAATCTCCTGCCACGGCCGTGGGCTATGTGTAATGGCTCTCCTAGACACAGCACGATCTCGCCCCCAATACCGGGAGAGACGAATCCCCTGCCGATCCGCTCACGTGCCTCCATATGGCTCGGGACTGTACCCAAAAGCTACCTGTTTGCACGACTCCTTTGAGCCGTGGTAGGGTAGAAATCAAAGCACAGTGGGAACTCACACGAGACAAATGACGACCTCAGGTAGATGAACTAACCTGTACACATGTCACCTGGGAACTGCTATCTGACGATAGGTATAGTACTAACTAGCAGATTCCCGGCGAGTCCTGTCCGGTGTACTCATAACCCAATGAGCACCTGTATACATCTTAGGTGATCCAACTGACACCAGTGGCTTGTGAGACCGGCCACCGCCCCTCATCGGGGTCTCGACTGTATACACTAGTCTACTCCGGAGTATCGATGCCCTGTCTCGAAACTCCCATGACTAGGGACCACAATTAAGGATATGCATCTAAACTACCCAACTCTCACGTATATGATCGCCATCATACAGTTGGTAGTAAAGCAAGATCCTAAGGGCTCTATCAAAGTGTAATATGCAATCAGTCACCTGAACATGTACACGACTGATAAAGGCAAACCAGATAGTATACTATCATCTCGAGTAAGACTGTCCTACCGGGATAGGTCCTCCGCAATCATTGCAATCACGTACCTGCGATCCAATAATTGACTATGAGGGCACTATCTCCAACAATCTCCCACTTGCACTCAAGGCTAATTATTGCGATGTCGACTACTCACAGCCCGTGTGAAACCGAACATCCAACTCCTCTACTAATTAGTTTCATAAAGCCCGTTTGTAAAACTATTGTGTTTGAGAAATAGCCTCAGTGAGTGGATCCGCCTAGAAGTATCTTTCTATATCTCTCTTAATCTCAAGTTCGCGGAGAAAGCCATCTCCTGAATTGAGTAGTACCTGTCTTAGAATATGTCTGGATATCTGATGGGACCTTAGTTCATAAATGAACTCCATATCCAAACTTCTTAGACTGTATGGATCACTGAACCTAATCAGTATCCGGCACCAAGCCACCCACAGTATCCTCTGGAACCACCTGTCCATAATACTGTCCCTCGTCAGAGGGAAAACTAAAACTCTGACAATCACTCTGTCATTCATGTCACCTTTGAAGCCTGGAATGATAACCGTCTCCCGAAAGAGGCTGCCGTTATCAAATCCGTAGAACATGCACTAATTTTCTAAAACTGCTTCCTTATGTTTCTCCAGGATTGGATTAATACAAACTTATTGCATCTAGTGCAAAACCAACATTTGGTGTGGTACTTGACATCTCATGATTGACTCAATTGCCTAAGCAAGTGATCTGCCAATCATGCACATCCCTCTCCCCTTTAGTCTATACGACACCTTTAGAGAGGGCGACTCCATCACCTGCAGGTACACTACCATGCTAGGAGTCAACTATTCTAAAAACCATTAGAATATCTGTCAAAGTACCCACATTGGGAAACTACCCAAATCCAGATCTAAAACCATAGATCCAGAAACCAGAATGTCAAATATTATATCCATATCCTGTCTGGAGAAACAACTGTGTGACGATCACAGTACAACCGATCGTAGTATAGGAATTTTACTTCCTACTTTGTGTATGTCATCCAAATACCATGACATCACACTCTACTACCTTCTTAACAGATCCATCCCCTATTCTGATTGAAGTCAAACCCATGACTGTCACATCAAAATTAGATGATCTTTTTCCGCTATAACTGCTCTAGTCTATAAATAGACATAAGCTACTTGCCCACTATGCTTCCGCTGCTCCCACTGAATACGACAACCCTCCTACCGGGTCTCATATCCTGGAACAACAGTAATGTCAAGTCTGGGTAGATAAGAACCTCCCTGTCACCGTCCTTGAGGCTACCGAAGTACCTCTCGGGTGTCTGAGGTTACCTACCAAATCTGCGGAGTGGCTATTGGAATGTCAAACCTGATTGAATATATATGTCCTATTAAATTTTCCGTAATTGTTCGCGGTTCTGGAATCACTTCCAGTTCTACCATACTCCCACTACTGTTTTCTGAAAAAGATCTATTTTACTAAAACTGTGGCGAGTCAAGAACAATATCACTATTGATCTTCCAAATGGTAGAATATCAACCCTCGACATAGCCAGGGTCAACCCACAAACAGCCATTACAGAAACGTGCCCTGAGTTATCCAGTGTCTGGTTTTAAGAATAAGCTGGACAACTCCCCGTTCCTTAATTTCTTTTAAGGTACGATCCATTCTATATCCAATACAGAAACATTGGCACTTATTTAATTGGAACCATATTCAAATCATGCAGCTGTCTCCAGTGCATATCAACTTAATGGAAAGAGGCTAATCAGCATTACTCAACTTAGGAATCCATCCAATTATGAGTAACCTGAAAGAGAAACACGTTTCTCAAAACCATCACTATCATCTGAATACCAATCACAAGAATCTACATCTCCGATACTTGTGACACCTGGTTCTCTACTTTATTCTTATACCCACAACTTCTCAAAACTTAGACCTTGTATTTCTTCGAAACACTTGTCTAAATACTAGAGAAGTTATAAGTAAACAGAACATAGTACGAGGACCTACCCCTTTGTCCTGATGGACACTTGGACAACATACAATACTCTGTATAAGTCCGCTGAGTTGAACAACTCAAAACCTGTGCGTCGTAGGTTGAAAACTGTACCCTGGCGATTTCCTCAAATATCACCAATTACAACGAATTCCGATATAATGAGGATGATCACCAAATTCCTAATATCTTACTCCCACTCATCATCTGTAAAACCATACAGATATGATAATGAAACCTGGTAAATACATACCCTTGGAGTAAGTGTCTAATCGGGAAAACAGTTTTCCTTAACAATGCACTGAAACATGAAAATGTTTCGTAGGGGTATCCTGGTATTCATAGCAATGCCTCTTCCATAATCCAATTCATGACTTCAACCGTATATTTTATTGCCATCTCTCCAAATCCCTTTATTTGTCTTTAGTCGTTACCTTCTGTACACCATCGTTAGGCTAAATGGTTTTCTTCCTTCCCTACCGTTTGGCACCAGCCTATGGTTTGGAAGAAGACTATCCAGTAAGCATAATAGGTGTACCCTCCTAAACCAAAGAGTACGCGCATCTCGAGAGAAGGTGATGATAAAAGACAGCTGAATAATACCTTATTCCTTTAAAGGTGAAATAGGAGTGGCGATGAAGTACGCGGTTTGGTCGTGAATGATATCAGTCGCAATTTACTTTGCCCTCTTTCTAATCCCTTTATTTTGTCTTTACATATTGCCTTCTGCACACCATACTTAGGCTAATTGGTTTTCTTCATTCCCTACCTTTCGGCACCTGCCTATGGTTTGGAATAAGACTATCCAATAAGCGTAATAGGTGTACTCTCCTAAACCAAGGAGCTCTCGCAACCTGAGAGAAGGTGATAATAAAAGACAACTGAATAAACCAATTCTATTTCTCCTGAACCTGGATCCATCCTCGAAGAAGTCCGTTCGAGTTCGTATATAACCATACGATGGATCTATCCAATGGAAGTGGATATCCGTAGTAATACGGGTGTTCTGAGAAATGCAAAGGGTAAAAGAAGGAGTGGCAATGACTTATGCAACATAGACAATCCAAAAGCCAGTATTTTAAGAAGGTTCGGTCAACCTGGTCACTGAGTCATAGTCTAGGGTCGGTCAAAGGTCGCTGCCAAAGAGAGAGAGAGAAAAGAAACACTCTGCGTGCACTCTAACCTAGATCAGAATGGTCATAACTTTATCTAATCCGGAAACCTCCCACTGTCCTGTCAAATTCTCCTCCAAACCTAAAGAAGAATCAATCGGGATCACCCGAAGAGTAAACCAACTCATCAGTGGGAATCGGGATCCAACTCTCATCGCATGATAACGTGATGGAATGCATCCACGTTACTCATACTCCAGAAGGTATGCGCACACTTGGCAAGTTTCAGTTTCTTTAGAAACTCCCGATCTGATTTTTGCCCCATGCTCTTATAACCTTGGCTTTGGTCAAAATGTCATAAGTCACATGCCAAGTTCTACCCATCACTATCTTGTCAATTTGAACCCACCCGCACATGCCCCTGACTTTGGCCAATCGGCAGAACGACTGTCCCAAACTAACTCATCTATCTATGCAACAATTGAATACCCAGCAGCTACCAAACACTATGCCTTAACTTTGGCTAAAATACATAGCTTGAATACTACTGAATACCCAAAAGAAGTGACGGAGGGCTACGGCTGGTTTTTGGCGAAAAACCTTTAGCGTAGTGAACTTGATATCGCTGAAGGAACCTGATAGCTTTTTAAAATATAGTGGCGAAAACCTTTTGCTAAAGAGGTCACTCCCGGTAAAGGGATCTCGGCTCTTTCCTCGTGGAATGAGGTGCAGGATATTCCACTGAATACCGCTATGCAAAGCAACATGTAATCGACTATAGTGAAGTTATTACCCTGACGCAAACTTCTGCCCAAGGGGTCAGTCCCGGTGAAGGGATATCGGCCCTTGCCCCGTCGAATGAGGTGCTGGATATTCACACCGAATACCGCTATGCATAACAAAAGGAAACGTCTTTGCAATAACACTTTTTAAAATTGTTCCAACAACTAAAACAGGTTTGTATTACTTTGCATTGATCAGAATCAATGCAGTCCCATCAATCAATCACACCAGAAAAGAACGAAAATAAAATGTACGTATATGCCATCCGCATTCGTCACTGGGTCCCGTCATCACCCGTTAGGTTACTTAACTAACGACAGAGCGGGGACTGGACTAGCGCGGGTGTAAAACATATACAACATCTAATAGTATATAAACCAATATACATAATCGCTCCAGGCGTGATAATATGCAACATTACAGAAAAGTAATAAGCATCACAGAACAATACAGATATCTGGGATCCCCGGGTTTCACAGAGCCGCTGCTGAAACCCGACGTTCCCCTGTCGTGTGGATAGCCTGTGCAATGAAACCTAGACCCCTACGGGTGCGGCAAGTTACCCGCCAAAACCTGAAGTGAGGCAGCCCCCTACAGCATAGTGAATGGACCACCCAGCGCTTCACGGAATCCGGTAAGCTTGGGCACCCCTCCTTGGGTCAACCTGTACCCCCTACGAGTGCGGCGAATAGTCTGCCAATTTTAGAGTGGGGCCCCTCTGCCTCCCAAAGCCATGAGATGCAGACCCGTTGCCCTCCAGAACCCGGCTATCCGTGCACTCCGTCGCGGGGTAAAACCTAGTACAGTAATGAAAAATAGTACAATAGGTACATCGACCGCAACCTGGTCGTGCCCCAAAAGAATATTATACAACAGGCAGTGACGGCAGTCCACAAGTTGGACGCTCGCCCCGCAATATCAAATGTACAAATAAACACAAACTGTACTACCATTGCACACTGCTATCCACCACGACAAATCCGCAACAATACAGCACAACACAGAACATCAACGCGAATGTCATGTTCGCAAACCCGTCTAAAAGAACTATAGCAATCAAACGCGGTTTACCGATCAAATGACATTCCCGGTCGGAGATATAATGTAAGCACTGTAAACTAACGTGTTTAAATTTCGATCGACCAAATATCAAAAAGTGGGCCCCACTGCTTACTGGTGAACAGTAACAAAACCTGGGCCAAAATGATATTTACCAAAAACCCCAAAATCCAACAAAGAACCCACTGACCAAATTTGGGAGCACGTGCTCCTCACATGGCCGCGGTTGCGCGGCCAAACCATGGGTTTGGCCGCGCTTCCGCGGCATCTTGGAAGGATCACGACCCCAAATTTTGTCGTGACTGTTAGAAATGCCTGATCAGATTTTTAAGACATCCAGAAATAAATTTTGAGACCATTTAAAATCAACAGAAACTGTCGGGCATGGATTTTGCAATTTTCGATTTCCGGTCGGATCGATGTTTTAAACGCGTTAGCACAAGTTAGTATAGCAAAATGGTTAGGCTCTGATACCAGTGTAAGTCTACGCTAGCGCCCCGGCCGTCTACAGACGCCAAATGCGGAATAAAAACTTTTAAACTGGCGCTATCGTATACTTTAACCCGGATCTGCCATTATTGCTAAACTAACAAACAGTAAAGAGTGTAGAAAGGTTGTACCGAACGATCCGAGTCCTTCGTTCTTCAACCATCATCCCACGCTCCGTTGCGGCTGCTCCGATCTCGTCGATCTCCGATATCCTCCGTCGAGGTGGCACCACATCGACGATTCTTTAAACGGGCTCCCGCCTCTGACTCGAGGCAACTCGATCGTCAAGTTTGCTAAAAGAGACGACCAAGAATTGATGTAGAGAATGAGTAGATGACTTTGTCTCACTTCGTCCAAATCCGTGGACGATCGGTTAATGAAGTTGCCGAAGGAATCGGGTGATGGAATGAAATGAACTGTAAAATTCCATACACCCCGAATACTATCATAATCTTTTCTAACCAAAATGAAACATCAAGTGAGAGAGTGAATGAGGAGAGAGAGGGCCGGCCAAATATAGCAAGAGGGAGGTGACCGTAGGAGAAGGGGGTGACCATATGATGAAGCTTATCATGAAGAAATATCTTAACCAAAACAAGAATGTATAAATTTCAAAGCATGAGTCATAATCACACCTCATCAAGCCATTAATGAAACCATTAATGCACTAATGAGTCATATGCCTCATCATCACTTCTAGAAGCTTCTAGAATGATGACTCACTCTTATCTGAAGAAAAGATAAATCCGTCTTTAACCGAATGTTAAAAGACGGCTGATAGAAAACTGGAAACTGGCAACTTCCAAAAGTGATCCTGAAACGACTTTCAGGAAAACCCCGAAACTGTATAAATATACCCGCATTTGTATTACTACCGAATACAAATGCAACTGAGACAAAGATATTATACCTACTCAATATAATACTCGGATCCGGCTTAAACCAAAGCCGACCAGTATCATCTGCCCGAAAACTGACACGTGCGTAAACGCACGTGCATTTTCCGAACCCTGCCATAAAACCATACGGCCTCTACAACGTTTCGCCCGAAACTTGGGAAACTGTCTGTGGGGGACTCTAATGACTCTTCAGTACCCTGGCAGTGGGTTTAACCACAAACCGTTAGCAGCACTAGCTATGCGTAACGGTTGCCCACGGACTGAACTTAAGGGAGACTGATGAGCGCACTCAAGGGTGGCCGATGAGCTAACACATCCAGAAACCCTACTGAGTCTAACAGTGACAATGTATATACAGTCCGGTCCGTTCGTCAATGAGTATCGCATATCCGCCTAGGGGGCTAGTAACGTCAGACCCCCAGAAGCAGTATAAGTCGTGTCGGAGTGTAGCCCAATAACACCCTGAGATACTACTGGAGTACCTACCAATAAATCTCCTGCCACGGCCTTGGGCTATGTGTAATGGCTCTCCTAGACACAGCACGATCTCGCCCCCAATACCGGGAGAGACGAATCCCCTGCCGATCCGCTCACGTGCCTCCATATGGCTCGGGACTGTACCCAAAAGCTACCTGTTTGCACGACTCCTTTGAGCCGTGGTAGGGTAGAAATCAAAGCACAGTGGGAACTCACACGAGACAAATGACGACCTCAGGTAGATGAACTAACCTGTACACATGTCACCTGGGAACTGCTATCTGACGATAGGTATAGTACTAACTAGCAGATTCCCGGCGAGTCCTGTCCGGTGTACTCATAACCCAATGAGCACCTGTATACATCTTAGGTGATCCAACTGACACCAGTGGCTTGTGAGACCGGCCACCGCCCCTCGTCGGGGTCTCGACTGTATACACTAGTCTACTCCGGAGTATCGATGCCCTGTCTCGAAACTCCCACGACTAGGGACCACAATTAAGGATATGCATCTAAACTACCCAACTCTCACGTATATGATCGCCATCATACAGTTGGTAGTAAAGCAAGATCCTAAGGGCTCTATCAAAGTGTAATATGCAATCAGTCACCTGAACATGTACACGACTGATAAAGGCAAACCAGATAGTATACTATCATCTCGAGTAAGACTGTCCTACCGGGATAGGTCCTCCGCAATCATTGCAATCACGTACCTGCGATCCAATAATTGACTATGAGGGCACTATCTCCAACACATATATGAGTGACCTGAAAGAGAAGCAAGTTCTCAAAACCATTACTATCAATGGAATACCAAACACACCTTCGACTTCCTTGAAGAATCCTGATACTTCCAACAAATGGTTCTATACTTTATTCTTATACTTGTAACTTCTCAATATCTGGACTTTGCATTTCTACGAAATACTTGTCCAGAACTGGAGAAGTCACAAGTAAAAAGAATATAGTACAAGTACCAACCCCATTGTCTTAATGGACACTGGACAACATACAATACTTTGTACAAGTCCCCTGAGTTCAATAACTCAAACCCTGTGCGTCGTAGGTTGAAAAACTGTACTATGGTTAAGAAGAATTACATCGTTGTTGAATGCACCTTACCTAATCACCAACTGATATAGGTAAATGTCCCAGACATAATATCAAAAAGTTATATCTCACTTTATAAACATAAACATACAGATATATCAGTTTGAAATTGGTGCATAACAACGGATATTCAAATCCATATATTTGCCATCCGACAAAATCCAGATGATTTCCTCAAATATCACCAATTACAACGAATTCCGATATAATGAGGATCTAATCACCCAATTCCCAATATCTTACTCCCACTCACCATCTGTAATAACATACAGATGTGAGAAACTGATCTGGTAAATACATACCCTGGAGTTAGATTCTTATTGGGAAAAAAATTTTCAATTAACATTGCACAGTCAGACTGAAACATGAAAATGTTTCAAAAGGGTTAAGTGGTATTCCTAGTAACGCCTCTTCCACTATCCTGATTCATGATAGTAACCATATACTTACCCCCCTCACTCCAATCCCTTTATTATGTCTTTACTTATTACCTTCTGTACACCTTCTTCAGGCTAATTGGTTTTCTTCTTTCCCTACCCTTCGGCACCAGCCTAAGGTTTGGAAGAAGACTATCCAATAAGCGTAATAGGTGTACTCTCCTAATCCTAGGAGCCCTCGCAACCTGAGAGAAGGTAATAGGAAAAGACATCTGAA
Source organism: Agapanthus africanus (assembly GCA_030015575.1). Lineage (NCBI taxonomy): Eukaryota > Viridiplantae > Streptophyta > Magnoliopsida > Asparagales > Amaryllidaceae > Agapanthus > Agapanthus africanus. The sequence continues at coordinate 271,740,401 of CM057340.1, forward strand.
TAATCCTATCCAATCTCTCCAGAACCAGAATCCATCCTCGAAAAAGTTCCTTCGAGTTCGTATATAACCATACGATGGATATATCCAATGGAAGTGGATATCCGTAGTGATACGGAGTGTCCCAGAGAAAAGAAAAGTGGATGTAGGAGTGGCAGGGGTATACACGGTTTTTGTCGTGAATGACGGTGGTCGCAATTTCCTTTGCCATTATTCTAATCCCTTTATATGTCTTTACTTGCTACCTTCTGTACACCACACTTAAGCTTAATTGGTTTTCTTCCTTCCCTACCGTTCGTCACCTGCCTATGGTTTGGAAGAAGACTATCTAATAAGCTCAATAGGTGTACCCTCTCCTAATCCTAGGAGCCCTCACAACCTGAGAGAAGATAAAGGGAAAAAACAACCGAATAATCCTATTCAATCTCTCCAGAACCAAAATCCATCCTCGAAAAAGTTCCTTCGAGTTCGTATATAACCATACGATGGATTTATCCAATGGAAGTGGATGTTCGTAGTGATACGAGGTGTTCTGGAGAAAAGCAAATGTGATATAGAAGTGGCAATGATATATGTGACACCGTGACATTCCAAAAGCCAAAGTGTTTTAAGAAGGTTCGGTCAACTTGGTTCATGAGTTTTAGTCAAAGGGCGGGTCAAAATCGCAGCCACAGAGAGAGAGAGAGAAGAAACACTCAGCGTGCACTCTAACCTAGATCAGAATGGTTAATCATTTTATCTAATCTGGATGGCTCCCACCGTTTCCTCGAATTCTCCTCCAAACCCAAAAGGAGAATTAGTCGGACTCAACCGAGGAGTAATCCTACTCATCAGTGGGAATCGGGATCCAACTATCATCGCATGATAACTTGATGGAACCCACTCAAGTCACCACACTCCAGAAGGTATGCGCAAGCCTAGAAAGTTTCCTGTATGTCTGAAACTCCCGATATGTGTTTTACCCCTAGGACCCAAGGGACCTTGACGAATAATCAACAAATCAAAAGGTCCTAGTCAAGTTCAACCCTTCATTATCTTGATTGCATTAAACCCACCCGCACGACCCTTGACGAATAATCAACAAAGTCGTATGACCTTCTTAACCAATCCACATATCTATGCGACAGAAAAGTATTACAGAGCTACCACACACTACGCCTCGGCGAATAGTAACGACAAACGTAGCGCGAATACTAAGCAATACTAATCTGAAATGACGGAGGGCTACGGCTAGTTTTTGGCGAAAAACATTTAACGTAATGAACTTGATATCGTTGAAGGAACCGAGTGGTTTTATAAATATACAGTGGCGAAAACTTTTGCTAAAGAGGTCACTCCCGGTGAAGGGATCTCGACTCTTTCCCCGTCGAATAGGGTGCAGGATATTCCAAACCGAATACCACAATGCAAAGCAAAAGGAAACGACTATAGTGAAGTTATTACGTTGACGCAAACTTTTACCCAAGGGGTCACTCCTGATGAAGGGATCTCAGCCCTTGCCTTGTCGAATGAGGTGCAGGATATTCCAAATGAATACCGCGATGCAAAGCAAAAGAAAACGTCTGTAATGTCAGTTTTTTTAAAAACTTGGTTCCAACAACATCATATATAGGTTTGTTTTATCCTTGCATTGATAAGAATCAATGTAGCCCTATCAATTAATCACACCAGAAAAGAACGAAAATAAAATGTACATATATGCCACCCGCATTCGCCACTGGGTCCCGTCATCACCCGTTAGGTTACTTAACTAACAAAAGAGCGGGGACTGGGCTAGCGCGGGTGCAAAACATATACAACATCTACTAGTATATATAAATATATATATATAACATTCGTCTCAGGCATGATATAAGCAACATCACAGAAATATCACAGAAGCAACACAGAATGGTGGATAATCTGGAGCCCCGGGTTTCACTTGGGCCGCAAGTGAGACCCGACGTTCCCTATCGTGTGGATAGCCTATGCAATGAAACCTAGACCCCTACGAGCGCGGCATGTTACCTGCCAAAATCAGAAGTGAGGCAACCCCCTTCAACAACGTGAATGGGCCACCCAGCACTTCACGGAATACGGTAACTTGAGCACCCGTCCTGGGTGATTATATACATCCTACGAGTGCGGCGAATAGCCCGCCAATTCTAGAGTAATGTCCCCTCCGTCCCAATGCCTTGAAACGCGGACCCGTTGCCCTCTAGAACCCGGCTATTCGTACACTACACCGCGGGGTAATCCTAGTACAGAAAATAAAATAATATACAAGGGTGACATCGACCTCAGCCCGGTCGTGCCCCAAAAGAATAATATACAAACTGGCAGTGACGGCAGTCCACATGTCGGACGGTCGCCCCGCAATATCAAATGTACAAATAAAATAAACTGTACAATCATTGCACCACTGGCTATCCACCACGACGATCCAACTAACATCACAGCACAACACAGAACATCAACGTGAATGTCACGTTCGCAAACCCGTCTAAAGGAACATATAGCAGTTAGACGGGTTTACCTATCAAATGACATTCACGGTCGCAGATAGAATAGTATGTACTGTTAAACGCCCACTTAAAATATCGATCGACTAAATTTCCAAATTGTCTCTGTAGGGTTCCTAGGCACACTATAGAGTTCTCACAAGGCATCGATCATGCCAATTTAAAATTTTATGGGTGCCGAGAAACCCTAATACGGATCGTCGGCTAGATTTCTAGGCGAAATACGATTCTAGTTAACAAATTAACTAAAGGAGAGGGGCTACAACCTTTGTAGATCCGGATATCCACTTCCTTAGCTCCACGTGGTCGTCCTCTCGCTGTCCATCTCGAATCTCGGACTCTCGCGACGGCTTCATCGGAGAAGTGAGCGGAATAGGTCGTCGGCTTCGTGCCGAAGATGATCTACGTCGAGGTTGCACAAGTTCAAGCTCCAACTTCACCAAGTGGTGAGACTTGTGAAGAAAACACCCAAAACAACTTGGCAAGAGGTAGAGGGTGAAGAAATAGGAGGTGGGTTCACTTTAGAATCGGATTTCTCACTTTGGATCTCAAGTTGCCATTGATGGCATCAAGGTTTCTTTTGTGAAGATGAAGAAGAAGAAGTAGATAGAATATGATAAGTATTGTGAAAAAAGAATAATAAAATCAATACTTATCATCTTCTAACCTAGGTTAAGTGTAGAGAATAAACCATGGTCAAATGAGAATGGTTAGGGTTAAGGATGATGACAAAAATAGTCACTTTAGTCAAAGCTTCATGAAGCTTCATCAAGCTTCATGAAAGAAACCATTTTGTTATCATATATATTTATTTATCAAAAAGAATAGATAAATAAATAAGTAAATAAATAAAAACCCTAACTATTATCATAACCATGGTTTAAGTCTTAACACAACACCAAACTACATGTATCATCAAACATGACACAAAGTAGTGCACAAAAGTATATCATATATACTTCTTGCACATCGAGTGAGATAATCCATATAAAGTGAACCAATACTAGCTAATGCAAAGTAATATATCAAATATATAATTATACATTAAATCATTAAATCAACATTTGATTCAATGATCCGGTCATGTCGCACATAACCGACTAGTATCCAATGTATCGACTTATCGAATCAATGATTCGATAACTAGGTCATATCGAATATAACAAATCGAAACATTTATCGCGAGAATGAAATGCGGTATCACATACACGCATTATTCTCGGTCCCGCACATATCTCATATGCGCTCCTATTTCGTTTCGCTTGAGCCAGGAAACCTCTGTGTAGGACTCTAAAGACTCGTCAATACGCCGGTAGCAGATGATGATCATATCAAGCACCCACAAGCCGCAAGCGGTCTGCTAAACGTAACGGCCATCCAGGTATTGAGCGATCATAAGATCGACGAGCTAGCCCGCTCACACTCCTGTGAATCCAACCAGTAACACTTACCGTACAGTCCGGTCTGTTCGTCTGATACGTCGCATATCAAGTCTAGGGGTGGTAAACGTCAGACCCCAATAACCGATAAGTCGTACCGATTGATCGATAGGATACGAGCGTGTTCAAGTTTAAGTTTAAATACCGCAATCAAGACGGTTTCGCACGTAGCTAGCCGGTTGAGTACGGGTCGTCCACAGGGAGATGGGAATCTTTTTCTATGTGTTTTTCGACGAGTTAAGTCCGGTTGTTCAGATTTGGTTTGTAGTTATCTAAGTGTTGAGTTGATATTTAAAGAGAGCATGTTAGGGTTAGGATTAGGTTAGTTTGAGTTAGGAGTCTCCACATCTTTCGTTGCCCTTCTTAATATCGTGTTACGGTAATCGGCAACAACGGGGATTAGCACGACTAGGAAGGACTTTGCGAGTATAAGCTAGGCTTTCCAACGCATAAGTCTTCCATTTGGTGCTTGTCCGTCCGTTCTTGGCTCTTAGCCATAACCTCCGGTTAATCCAACCACAACCGGTCTCACTACGGAATCACCGCTATCATATAGGATAGGGTACCGTAAGGAGCGAATTGTGGTTCAATTAACGGGAGTTGATTTAAGATGTTGGGCAAGGAAAGAGTGAGAGAGATTTCCTTCTCTCAAACTTCCCTTATCCTACCCTAACAAGAATGAACTACTCACACATCATAATACGGAAAAATAAAACAACACAAAAGAGGAAGATAGAAAGAAGGAGATTAGAAGAATACGACTAACTATTTGCGACCTCACCTTGGCGAGGATCAAGCGTAAGTATCATTGTCGTGTGAAAGGATAAAGAAAAAGAGAGAAGAAACAAACAACAAGGAAATAACAACAACTACTTAACAATTAAAATTACAACAATTATAACAAGTAAAGAAAGAGACAAGCATGATAATAAAAATGGTCTTCTTTATTCATCACTCTTCACTCAAAAGCTCACTTACAAGTTTAATGGAGAAGAGGTGAGAAGAGGAAGAAGAACATGTACTAAAACCTAGCAAAAGAAAAATACAAGATTATGGACCCTTTCCTTCACAAACTTCTGGGGTATTTATAGGCTGAAAGATGAGAAACTAGGGCAACAATACGGGCCCTCATGAAAAGACCAAAGAGCCCCTGAAAACCCTAACCGTTTGGCGCCAAGATGGCCGCGGAAGGGCGGCCAAAACCCCCATTTGGCCGCGCTTCCGCGGCCGTTTAGAGGAGTTGGGCCCATATCTTTTTGGTGCTGGCCTGGTTTGGTGTGTACTACATTCTGGTATATGTATTTTCTCATAATTTCTTCACGAATTTTCCAGAATTTCTGTTGAGGGGAAAGGTGGACTTTTTGTCAAGATTTTGTCATGATTGCCTCGAGCTCCGCGTAGATCTCTTGGATCTGGTGCCACCATTGAGCCTTGTGCATAGATTTGACATTTTGTCTTCCTACTGGTATCTGGTAACAAACGGATGAGGGACGGAGATCGTGTTTTATCTGTGGTCGGCAAGAACCCGGATTTTTTCGTCTTTTCCATGAATTTCTCCGTTTGAGAACCGGGAACCTGTATCCTGCAATTGACTAGCAAACACGGCTCAAGAGTATCTACCGACATGCAATGTGATAAAAATTGGGCGGTATGAAAATGCAAAAATCTGATATGAACAAATACCCCCAAACTTATCATTTGCTCGTCCCGAGCAAAGTCCATTTATTCACAAAAAATTTCCTAACCTCACTTTCGCAGGGAACGCGATTGCACTGAGCATGTGCAACAAGCCGTTAAACCTCTAAGTGTCCCTAGTAGGAGGAGTGTTGTCTCCTGAGGGTTTTCAGCGGATACTACCCACAAAATCCGGTCAAGTTGGTTTGTAAAAAAGACTAAGTTTCAAACCCTAAAGTTTTGTTTTTAGAAAATAACAATTCTATAATCCTAAGTCTAGATTATCGAACCATTATTTTTCACACCTCACATCTTATTTAACTACAGATTTTATATGTCTTTACGTGCAGTGCGGATAGTGTCGTAAAGTTCCAGAAGGATCGATTAGAGTCATCATGTCGCACAATAATGCCCAGATAACAATTTTAAAAGGATCACATAAGTTTTATAACGAGTTAAGCATTTTTCAAGTTTCGTTTTCCAGTAAGGTTTCAACTTCAGAATTTCTATCTTCCTTAACAGGAAACTAAGTCGTATTTTTCACTCCACCTTTTTCTTGTTTTCATTTCATACACACCTCTATGAACGTGCAATAGTCTTTATCAAAGAGTAAAACCTTCATATCTCCGTTAAAATTTTTTTTTAAAAGCCTGTCTTTTATCAAGATTATTCTCACACAAAGAACCGTTAGGAATTTTAACTCGGAGAGAACACTTGCTTGACTTTGTTTTAAACTGGACTTTCTAGGCTTCTTAGCGAGCTTTGAGCCAATGCACCCAAACCAGTTGGTTTTAGGGCATTAGGTGTAGAAACACCCCAGCGGACTTAATTACTCAAGTTACCTAGGTCCAAAAACAAAAGACAGTTTGGCGTGAAAATCAGATGATTTAATACGAACGGAGATATAACCGGCAGTTCAAATATTTTTTTGGATAAAAGACGTGTCTAGTGGGTTTGGTGTGTAATCATTCCAATCAAGTTTTAGATGGGTTATTTTTCAGACTTAGCTCCTATTACGGCATCAATAACATTCCTTCATATTCGCTTTACTTCATAAACTATTCTTGACATTACTTATTTCAGAACAAACCTATTTGATTCTCAGAAAATCATTTATCTGTTTAAAAGTTTGAACATGAAAGACTTGTCATCTAATTCCCAAAACTCACGACACGTGTAGTGTGATGTAAAGACGTATATCAGCTATAGTTAACTTCAAAGGAGAGTTATCTTTCAGGTTTTCAAAATCCAAACATAAGATCTAGTTATTCCTATTTTATCAAACAAAAACCGTCGAATGTTGAATCAGAGTTCTTCCACAAGCTAACTTGACAAAAAAGTTTTTATATTTTTGGAAAATTTTCAAATTTTTATGGATTTTATGGATTTTAATATGCAGAATGGATTTTAATATGCAGATGCAAAATATACATATGAATGCGAAGGTAAGAAATGCGTACCGAGCGTGCCCCCAAACTTAAACTGGACAGTGTCCTCACTGTCGTTGCATGAAGAGAGTAGTTTGAAGGTTCAAAATTGTTGGTTAGCGATACACAATTTTTATTTGTTTTTGTGTTGAAAGAAAAGAAAAAGAATATACACAAATATAAACAAAATGGTTTGTACATACCCCCAAACTTATTTGGAACAGTGTCCACTGTTCTTGGCTGGATAACCGAAGTTTGGAGGTAGGCAGAGGAAGATCAAGCAAGGTAAACCGGCTCCTGTAAGAACATGAGCTCCTCTGTTGGTTCGGCGCTAAGGTACGGTTTGCATCGGTGTCCGTTCACTTTGAAGAGTGAACCGTCCTTTGGATTTTCCAAATCCACAGCGCCCTGCGGATACACAGTCCGCACAAAATACGGCCCTTTCCAGCGAGATCGGAGCTTTCCAGGATGGAAGTGAAGTCGGGTGTCGTAAAGAAGTACCTGCTGACCAGGTACGAAGGTTTTGCGCACAAGGTGTTTATCATGAAACACCTTCGTTCGATTCTTAACGACAACCGCGTTGTCGTAAGCCTCATCCCTAAGCTCGTTCAGTTCGTTCAGCTGCAGCTTCCGATGGCTGCCCGCGTTCTCCAGAGACAGATTCAGCTCTTTTATCGCCCAAAACGCGCGATGCTCGATTTCGACAGGAAGGTGGCAGGCTTTTCCGTACACAAGCCGATAGGGAGACATGCCAAGGTCGGTCTTATAAGCGGTTCTAAATGCCCAAAGGGCATCAGTGAGTTTCAAAGACCAATCCTTACGGTTCTTGGAAACCGTTTTCTCCAGTATCTGCTTGATTTGCCGATTTGAAACTTCGGCCTGCCCGCAGGTTTGGGGGTGGTAGGGCGTAGAAAGCTTATGATTAATGGAGTATTTCCGCATCAAGGCCTCGAAAGTCCTGTTGCAGAAATGACTTCCATTGTCGCTAATGATCGCTCGGGGGTGCCCAAACCGTGAGAAAATGTTTTCTTTAAGGAACCTAACGACAACCTTGTTGTCGTTAGTTCGGCTGGGCACAGCCTCGACCCATTTAGAGACGTAATCAACAGCTAGAAGGATGTACAAGTTCCCAAAAGAGCTGGGAAACGGCCCCATGAAGTCTATCCCCCAAACATCGAAAATCTCCACAACCAAGATCGGTTGGAGCGGCATCTCATTCCTCCGGGATATCCGGCCCATGTGTTGGCACCGGGAGCAAGTCTTGCAATAATCGTGAGCGTCTTTGAAAAGTTGTGGCCAGTAGAAACCACATTGCAAGATCTTCTCAGCTGTCTTTCTGGGCCCAAAATGCCCGCCACATGCTTGGTCGTGGCAAAATGACAGCACACTCTTGAATTCCTCATCTGGGACACACCGACGAATAATCTGGTCGGGACAGTACTTAAACAAGTAGGGTTCGTCCCAGTAAAAGTGTTTTACTTGGGATAAGAAGCGAAGTCTGTCCTGACGTGACCATTCGGTCGGTAGCAATCCCGTGGCCAAATAGTTCACAATATCTGCGAACCAGGGTTCGCAAGATACTGTCAAGAGTTGTTCATCCGGGAAAACGTCGTTTATCGGAATTGGAAGCGAAGGCGAAGAAGGAAGTCGCGAGAGATGGTCGGCAACCACGTTTTCACATCCCCGTTTGTCCTTAATGACAAGGTCAAACTCTTGAAGCAAGAGGATCCAACGGATTAGCCGAGATTTGGCATCTTTCTTCGCAAAAAGATGGCGCAGAGCTGAGTGGTCAGTGTAGACAATGACTGGAGAGCCGATGAGGTAGGGCCTGAACTTTTCTAAAGCAAATACAACAGCTAAGAATTCCTTCTCAGTTGTTGTATAGTTAAGTTGGGCGTCGTTCAGGGTCCGGCTCGCGTAATAGATCACGTGCGGCATCTTGTTGATGTGCTGTCCAAGGACAGCACCGATGGCAAAGTCGGATGCATCGCACATAATCTCGAATGGGTGCGTCCAGTCAGGGGAAGAGAGAATGGGAGCAGAAGTGAGTGAGTGTTTCAATGATTCAAAAGCAGCCGCACAGCCCGAGTTGAAATCGAAAGGCGTGTCCTTGGCCAGCAAAAGCGTCAAGGGTCTAGCAATCTTGCTAAAGTCCTTGATAAACCGTCTATAAAAACCGGCATGGCCAAGGAAGGCTCGGATATCTCTGACGCATCGGGGAGGAGGCAGATTGGAAATGACCTCAATCTTTGCTTTGTCAACCTCTATGCCATTTTGCGAGATGATATGTCCTAAGACAATACCTTCGCGCACCATGAAGTGGCATTTCTCCCAGTTCAAAGTGAGATTCTTGTCCTTACATCGGGTAAGGACAGCGTCGAGATGCAGCAGACACTCGTCAAAGGAGTCGCCGAAGATGGAGAAGTCATCCATGAAAATCTCCAGAAATTTTTCCACCATGTCCGAGAAAATTCCCATCATACACCGCTGGAAGGTAGCGGGCGCATTGCATAACCCAAAGGGCATGCGTCGATATGCAAACGTGCCGAAAGGACAAGTGAAAGTGGTTTTGTCCTGGTCTTTTTCGGCGATGGGAATTTGATTGTAGCCAGAGTAGCCATCAAGAAAGCAATAGTACTCATGTCCGGCCAATCGTTCGAGCATCTGGTCAATAAAAGGTAGCGGAAAGTGGTCTTTCCGCGTTGCGGCGTTGAGTTTTCTGTAATCAATGCAAACTCGCCACCCAGTTTGGGTGCGAGTAGGGATTAACTCATTCGCCTCGTTGGTTATGACCGTGATGCCCGACTTTTTGGGGACAACATGAATGGGGCTAACCCACTGGCTATCAGAGATAGGGTAAATGATACCGCTATCTAGACATTTGACGATCTCCTTCTTCACAGCCTCCTTCATGACTGGATTAAGACGTCTTTGTGGATCTCGGGCTGGTTTGGCATCATCCATCAGATGAATGTGATGCTCAACGATGAGGGGACTAATCCCCTTGATGTCCGCCATGGACCAGCCAAAAGCTTGCCTGTTGCCGTGCAAGACCGTGAGAAGGGCTTTCTCTTGCTCGGGAGCTAGAGAAGCCGAGATGATGACAGGGAGGGTCTCGTTCTCACCTAAGTAAGCATACTTAAGGTGAGACGGCAACGGCTTGAGTTCGAGCGTTGGAGGTGAAATGATGGAAGGCAAGACTGGTGCAAAGGTCTCGAACTCAAAGGACTCCAGCAAATGTTCAAAACGAGTGTAGGCAACCGAGTCGGATGGTTCAGGTAACTCATCCGAAAAGTCGAAAGATTCAAACTCGGGTTGTGCGCGGCTAAGATCGTTCGTGAACGTGAAACACTCGTAGTCGTTATCGGGCGCAGAAACAGCAGCAGGTTCGAAGATACACGCACTAGTGGCGTCAAGATTATCGTATTCAAACAGAAACTCCTCGAATTCACACTCTTCGGGGGTGATCTCCTGGATCGAGCAAACATCCAGTATATGAGCATTAGGTTCGGCGGGCTGATTCCCCAACCTAAAAATGTTGAGTTCAATTGTCATATTTCCAAAAGAGAGGTTCATTGAACCATTGCGACAATTGATCACAGCATTTGAGGTTGCGAGAAATGGGCGACCGAGTATCACCGGAATTTGATTCCGGGGGTTAGCTACAGGCTGTGTATCTAAGACAATGAAGTCGACGGGGAATATGAAGTCCCCGACTTTTATTAACACATCCTCTAGGTCACCCCTAGGATGGGTGATCGATCGGTCGGCCATCTGGAGAGTGCAGTGTGTGGGTTTCAGCTCTCCGACGCCTAATTGCTCGTATACTGAATACGGAAGCAAGTTAACACTGGCACCAAGATCTAATAGTGCGCGGTTGATGTTCTTATCCCCAATAGTAATTGAAATCGTAGGATAGCCAGGGTCCTTCCATTTTTGTGGTAAAGATTGGGTAAGGGCATCACTCACAGCACTAGCCAAGAAAACTTTCTTGGGTACCTGAGACTTCCTCTTTTTCGTGCACAAGTCCTTTAAGATTTTCGCGTAAGAAGGGACTTGTTGGACAGCATCTAAAAGAGGAATGTTAATGTTAACTTGCTTGAATAACTCCAAAATCTTCTCCATTTGTGGATTTTGTTTGTTAGACCTCAACCGGTTTGGAAATGGAACATTTTGAAAATTGGTTGAGTCTAATGCTGGAGGAGGAGATTTTGGAGTTGGAACGGATCCCAGAATAGGTGTTTTCGTGGAGTGAGAAGCGGGTCCGTTTAGAGAAGAAGAGGAAGGAGAGCCTTGTGAAGAACGGAGAATAGGCTCGGAAGACGAAGAAGAAGAAGCAGGAGAAGAAGAAGAAGAAGAAGCGGCCGGGGTGTCATCGTTGATTTGCTTGCCAATGTTGTTTTGCAGCACCCTCCCTGATCTCAGTGTGGTCACGGCACTCACATTATGGTTTTGTTGTTCAAGAGCAACATGTGCATTATGTGGGTGGCCGGGATTTGGAAGTGGCTGGGACGGGAGCTTCCCCTTCTCTCGCTCGCTCAAGGCCGCGTTCAGCTGTGCAATCTGGGCCTCGATGGTCTTGATGCTCTGCCCGTGTGCGGCGGTGTGTTGCACTAAAGATTGGATCGAAGACTGGATGTTGGCAGTGGATTGAGTCGATTGTTTAACAAACGCATCCAGACTTCGCTCGAGCGAGGAAACCTTATCGTTGTTCGACGGAACAAAGTTGTTTGGTGGAAAGGAATTGTTCGGTGCAAAGTTGTTCGTCTGGTTTTGGTAAGGCTGGGGTTGGAAGGGCTGCTGATACTGAGTTTGTTGTTGCGCTTGTTGTTGCGGTGGAGGGGCCCTTTGGAAATTGTTGCCCTGGAATTGATTCTGATTCTGATTCCAGGCGAAATTGGGGTGGTTCCTCCAACCGGGATTGAAGGTGGAAGAGTATGGATCATTCCTCGGTCTTTGCTGGAATGCATTAACCTGATCCTGTCCTTGCGAGGGTGGATTGTAAGGACACTCTTCAGTCAAGTGGGACGGATCGGAACAACAAGCGCAGATGGTACGAAGGGGGAGAACAGGGGCAGGAGTAGGAGAAGAAAATTTGCTCTCTATTGCTTCAAGCTTTTTTGTTATTGCAGCCATTTCAGCTCTCATCGCAATAGAGACATCAAGCTGGTGAATTCCTACCCTAGACTGACCGGTAGAAGTGGAGGTAGAAGAAGAAGAAGAAGTCGGTCTGGTGCTCTCCCACTGTAGCGTTTGCTCCGCAAGATCGTCAAAGAACTGCCACGCTTCCTCGTCAGATTTGGATAGGAAGTGGCCCTGACAGATGGTTTCCAGCAACTGCTTCGTTGCTGGGTTCAGTCCCTCGTATAAGGTTTGGCAGAGTTGCCATTTCTCTATACCGTGGTGAGGACACTGAACAAGAAGGTCTTTGTATCGGTCAAAGCACTTCCAAAAGGGTTCAGAAGGAAGCTGGGAGAATTGGTTGATCTCATTTCGAATTCTTGCGGTCTTATGATTTGGGTAGAATTTTTTCAGAAACGCTTTAACAAACTCGTCCCAGCTGGTGATTGAGTGGGAAGCAGTGCTATACAGCCATTTTTCTGCGAGATCGCATAAAGTGAACGGAATGACCCGTAGACGTATAGCATCGTCCGACAGCTGGGTTGTTTTCATCATGGCACAGACGTTTTGAAATTTGTTAATGAAGATATAGGCATCTTCAGATTCAAGCCCATGAAAACGTGGAAGCATGTTGATGAAATGGGGCTTAATTTCAAAGTTGTCCCCATTGGCCGGAGGAAGAGAAAGGCAGGTTGGAAGTGCAGAACGGGTAGGGTAGAAACGATCCTGGAGCGCAATTCGCTGCGGCGCTACAACAGGCGGAGGTGGTGGGAGATTGGTCTCCATAGGAGGTGGAGCCAATCCAGGGGTGGTCAACGAGATGTTCGGATTAAATCCCGACATCGCGGAAGAAGAGGTTGGTGAAGGTGAAGGTGAAGGTGAAGATGTATGAACAGAATTCCGGTCAACGTCGGAGTTGGCCGGCAAAGGAAGGGGTGAAAGAGGAGTGGACGGAGTATCGACTTCGGAGTCGATCGCGTAGTCGGTCGCGACTAACGTAACGCGGACTAGACGGGCGCTAGTGTCCCGAGTCCAAGCGGACATACACTAAACGAGTTTAGTATAGTCAAAGCGGAGAAGGTGAGGGTAAGAAAACGTCAATGAAGAAAGGCGATGGGTGTTGGGTGAAAATGGATTTGGCGACAAAAGGGCAAGTTTTTATAAAAGTTTTTGATTTTTTCTTTTTTATTTTGTTTTTAGAAAGAGATTTACAGAAGTATGTACGGAAATACGGCTTAAGCAATCACAAACAAGATATGCACAATCACACCTAGATCTAGGGTAACCTAGGTCTACTAGACCTGCTCCTGAACTTGATTGTCGAAGTTAAACAGTGTCGAGAAACAGGCTTAAAAATACACTGATCACGAGGCCAGGTAAGTGCAGAGATAAGGGGAGGTTGTCCAACGCTTTCGCGAAGTTCCTTAATTAAATAACCCTTTCTCTTTCGGCGGTTGCGCCTTTAACACTTTCCTAGACACCCCGTAAACAATATACGGTTAAGCAAGGTTCTAAACAAGGTTTATCTTCTCCTAATGAGCGCGAAGTCCTTAGGGCTGAAGTCTAGTATTTTTTAATTACAATGGACAATGCATATGCTTTAGTGATTTCCGGGGTCCTGGGAAGGGTGATGAAATCCCCACCCAATCTGGATTGGTTTCAAGCCCCTTAAGTCCGTATTAAAGAATGCAAAACAGTAACAATATCAACAGCAAACAATTTTTATTTGCGGCGCAAAGAATCCTGCACAAGAACAGTTTATTGGAAGGGGGAGAAGAATTTGCGCAAAGAAGGCTGCAGAAAACACAATTCAGTGGAGCTCAGAGGAGTGGAGAGAGGCAGAGGAGCTTACAGAGAGAATTTGGGACCCTTAAGCCACTAAATGGCCGCGGAAGGGCGGCCAAACAGGTACTAAGGCCGCGGTTCCGCGGCTAGATGGTGGGCTTGGGCTTTGGAATTTTGTGGAGATGCTGTTCTTTGTCCCCTCTGGTTGTCTGGATGTTTGGAATTTTTACTTGCTCACTGTTTTTGCTCCAGATTTGTACAGTAGACCGGATGCTTCGTTTTTGTCCGTCGCGGTGTAGCCGCGAAATGTGGGTCTATCTTCCCACGTCTTTGGCACTGTACTTGAACTCCGTATTTCCAACCTCTTAGGCGTCGATCTTGAGCTTCGTATTTCCTGCACACTTGCACAAAAACTAATCAAGAATAACAAGATGATTTTTACAAAGTATATTTTTTTTTTGGTTTTTGGTTGTTGTTATATTCATAAATTAACCCGAAATTTCACTTAGAAATAGACTACCGTCTCCCCGGCAACGGCGCCATTTGATCGATAGGATACGAGCGTGTTCAAGTTTAAGTTTAAATACCGCAATCAAGACGGTTTCGCACGTAGCTAGCCGGTTGAGTACGGGTCGTCCGCAGGGAGATGGGAATCTTTTTCTATGTGTTTTTCGACGAGTTAAGTCCGGTTGTTCAGATTTTGTTTGTAGTTATCTAAGTGTTGAGTTGATATTTAAAGAGAGCATGTTAGGGTTAGGATTAGGTTAGTTTGAGTTAGGAGTCTCCACATCTTTCGTTGCCCTTCTTAATATCGTGTTACGGTAATCGGTAACAACGGGGATTAGCATGACTAGGAAGGACTTTGCGAGTATAAGCTAGGCTTTCCAACGCATAAGTCTTCCATTTGGTGCTTGTCCGTCCGTTCCTGGCTCTTAGCCATAACCTCCGGTTAATCCAACCACAACCGGTCTCACTACAGAATCACCGCTATCATATAGGATAGGGTGCCGTAAGGAGCGGATTGTGGTTCAATTAACGGGAGTTGATTTAAGATGTTGGGCAAGGAAAGAGTGACAGAGATTTCCTTCTCTCAAACTTCCCTTATCCTACCCTAACAAGAATGAACTACTCACACATCATAATACGGAAAAATAAAACAACACAAAAGAGGAAGATAGAAAGAAGGAGATTAGAAGAATACGACTAACTATTTGCGACCTCACCTTGGCGAGGATCAAGCGTAAGTATCATTGTCGTGTGAAAGGATAAAGAAAAAGAGAGAAGAAACAAACAACAACTACTTAACAATTAAAATTACAACAATTATAACAAGTAAAGAAAGAGACAAGCATGATAATAAAAATGGTCTTCTTTATTCATCACTCTTCACTCAAAAGCTCACTTACAAGTTTAATGGAGAAGAGGTGAGAAGAGGAAGAAGAACATGTACTAAAACCTAGCAAAAGAAAAATACAAGATTATGGACCCTTTCCTTCACAAACTTCTGGGGTATTTATAGGCTGAAAGATGAGAAACTAGGGCAACAATACGGGCCCTCATGAAAAGACCAAAGAGCCCCTGAAAACCCTAACCGTTTGGCGCCAAGATGGCCGCGGAAGGGCGGCCAAAACCCCCATTTGGCCGCGCTTCCGCGGCCGTTTAGAGGAGTTGGGCCCATATCTTTTTGGTGCTGGCGTGGTTTGGTGTGTACTGCATTCTGGTATATGTATTTTCTCATAATTTCTTCACAAATTTTCCAGAATTTCTGTTGAGGGGAAAGGTGGACTTTTTGTCAAGATTTTGTCATGATTGCCTCGAGCTCCGCGTAGATCTCTTGGATATTGTGCCACCATTGAGCCTTGTGCATAGATTTGACATTTTGTCTTCCTACTGGTATCTGGTAACAAACGGATGAGGGACGGAGATCGTATTTTATCTGTGGTCGGCAAGAACCCGGATTTTTTCGTCTTTTCCATGAATTTCTCCGTTTGAGAACCGGGAACCTGTATCCTGCAATTGACTAGCAAACACGGCTCAAGAGTATCTACCGACATGCAATGTGATAAAAATTGGGCGGTATGAAAATGCAAAAATCTGATATGAACACCGATGTGAGGCTCATAACGGGTCGAGAAACTACTGGTAACACTTACCAGCAAATCTCTGATCAGCCCTGGCCAGGGACTTCCCTGTTACGGCCAATCGAGCACAGCGCAACATCAACCCCCAATACCGGGAGAGACGAAACCCCTCCTATCGCTCATTGCCTCCATGTGACTCGGGACTGTACCCAAAGACCACCGTTTTGCACGCCCTCATGGACGTGGTAAGGTGGAGATCAAAGCACAGTGGGAATCACACAAGACTCTATGACGATCTCGGGTCTACAGACTAACCTGTACAAGTGTCACCTGAGAACTTCCATCTGACGTGAGGTATAATACCATCTGGGAGTTCTCGGCGAGTCCGTCCAGTGTATCCAGTCTCCACTGAGCACCCGTATACTATCTCTGATGTCAAACACCAATGGATATGGGATCATCCATCGCCCATCTCATGGGTCGAGAAGCGTATACGCTAGTCTACACTGGTATATCGATGCCCCGTCTCGATACACCCACGACTAGGGACCTTGAAGGATGTACTTATGGACTACCATGTCCCCACTAGTATGATCTGCATCATAGTCCAGGTAGTCAAGTACACATCCTAAGGGCTTTATCAACATGTAACTATAAGACAGTTTAAAGAGACAAGTGTACATGTTAAGATAAAGAGTAACCAGATAGCATACTATCATATCGAGCAAGAAAGTCATCTCTATATATGTCCAAGCATCCAATATAATATACATCATCTGTACAATACTGGCCTCTAGGGCATACATACAACTAACAATCTCCCACTTGCACTAGGGCCAGCTGCTGTAGTATCGCATACCGAGCATCCCGAAGAGTCTCTCAAACTGTATCTGGGGTATGGCCTTCGTGAGTGATCCGCCGTGTTGTTCTTCGTGTCAACCCTCCTGACCTCGATCTCCCGGCGATCAACTATCTCCCGGATCAGGTGATACCGCCTCAGAATATGCCTGGACCGCTGATGGGACCTGGGTTCCTTGGCCAAAGCCACCGCTCCATTGTTATCGCAATACAAAGGTATTGGATGCTGAATGGATGGAACCACTCCAAGTTCAGTAATGAACTTCTTGATCCAGAAAGCCTCTTTGGCAGCATCGTTGGCAGCGATGTATTCAGCCTCCATCGTCGAGTCTGCCACGGTTTCCTGCTTGGAACTCTTCCAGCTAACCTCCCCTCCGTAAAGGGTAAAGACAAAGCCCGACTGCGACTTAGAGTCGTCCTTATCACTCTGGAAGCTTGAATCGGTAAAGGACTCCACTTGGAGCTGTCCGTTACCATACACCAAGAACATATCTCTAGTCCTTCGTAAGTACTTGAGAATGCTCTTCACAGCTGTCCAGTGACTCTCTCCAGGATCAGCTTGATACCTGCTCACTACACTTAGTGAGTATGCTACATCGGGTCTGGTACATAGCATCGCATACATGATAGAGCCTACTGCCGAAGCATAGGGTATCCCTTGCATGCGAGCTCTCTCCAAATCAGTCTTGGGAGACATCTCTTTGGAGAGAGTGACTCCAGAGATCGTGGGCAAATTCCCACGCTTGGACTCTTCCATACTAAACCTCTTTAGTATGGTGTCAATGTACCTGGATTGGGACAATCCCAAAATCCGTTTGGATCTATCTCTATAGATCCTAATTCCCAATATGCAGGAGGCATCACCAAGATCTTTCATTGAGAATCTTTGTGATAAGAAGAGCTTGACCGCTTGCAGCATAGGAATATCATTTCCTATCAAGAGTATGTCGTCCACGTACAATATGAGGAAGACAACCTTACTCTCTGCCACCTTCTTGTAGATACAAGGTTCATCTGGATTTTTGACGAAATCAAACTCTTTGATAACGACATCAAAGCAGATGTTCCAACTCCGCGATGCTTGCCTTAATCCATAAATGGATTTAAGCAGCTTGCACACCTTCCCGCTGCTCCCACTGTCTACGAAGCCCTCTGGCTGAGTCATGTACACGCACTCTTCTAAATCACCATTTAGAAAGGCGGTCTTAACATCCATTTGCCAGATTTCGTAGTCATGAAAGGCAGCAATGGCAAGCATGATCCGGATGGATTTAAGCATAGCCACTGGAGAAAAGGTTTCGTCATAGTCCACACCTGGTCTTTGACGAAAACCCTTTGCTACAAGTCTAGCTTTGAAAGTCTCCACTTTCCCATCTACACCAAGTTTCTTCTTGAAGATCCACTTGCTCCCAATGGGTTTTACCCCTTCAGGAGCAACTTTCAAAGTCCATACTTTGTTGGTGTACATGGATTCCATCTCGGACCGCATTGCATCCAGCCATTTCACAGAGTCACCACTCGTGATGGCCTGCTCGAAGCTAGTTGGGTCATCATCCTCCATGATGCAATCCTCGCTTTCACCATCCATGAGAAAACCGTAGTATCTCTCGGGTGAGCGAGGAACCCTACTAGATCGGCGGAGAGGCTGAGGTTCGTCGGAAGCTACTGAATGCTCTGGTTCCACTAAATCTTCTGTTGTGTTTTGTTCAGCTGGAACTTCTTCGAGTTCTACCTCAGAGCCACTAATTTCTTTTGCAAGAAATTCCTTTTCTAAAAAGGTGGCATGTTGAGCAACAAATACTCATTGTTCCTCACTGTGGTAGAAGATATACCCTCGCGAATGTTTGGGATATCCAACAAATTTACACAAAACAGATCTTGCCTCGAGTTTGTCCGGTTTTTGTCTTTTGACATAGGCCGGGCAACCCCATATCTTTATAAAATTAAGATATGGTCTCTTCCCTTCCCATATCTCATATGGTGTGGTAGGCACAGATTTGGTGGGAACCCTGTTCAGTAGGTATGCTGCTGTTTCCAGTGCATATCCCCAGAAGGAAACAGGTAACTCAGCTACACTCATCATAGAGCGCACCATATCTAATAGGGTGCGGTTTCTCCGCTCCGATACACCGTTGTGCTGTGATGTATATGGAGGAGTTAGCTGAGAGAGAATCCCATTCTCTTTTAGGAAGTCCAGGAATTCAATGCTCAAGTATTCTCCTCCTCGATCAGATCGTAGGATTTTAATACTTTTTCCGGTTTAGTTCTCAACTTCTTGTTTATATTCTCTAAATTTCTCAAAAGCTTCTGATTTGTGTTTCATCAGGAACACATATCCGAATCTAGAGAGATCGTCAGTGAATGTAATGAAGTACGAAGAACCATCCCTGGCATGTGTAGACATAGGACCGCATACATCACTATGTATCAGTCCTAAGAGTTCGGTAACTCTTTCTCCGTGTCCCGTAAACGGAGCTTTGGTCATCTTGCCTTTGAGACATGACTGGCAAGTGTCATAGGATGAAAATTCAAACGGATTCAAATATCCATCCTTATGCAACTTAGCCAGTCGTGTCGCATTGATGTGACCCAGTCTACAATACCACAAGAAGGATTCGTTCATTTCAGAACTCTTCCTCTTGTGTGTGTTAGTTATGCTCAGAACTGTTGATTGATTTAGAACATAAATGCCATTGCACAACGTGCCTGATCCAACCAACTTTTGGTTACGGAAAATGTTCATAACATTATCCTGTAATACAAAATTATATCCCTCTTTACTCAACAAAGAAACCGATATAATGTTGCATATCAGGTTCGGCATGTAATAGCATTCGTTCAGAACCAATGTATTACCAGTTGGTAATACAAGGTGATATTCCCCGACAGTCTTAGCTGCAACAATTGCACCATTTCCAACTCTAATGTCTTTATCACCTTCTCCAAGTTCTCTACCTTTCCTAAGCCCATGTAACCGATTACATATATGGGATCCTGACCCGGTATCTAATACCCAGGACGTAGAGCAAATGGAGAAACAGTTCTCTGTAACGAACACACCCGAAGAAAATGCATCAACATGTACTTTCTTCATTCGGGTGGCATAGGAATCCTGGTATTCCCCTATTTCCTGTTCATTCCTATAACTCTTATAAGAAAGAACGGAACCAACGTTCCCCAGCACAGTATAACATGCGGGTTCGGTCAATACATCCATATTATTATCTTTATTAGGGCATGAAATGGTCGCTACCTGGAGAGAGAGAGAAGAAAACACTTTAGCGTATGCTCGTGCAAGATCAGATTGGTTATTATCTTATCTAATCAGGATGGCTCCCACTGCTTTTTATCAAATCTTCCTTCAAACCCTAAAAGGAAAGACTAGCCGGGATTAATTACACACTACAAGTTCGCCAATCTTTCAGCCAGGCCAGTGTCGGTACTTTGAGGGAGGTCCCCCGTGCTTTCGCACGAACCTAATTAATGTAAACCTCGTTTTTTCAGAGGCGTAACCCCGTTGACACCTTTCTAGACACCTACTTGATCAGCTAATTGCAATGTGTAAAACTCTCCCAGGAGTAACTCTTACTCGCAGTGGGTATCGGGATCCAACTATCTCATAGAAGGTATGCAATCTCATTGCAAATTTCAACACTTGAAATTCCCGATAATATTTTGCCCCAAGCATCCTATGACCTTGACGGAGGTCAACAAACCACAGGGTGCAAGTAAAGTTCAACCCGTCATTTCTTGATTGAATCAAACCCGCCCGCACGACCCTTGACGGAGGTCAACAAGGTCGTACGACTACCCTAATCCAATCTGCATCATATGCATAAGCAGATAAATGCTAGTTAGCTACCGCACACTACGCCTTGACGGAGGTCAACAAACGTAGCATGAATACTAAGTAGGATTTATCTGAAATGACGGAGGGCTACGTCAGGTTTTTTTCTGAAAACCTATTGCGTAATGAACTTGATATCGTTGTAGAATCAAATGAAGTTTTGAAATGGAGTGATTTTGAGGCTTTTCTAGTTTTGCTAAAGGGGTCACTCCCGGTGAAGGGATCGTCGGCCCTTTCCTCGTCGAATGAGGTGCGGGATATATCATATATATCGCTATGCAAAGCAAAAGTCAAAGGCAATCAAAAGCAAACCGAGTGCGCAGTATCTGCCAGTTATTGCTAAAGGAGTCACTTCCGGTGAAGGGATCTCGGTCCTTTCCTCATCGAATAAGGTGCAGGGTATATCATATATACCTCTATGCAAAGCAAGAACTGTAGCTACCTGTTTTATTTTGAAATTTGATTCTACAACATCTTAGGTTTCTTTTCTTTCATTAATCACATTAATGAAGTCCCATCATTTAAATACCTAAACATCACAGATAAATACGACGTACACTTATGCCATCCGCATTCGCCTCGATGTCCCCTCGTGCACCGTTAGGTTAGGTAACTAACGACAGAGCAGGGCAGGGCTAGTGCGGCTGTAAAACATAAGTAACGTCTATATAATATATCATATATACTATATTCTATATCCATCACAGAACATCACATGATCGCATCACAGATATCGCAGCAGAAGAAACATATGAAACATTGGATATACTAGGACGTCCGTGTTTTCAATACGAGCCAGTATAAAACACGGATTCCACGGTCGTGATGAATAGCCAATCCCACACCCCTAGACCCCTACGAGAGCGGCAAGCAACCCTGCCAATTCTAGGGTTAGGAGACCCTGACTCGACTCCTCGAGTTGGTCTCCCACTGGACCCCAGAACCCGGTTACTTGTGCTCCCCTCTTTGGGTCTATCCTAATGCGGAAAAGTAAATAATATACAAAGGGTGACAACTTCCGCTACCTGGAAGTGCCCCAAATAAAAGAATATTACATACAAGTTTTTACATGAATGAAAATGAAAAACACTCATCTCACATAAAAACCCCCGGCTATTCGAACACGACGATCCAATATAACATATCCAGCAACACATAACATCACATGTCATCAACGTAAGTAAATATGCGCATCCCAATTGTCGTTGACATATAGCAACGAAACCGGCGATATCACATATTACACTTACGGTCACAGAAAAGAAAGTGTAAAACTACAACAATTGGAATCCGCAACTTCTTTAGACATCGCATGCCTAATCAAATGAAATACTTAGACATCACATGCCTAACAGTTATAAACCCCGCATTTTAGTCTCATTATCGAAAACTCTTTTCAATATCAAGTGAAACTAAACCGCTAGATTTATAACATTCATTTAGTTATCTCATAACTGTTTGTGAATTCCAATTATTGTATCAGATTCCAGATAAACAGAAAATGTTAAACTTTCCGATCGAACATTCGAATACCCAAGTTTTCCCGATACAGCTCAACACATGAAATAAGTCTAACAACATTCAGTTCGTGCCTCAGTACCAACGGTCCAGCCGTAGAAGGGTCAAGCCAACGCCTCACATGTGGCACGCCGTACTGCCCCAAACCCGAAGGTTCAAAGGGCAGTTCAAGACGGTCACATAATCGAGTTAAGGTTTGTTGTCTTCTAGAGGGTCCATCGCGTTACTTGCACTACTTAGAACGTCGTTAAACTACGGAAAAATCCAACACTTGGAAATTTCCCGACAGGGGAAAAATTGGGTATTTATATCCGGTCGAACTTTTTAACATATTCTAAAATTTATCCGGAAAGCCATATAGACAAAATCTGATACTCCGATCGAAACACCGAATCCCCAAAACAATCCTAGAAAATTCAACTCTTGAATAAATATTAAAAATTCCCAGAAAATCCAGCACTGCAAAGTAAGAATTACTGTGTGAAAATTTTTGAACAGTGTGGCCGTACGGCCGCGGAACCGCCGCACGAGCCATGCTCGTGCCGCGGAACCGCGGCAGTTTAATTGAATTATACCATCGAATTTCACCGTAAATCTTACAATCTCCTGCTGATTTCTCTGCATATTTTTAATATGGAAAAAACCCCATTTTTGGAAAAAGTCCAGAGAGCTCATGGGTTTTAGGGTTTCGGGTTCGTTCGGACTTCAAACTCCGTCTAGACTTCGCCTAAGGCTCTAGCTTGGCTCTGATACCACTGTAGGGTTCCTAGGCACATTATAGAGTTCTCACAAGGTATCGATCATGCCAATTTAAAATTTTATGGGTGCCGAGAAACCCTAATACGGATCGTCGGCTAGATTTCTAGGCGAAATACGATTCTAGTTAACAAATTAACTAAAGGAGTGGGGCTACAACCTTTGTAGATCCGGATATCCACTTCCTTAGCTCCACGTGGTCATCCTCTCGCTGTCCATCTCGAATCTCGGACTCTCGCGACGGCTTCATCGGAGAAGTGAGCGGAATAGGTCGTCGGCTTCGTGCCGAAGATGATCTACGTCGAGGTTGCACAAGTTCAAGCTCCAACTTCACCAAGTGGTGAGACTTGTGAAGAAAACACCCAAAACAACTTGGCAAGAGGTAGAGGGTGAAGAAATAGGAGGTGGGTTCACTTTAGAATCGGATTTCTCACTTTGGATCTCAAGTTGCCATTGATGGCATCAAGGTTTCTTTTGTGAAGATGAAGAAGAAGAAGTAGATAGAATATGATAAGTATTGTGAAAAAAGAATAATAAAATCAATACTTATCATCTTCTAACCTAGGTTAAGTGTAGAGAATAAACCATGGTCAAATGAGAATGGTTAGGGTTAAGGATGATGACAAAAATAGTCACTTTAGTCAAAGCTTCATGAAGCTTCATCAAGCTTCATGAAAGAAACCATTTTGTTATCATATATATTTATTTATCAAAAAGAATAGATAAATAAATAAGTAAATAAATAAAAACCCTAACTATTATCATAACCATGGTTTAAGTCTTAACACAACACCAAACTACATGTATCATCAAACATGACACAAAGTAGTGCACAAAAGTATATCATATATACTTCTTGCACATCGAGTGAGATAATCCATATAAAGTGAACCAATACTAGCTAATGCAAAGTAATATATCAAATATATAATTATACATTAAATCATTAAATCAACATTTGATTCAATGATCCGGTCATGTCGCACATAACCGACTAGTATCCAATGTATCGACTTATCGAATCAATGATTCGATAACTAGGTCATATCGAATATAACAAATCGAAACATTTATCGCGAGAATGAAATGCGGTATCACATACACGCATTATTCTCGGTCCCGC
Organism: Agapanthus africanus; assembly: GCA_030015575.1. Lineage (NCBI taxonomy): Eukaryota > Viridiplantae > Streptophyta > Magnoliopsida > Asparagales > Amaryllidaceae > Agapanthus > Agapanthus africanus. Next base: position 271,764,528 of record CM057340.1, read on the forward strand.
ACATATCTCATATGCGCTCCTATTTCGTTTCGCTTGAGCCAGGAAACCTCTGTGTAGGACTCTAAAGACTCGTCAATACGCCGGTAGCAGATGATGATCATATCAAGCACCCACAAGCCGCAAGCGGTCTGCTAAACGTAACGGCCATCCAGGTATTGAGCGATCAGAAGATCGACGAGCTAGCCCGCTCACACTCCTGTGAATCCAACCAGTAACACTTACCGTACAGTCCGGTCTGTTCGTCTGATACGTCGCATATCAAGTCTAGGGGTGGTAAACGTCAGACTCCAATAACCGATAAGTCGTGCCGATGTGAGGCTCATAACGGGTCGAGAAACTACTGGTAACACTTACCAGCAAATCTCTGATCAGCCCTGGCCAGGGACTTCCCTGTTACGGCCAATCGAGCACAGCGCAACATCAACCCCCAATACCGGGAGAGACGAAACCCCTCCTATCGCTCATTGCCTCCATGTGACTCGGGACTGTACCCAAAGACCACCGTTTTGCATGCCCTCATGGACGTGGTAAGGTGGAGATCAAAGCACAGTGGGAATCACACAAGACTCTATGACGATCTCGGGTCTACAGACTAACCTGTACAAGTGTCACCTGAGAACTGCCATCTGACGTGAGGTATAATACCATCTGGGAGTTCTCGGCGAGTCCGTCCAGTGTACCCAGTCTCCACTGAGCACCCGTATACTATCTCTGATGTCAAACACCAATGGATATGGGATCATCCATCGCCCATCTCATGGGTCGAGAAGCGTATACGCTAGTCTACACTGGTATATCGATGCCCCGTCTCGATACACCCACGACTAGGGACCTTGAAGGATGTACTTATGGACTACCATGTCCCCACTAGTATGATCTGCATCATAGTCCAGGTAGTCAAGTACACATCCTAAGTGCTTTATCAACATGTAACTATAAGACAGTTTAAAGAGACAAGTGTACATGTTAAGATAAAGAGTAACCAGATAGTATACTATCATATCGAGCAAGAAAGTCATCTCTATATATGTCCAAGCATCCAATATAATATACATCATCTGTACAATACTGGCCTCTAGGGCATACATACAACTAACAGTCTCCAATAGCAATAACAACACTGCACAGAAAACTGGGCCAAAACAGAATATCACAAAAATCACAATTCCAAGTCAAGGGGCTACAGGAAAAATTTTGAAGCCCGTCGCCAATAAATGGCCGCGGAATCGCCGCCAATAGGGGGTTAGTGCGGCGGTTCTGCGGTGACTTGGAGGCATCAGGAGCCCAAATTTTTTCTGTACCCTTAAAATCGCCTGCACGGATTTTTAAGATGCCTGAAATAATTTTTTGACCAGTTTTGAAAATCGACAGCAAACAGAAAAATGGAATTGTGATTTTGGAAATTTCCGTCGATCGATCTTTCAAGCGCGTTTAAACAAGCTAGTAAGGGGTTTAAAGGGTGGCCGGATACCATGTTTGGGTCGCGGCAGCGCCCTGGCCGTCGAAACGCGGCCAAAATGCGGAAGAAAAATTTCAGAAACCGGCGCTACCGCTACCCGAATCCCGGATCGACCTTAAACCCTAAAGTAGAAAACTAAACTAAGAGTTAGAATTATTATACCGAGTTGATCCGAGTCCTTCGGTCTTCATTCCAAGCTCCTAGTGATTCTTTGATGTGGTTTGGTCGCCGGTCTTCCTCCATCTCCGATGATCCACCCGAGGGAAACGGCGCAAGCTCCAGCTTCATCGAACGAGCAACCGACGCTCCAAAGTTGCTAGCGATGGAGAGTCGAGGTGTATGGAAGTGTCACTGCATTTTTCACTCTAACCAAAGTGCTCATGGAGCAACCATAGAAGATGAAGAAGGAGGTGATGAAGACTTGGCATGAACAAAAATGGCTAAGTATTTTTGGAGCATGAGAGAGTGAGAGAGTGAGCTAGTGTAATGTTTCATGTAATCACCAAAATGAAATTGAACCCCTCCTCATTAGTGGCCGTCCCCTCTCCCTCTCTCCCATTAAAAAAAAATTCCCATCATTTCTTTATTTTGTTAAAAAATGAACAATGCTAACCATACTTAAACCCATACCATGTCCATGTTCATGCCACCTCACACCCTCCACCTCATTATAAAACAAATGAATTTCCTAAAAAGGAAAATCAATAATGAGGTGGCAAATCTTCTAAAAGCTATTCCGTATAAAATACGGAATACTTCCCGGTACATGTATCGAAATACATATACGCGTATTCGTACCAAAATATGAATAGCCGAGAGAGAAAACGAATAGTGAACAATAATACTAGAATACATATATATAAATACATATGTAAATTATCAAATCAAAAACCCGATTTAATAATCCGGCTTAATTCTAAGCCGCTAGTATTATCAACCGTCTGATTAAAGTCTGCGCAGCTTGTGCACATATTTAATCGGAAACCTGTATGTATCAACATACGTCATGTACACCATATCGCCTGAACCGTAAAAACCCTCTGTATGGGACTCTAAAGACTCGTCAATACGCTGGCAGTGGGATAACCACAAGCACGTCAGCAGCACTAGCTGTACGTAACGGCTACCCAGGTATTGAGCGAAAGGGAGGCCGACGAGAAAACTCATCTTGAACCCTACTAAGCCTGACAGTGACAATATCCGTACAGTCCGGTCTGTTCGTCTAAGAGTATCGCATATCGAGTCTAGAGGGGTGGATAAAGTCAGACCCCTAATAACGTGATATTTAGTGTCGGAATGTAACCCATCACCACCTGAGAAACTATCGATCCTCGATCGATAATTCTCGTTCACCATGGCCATGGATTTCTGGTGATGGCCACCCATACACAACGCGACATCAACCCCCAATACCGGGAGAGACGAATCCCCGACGATCCGATCACTGCCTCCATGTGTCTCGGGACTGTACCCAACTAAAACCTGTTTGCATGACTCCTTTGAGCCGTGGTAGGGTAGTAATCAAAGCACAGTGGGAACTCACACGAGACAAATGACGATCTCAGGTCGACAGACTAACCTGTACACATGTCACCTGGGAACTGCTATCTGACAATAGGCATAATACCAACTAGCAGGTTCCCGGCGCGTCCGTCCAGTGTACTCATAACCCAATGAGCACCTGTATACTGTCTTAGGTGAACCAACTAACAGCAATGGCTTGTGAGACCTGGCCATCGCCCCTCGTCAGGGTCTCGATCAGTATACACTAGTCTACACTGGAGTATCGATGCCCGATCTCGATACTCCTACGACAAGGGACATTTAAGGATATGCTTATAGACCCCAGCTCCCACATATATGATCGCCATCATAATGCTGGCAGTCAAGCAAGAATCCTAAGGGCTATATCAACATGTACATGATGATAAAGACAAACCAGATAGCATACTATCATCTTGAGTAAGACTGTTTTATCGGTATAGGTCCTGCCTCAATCATCACAATCACAAGTCCGCGACTATGATAATTGCCTTGAGGGCACTATATCCAACACGTAGTACCTAGTTATTCATTTCGTTTCATCGCATCATCTTTTATATATATATATATGATATCATCTCATAGGACACTTGCACCATTACCATTGGTTTATGCGGCACGGGCACTATTCATGTGGACACACACACCTTGATAATTGCTATGCCACAAAAACTATATAACTTGTTTAAATCAGAATATAAAACCATTGCAACATATATGATTTGTAAACCTGTATTTGTATATTCAATTCATCAGGATGAATACGTAGGATTGTTAGTCATATGCACATACCTCATTGCATCATCGTTCATGCATAGTTTTCTAGTCACGCATCGTAGTTCATATTGTTGATACCATAGGCATTCAACATCACCGACATGTGTACATATGGTGATTTTTCTTGGGGATTTCAGTATTATGAGATTTCTAGATTTTTGGGAAAACCGCAAGAATTTTATAAACCGTTATCATTTTAATAATGCAAGTAGCGGTTTTCTCGTGATATGATGTATGTGTCGTCCACCATGAGATTTCTCGGTTCTTGAGCGGTATCATACACCCGATTCGAGGAGGAGGAGGAACCGTCTGTGGGTGCATGGTGGACCCAGTGCGGTACCCCGGGGCAAGATGGTCACAGATGATGGTGTTGAGCCCGGCAGGGGAGCACTACCGACCGGTTATTTGTGACGCGGCGGATATCCGGAGGATACCGACATAGTCGTTAGATTTGATACATTGAGATGGGCCAGTCTGGATTGCCGGAGCCCGAGATATTGAGATATTGATACTTTGATATGGGCCATTCCGGATTGCCGGAGCCCGAGATATTGAGATATTGATACATTGAGACATCGAGGTATTGAGACTTGAGATGTCGAAACATTGAGATATTCATATTTGGTTTCGATGCTTGACACGGATTTCTGTTGATTTCATTGATGATATTACAGTTAAATTACAGAAGTTTTACTAAGATAAGAATACAGATTTTTTCGTACTAAACATATTCAGATCTCGTATTGATTATGCATTCATGTTGCATACATACTAGTGGATCGCATCACATTAGTATATGTAGGCTGTGACGAAATTGCGTGCATGTTTACGATAGCCTTATTAGATGTTACTTACTACTCACGAGTTGGCAACTCACCCCCGTTGTGCCACAGTATCTTGCAGGTTGACCCGTCAGCGCAGTAGCGGCGGACGTTCTTCCTCTCTTGGCTTGATTTGCAGCATTGCTCGTAGGTGGGTTGCGGGGATATTTTTTATTCCATCATGTACATTATATTGTATTTAGTAAACTCCATCTACCTTTGTATATTTGACTAGACAGTGAGACTCATGAGACTTGTATTTGTGGTGTTTGGTGTCGATGCTCACTTGAGCCGACGTGGTATTTTCTTATTTCTTGCTTTATGATGCTTATTGTGCACATTTGATACATGTGCATGTGGTTGTGTTTCCGCCATCGGCGAAGAGCTAGCTTCCGCTTGGGGATGCCTTTATTCATTATTCATATGTATTTTCATGTGTTGTACCCGTTTGGGGGCCAGTATTTACAAAGGAGACTGCCGAAATTTTCGGGAAAATATGATGTTGCTTTTAAACGTTTAATGCCACTTATTTTGATAAAACCAATTGCTTGAGATCAAGTTTTCCTTCATTCTATTTGTTAAATGGTTTAGCATTCTGGGCTTTGTCTTACTTAGATTATGTTGCGCCTTGAGACGTTTCGTAGTTTAAGAGCCAATCACGTTCCGTACCTTCGGATCATGACAAAGTTGGTATCAGAGCGTTAGGTTTTACCTTTCTGTGTGTAGGATGACCTTTGGTAGATGGAGTAGGTGACTTAAGCAGAATGACGTAGCTTGTATATGTTCCGCGGCATACTTACGATATGGTACTCCGCCTAAGTAACCTTAGGATTTATAATTGCATGTATCTCCTTTCTTGTTTCTGGAAATCCTTTGATTTGATCGCAATGTTCCTATCAATCATGTTTCTTGTTCCAGCCACTATGCCACCGGAGACTATGAGGGCCAGAGGGCTGCCGCCGGGGATGAGATTAGAGTATGCTCATTTGAGACGAGGACCGATCAGGGCGGTACGCCTACCACTCAGGGACAGAGTAATCCACCTTCTCCTGGACGAATAGCTAGGCTGGAGACTTGTGACAGGTGGTTGGATTGTTAGTTGAGGCTAGCCGAGCTCCGAGAGCCGATGATGTCCCTCCTGCCGTAGGGACTGTGATTGTACCTGCTGCTTAGGCAGCTGTTTCTGTTGTTACCAAGATTATTTTGTATCCTTATTGGAGTTTTTGAGGCTGAAGCCTCCAGTTTGTTTTTACCGGCACTTATGCGACGGAGGATCCGCAGACATCCTCGATAGGATGGCTAGGAATTGTCGTTCACAGAGATGTTCTGACGAGTTATGGATTGAGCTTGCGAGTTTTCGTCTAGAGAGGTCTTGCTCAGACATAGTGCGAGTCGGTTGAGAGAGGCCGAGCTGCAGATCTACTTCCTATGACTTGGGATGAGTTCATAGTTTTATTTCTTGCTCGTTTCCTTCCGGAGAGCGTTCGAGATGCCGAGCTCATAGTTTCGAGCCTCTGTGTAAGACTTTAGGGATGGCGGGTCCGAGTATGACATGCAGTTCACTTAGTGGTCCGATATGCTCCTTACCTGGTAGATACTGAAGAGAAATAGATAAAGAAGTTCGTGTGGCGATTGGACATGCAGTTATTTCTTGCCATCGGCACCCAGCATGTTGACACTTTTGCAGCCTTACTGCTAGAGGAGCGCATTTATGAGACTTCAGTCGTTTCTAGGATTGAAGCAGATTTGTACAGGTATGCCAGCTCAGAGGCAATTAGATAGACGTTTTTGTGACAGTTATTCTTTCGGTGTTTCTTCCGATGCGTACTTCTTTCTGGTGTTATTTCAGTGTTTTCTTTCGATGTGCGTACTTCTTTTGTTGTTGAACTTGTATCTATGCACTTTGTACCGAGTTTGGACCGAGAGTCGTCCTTGTTTGATCTGCCGCTGATTGTTATTATTCCAGTAGGCGAGTCTTTTGTCGCTCGAAATGTTTTTCGTTCGTGTTTGTTTTGTTCGTATCGGAGATATGGATTCTTCTGTCAATTTGATTTTCTCGATATGTTTGACTTCGAAGTTCTTCTGAGCATGGATTGGTTAGCTATGTGTTGTGCATCCGTGGACTGCCGTAAGAAGGCAGTCAGATTTAGTTTTCCGGGTAAGCCAGTTCTTGGTTGTTTTTGGGGAGACCGTAGCGTCGCCCTTCCCAGATTGATTTCTTCTTGTCGCGCTAGTCAGCTTTTGAGAAAAGGAATTCTTGGCGTATGTTTGTGATGTTAGAGCCGCAGAGGTCTCGCTGGACCTGGTCCCAATTGTGAGAGAGTTTTCCAGATGTTTTCCTGACGAGTTGCTTGGTTTGTCGCCAGAGCGCGATATTGAGTTCTGCTTTGACTTGATTTCCGGCACAGAGCCTTTTTCTATACCGCAATATCGGATGGATCCGGCGGAGCTTAAAGAACTGAAGGATCAGTTTGCAAGATTTGTTGGATAAAGGGCTTGTTCGTCCGAGTGCGTCACTTTGGGGAGCTCCTGTTCTGTTCGTCAAGAAGAAAGATGGCAGTTGTGTTGTGCATCGATTTTTGGTCAGTTGAATCGGGTTACTGTGCGGAACAGATATCCCTTACCTCATACTGAAGAATTGTTCGATTAGCTCCAGGGTGCGGGACATTTCTCAAAGATTGACTTGTGATCAGATTACCATTAGTTGCAGGTTCGAGAGGATGATATTCCGAAGACCGCTTTTCACACGTTACGGGCGTTATGAGTCTTGGTGACGTCGTTCGAGCTCACCAATGCCCCAGCAGCGTTTATGGATTTGATGAACCGTATATTCAGGCCGTTTTTGATCAGTTATTATCGTGTTCGTTGATGACATTCTAGTATACTTTTGGAGCCGAGTGGAGCCTGGGTAGCATTTGAGGATTTTGTTGCATACTTTGAGGGAGCACTAGCTATTCGCTAAATTATCCAAGTGTGTTTTCTGGTTGGATGATGTGACTTCTTGGGTCACGTAGTTATGAGAGATGATATACGTATGGAATCGAAAAAGATCGAGGCCGTTCAGCACTGGCCCAGACCTGTATCAGTGACGGAGGTTCACAACATTTTAGGTTTGGATGCATGCTATTGATATTTCGTACAGGATTTTTTACAGATAGCTGCAACGTTGACCAGGTTGACCCGGAAAAGTGTTCCTTTTCTTTGGACCGAAGCATGCGAGCAGAGCTTTCAGCAGTTGAAGACTCGTTTGATTACGGCGCCAGTATTATCTTTGCCTTCAAGATCAGGCGGTTTTGTTGTTTATTGCAATGCTTCTCGGCAGTTGAAGAAGCACGAGCATAACTATTCCACGCATGATTTAGAAATGGCTGCGGTGGTTTTTACACTTAAGATTTAGAGACATTACTTATTTGACGAGTCGTGCTAGACATTTACGGACCACAAGAAGCATAAAGTATATCTTTCAGCAGCGGGATCTAAATTTGAGACAGCACAGATAGATAGAGCTAGTGAAAGACTATGCCTGCGAGATTCTTTATCATCCGGGCAAGGCGAATGTTGTGGCAGATGCTTGATTCGGAGGCCCAGAGATAGCTTTTCTTGTTTGAGCACAGTTCAGAGATAATCGACGGCAGATTGGTAGATACTATATGACAACCGAGTACAGTTCGAGTTTACGTCGACCGGGGAACAACTTGTCCGTGTCCGTGAGCATCCACAGTTATATAATTATATTCGTGAGGCACAGTCCGATGGCATTCGTTTGTCAGAGATCTTAGAGCAGGTTCGACAGGGCAGAGATTTAGAGTTCGTGATTGATGATCAGGGAGTACTACGATTTAGGACTCGACTATATGTGCTAGATTCCGAGGGACTGAGACGCGAGATCCTAGAGGAGGCGCATCAGTCAGCATATAGTGTTCATACGGTTTCCACCAAGATGTATTATGATTTGCGAGAAGTCTACTAGTGTGAAGGGATGAATGGAGATGTCACAGATTTTGTTTCGAGATGCTGACTCGTCAGCAAGTCAAGGCCGAGCATCAGAGGCCAGCAGGAGAATTACAACTTTTGCCCATTCCGGAGTGGAAATGGGAGCAGATTTCTATGGATTTTATTGTGGTTCTACCCAGGACCAGTCGAGGGTATGACTCTATTTGGGGATAGTAGACCGATTGACGGGAAGCAGCTCATTTTCTGCCAGTCAAGACCACTTTCGGATTCGATCAGTATGTTCAGATATATGTTGATAAGATGGTGCGACTACATGGAGTTCCGACTTGTATTGTGTCCGACAGAGGCATCCAGTTCACCAGCCGACTATTGTAGAAGCTTTAAGAAACTTTGGATACCCGATTGAGTTCAATACAACTTTCTATCCACAGACCGACGGTTAGTCAGAGCGGACCATTCAGACTCTTGAGGGTATGCTCCGAGCTTACGTTCTAGATTTTTGTGGTAATTGGGATCACCACTTGCCTTTGATAGAGTTTTCCTATAATAACAGCTTCCAGGAGAAGATTCAGATGGCACCCTTCGAGACATTATATGAGAAGAAATGTCGATCGCCAGTTTGTTGGACAGAGCTCTGTGAGAGCAGTATTTTGGGATTACAGATTGTGCAGGAGACGACCGAAAAGATTCAATTGATTTGGGATAGGATGAGAGCGGCCCAGAGCAGGCAAAAATCTTATGCAGACCGATGTCGGCGCAGACTTGAGTTCGTTGTTGTAGATCACGTTTTCTTGAAAGTTTCTCCGATGAAGGGCGTGTTGAGATTCGGAAGGAAAAGGAAGGCTTAGTTCCAGATATGTGGGTTCTTTGTGACTCTCGAACGTGTCGGTGCAGTTTCTTATCGTTTGGCTCTTTCACCCAGCTTTCCAGATATTCACCCCGTGATTCATGTATTGATACTCCGCAAGTACCTTCATGGCCCCTCTCACGTGATACAGCATCAGACAATCCAGCTGGAGCGCGATCTTTTTTTCACCGAGCAGCCGATAGTCATTCTAGATCGGCAGGTGAAGGAACTGAGGTCCGAGGTCATACCGTCCGTTTAGGTTCTTTGACGTGGCCCAAACGGCGAAAAGGGTCACGTGGGAAGCCGAGAACGAGATGAGGAAGAATATTCCCATCTCTTCGAGGGTATGCGTAGTTAAATTTTAAATTCGGGGACCGAATTTCTTTAAGAGGGGGAAGATTGTAACGCTTTGAAAATTCGTTTAGATCAACTATATGTTAATTAGTGATAATACGTGATTTTCATAAAACCTAATTAATAAATATTTTCCACATCAACAGGAATAAATCTAGTTTAATTATGAAATTATGTAATATCATATATAATTGTGTTTTATTAGTTAACAATTAAATTATTGTTCACTAAATTATTTATTTTAGTTATTTACTAATTTCTAAGCTATTTTCTTAAAAACATGCACACACATCTTGTGTAACCCTAGATTAACAACATGTTGATACAAGTCTTTTGCACCATGACAACTTAATCTTTTCAAAAAAATATAATGTGTGACATGCTTTTCTTTCTTTCCTCTCTATGTTCTAGACTTTTCTTTTTTTTATAAAATGGAAAAGAAATGAAAAGTTGAGGCATGGGGGCATTTATTGCATGGTATGGCTCACTTCTCTCTCTCTCTCTCTCTCTCTCTCTCTCTTCATTCTAGAACTCTCTCCCTCTCTCCCCATGGCAGCCACCCCTCTTCACAAGTTTACACTAAAATACCTTAATGTCACTGTTTCCCCCAATCAGAGCAAAGCTCTGTTGAAATTCAAAATTTAAAATTGTGAAGCAACGCTTCAAATTCCGGGCGCAACGTGCCACGTGTCTTGTGCAGACGCATCAGCGTAGCGCCCAAGGCAGCGCACCCAATCAGAGCAAAGCTCTGTTTTAAACAAAATTAACTGAAGCAACGCTTCAGCTGCGCAAGCACTGCGCTGCGCGACATGTGTCAGCGCAGATGCGCCAGCGCAGTTGCGCTGCGCTGTGCGCTGCGCGACACGTGTCAGCGCAGATGCGTCAGCGCAGTTGCGCTCCTCTGTACGCTGCGTGACATGCGTCACGCGCTGGGGCATCTGTGCCAAATAGAATAAAGATTTTAAAGAAATCTTTCTGTTCTTGTTAAAACAAGAAGATTTTCTTCTGTAAAACAGAAGCCTTTGGATTAAAGATCCAACGGTGGGGAAAATTCCCCAAATCACTCAGAGAAAGATCTCTTTAACTAATTTATGGGCACTATAAAAAGGACCCTAGACCTCAATTCAAAGGCATGAACATTTCTTGAAAAAAGTCAAGAGCTTCAAACAGAGAAAACTCTGAGAAAATTCCAAGAAAAAGGTAAAAACCTTCACGAGAGAGAAGAAATTTCTTCTAATAGATCATTGATCTAAAAACCAGATCAATGATCTTTACATAATAAACAGTGCTTTGCACTTCTTATGAACCACTGTTTCTTTAAAACAATTGATTAACGCATTTTCAATAGTGCTCTGCACTTTTATGAACCTTTGGTTCTTGAAATAAAAAGGAAAAACTTGTTTTTCTTTGATCTAAATTAGATCGAGAAATCAAATAGTGCTTTGCACTTCTTTTATGAACCATTGGTTCTTGAATCTAAAAGATTCTCAAATTAATAGTGCTTTGCACTTATAAATCTGCACTGTTGCGCTCTTGGGCTGGCGCAAGCCACCAGAGAGCGCCACGTGTCAGCGTCTGAACCATTTGCGCTATGCGCTTTTGAAATAGAGCTTTGCTCTCTGAAATTGGCGCACCTCACCAGAGCACGCCACGTGTCAGCAGCGCAAGCGTAGCGCACTAGCGCAGCGCACTGCGCTACATGACACGTGTCATCACCACAAGTGCTTGCGCTCTCTGATTGGCGCAAAGCGCCTGATGAATGCAATGCATCTCCTAAAAGGGCCAGGCCCAAATCAAAAAGACCAAGCAGGCCAAAATAAATTGCAAAGCAATAAAAGGGCAGAGCCCAAATAAAATTGATGCTCTGCATCATTTATAAAGGGCAGAGCCCAAAATAAATTGATGCTCTACATCCTTTCTGGGCAAAGCCCAAATAAAAATAAAAAAATGCAATGCAAAAGCAAATAAAATGTTGAACATTTTCAACTGGACTTAGCCCAATTTTGGGCCTAAGTCCTCAAATTAAATTGACTGAGCAAGATTGCTCTCTTAAATCAATTTATATCCGGTTCGAGGGTACATCTCCTAACTCCTTTGACACCCGTCGTTGTAATCCTTCAACGACGTCAGAGAGGTGACGGGTCCCGACGACCACACATGAATATGGACCGAAACGTCCATAAACTAACGACGTACCGAAACGTCCTTAAACTAACGATGGACCGAAACGTCATTAAACTAATGTTGGACCGAAACGTCCTTAAACTAATGTCGGACCACCACGTCTCTAAACTGGAATATAGACCGCCACGTCCTTAAACTGGAACATGGACCACCACGTCCCTAAACTGGAACAATAGAGCCTCCTCATGCTCTTTTATCGGATCTAAACGATCCCGTTTAAGTCGATCTTAGCCCCAAACACGGCTAATGTATCCTTAAACATTCAAATGGAATATAAAATTCCCAAATCAACTCTGGTTCGAGGGTACATCTCCGAGCTCCTCTGACACCTGTCGTTGTAATCCTTCAACGACGTCAAAGAGGTGACGAGTCCTGACGGCCATATGTTAAATGAAATCATCACGTTAAGTTGATCTTAGTCTCAAACAGGACTAACGTATCATTAACGAACGTTTAAGTTGATCTTAGCCGCAACGCGGCTAATGCATCCTTAAACTAAAAACACCAAACCCAAATCTAAGTAAATACGGATTTGGACTAATCCACATCCTACGGGCGACGGCATTACTCAGTCTCCGTATACAATCTACGGGCAACCACAAATAAAATAAACACCCACGACACGGAGTGAAATTCTGGAGAAGGAGAAAGTTGTTACCGCGATGCGGTAGCATAATTAACTGCAGGGGCTTGCGTCTGCAGGGAAGAGCGTCCCCACAATCAAAAACCCCTCACCCTGAGGGGGAATCTGACGAAGTCTGCTACATCGGCCGCATCCGTCTAAACCTCCAATACACGGTGCCACAAATCAACTTGGCATCTTCGGAGAGGTGGACGGATAAAACCATATAGCATCTGTCCCGAATCTCAGGCAAGACGTTTATCGCGTCTCCGCCGCGCCATTCGGAGGGGAACAGATTCTGGCACGCCCGGTGGGACTTTTTCCTCTTTCCACTCCACACATCGTGTGTCGTCTTCGCGAACCAATCGCGGTTTGTTAATGGTTGCCTTCGGATTTCAAGTTACTATGATTTGTTCTTTTTCCTGGCGCAGAACTCAAGATTCAATGGCATTTAACTGCACCAACTGCTCGAAATGCCACTGCAACGGACGCTCCACCTCACCGAGAGGTGTAGCATATGGGCCCCAAGCGGCTTCCTTCCTCGCTCTGCCGGTAGACCAGGTGACCCAAGCCACCACTGGCCTGTTCTTCGGGACCATGATCCCACCTATAAGCTTCTCTGCGCCAATACCTGCACCGGAAGTGAACAAGAAGTCGGTCTTCGACCGGCTCACTGCTATGACGGCCCCTGTCAACGGGTCGCCAACTACCAAACCGACAGCCTCTGTTTTCACCAGGCTAGATTAGAACTCTAAACTGGCTGTCCCAAAGGAGGCAATGACTGCTGCTCCAGAAGTCGTCAAGGCGGCTTCCCCTGTCAAAGAGTCAGTCTTTTCAAGACTGACGATTCCTGCTCCTGTCCCTACTCGAGGATCTGTCTTCGATAGGTTGGATATCACCCCTCAGAAGACAACCTCAGTCCTTAAGAGGTTAACACTGGCGGCGCCTCATTCAGACAGGGGGCAAAAAGAAGCTATCTCTATCTCCGAGCCATCCCCAACGGCTCGTCGTGCTCGACGTCGCTATTGGCAACGAGTGAGAAAGGCAGGGGGCAACTCCCCCTCAGGACTAACTCCACCTGCTCCAGTGGTAGAAGTCAATGCTGCTGTTCCAACTGGGAACAGCTTTGAACTGCTGAGGAGGGTGCGTAAGAACTCTCCAACCGCTACACTGAAAAGATCTCCTCCGCCTGCGGAAAGAGTACCAGAAACGAAGCAAGAACAGCCCCCTCAACGGCTGTCCTCAAGAATTTATAAAGTTTGGCGGAGGGTTCAAGACTCCGTGATCGACTCAAATCACTCTCGTCAACAAAAGAAGACTAAGGTGCAAAAAGAAAAAGACCGTCCGATTGAACAACAGAGGACAACGATCGCTAGGGTGCCCACTGCAACGGCCCCTTCAACTTCAACGGCCCACAAAAGAAGAAGGCCGGAGAAAACCCCCATGCCGGCGACAAATATCAGAGGTGGTGAACCTAAACACCCTAAGTCAGGGGGCATTGTAGTTCATACCATCTATGTGGCGTCTGGTAAAGAGGACAGTCGCATATCTACGGGTCATCGACCGCTTACGCGATCAGTGACCAAAGCGCAGGAGCAGCAACAGAAGCTCCAAGAGATGATGAATGCTATGGCCGCACTTACAGGGCCAAAAGAAAACCCTGAAGCGTCCTCAGATGAACGCCAAGAGGAAGAAACCGACGCTGAATTCCTTCGTCGGATATTGGAGAAGAAGGACAAAGAGGCTGCTGAACAAGCAGCCAACATACAGCGTATGGGCCTCCTTTTCCAAGACATGATAGGGATGATGATACAATAAGATCCTCCGGCCGAAGAGCCCCCAATCGTCCTTGGAGACGATAGGGGAGAGACATCAAATCCTCCACCAGCTCTGTCGATGGCTAAAGAGGATACAATCTCCAAAGCTGATTTGGATGAGTACATCGCCCAACAAATACGGGTTCATCATGCGACCGAAGCAGCCGGCTAGGTCGTAAAAATAGGGCGGCCATATCCAAGTTGGTATGATCAAATCAAGTACCCGCCAGGTTATACAATTGCCAAGTTCCATGTCTACAAGGGGACGGGCAATCCTCATCAGCTTGTTGCCCAGTTCAGGGCACTCTGCGGCAACACCGGCGGTGACGACAAGCTATTGCTTCGCCAGTTTGTTGGAAGCTTATCAGATACGGCGTTCGAGTGGTACTCTGAGCTCCCGAACGACTCTATTAAGACCTTCGCGGAGATGGAGCTGCTGTTTACTCAGCGTTTTGCAAGCGCCGGTGAACGCACCCCGATGACGACACTGATTAACGCCAGGGTAAAACCAGGCGAGACATGGGTTCAATACGCTATACGGTGGCGGAACTTATGGTCGAAGTGCGAGCAGCGCAATGAAGAAGCTCCCGCGGTGGGTATGTTTGTGGGAACCCATGATCCGCAAGCAACCATCTCACAATTTATGATGTTTTTCAAGCCAACTACCTTCCAGGCCTTGATTGACAAGCTAGCGCAGATGGATCAGATGGGCCATAAACCTCCTCTTCCAAGGCCGGACTCCCGAAATGACAAAGGGAAGGGAAAAGCGATCGTCGTCGCTAATGCTCAATAACAACCGAGCAACTCGAAGCCGGTTGTGCGTCAAAATAATATGCGCCCGTACGTAGACCTTGAGGAGAGACTAGGGCGTCCTTACTCGTTTCCCCGCGATAAAACGAGAAGGTTATTCGAGCTGGAATTGCGCAACAGACTCATAAATCTGCCGGATCCAAAACGTCCGTTGCAACCAAGTGATGTCAACGAGCCCAACTACTGTCCTTATCATCGAGTACTGGGCCATCCGATTGAAGATTGCTACGTTTTCAAAAATTGGCTTGAAAACCAGTACCGACAGGGCAAATTCGCGTTATCTGACAAATGGAAGGTGAATACCCCGCAGCCCCACACCTCTAAAGGAACGAATACACCGGGGGCAACATGCTCCGTCGTTGAAGAAGCTCCTTGGGAGGTGGTATTATCAGCCAAGACAAAGAGGTTGCTAATTGATCTTCAGACATGTCCAGCGATCAAGTGGAAGAACCCGTTGGAACCGCAGGTCATTGAAGGGATGTTGAAGCCACGTCCAACTCCAAAGACCGATGGTGGTGGCTCAAGCACTCGCAACCAGTCGTCAAAATCTTCGAAAAAGAAGAAGAAGAAATCAAAGAAGCCCTTGAAGCCTGGCGACAGACGCTCGGACTTGCAAAAACAAATTGACGCGCTGGAGGAATACAACCAGAAGGCACGGACTCCCATTACACTCCAAGAGTTTCTCAACCACGTCTTTCAAGAGGAAGGTGAGGGAGAAAGTTCATCAGATGAATATGAAGAATGCGTGGCGAGCTGTCATGTGATTTCCCATTCGCTCACGAACGATGAGGAAACTCCTTGTACCGAAGCGCTGGGGGCAGATCTTGAACCAAAATTTCCGGAGCTATCAGATGAAATGATTGACGCGTTCCTTAACGAAGCTCGATTGAAAAGTAAAGTTGATCGAGAACGCGAGACGGCTATATTTGAAAGGGCCAAGCGTCAGCGACTTCATGAAAGAGCTGAGACGATCCCGCTGGAGCAAAACACCTCCGCTACCGACAAAATCCAATTCAAGATGAGGAAAAAGTTTGCTAAGGCCATATCAATGGGCATGAAGCTACCATCCTCTGAAGGAAACATCACCGGTGAAGTGGAAACGCACCCCTCCTATTGCTTATATCATCAAAAGATTTCGCACCCCACTCAAGAGTGCAAAGCTTTCGATAGATGGTGGCAAGGATATGTTGCTCATCGACAACGCTTTAAGCGAGAAAAGCGTAAAACTCGTCGAGAGCAAAGAAATACGACCGAAGGGATTAAAAGAACTACCGGCAATTGTCGCATGGTTAACACTGGCGGGTCACAAGTGCCTACATTCGAGAGCGATTCTGATGAAGAGCTGGAACTTGCCCATTTCTTTAATGAATCCACTTCGGGAAAAGACGAAGAGCCGAAGGTCTGCGAAAATATCCGGCTGCGGAATCGGACGCTGCCTGAAAAGAATCTCGGACCCTCAAACAGAAAAGATAAAGGGAAAGAAAAGGTCTCTGAAGATATCGTCTTAGATGACCAAGTTCTGGAGGAGCTAAGCCCTAAAAACCCGCCGAAGAAGAATAAGGTGGATTACAACGTCTTAGCACATCTGAGGAAGCTGCCCTCACAACTCAGCATTCTTGACGCCCTTCAGCTATGAAAAGAGGCAAGAGATTCGTTGATCAAGGCACTACAGGATCCGGAACAATTCCAAGCTTGCCTGGCCGAAGAAAAGATGAAGGATGAATTGGAGGAAGTGCACACAGCCGATGTCACTTTCGGTGACGAGGACCTTCTCCTTGGGACGTGCGAACACAATCGCCCCCTCTATGTCTTAGGATACTGTCACGATATTAAGATAGGCAAAATCCAGATCGACAATGGATCCTCCGTTAATCTCCTCAACGTGCGGGTGTTAAAAGAAATCTGCATGAGCATCCAGCACCTTGCTCGTGACAAGATCACCATCTCCGGGTTCAATTCCCAATCATCAAAGACTCTTGGATCTGTGATACTGACGCTATGCTTCGGGCTACTTGTCACGGACATTAAGTTCCACGTCATAGACGCCAAGACGTGCTACAACGCTTTGCTCGGCCGACCATGGTTACACGAGTACAACATCATCCCTTCTACACAACATCAGTGTATGAAGTATTTTAAGGAAAGTTTCGAGTATACCGTGACGGGAGAACTGAACCCGTTCTCTGTAAACGAGGTCCGCAAATATGAAGATGCCAAATACTTCTTACCGGATTTCAAAGATACGGAGAAGTGTCATAAGCCGGAGAATAAAGCTAATGCCACCATCCCTGTCTTCGGCAGTGATACCGAGGAGGAAGAGGAGATAGTTTATTCGGGTCCATCCCAACACAACAAGTCAGGACCGTCCGCTCCTACGTTGATCTTTGGTAGCGACTCGGAAGATGAGATCTGTGTTGTATTCTCTGCTCGAACTTCAATACGAACGTCCGCTGACAAAGAGCAAAGTCTACAAGTCGCCATAGTGCCGCTAAAACACCATAAAGAACTGGATGCACTTAATATTTACAATGTAGAAGAGATACAAACATTCTACATCCCTCCCAGGCGAGAGAGCGAGAAAGCAATTTTGTTCTACCGCTCTGAAGAAACCAAGGTGGGAAAAGAAATCTGGCATGGCGCGGATCCTACGCTGGACAGGCTTCAGCCTATCCGTCTTCCCAGATATTATACAGAGGGTTTGAAAAAGCTGCTGAAACGTCAGGGGATATCCTTCAAGCAGACCGTTCGAAAAGCCATGTTCTATGACAAAATCTGGAACGTTCCCGGGACTCAACGCAAACTGCCTAATGGAAAAATGCAGACAATCGGGCTTGGATACGTCCGGTCAAAGGAACGAGAGCTACTAAACAGCTGCTATGTCATGTATGACTTCGATGAAGAAGCAGATGCTCAATGGGAGGACGCTAATCTTGAGCCAGTGAAAGTTCCAGATGCAAAAGAGCCCAGTCCGTCGTTCGAAGAACAAATGGACAAACTTATAAGGGAAGCTGGTCAAAAAGTCCGAGACGACCATAACCGCGAAATGGCCATCTACGAGAAAGCCAAAACGCAACGCCTCCTCCAACGGGCCGTGAAAGATGAAAATGCCACTCCTTGTCAACCTGTTATAAAGAAGGCTCGACGCAAAAGCAGAAATAAGTTGAAACGCCAAAAAGGGGCTCAACAACAACAAAGCAGGGCTAAGAAGCCACGCAAACGGAAGTCGAGCGTTATTGATCTATCCCTTATGAAGAAGATGGGTCGAGCATACTCGTTTCCTCGGGACAAGACGAAGAAGATACTTGACTTCGCTCTAAAATATCAGATGCTTACACTGCCGGAGTCCAAACACCCCGAACAAGCAGGCGAAGTCTCACACCCAGACTATTGCTCTTATCACCGAGTGGTAGGGCACCCTCTCGAGGACTGCTTCACCTTCAAGAATTGGGTCGAAGATCAGTATCAGCTTGGCAAGTTCGCTCTGTCCGACAACTGGAGGGTAGCACCACCACAAAAGCACGAGCCCAAGGCCACGAAAGAAGAAGCAGTTCCGCATTGGGATTGGAAGCGAATTCGTACTTGTCACGTGATAATGATATCAAGGGAAGAGCCCGAGAACATGGATGACCTTCCTTGGTGCTTCGAAAACAGCAACGACGAGATAATCTCAGAATTCCCACCAGCGCCAAAAGAACTGGAAGATGGTATCCATACCACTGCAGATAACCTTAAGAAAATTGAGTTGGAGATGACAAACGATCCACGGCCGACGTTCGTCAGTGAGCTGCTATCTGAAGAAAGGGTGGCTGCCTTAAAGGACCTGCTTATGCAGCACAAAGATTGCTTCGCATGGAACTATTCCGAAATGCAGGGACTAGATCCAGAAATTGCTGTGCACAGACTGGCGATATCCCCGGACATCAAACCAGTCAAACAGGCGCCGAGGAGAATGCGGCTCGAGCTTGAGATGAGCATCAATGCTGAGGTCAAGAAGCTGATCGACTCTGGCTTCATCCAGGAAGTTCAATACCCTGAATGGATCGCCAACATCGTCCCGGTGATGAAGAAAAATGGGACAGTGCGCATATGCGTAGACTTCCGAGATCTCAATAAAGCCTGCCCGAAGGACGATTTCCCAGTGCCAGTTACCGAACTGATGATAGACAATACATCCACTCACGAGGTTTTCTCCTTCATGGACGGCTCGTCAGGATATAACCAGATAAAGATGGATCCCGAAGACCAGAAGCACACCGCCTTCAGGACTCCTCTGGGAATATTCTGTTACAAGGTGATGCCCTTTGGTCTAAAGAACGCCGGTGCCACCTACCAAAGGGCCATGACGAAGATCTTCGATGACCTTATACACAAAATCGTCGAATGCTATATCGACGATCTCGTGGTTAAAAGCAAATCATACGAGGAACATCTCGAGCATTTGAAGACTGTATTTCAACGCCTTCGGCAATACAACCTGAAAATGAACCCTCTCAAATGTGCTTTCGGAGTTTCCTCAGGCAAATTCCTGGGATTCATTGTTCGACACCGAGGAATTGAAATAGATCCGTCTAAGATTAAAGCGATCATGGAAATGCCTCCGCCAAGGACTCTCAAACAGCTGCGGTCTCTCCAAGGGAAGCTCGCGTATATACGGCGATTTATAGCCAACCTTTCAGGAAAGTGCCGTCCTTACAGTCACCTGATGAAGAAGGGAACCCCGTTCGTCTGGGATCAAAAATGCCAAAGCGCACTAGACGAGATCAAGCAATACCTGCAGAACCCGCCGGTGTTGGCTGCTCCAGTCAAGGGAAAACCCCTCATTCTTTATACAACCGCCCTCGAAGGCTCCTTAGGCGCATTATGGGCACAAGAGAATGATCAAGGGAAGGAAAGAGCACTCTACTACTTAAGTCGAGTCCTGCTGGGGGCAGAAAGCAATTACTCCCCCATTGAAAAACATTGCCTGGCATTGATCTTCGCGATAACAAAGCTCAGGAACTATGCGTTGGCGCACGAGGTCCGTCTTATTTCAAAGGTAGACCCCCTTAAATACTTGATGTCAAAGGCCATATTGACGGGACGACTCGCAAAATGGGCCCTGCTCTTGATGGAGTTCTCGATAACATATCAACCTCTCAAGGCAGTGAAAGGCCAGGCCATCGCCGACTTCCTCGCTGAGCATCCGATACCGGCCGACTCTCCTTTAAACTGCGATCTTCTGATGCGATCGACGGTGATAATACCCGATGGGAGCTTTATTTCGACGGAGCATCTTCCATAAAGAAACGCAAACAAAGTACCCCTATAATCAAATCAGGGATAGGCCTTATCTTCGTGACTCCCCAAGGAGGGATAATGCGCTTCGCTTTCTCCTTAACAGAGCCGAGGACAAATAACGAAACCGAATACGAAGCTTTGGTAGCAGGCCTCGAGATCGGCATTGACATGGCAATTGAAGACCTCCTCATATACGGGGATTCTCAACTGGTCGTTAGTCAAGTAAACGGCGACTACCAAACGTGCAAGCCAGAGCCGGTGAAGTACGGCGAAAAAGTGCAACAACTGTTGACCCAAATTCCCTCCTATACTTTGGAGAGCATACCGCGCGCGGAAAACAGCAAAGCAGACGCGTTGGCCAAACTTGCTAAAGAACTGGCCGACGAGAACCTCGATGACGTCAGAATCGTGGTACAAAGCCGTCGAGTGCTTGCCCCAGCAAAAATATCTCCGGAATCTTCTGAAGAAAAAGGAGCGAGCGACCAGACGACCCTGCAAGTAAAAGGTTGGGAAAATACCGGGGATTGGAGAGAAGTCTTCATAGATTACTTCAAGTCCCACCGAATGCCTGAAGAAGCGTCCGCAAGACATCAGCTCATGAAACGAGCTCTGTCTTTCGCCTTCGTCAACGATACTCTGTACAAGAGGTCGTTTGATTCTCTGTGGTTGAGGTGCTTAGGACCTGACGAAGCGAAAAGGGTCGTCCAGGAAGTTCATGACGGACTCTGCGATTCTCACCAAGCGGGCCCAAAGATGAAGTTGAAGATCAAATGGATGGGCTACTACTGGCCCACGATGATTCAGGACTGTCTCGAATATGCGAAGCAATGCCACTCATGCCAAATTCATGGGGACTTCATCCATCAGCATCCAAATCCACTACATCCAACGGTGGCTAGCTGGCCGTTCGAAATGTGGGGGACTGACATAGTCGGCCCCATCGAACCGGCATCGTCTAGAGGACATCGTTTCATCCTAGCGACGACTGACTACTTCTCTAAGTGGGCAGAAGTAGTACCGTTAAGAGAAGTTAAGACGGAGAATATCCTCCATTTCTTCAAGACGCATGTCATATATCGGTTTGGAACTCCGCGATAGATCATCTCTGATAACGGGACAGCTTACAGAAGCCACAAGATCAGTCGCTCCGCGCAACAGCATAATATAGACTGGAGATATTCCTCGGTTTATAATCCGCGAGCTAACGGTCTAGCTGAGGCCTTCAACAAAACCTTGACGGAGATCATGATGAAAACGATGTCACGAAATAAGAAGGACTGGCACGAAAGACTGCAAGAAGCTCTTTGGGCGTACCGAACTACATTTAAGACGGCCACAAACACAACGCCGTACGCATTGGTATTTGGGACGGAAGCAGTACTCCCCCTCGAGATAGAGTTACCCTCTCTACGAGTGGCAGTCCACTACGAGCTGACGGACGAAGAAAATGCTCACCTTCGGCTTGAGGAGCTTGACACCCTTGATGAAACCCGGCTCATAGCACAGCAAAATCTTGAAGCCTATAAAGCAAAGATGACGCGCTCATATGAAAGACTGACTCGGCCGAGGACATTTCGCCAAGGCGAATTCGCGCTAGTGGTCAAAAGGCCTATGATCCCCAATCGCTCCATGCGAGGAAAATTCGAGCCAAACTATGAAGGCCCATACATCATAGATAAGGTCTACCAGGGTAGGGCCTATCTACTCATGGACATGCACGGTGAAAGGCCTTTCAGGCCAATAAACGGTCGCTTCCTAAAGAAATACTATACTTAATGAGCCACAGCCTAGGTCAATGGTAGATGACGACGACTATGTCCGCTCGCTATCTTCCTAAGCTCAAACTCTATCAGCAGTAGCCAGCCTTCTCAAAGTCGGACCGAAATGTCCTTAAACTAATAGCAGACCGAAACGTCTTTAAACTACTGTCGCAGCATCCTTAGGCTGACGAGATGAATAAAAAAATAATATATATATATATATATATATAAACGGTATGCCCATAAGCAAAAAGGGCACGGATGAAAACCCTAAAGGGCTCCGTGAGTAAAAACAGCAGGGCTACCGGCGAGTGTTCGTGAAAACCCGAAAGGGCACGACCTCATAAAAAATATATATATATATAAATAAAAGAATAAAAAAGGGGTATGTCCATAAGCAAAAAGGGCACGGATGAAAACCCGAAAGGGCTCCGTGAGTAAAAACAGCAGGACTATCGGCGAGTGTTTGTGAAAACCCGAAAGGGCACAACCTCGTTAAAGGACACTTACAAGATCCTCTCGACCTTGTAAGGAGAAACCACCTGCGTGAGATCCTTACGACTCACAAGGGAGCAACACACTTAGAGATCCTCACGATCCTTAAGGAGAAAATACACTTACGAGATCCTCACGACTCGTAAGGAGAACTCTTTTATGGGACCCTCACGGCTCATAAGATTTGAAAGTCTTAAGTTACAGAGACCTAAACCTGTGCTTAAGCAACCCCCACAACTTCTGATATTGCCCTACAAATGGCTCAATACTGACCCTTGTATACAATCCACGGGCGCGAATAAACATTTCCCTAACCAAGTCTCATCCGTGACTGGGGATATGTTCGCATGGTAAACAACCCTCGTAAACCTCTCGATTTATGAGGAGAAACCCCTCCTGTAGGATCCTTACAACTTACAGAGGAAACGAACACTTAGGAATCCTCACGAGTCCTAAGGAGAAAATACACCTACAAGATCCTCACGACTTGTAGGGAGAAATACCTTTGTGAGACCCTTACGGCTCATGAAGTTAAAAGCCTTAGTCGACAGGACCCTAATCCTGGTCGCTAAGCAACCTTTGTTCGATATCGACGAAGGCAAATGATGATTCGCTCCAGGCAATATCCTAGTTGTAGCGGTGCTGATGCCGAAATCGGTTTACAGCAAAAATCCAATAGGCCGCACATGCATACGAAATAGCCGAAATGATATGGCAACTTGTAATAAAAAGCAGCAAGTAAAAATGTATGCATGCAAAATAGCCGAAATGATTGGGCAACTCGCAATAAAAAGCAGCGAGTAAAAATAAAATAAATAGCCGAAATGATTGGGCACCGCGAAAAATAGCCAAAATGATTGGGCAATCGTGACCTTCGCGATATAAAAGCTGAAATGATAGAGCATCGAGGAAATAAAAAAAATGAATGATGATAAAACTTTGGCCCTACAGTTAAGATCATATCGATCCCTGTATACAATCCAAGGGCGTAAACAAAGAGGGAACCATACTTTCCCAACAGGCTTCGCCAGAAGACGAAGCCAAATCTCGATGGTTCAGTCCAACTCCGAAGAAACCAGTGTCTTCAGCAGATACCTCAACTCAGGGAAACAAACAATCCTTGACGAGAGCCTCCCGATTTGCGTCGACTCGCAGAGCAACCAGTGCCTCCATGGGAAATTCTCGACTCGTTTCAACCCCAAGGAAATGAATAATCCTTGGCGCTTGGGAAACAAATAATCCCTAGCAAATTCCTCGACTCACGGATACAAACACTCCTTGACGAGAGCCTCCTGATCCGCGTTGACTCGCAGAGCCACCAGTGCCTTCTTGGGAAATTCTCGACTCGTTTCAAACCCCAAGGAAACAAATAATCCTTGGCGCTAGGGAAACAAATAATCCCTAACAAATTCCTCGATTCACGGATACAAACACTCCTTGACGAGAGCCTCCTGATCCGCGTCGACTCGCAGAGCCACCAGTGCCTCCGTGGGAAATTCTCGACTCGTTTCAAACCCCAAGGAAACAAATAATCCTTGGCGCTAGGGAAACAAATAATCCCTAGCAAATTCCTCGACTCACGGATACAAACACTCCTCGACGAGAGCCTCCTGATCTGCGTCGACTCGCAGAGCAACCAGTGCCTCCGTGGGAAATTCTCGACTCGTTTCAAACCCCAAGGAAACAAATAATCCTTGGCGCTAGGGAAATAAATAATCCTTAGCAAATTCCTCGACTCACGGATACAAACACTCCTTGACGAGAGCCTCCTGATCCGCGTCGACTCGCAGAGCAACCAGTGCCTCCGTGGGAAATTCTCGACTCGTTTCAACCCTAAGGAAACAAATAATCCTTGGCGCTAGGGAAACAAATAGTCCCTAGCAAATTCCTCGACTCACGGATACAAACACTCCTTGACGAGAGCCTCTTGATTCGTGTCGGCTCGCAGAGAAACCAGTGTCTCCGCGGGAAAATTCCCGATTCGTCTCAACTTGCAAGATCAAGCCTCAGGCAACAGGGATTAAAAATTTTTGCTTCCTGAACAATGGGACCCTGCAAGTCGATCTAAAACAGTCTCTTGCATACTATTCACGTGTCTCACTCTCCAAAGTCGAGTTTCGACAAGGAGGGAAACAACCGCTTACGGGTCCTCTCGACTCATAAGAGGGAAAAATTCTCCTATAGGATCCTTACGACTTATAAGAGAAAACCACACTTAGGAATCCTCACGATTCCTAAGGAGAAAAAAAACCACCTACGAGATCCTCTCGGTCCGTAGGGAGAAAAGTCTCTATGAGACCCTCACGGCTTATAGAGTTGAAAAGTCTTAGGCCGCAGATCTGAACCTGCGGCCTAAGCCATCGCTATTTCTTAAGAAAGTCAAGATGCGTGCTCTATTATCCGTCAACCATGGTTACTAAGGTGGCATGCTGATAATAAAAGAAAGAAAAGACGGAGAAAATGACACAAGACATTACAAAAAAAATGTGTATCTTTTATTCATAAACTTGATTGGGTACAGGATACATTATGTCAAAGAATAAAAATATATATATACACATTCTTTTATCTACAAATACAAACGATACAAAGAGGGATAGCTACTGAGGAGGAAGTGTCTTTAGTAAATCCACAAGCTGCTCTCGCACTTCCTTCAGCGCCTCCTCCTGAGTGACAGCCGCAGCCACCTCCGCCTCCACCTGGGCCCGCTGCTGCAAGAAGGATGAAAGTTGCTCCTCCGCCGCCTTCTGGGCTGCTTCCTGGCTGGGTGCATCTCGCTCGACAACGTCAAGTTGTTGCCTCAATGATAAGCCTTCAGAAATACATTGCAGAAGGCCCTCAAAGATAACCTTCAGCCGTGCGGCATTGGCCTCCACCCGAGCATGCAGTTGGGCAGACTTGCTCGAAGTCTCACCGCGCTCCTTATTCCTTGAAATGACATCTTGTTCGAGGTGGCGGAAGTAAGAAGCGCTCTGCTCAATCCACGCTGTTCTTTGATTGCTGGCAGCCAAGGTTTCGGGAGTGGGACGCAGCGATTCCAACTGATACAGGCAGGCCTCGATCTTCCTGTAATGGTTAACCCAAGATATGATGATGCCCTTATCATGAAAGTTCACGAGTATTGACAGCATCGGGTTAACCACCGTAGCGAAGTCTGCGGCAGATGTAGGAGTTTCAACGTCGAGTTCCTCGACGTAGTCACTCAACATGCGCAGACTATTCGCGGCGCCTTTTGAAGATGGACTTCTCAGATAAGGACCCGCCGGCATTGTAATACGAGGCTCGAAGGGCGCCGAGGCCGGAACGACAGCTGAAAAGAAACAGGATGCGATCAGATAACAGTACAGAAAATAAAGAGAGGGAAGTTATCAATGTGATATTCGCTGTACCAGTTGAGACAGGTGGCAAGGTCGGAAGGGCCAGCGGCGCAGCTGATCTTTTATCCCCTCCTTCAATCTGTAGCACTGCAGTCGAGATGAGAAAAAAGGGTTAGAGGTAATTCCATCAATAAGAAAAAAAGAAAGATGTCAATGGAAATCATACTCACCAACGCCACCACGGGAAGAAGCAAGTTCTGATGGGAAAGAGAAGTGTGGGAGCAACATCTGATATACATGATCAAAGAGCACTCCTGAAAAGACACAACAATATGACTTTAGTACACAAATTATACGTCTGAAGTATAGGATTAATAAATTGCAAACCCATACCTTCCAACATTTTAGATGGTATGAGAGAGGGTTGGGAGGTGACCACCGCCAAGACGGTCGTTGAAGGCGCTCCCTCAAGCAGTGGGGCATCGACGCTGGCTGCACCTGCGTTACAAGAAAGGTGAACTTGTCAGAAAGGATTGTAAAGTAAAGAAAAACAGCAACTTGGGGTTTACCTGAGGAGCTCCCGGCTGAAACGGAGGCGACTCCCTCCTCTATCGACATGAGGCCACCGCCCGTGGCCTCATCACCCGATTCGATGGGGACCGTCATCGTGCTCGCGCGGCCAGGAGATGGCAGAAGATCATAGGCGGGGAGGGCAATGAATGGATCATTGCTAGATTCTTAGGAGAGAGCGGCTGACTCCTTCCCAAGAGTCGTGCTCATCTCACCCGCCACTACTTCGGGCTCGGCAATCTCCATCGGCTCATCCGCCGTCTCCACAAGGTCGCCGGCCTCAAGCGCCTCGTCCGCCACCACCCTGGGCTCAGTTAAAATGATCATTTCATCTGCCACCACTTCAGGTTCGGCATCAATGACTTTCTCGGCTGCAGGCCCTTCAACCTCCGCATCAGGCCCCAAAGCCTCAACGATGTTGCCCACTGTCGGCTCGGGTTCGACAGGTGCCGCCTCCTCTGCTCCGTTGGGTTCAACGGTCTCCGCCTCCCCCTCGGTCGGACTTGGCCCTGCAAGATAAGATATATAAGAACCGATGGCATTAAAATTCTTACAACAAAAACTCTGAAAGGATTATTACCTGAAGTGGATTTACCGTTTGCGCTCCGAACTGCGCGCGCCACTTGTCTGCGAGCAGTGGATAGGGCGACGGGGGCCTCTTCGGATGGAGTATCAGCATGAGGGACGGTGCTAGGGCCCGCTCCCATAGCCAAGGCAACCCTTCGTGCCTTTGCTTCACGCCTTGACCGCTTCCGTTCCTCCCGGGCTGTCATGATGGACCTCCTGGATGCTTCCTTCATCGAAGCATCGTCATCCTCATTTAAAGATGCCTCCAGAGCCTTCAAGGCGTCTCTCATCGGCTCTTCAAGATGAACCTCCTGCAGTGGTCCAGAAGAAGAAGGAACATCGGCAGTTGGTAGAACATCCGCGTCACTTGGCGGGAGGAGCATTGAGGTTCCTATGATAAAAAGGGAGAGGTTAGACCGACCATAACACAAGAGAAATACAAACTTGATGAATTGAAATTACTAAGGCCCATGGACGCTCTAAGACGTTCCTCCTCTTGGAAAGTCTTCAGAGAAGCGGCAATGGCTTCTTCATCAGTGATGCCTGTTGGAAGAAAATAAAGAAAAGTGTTAGTCAAAGGCAATGAGGAGGATATATTGCAATAAAGAAAATGCGACTAGTAGTTACCTGATTGCGCAAGCTTAGCTAGCCACGCGTCACGCTTTGCCAACCACGCTGAAGTTTCGAGAGCGGCCTCCAAGTTTGTATCGTCCGGCGGCGGCATGACTAATCCCTCGTTAGTCCCATATTCGATCAGGCCCTCGGCATAGGGAGCATGGGGTTCCTGACCAAACACGACATCGGCGGCGAAGAGCGACTTCTTTTTCTTCTGCCTGCCAACCCTAGGTGCACGTGGGATTGACTTCCGTTTAGCGGCCACCTTAGGACGGCGAGTCCCGATGTCCGCACCCACGCCAGACTCCGGTGAGGCTATAACCACTGTCTCCACTGGAGCACAGGGCGCTGGTGGTGCATCCGCAATATCAGGGAGCGGCAATCCGCGCGGAGGACTCTGCGCACGCGAGGGTCCAGCTTTGGCATCTTTTAAAGGGGGGATTACCGGGGTCCTTGGCACCAAAGGAGCGTTGCGATCGCTACCTGGAGGTGCACCCTTACGGTCGATCAGCAACCGCCTTTCCTCCTTTATGACCGCCCCCGTCGAATGAGTGTACCATTCTGTATATACCCTAAGAATTCATGGGGCGCAAGCCGGCTCACTGATAAAGAAGTGAGAGCCCGTGTTTAGACGCATGAAATGATGCAGCGCTCTTTCCATCCCTTCTTCGGTCGCGGCAGGTTCCGATAAAAAGCCTCCAGCGGTACCCCTTGATTATAGCTCAGCTGTTGGGCGAAACGATGCGGGTTATATCTCATGAAGATCACTGCCCCGTCCTGCCTAAACACCAAGAAGCCCGGTCTGATGGAATATAGGTGAAAGGTCTCCCGGGCCGTTAAAACCGAAGCTCCATCCTTGAAAGTGTCTTGCAATGGCCGCACTGTAGTGGTGGACGTTTTTCCAATAGTCAACGCCTTGTCAATGAAAGACACACCGGCTCCAATGGTGTGGGAGCGAAGGAGTAAACCCCTGGCATTTCGTGGCGATGGATTTACAATTAATGCGCCGATCAGCTGTAGAATGCGAGGAAAACTGCACCTTTCGTAGAACGATGGCCTTTTATGCATGCCGAAGACACCCGCCGTATGTAGCTCGAGCCACAACATAAAGTAGTGCATCGGGAAGACCACGTGCAATACCCCGGGCTCGTTAGCATCCGTTGCTCGGCTGAGGCCATGATATAGGTGCGCCAAGCCAGCGATCCCAACGACCACCTTTACCCCGATGGTCATCCGGTGGGCTGGGTAAAAGACGGAAGGCCGCATGCGGTGAGAGTGCATTGGGAGCGCAAACCAACTCAGTCAAAGCCTAAGAAATCCTAAAAAGAAGGCCTCCTCGTCCATCTCGGGGGCTGCTACTTCTGCAAGAGACATGGTTGGGGAGTTAGGAAGAAAAAAGTCCTTTTGGTCTATTTCCTTCGCCGGCAGGTTATCCAAACCTAAACCGAAAGGGTCCTCAAGGGTGGAAAACTTGGCAACTTCTGCCGAGAGGACGTTTGGGTGAAGGAACCGAGCAATGAAATCCTCAAAACTAACTCCGCGGCTCCCACGCTCAATGAAAAGGGCCTCGTAGATGTTCAACACCTTGATCATACTTGGAAATTGGTGTTGAACAGCGTTCTCCGGCGTGAGCCCCCTTATCACCGGCTTAGCACCAAAGACGTACTCATCCGTTGGGAGCAACTCCTCATAATGTTCCCCCATGACCGTTAGACCGGATACCTCTGTAAACTCTTCCAAAGAGATTGACACTTCCTGATCCATGGCGAGGAAAGTGTGGGTAGGAATGTTCCACTGCTCCAGGAAGGCCTTGAACCACCAGGTGGGAAGCGTGGGATACTGGAAGAGGGAGACGTAGACTGCAGTATACAATCCTAATCTTATCAACTGCGACTTCTTCGTCGACAGGATATACCGGGCCCACAGCAGATAGCCGATCGGGTGGCAGGGGATCAGACCAATGTTATATGATTGCCCCCAAGGTCGCGCCTCATCCTGACAGATACGGCGTCCTAGGATATCCAAAACCCTAGGACGCTGGACCGGGATGGCATCTATAGCCGGATGAAGAAAACCCTTCGATGTCTAATCCACCATCTCCACGGCGTACTGCACTGGGGGTGGGCTGGCGTAATGAATCGCCATGATGGGTTCTGACGGCACCGTGCATGTGAAGCTCCTGCGGCCCATGATGATCTGATTATACCACGACCCCTAAAGGTGGAGACTCTTGTATTCCGGGTCGTATTCCTTGATCATGGCCAAGACTTCATGGTCCAAGGGCGCTTCGGGAAACCCTTCCTCCAAGCGGACTAACGGAAACGAGGTGTCGAGAGACATGATCGCTGAAAAAGAACAATCTAGCCGTTAGTGTTGTAATTCCAACGCTTGGCGTTTAAAAAAGAAAATGCGTTAATCAATTAATTAAATTAAAAATTGAATTAAAATTAATTAATTACACCACAAAGCAGTGCGGCGGGTAGAAGACCGAAGGGGGACCCACAAAATCTGGATGACAATATGTCAGTTAATAAGACAACCTCATCATTGAATGAGATTGTCAGTTGGTCCCCAGGAAAACATTCCCACTAATAATAATAATAAAAAAATCCCAAGAGACAAGGAGAAAATCTCCTCTTTCAGATCAAAGCTGTGTCACAGAGTGACACTTGTCAAACTCTGGTTTCAGGGAAATAAGATTCCTTAAAAAGAGCTGAGCTCTGTGGTGATAATGAGAAAATTTACTAAAACATTTTGAAGACTCTTAGAAGTTCTTCATTTTTAGATAAAAAAAAGATCTATTTTTGGATCCATGAGCAAAGCTCTGCTCATGGGTTAAAACCCATGAACAAGATCTCTTCAGATCTATGGATTCATGAGAGCAAAGCTCTGTTGGTGAAACCCTAATGGGGATCCCTTTAGATCAAAAGATATATGAGAGTAAAGCTCTATTGGTTAATTAAATTTAATTTAACTCAAGATTAATTTTACCTAAAGTTTTCTAACTTGAAAAATGACAGCAAAGCTCTAAAGTTCTGGAAACGAGAGCAAAGCTCTGAAGTTCTAAGCAAGAGCAAAGCTCTGGAATCAAAATCTAGAAAATGGTGAAGTTTTCTAAAAGGCCATAGGTCCTATTTATAAGGCGCTTGCGCCCTTTCAGCTCACCCCTTGATCCAACGGTCAGGAACTTTCCACCGCTGCACTCATGTGCGCGCCACGTGAGCGCAACGGTGGGGGGGGGGCATTTGTTTCCCCCAATCAGAGCAAAGCAAATAAAATGTTGAACATTTTCAACTGGACTTAGCCCAATTTTGGCCCTAAGTCCTCAAATTAAATTGACTGAGCAAGATTGCTCTCTTAAATCAATTTATACCCGGTTCGAGGGTACATCTCCGAACTCCTTTGACACCCGTCGTTGTAATCCTTCAACGACGTCAGAGAGGTGACGGGTCCCGACGACCACACATGAATATGGACCGAAACGTCCTTAAACTAACGACGGACCGAAACGTCCTTAAACTAACGATGGACCGAAACGTCCTTAAACTAATGTTGGACCGAAACGTCCTTAAACTAATGTCGGACCACCACATCTCTAAACTGGAATATAGACCGCCACGTCCTTAAACTGGAACATGGACCACCACGTCCCTAAACTGGAACAATAGAGCCTCCTCATGCTCTTTTATCGGATCTAAACGATCCCGTTTAAGTCGATCTTAGCCCCAAACACGGCTAATGTATCCTTAAACATTCAAATGGACTATAAACTTCCCAAATCAACTCTGGTTCGAGGGTACATCTCCGAGCTCCTCTGACATCTGTCGTTGTAATCCTTCAACGACGTCAAAGAGGTGACGAGTCCTGACGGCCATATGTTAAATGAAATCATCACGTTAAGTTGATCTTAGTCTCAAACAGGACTAATGTATCCTTAACGAACGTTTAAGTTGATCTTAGCCGCAACGCGGCTAATGCATCGTTAAACTAAAAACACCAAACCCAAATCTAAGTAAATACGGATTTGGACTAATCCACGTCCTACGGGGGACGGCATTACTCAGTCTCCGTATACAATCCACGGGCAACCACAAACAAAACAAACACCCACGACACGGAGTGAAATTCTGGAGAAGGAGAAAGTTATTACCGCGATGCGGTAGCGTAATTAACTGCAGGGGCTTGCGTCTGCAGGGAAGAGCGTCCCCACAATCAAAAACCCCTCACCCTGAGGGGGAATCTGACGAAGTCTGCTACATCGGCCGCATCCGTCTAAACCTCCGATACACGGTGCCACAAATCAACTTGGCATCTTCGGAGAGGTGGACGGATAAAACCATAAAGCATCTGCCCCGAATCTCAGGTAAGACGTTTATCGCGTCTCCGCCGCGCCATTCGGAGGGTAACAGTCACTAATTAGTTAGGGTTTTTATGGCTTGAATAGGGTAATTAAGAGTAGTTGGCGTCTAATAATCCAAGTCATTTCACAAGTTTAAACTAAAATACCTTAATGTCACTAATTAGTGTTTTAATACGGTTTATAATCTAGTTTTTAGACACTGAGAATCTGCTATTTCTGTGGTTGTTTTTAGAACAAACAAACATACACTATAGACTATACTTTGTGTTATGAGTGTAATGTGCAAATACGTACCCGTTTCACCCTACTTGACCCGGTGAGAAGCCCAATATTTCCGATGTGGCCGGCCCAAACTTTGAGAAAAAGGTTGGGGTTTTGCAGGTAGTTGTTTGTAGGTATTTTATGAGGTTTGGTCTTGCTTGTTTTTCTTGTTTTTGCTCCAGATAAAATCTGGGACCAATTATCTATATTTTGGTGTGCTGTGTCTTGCGCGACACGTACGTTCCGAGTCTAGGTTTGGTGTTTGCTGTGTTTCACAGCCATTTGGGGTGGTTTCAGATGTTAGCACACACGTTTTGGTGCTTCGAGTGCACACGTGTTTAGATTGTGGGCGCTAGTTTTTTCGTATGGTCTTGATATCGCGTTTTGCAGAATATTAGCCTTATGTGTTGTATCGTGTGATTCTAGGATCGGTCGCGGAGACGTCGGACGCGGCACGGAAAGGAAAGGCGGTGATTGGATCAAACTAGCCGAGGCGTCCCGGTGAGTAGATGTACACATCTACGGGGGAATCATCTGGATGGCGCAAAGCGCCCGATAGTTAGAATTTCTACTAATACTTGCATTTATATGCGTAGTACCTAGTTATTCATTTCGTTGCATCCCATCATCTTTTATATATATGTGTGATATCATCTCATAGGACACTTGCACCATTACCATTGGTTTATGCGGCACGGGCACTATTCATGTGGACACACACACCTTGGTAATTGCTATGCCACGAACACTATATAACTTGTTTAAATCAGAATATAAAACCATTGCAACATATATGATTTGTAAACCTGTATTTGTATATTCAATTCATCCGGATGAATACGTAGGATTATTAGTCATATGCACATACCTCATTGCATCATCGTTCATGCATAGTTTTCTAGTCACGCATCGTAGTTCATATTGTTGATACCATAGGCATTCATCATCACCGACATGTGTACATAAGGTGATTTTTCTTGAGGATTTCAGTATTATGAGATTTCTATATTTTTGGGGAAACCACAAGAATTTTATAAACCGTTATCATTTTAATAATGCACGTTACGGTTTTCTCATAATATGATGTATGTGTCGTCCACCATGAGATTTCTCGGTTCTTGAGCGGTATCATACACCCGATTCGAGGAGGAGGAACCGTCTGTGGGTGCATGGTGGACCCGGTGCGGTACCTCGGGGCAAGATGGTCGCAGATGATGGCGTTGAGCTCGGCAGGGGAGCACTACCGACCGGTTATTTGTGACGCAGTGGATATCCGGAGGATACCGACGTAGTCGTTAGATTTGATACATTGAGATGGGCCAGTCCGGATTGCCGGAGCCCGAGATATTGAGATATTGATACATTGAGATGGGCCAGTCCGGATTGCCGAAGCCCGAGATATTGAGATATTGATACATTGAGACATCGAGGTATTGAGACTTGAGATGTCGAGACATTGAGATATTCATATTTGGTGTCGATGCTTGACACGGATTTCTGTTGATTTCATTAATGATATTACAGTTAAATTACATAAGTTTTACTAAGATAAGAATACAGATTTTCTCGTACTAAACATATTCCGTTTTCGTGATGATTATGCATTCATGTTGCATACATACTAGTGCATCGCATCACATTAGTATATGTAGGCTGTGACGAAATTGCGTTCATGCTTATGATAGCCTTATTATTTGTTACTTACTACTCACGAGTTGGTAACTCACCCCCGTTGTGCCACAGTATCTTGCAGGTTGACCCGTCAGAGCAGTAGCGGCGGGCGTTCTTCCTCTTTTGGCTTGATTTGCAGCATTGCTCGTAGGTGGATTGCGAGGATATTTTTTATTCCATCATGTAGATTATATTGTATCTAGTATACTCTATCTACCCTTGTATATTTGACTAGACAGTGAGACTTGTGAGACTTGTATTTGTGGTGTTTGGTGTCGATGCTCACTTGAGCCGACATGGTATTTTATTATTTCTTTCTTTATGATGCTTATTGTGCACTTTTGATACATGTGCATGTGGTTGTGTTTCCGCCATCGGCGAAGAGCTAGCTTCTGCTTGGGGATGCCTTTATTCATTATTCATATGTATTTTCATGTGTTGTACCCGTTTGGGGGCCAGTATTTACAAAGGAGACTCTGCCGAAATTTTCGGGAAAATATGATGTTGCTTTTAAACGTTTAATGCCACTTATTTTGATAAAACCACTTGCTTTAAAACAAGTTTTCCTTCACTCTATTTGTTAAATGGTTTAGCTTTCTGAGCTTTGGCTTACTTAGATTACGTTGCGCCTTGAGATGTTTCGTAGTTTAAGTGCCAGTCACGTTCCGTACCTTCAGGTCGTGACAAATCAGGATGGCTCCCACCGTTTCCTCGAATTCTCCTCCAAACCCAAAAAGAGAATTAGCCGGGATCATGTAAATCACTCGAGGAGTAATCCTACTCATCAGTGGGAATCGGGATCCAACCATCATCCCATGATAACTTGATGGAAGCCACTCAAGTTACCACACTCCAGAAGGTATGCACATGCATGGCAAGTTTCCTGTATGTTTGAAACTCCCGATGTGATTTTTACCCCTAGGATCCAAGTGACCTTGACGGGGTCAACAAGTCAAAGGGTCCTAGTCAAGTTCAACTCGTCACTATCTTGATTGCATTAGACCCACCCATACCGACCCTTGACGAGGTCAACAAGGTGGAACGACTGTCCTAACCAATCCATATATCCATACGACAAAAAAGTATTACAGAGCTACCGCACACCACGCCTTGACGAGGTCAACAAACGCAGCACGAATACTAAGAAATACTAATCTGAAATGATGGAGGGCTACGGCTGGTTTTTGGCGAAAAACCTTTAACGTAATGAACTTGATATCGTTGAAGGAACCGAGTGGTTTTACAAATATATAGTGGCGAAAACTTTTGCTAAAGAGGTCACTCCCAGTGAAGGGATCTCGGCTCTTTCCTCATCGAATGATGTGCAGGATATTCAAAATTGAATACCACGATGCAAAGAAAAAGAATCGACTATAGTGAAGTTATTACGTTGATGCCAACTTTAACTCAAGGGGTCACTCCCGATGAAGGGATCTCGGCCCTTACCTCGTCGAATGAGGTGCGGGATATTCCCAATCGAATACCACTGTGCAAAGAAAAAGAAAGCGTCTGTAATGTCAGTTTTAAAAACTTGGTTACAACAACATCATATAGGTTTGTTTTATCGTTGCATTGATAAGAATCAATGCAGTCCCATCAATTAATCACACCAGAAAAGAACGAAAATATGATGTACGTATATGCCATCCGCATTCGCCACTGGGTCCCGTCATCACCCGTTAGGTTACTTAACTAACGACAGAGCGGGGACTGGACTAGCGTGGGTGCAAAACATATACAACATCTACTAGTATATATAAAAATATATATAAAAATCGTCCCAGGCATGATATAAAGCAACATCACGGAATCTCAACCAAGCAACACAGAGTTGTGGATAAACCTGGAGCCCTGGGTTTCACTTGAGCCACAAATGAGACCCGACGTTCCCTGTCGTGTGGATAGCCTGTGCAATGAAAACCAAGACCCCTACGAGCGCGGCAAGTTACCCGCAAATCCCAGAAGCGAGGCAACCCCAATCAACAACGTGAAGGGGCCACCCAGCACTTCACGGAATCTGGTAACTTGGGCACCCCTCCATGGGTCAACCTACACCCCATACAAGTGCGGTGAATAGCCCGCCAATTCTAGAGTAAGGTCCCCTCCGTCTCAACGCCATGAGATGCGGACCCGTTGCCCTCTAGAACCCGGATATTCATGCACTCCACCGTGGGGTAATCCTAGTATAGAAAAGAAAATAATATAAAAGGGTGACATCGACCTCAACCCGGTCGTGCCCCAAACAAATAATATACAAACTGGCAGTGACGGCAGTCTACATGTCGGACGCTCGCCCCGCAATATCAAATGTACAAATGAAACTAAACTGTACTAACATTGCACCAAATTTATCCACCACGACGATCCAACCACAACACAGAACATCAACGTGAATATCACGTTCGCAAACTCGTCTAAAAGAACATATAGCAATTAGATGAGTTGTACCGCTCTAATGACATTCACGGTCGCAGATAGTAATGTATGTACTATAAACATTTAAACAGTGCTAAAATATCGACTTCGAAACACTCCGAATTGCCCCTGAACAAAAGATAACATAATATCCAAAATGGGCAAAACAAGCAATACCACTGCACCAATATTCCAGAGACTAGAAAACACCAAAAAATTCAAGTCCAAATTCCATAGAAAAACCGGCCTCACCCGTTTTTTTGCAAATCTCGCCGGGTGAAATCCGGCGGTTTGGGCTCGTATTTGTGGTGTGTTCTAGTGGTCACTCAAGTAGTCTTCTGCAATTGCTTAAAATTTTTTTTGAAGACTTTAAAACATTGACAGAAACTGGAATGTGCAGTGCACTGTTTCGGGGTTGTTTCAGTTTCGATATTTTAACATCGTCTAAACAAGCTAGCTAAAGGTTTAAGGGTTGGCTCTGATACCATGTTGGGTTCCGGCAGCGCCCCGGCCATCAAACTGTGGCCAAATATGGAACAAAATTTTTCTAAACTGGCGCTACCATTACCCGATGCCTAGATCTACCCTAAACCCTATACTAGCAAGCATATATAAATAATTTAGAACGGTTATACCGAGTTGATCCGTGTCCTTCGGTCTTCAACCATCTTCCCAAGCTCCTAGTGGTCGTCTGGATCGATCTTGGTTGCCGGTCTTCCTCCATCTACGATGATCCACCTAAGGGAAACGACGCAAGCTTCTGCCTCGCCAAGCGAGGCAACTGACACTCCAAGGTTGCTAGCAATGGAGAGTGGAGGTGTAGGAATGTGTTACTACGTATTTTCTCTCATCACAATGCTCCAAGAGCAACTCAAGAAGATGAAGAGGAGGTGAGGAAACATGTGGCATGAGCAACTAAAGAAATGGCTAAGTGTTTTCTCCAAGTGAATGTATAAATGAAGTGAAGAGAGCAAGTGAAGAAAAGAAATGATCAAAGCATGTAGAGGAGATGGCAGCCCCACCTCTCTCTCAATCATGTACCCACAAAAAATCTCCTCATTTTTTCATTAAACAAAACAATGCCCATACCTCTTTACATGCCTCACCATGCTCATGCCAACTCACCTTCCACCACATTTCTAAATTGATTTTCTAAAATGAAAATCAAATAATGAGGTGGCCATCTTCTAGAAGCTAATCCGTATAAATACAGAATGCAACCCGATACACGTATCGAAATACATATAAGAGTATTCGTACCAAAACACGAATAGCCAAGAGAGAAAATGAATAGTGAACAATAATACTAGAATACACATATATAAATACATATATAAATTATTAAATCAAAACCTGATTTAATAATCCGGCTTAATCCTAAGCCACTAGTATTATCAACCGTCCGATTAAAGTCTGTGCAGCCTGTACACATATTTAATCGGACACCTGTATGTACCAACATACGTCATCTACACCATATCGCCTGAACCGTGAAAACCCTCTGTGTAGGACTCTAAAGACTCGTCAATACGTTGGCAGTGGGTTTAACAACAAGCACGTCAGCGACACTAGCTGTACGTAACGGCTACTCAGGTATTGAGCGAAAGGGAGGCCGACGAGCAAACTCATCCTGAACCCCTACTGAGCCTGACAGTGACAATATCCGTACAGTCCGGTCTGTTCTTCTAAGAGTATCGCATATCGAGTCTAGGGGGGTGGATGAAGTCAGACCCCTAACAACGCGATAATTCGTGTCGGCATGAAACCCATCACCACCTGAGAAACTATCGATCCTGGATCGGTAATTCTCGTATACCCCGACCGAGGATTTCTGGTGAGGCCACCCGTGCACTGCGCGACATCAACCCTCCAATACCGGGAGACGAATCCCCGACGATCCGATCACTGCCTCCATGTGGCTCGGGACTGTACCCAACTAAAACCTGTTTGGACGACTCCTTTGAGCCATGATAGGGTAGTAATCAAAGCACAGTGGGAACTCACACGAGACAAATGACGATCTCAGGTCAACAGAATAAACTGTACACATGTCACCTGGGAACTGCTATCTGACAATAGGTATAGTACTAACTAGCAGGTTCCCGGCGAGTCCGTCCAGTGTACTCATAACCCAATGAGCACCTGTAAACTATCTTAGGTGAACAAACTAACACCAATGGCTTGTGAGACCTGGCCACCGTCCCTCGTCGGGGTCTCGATCAGTATACACTAGTCTACACTGGAGTATCGATGCCCAGTCTCGAAACTCCTACGACTAGGGACATTTAAGGATTTTCTTATAGACCCCTAGCTCCCACATATATGATCGCCATCATAATGCTGGTAGTCAAGAAAGAATCATATGGGCTCTATCAACATGTAATAGTGATGATAAAGACAAATCAGATAGCATACTTCATCTCGAGTAAGATTGTTCTACTGGTATAGGTCCTCTCTCAATCATCATAATCATGTGCCTGCGACTATGATAATTGCCTTGAGGGCACTATAGCCAACAGCGCTATGCTCGATTGGCTATAACAGTAAGTCTCTGGCCAGGGCTGTTGATGAGATTTACTGGTAAGTGTTATCAGTAGTTTCTCATACCGTTATGAGCCATACATCCGCATGACTTATCAAGTTATTAGGGTCTGGCGATACCACCCCTAGACTCGATATGCGACATATCAGACGAAGAGACTGGACTGTATGGTAAGTGTTACTTATAGGCTTCATGGGAGTTTGGACAATCTTGCTTGTTGATCTTCTAATCGCTCAATACCTGGGTAGCCGTTACGTCCAGCTAGTACCGCTGACGGCTTGCGGGTGACTGATGCGATCATCACCTACTGCTGGCGTATTGACGAGTCTTTAGAGTCCCACACAGATGTTTTCTGGTTCAAGCGAAACAAAGTAGGGCACATATACTGATATATGCGTGGGCCTGATTAAATACGAGTATGTGATACCGTATTGTAATTTGGCAGCTATTTGTTATCGGTTATGTTATATATGATATAACCGGATTATCGAATTAAGTGTTGATTTGATAATGTGATATACAGATAAATGAAATTAGTCGGTTATATGTGATATAACCGGATTATTAAATCAAGTGTTGATTTAATAATTTGATATATATTATATTTGATATAATTATATATTAACTAATATTATTAGCTCACTAATTATTCTTCATTATATATATATATATATATTAATATATATATGTATATTATATGAAGCATGGTATGGATTTTCTATTTTTTAGAAAATAGAAAATGAGGTGTAATATATGGAGATATTTGTGGAATGGGCAAGCATGGTCTTTATCATTTGTTTATTGCTCTTGACTCACTATTCAAGCATTGTTGCAATTTCTTATTGCAATTTATTCCATACTTGAATAAGTGAGGTCAAGGGGGTTGCCATTCTATAATTCATTCTTGACTTGAGTTATTTTTCTTGAGCTCCTTCCTGAGCTTATGAGATGAGTTCTAGCATTCTCCATTTTCTTCACCTCATACTTCAAGCTCTAAACCCTCACATGTGATGTGAACCATAGAGCTTGAAATCCTAGTGAGCAAATAAAACCCCTACTTCACCATCCTACACTTCATTAGCACTCTAGTGTAGTGTGTTTCCGTCACTAAAGAGTTTAGTGAAGAGGTAGCTCGGATTGGCGGACTTCGGGTGGATCATCTTCGGCATGAAGATCATCGGAGGAACCTTGTTCATTCTTCAAGTGGAGCCTAGTGGAGTTGCGTGGACTACTACCGGGAGCATTTGAAGAGAAGAACACGGTCTACAAATGTTATAGCCTCCTTCCCTTCTCTTAGTTTTCATATCATCTGTAACACCTTAGGATGTATTTATTGGCTAATTATATTTAAATAAAGGGTTTTTAATAAAAAAGTTTACCAAATTGAGTTTCAAATATTTTTCCAAATTTAGTAAGTATTTTCCTAGAATTTTCCTAGGCTTGCACACACTTGTGCATGTAAACTAGGGTTTAAAATGAGGTT
Organism: Agapanthus africanus; assembly: GCA_030015575.1. NCBI lineage: Eukaryota > Viridiplantae > Streptophyta > Magnoliopsida > Asparagales > Amaryllidaceae > Agapanthus > Agapanthus africanus. The sequence continues at coordinate 271,805,048 of CM057340.1, forward strand.
ATACCATGTTTAACAACCATGGTAGATTAACCCACCATTAGTTAGTAAAATGATTTTTTATTAGGGCTATTTTGTTTTAAATAAAAAGGGATTTAAATTTACCTTGTGTTGACTTGAGAGAATGCATCATGGCAAGCCCATGCTTGCATTTAATGAAGAGAGAGAAAGGAGGGGTTGACATTGGGAGTTATCATTTTCCTCTCATTCTTGTGCTCATTTTCTCTCAACCTCTCACTCTCAAACTCACACACCCACACTTCATTAGCAGCAGCAGCAGCAAGCACAGCAGCAGCACAGCACAGCAGCAGCAGCACAGCACAACAGCAGTGAACAACAGCAACAGCAACAACTTCAGGCAGATCTAACAACTGCAACAGCTCCTTCTATCTACTCCTTCTCCTTCCTCCAGCTCCCTAGGGTCGAGTTTGGGGTATACTTCTCGAACGTACCACCTAGTTTGCTTAGTTAGTGTAGTTTAGCTTCGATTAATGATTAATGGTGTGTTTTAGTGCTAAATGTGGTGATTAGTGTGAACTTTGGTTAAGTAAGGTTAGTTTTGGGTAAACTAAGTTAATTAAGCGTTGTTAGGGCCATGTTAACCTAGCTTAGCCCCCAATTGCACTAAAATACCACCAGGTTGCTGTTTGATGCAAATTCATCGTTTTTAAGCAAATTCTAGCTTTCTGCAAACTGCTATCGACCCAGTGAGTTCAGAATAAATTTGAGATAACTGCAGTATAGTTGTTAGGTGCTGATCCCATGTGTAGAACACGACCCCCATTTTCCATGTTTGGGCCGCCGAAATATTAGTTCTGGCAGCAATTTGAGGCCAGATGGGGGGGGCATGGGTTTAGGTTTGGCTCTATAGGTGTCTGCTGCTATCCTTAGACTCATGGTATGTGCAATTTTGTTTAATTCTTGCTGTAGAAAAATCTGGAGCTAAATACCTATTTCTCGTATTTTTAAACCTTCACGACACGCGTGATACGTGTGTGAATTTGGGGTTTCTGCGTATCGCGACGCGTCGGGGTAGTTTCAGGCGCGTAATCACATGTTTTAGCGTATCGCGCACGCACGCTTGGTTTGCGACGCGGGTTTCTAGTTGACCTTAATATCGCGTTTTTGTAGATTGAGCTTATGTGTGATATATTGTGTAAATTCTAGGTTCGCAGGCGAGTGAGACGGACGTTGGGAAGAAGGGGAAGCAAGTCATCGGCTACACTTAGCGCGAGACTACGGTGAGTAGATTTAACATCTACCGGGATATCGCCCGCATGGCGTTATGCGTCAGGGCTGATAGGACCTTATAGCTATATGTTGCATTTACCTACATTGACTGTCATGGATACTGTTGTTGCGTACTGCATTCCCTGCTACATGTATGTAAACTTAGAATTGATAGAACACCGCACTATTACTAACGTTTCATGTTGCACGAGCACTAATCTGCATGTTACACACACACCGTTAGTAATTGCCACGACACACTCACTGTAGAATTGCCATGATCATTATGTTGTAGTTCATTTCACATATGATTCGATATGATTTTCATAGAAATTGGTAGCCGCATGATGTCTTTGAAAACTGAAACTATTTTAAAAAGCGGTTTCTCCCTTGTACCTATATTATGGCTTGATGTACTTAGCACATCGCATTTGATTTACTCATTGGTGTTGGATTTTCATGTGATTTCTGGTTTTGAGGACCGTGGGATTATTTAAGAAAATATGCACTATTTGAAAACTCGGTTCCTCATGATATGATATTTTGGTGTGTCCACCACGCGTTTTCTCGGTGCTGAGACGTGTGCTTGAAACCCGATTTGAGGAGTTGGATGATCCGTTTGCGGATTCGTGGTGGACCCGGTATGGTTCCCCTAGGCAAGATGATCGATGGACTTTGCCGATTGAGCCTGGAGGTGGGCGAGTACCTACCGGTGATTGGTTGGACCTGGCAGTTATCCGGAGGATACTGACCAGAGTCGAGAGATGGATGCGGGATGATCCGTACTGCCGGGGCCGAGGGCCAATACCGCAAACGGAGCCCGTGGGCTGATCCGGACTTACGGAGCCCGATATATGAGGATTTTCGTGTCGATGCTGGACACGAGTATTTTATGATATTTTGAGTGCCGATGTTGGGCACTCGTGATTCTCAGAGATTTACAGGATTTGAGGGCCGAGGAGGGTGCCGGCGCCTGAGTTTATTTGGGATTTGGGTGCAGTTTTGGGAACCGATTATTTTTCCACGTTGATATTCCGTGTAGATGTTGTTTATCCCATGCTCAGCATTGTTTATCATGTATCTCATCCTGTAGTTATTTTACCTGACAGAGCACTTGCATGATTATTGCACCTACTGCTTGTCGCATATAGATTTTACCTGCTGGCACATGATAGAGTAGCGCAATACGTGCATGCTCGCGATTACCTTTATATGTTATCTCTATTCACGAGTTGGCAACTCACCCCCGTTGTGCCACAGTATTTGCATGTTTCCCCTCAGAGTAGTCACGGCAGGCTTCCTTTTGCATCTTTTGGCTACATATACCACTACAGTTGGTGTGAGAGCTGTTTTGCTATTAGGTGGGTTGTGGTATCTGATTACTTTTATTGTACACCCTTTTGTATCTAGTATTCTCCATCTACTATATATGTACTGGACTTAGAGACAGTGTGAGGACGATGATGTATATTTTTGCATTCTGGTGTCGAGCTCGTGGGAGCCGACTGTTTATTTATGCAGTTTATTATTCTGTGATATTTACTTATTGCTCATTCTTCGCTACGGTGTCGTATATTACTCTTGTGGTGATGGATTCCGCCGTTGGGCATGATTGCTCCCGTTTGGGGATGCTTTATTTCATTATATCTCATTTTCACTTATATCCTGTTTTATACCCGATTTCAGGGTTACTTTTACAAGGAAATGCTGCCAAAATTATTTAAATAATAACTTAACCTTAAAAGAACTTTATTGAACTATTTAAGGTTTTCTAAATGTTTTAATTAAATGTTTTCAACACTCACTACTTTTAAATGGTTTTGATTTCTGGGTTCGGCTTACTTAGTCGCGTTACGCCTGTAGACGTTGCGTGGTTAAGTGCCGGTCACGAGTCGAAACATTCGAGTCGTGACATCATCACATAATAAACCCTAATATTCTAGTTAAGATCTTGGTTAGTGTTCATTAGCACCCGAAATTTTTGAAAATTGCATGTGTGATGCCCGTTTAAACCCCGTCGCGATGATAGCGTACACATTCAGACTCAACAAATCAAAAAATACAAAATCAATCCTTAGAACTAGGGTCACTTAAGTCAAGTCACTAGACCGCCCATAAACTTCCAAAGGACAAGTCGTAGGATCAATCCTCTACCACCTCTTTATCACTCTTGTGGCCAAGTAAGTGCCAGGTAAGTCAGAGGTCTCCGCTATACGAATCACCGAAATAGCGGGCCTAATTAAGTAACCACTTTTCTCAGTCACACTTGCCTAGACACCAGAAGAGAAATGCGGATAAGCGATAGATTACTCACGACCCTCCTCTGTCCTAATTGAGCACGACGGTCCTTAGAGGCTTGGTCTAAATATTTTTTAATTAATATAGGGTGAGAGTATGCTCGTTTTGTGATTTGTGGGGCCTAGGAAGGGTGATGAAATCCCCACCTAATCTGGATTTGGGTTATTGCTCCTTAATGTCCGGTTTAGATATGCACAAACAAACCGATATTAAAACACGCAAAAAGATTTTTTTAAGCGGCGATATTTGCAAAGAATCCTGCAGGCAAGATTAGATTATTGGAGCTTTAGAGGAGAGAGAAAGATATTAGGAAAATACCTGAGGATTTTGGGAGTCTAACTCCACCAAGACGCCGCAGTTCCGCCGCCAAACTCCTGTTTCCTCCACGGTTCCGCCGCAAGGTGGTAGGATAGTTTGCCAATTTTTCTTCAGCCTCCTACGCTCCTCTAGTCTACATTGAAAGTATCTGAACCTTTGTTTCCTTGCTCCAGTTACTCCAGATTCCCTTGCAAAACTCACACAATAATCGTTAAATACATAAGATGTGGTTTTGGTTCTCATTTATGTTATGTTCGCTGGATTTTATAAGAAATCAACACGAATAACATGAAAAAAAATTACGACTGCTTCCCAGGCAACGACGCTATTTAATTGATCGTATGCGAAGAAAGTGTTTTTGTAAATAACCGCAATCAAGACGGTGTCGCTAGTAGCTAGCTACGATGAGTACGGGTCGTCCGCAGGGTAACGTGAACTCTTTTCTTGCTTTAGATGAGTTGATTAAAGATGGGATAGTTGTTTGTCGTTACAGATATAGAACTTATAAAGAAAAGGCTTGTAGGGTTCATAGGACTTAGTAGTAATGGATGAATAATTAAAAAGGACTCATTTATCTTTTAATAGTGTAAAATTAGATCGATAGTGATGAATGTAGATTAGGGTTCTTGGAAGAAACTAGGGTTTCCCCACTACTAACCCTTATCCTTGCATTGATCTCTATTAATGTCTAGCCCTTAACAAAACAAGTGTTAAACCAATCTCAAATCACAGTCGAGACTATCAATAAATTAGTAACACGCCAGATAAGGAGGTCAACATTTATTTTGCTAAAGTTTATAAACTTTAAAATGTATAAAAGAAGTTAAAGAATTTTTTCATCCATTATCCTACCATATCCTATGAACCCTAGCAAGCTAGGAATTACTCGCTCATGGTTAAGTTAGAAGAATGGTTGAAGAATGAAATCATAATGAAGATGCAGAAAAGTAACTGCAGAAATTAAATGCGGAAAATAAATGCAAAAAGAATTAAAACTCAAAACTACCTTTATTAATCAACTATTGCATTTACAATTCTCCTTAGAAAGTAGAATACAGTTGGATAGACCTAGCACCACATGAAGGGTTTGGAAGCATCACATGTACCAAAGATTGAATTTTAGGGTGCTAAGTTAACAAACAAAGAATCGTTCCTAGAAAAATTAGGGTTTCAAAATTTGCATATCATCTCATGAAAGAAAAGCTAGGGTTTTGAGAGTACAACCTTTGTAGCTCCCTCGCTAGACTCCTTGGCTACTTGGGGTTTGGAAAAGCTCCGCTTGAACTCCTCTAGGTCAACGATGATCCACCCGGAGTCCGCTTTGTCCAAGCTTGCAACTTCACTCGATCAAGAGAATGAAATGAAGCTAACACTATAAACATGTGGGCTAGACTTGTGTAGAATGGTGTTGTGGTTCTTATTCTCACATCAAAATCCAATCTTGTTATGTATTTTGCTCACTACAAAAGTCTAGAGAGCAAGTGAAGAAGGAGGAAGAAGATGATGGCTATTCTTTTAACAAGAGTGAAAAAGATAACCCTTGTGAAGAAAAAGAAAATATATGTATATATATTTTCTTCATCTCATCTCAAACCATGGTTAGATGATAAAGACATTATTTAATTTGAGTTTTAAAACACAAAGAGAAGGTTAACCCATGGTTATAAGTAGGTGAGCATGGTTAGGTTTAAGGAAGAGTGTAGAAACTAACCATGAATTATCCTTTTGTTCTTTTCTTTTGTTTTAACAAAAATCAAACAATAACTCATATATTTAAACCATGGTGTGAGTCGTATATTGCCACAATTTTCTTTATATAAACAAGCATGATAGATGATTTATGTATGTATGTATGTATGTTTGCACATCCATATGTGCATGAATCTATAAAGAAAGCATACATGCATGCATACATCCATCATACACAAGAAAGGATTTCAAGTGAGAAACTAATGGTTAAATGATAAATCAACACTTGATTTATCAATCCGGCCATATCACATACGACCCCACCAAAAGCAAGCCGCCCGATCAATATACGGTATCCTATACGCGCATTTTAACCGGGTCCATTCGCATATCGTATACGCGCACCACAACGTTTCGCCTGGACTAGGTAACTCCTTTGTGGGACTCTAAGACTCGTCAATACGCCGGCAGTGGGTGATGATCATATCAAGCACCCCCAAGCCGCAAGCGGTCAGCTAAACGTAACGGCCACCCGGGTATTGAGCGATCAGAAGAAGACAAGCGAACCTGCTACAACTCCCGTCGAGCCAACCGAAAACACTACCGTGCAGTCCGGTCTCTTCGTCTGATATGTCGCATATCAAGTCTAGGGGTGGTAAACGTCAGACCCCAATAACCGATAAGTCGTGCTGATGTGAGGCTCATAACGGGTCTAGAAACTACTGGTAACACTTACCAGTAAATCTCTAATCAGCCCTGGCCAGGGACTTCCCTGTTACGGCCAATCGAGCACAGTGCAACATCAACCCCCAATACCGGGAGAGACGAAACCCCTCCTATCGCTCATTGCCTCTGTGTGACTCGGGACTGTACCTAAAAACCACCGTTTTGCATGCCCTCATGGATGTGGTAAGGTGGAAATCAAAGCACAGTGGGAATCACACAAGACTCTATGACGATCTCGGGTTTACAGTCTAACCTGCACAAGTGTCACCTGAGAACTGCCATCTGACGTGATGTATAATACCATCTGGGAGTTCTCAGCGAGTCCGTCCAGTGTACCCAGTCTCCACTGAGCACCCGTATACCATCTCTGATGTCAAACACCAATGGATATGGGATCATCCATCGCCCATCTTATGGGTCGAGAAGCGTATACGCTAGTCTACACTGGTATATCGATGCCCCGTCTCGATACACCCACGACTAGGGACCTTGAAGGATGTACTTATGGACTACCATGTCCCCACTAGTATGATCCGCATCATAGTCCAAGTAATCAAGTACACATCCTAAGGGCTTTACCAACATGTAACTATAAGACAGTATAAAGAGACAAGTATACATGTTAAGATAAAGAGCAACCAGATAGCATACCATCATATCGAGCAAGAAAGTCATCTCCATATATGTCCAAGCATCCAATATAATATACATCATCTGTACAATACTGGCCTCTAGGGCATACATACAACTAACAATCTCCCACTTGCACTAGGGCCTGCTGCGGTAGTATCGCATACCGAGCATCCCGAAGAGTCTCTCAAACTGTATCTGGGGAATGGCCTTCGTGAGTGGATCCGCTGTGTTATTCTTCGTGTCAACTCTCCTGACCTCGATCTCCCGGCGATCAACTATCTCCCGGATCAGGTGATATCGCCTCAGAATATGCCTGGATCGCTGATGTGACCTGGGTTCCTTGGCCAAAGCCACCTCTCCTTTGTTATCACAATACAAAGGTATTGGATGCTCAATGGATGGAACAACTCCAAGTTCAGTAATGAACAACTCCAATTGGATGCTCGAATCGGTAAAGGACTCCACTTGGAGTTCTCCGTTACCATACACCAAGAGCATCTCTTTAGTCCTTCGTAAGTACTTGAGAATGCTCTTCACAGCTGTCCAGTGACACTCTCCAGGATCAGCTTGATACCTGCTCACTACACTTAGTGAGTATGCTACATCGGGTCTGGTACATAGCATCGCGTACATGATAGAGCCTACAGCCGAAGCATAGGGTATCCCTTGCATGCGAGCTCTCTCCAAATCAGTCTTGGGAGACATCTCTTTGGAGAGAGTGACTCCAGAGATCGTGGGTAAGTTCCCACGCTTGGATTCTTCCATACTAAACCTCTTTAGTATGGTGTCAATGTACCTGGATTGGGACAATCCCAATATCCGCTTGGATCTATCTCTATAGATCCTGATTCCCAATATGCAGGAGGCATCACCAAGATCTTTCATTGAGAATCTTTGTGATAAGAAGAGCTTGACATATTGCAGCATAGGAATGTCATTTCCTATCAAGAGTATGTCGTCCACGTACAATACGAGGAAGACAACCTTACTCTCTTCCACCTTCTTGTAGATACAAGATTCATCTACGTTTTTGACGAAATCAAACTCTTTGATAACGACGTCAAAGCAGATGTTCCAGCTCCGCGATGCTTGCTTTAATCCATAAATGGATTTAAGCAGCTTGCACACCTTCCCGCTGCTCCCACTATCTACGAAACCCTCTGGCTGAGTCATGTACACGTACTCTTCTAAATCACCGTTTAGAAAGGCGGTCTTAACATCCATTTGCCAAATTTCGTAATCATGATATGCAGCGATGGCAAGCAAGATCCAGATGGATTTAAGCATAGCCACTGGAGAAAAGGTTTCGTCATAGTCCACACCTGGTCTTTGACCAAAACCCTTTGCAACAAGTCTAGCTTTGAAAGTCTCCACTTTCCCAACTACACCAAGTTTTTTCTTGAAGATCCACTTGCCCCCAATGGGTTTTACCCCTTCAGGAGCAACTTCCAAAGTCCATACTTTGTTAGCGTACATGGATTCCATCTCGGACCGCATTGCATCCATCCATTTCACTGAGTCCCCACTCGTGATGGCCTGCTCGAAGCTAGTTGGGTCATCATCCTCCATGATGCAGTCCTCGCTCCCACCATCCATGAGAAAACCGTAGTATCTCTCAGGTGGGTGAGAAACCCTACTAGATCGGCGGAGTGGTTGGGGTTCATCGGGAACTACGGAATCCTCTGGTTCCACCAGATCCTTTGTTGCAGCTGGAACCTCTTCCAGTTCTACCTGATGTCCACTAATCTCTTTTGCAAGAAATTCCTTTTCTAAAATGGTGGCATGCCGAGAAACAAATACTCTTTGTTCCTCAGTGTGGTAGAAGATATACCCTTGTGAATTCTTGGGATATCCTACAAATTTGCATAGAACAGACCGTGCCTCGAGTTTGTCCGGATTTTGTCGTTCGACATAGGCTGGACAACCCCATATCTTAACATAGTTAAGACATGGTCTCTTCCCTTTCCATATCTCATATGGAGTGGTAGGCACAGATTTGGTGGGGACCATATTCAGTAGATGTTTGGCTGTCTCTAGCGCATACCCCCAGAAGGAAATAGGTAACTCAGTTGTGCTCATCATAGAGCGCACCATATCTAATAATAGGGTGCGGTTCCTCCGTTCCGATACACCGTTGTGCTTTGGTGTATATGGAGGAGTCAGCTGAGAGAGAATCCCAATCTCTTTTAGTAAGTCCAGGAATTCATTGCTCAAGTATTTACCTCCTCGATCAGATCGTAGGATTTTAATACTTTTTCCGGTTTGGTTATCTACTTCTTGTTTATATTCTCTAAATTTCTCAAAAGCTTCAGACTTGTGTCTTATTAAGAACACATGTCCGTATCTTGAGAGATTGTCAGTGAATGTAATGAAGTACGAAGAACCATCCTTGGCATGTGTAGACATGGGACCGCATACATCACTATGTATCAGTCCCAAGAGTTCGGTAACTCTTTCTCCGTGTCCTGTAAACGTAGTTTTGGTCATCTTCCCTTCGAGACATGACTGGCAAGTGTCATAAGATGAAAATTCGAACGGTTTCAAATATCCATCCTTATGCAACTTAGCTATTCGTGTCACATTAATGTGACCTAGTATACAATGCCACAAGAAGGATTCGTTCAGTTCTGAACTCTTCCTCATGTGTGTGTTTGTTATGCTCAGAACTGTTGATTGATTTAGAACATAAATGCCATTGCACAACATGCCTGATCCAACCAACTTTTTGTTACGGAAAATGTTCATAACATTATCCAGTAATACAAAATTATATCCCTCTTTACTCAACAAAGAAACTGATATAATGTTGCATATCAGGTTCGGCATGTAATAGCATTCGTTCAGAATCAATGTATTACCAGTTGGCAATACAAGGTGATATCCCCCGACGGTTTTAGCTGCAACAATTGCACCATTTCCAACCCTTATGTCTTTATCACCTTCTCCAAGTTCTCTACCTTTCTTAAGCCCATGTAACTGATTACATATATGGGATCCTGATCCGGTATCTAATACCCAGGACGTAGGGCAAATGGAGAAACAGTTCTCTGTAACGAACACACCCGAAGAAAATGCATCATCATGTACTTTCTTCATTCGGGTGGCATGGGAATCCTGGTATTCCCCTATGTCCTGTTCAGTCCTATAACTCTTATAAGATAGAACGGAACCAACGTTTCCCAGCACAGTATAACATGCGGGTTCGGTCAATACATCCATATTATTGTCTTTATTAAGGCATGACATGGTCGCTACCTGGAGAGAGATAGAGAAGAAAACACTTTAGCATATGCTCTTGCAAGATCAGATTGGTTATTATCTTATCTAATCAGGATGGCTCCCACTGTTTTATCAAATCTTCCTTCAAATAATAAAAGGAAAGACTAGCCGGGATTAATTACACCCTACAACTTCGCCGATCTTTCAGCCAGGCCAGTGTCGGTACTTTGAGGGAGGTTCCCCGTGCTTTCGCACGGACCTAATTAATGTAAACCTCATTTTCCCAGAGGCGTAACCCCGTTGACACCTTTCTAGACACCTATTTGATCGGCTAATTGTCCTGTGTAAAACTCTCCCGGGAGTAACAATTACTCACAGTGGGTATCGGGATCCAACTATCTCATAGAAGGCATGCAATCTCATTGCAAATCTCAACACTTGAAATTCCCGCTAATATTTTGCCCCTAACGTGCTTTGACCTTGACGAAAGCCAACAAACCATAGCCCGCTAGTCAAGTTTAACCCGTACATTTCTTGACTGAATTAAACCCACCCGCACGACCCTTGACAAAAGCCAACAAAGCTGTATGACTACCCTAATCCAGTCGCATCATATGCAGCAGATAAGCAGCATATAGCTACCGCTCACTACACCTTGACGAAAGCCAACAAATGTAGCACGAATACTATATACAACTTATCTGAAATGACGGAGGGCTACGATAAGTTTTTCTGGAAACTTATTGCATAATGTACTTGATATCGTTGTAGAATCATGTGAATTTTGAAATGGAGTGACTTTGAGTCTTTTATTAGTTTTGCTACAGAGGTCACTCCCGGTGAAGGGATCTCGGCTCTTTCCTCATCGAATAAGGTGCAGGACATATCATATATATCACTATGCAAAGCGAAACTCCAAAAGCAGTCAAAATTCAAACCGAGTATTGTAGCATCTGCCAGTTTTGCTAAAGAGGTCACTCCGGGTGAAGGGATCTCGGCTCTTTCCTCATCGAATAAGGTGCAGGGTATATCATATATACCACTATGCAAAGCAAGACTGTAGCTACCCTTTTATTTTAAAATTTGATTCTACAACATCTTTTAGGTATCTTTTCTTTCATTAATCACATTAATGAAGTCCCATCATTTAAGTCACCTAAACATCACAGATAAATACGATGCACACTTATGCCATCCGCATTCGCCTCGATGTCCCCTCGTGCACCGTTAGGTTAGGTAACTAACGATAGAGCAGGACAGGGCTAGTGTGGGTGTAAAACATAAGTAACGTCTATATAATATATCATATATACTATATACTGTATCCATCAGAACATATCAAATGATCACATCACAGATATCGCAGCAGAAACATAGATATAATGTGGGATATTCTAGGACGTCCGTATTTAGTATTTAGCCAACAATAGAAAATACGGATTCCACAGTCGTGATGAATAGCCAAGCCCACACCCTGGACCACTACGAGAGCGGCAAGCGACCCTACCAATTCTGGTGTTTAGGAGACCCGGTCTCGACTCCTCGAGATGGCCTCCCACTGAACCCCAATACCCGGTCACCTGTGCTCCCCTCCTTGGGTCCATCCTAATGCGGAAAAGTAAATAATATACAACACTGGTGGCATCAACCTCAACCCGGAAGTGCCCCAAATAAAAGAATATTACATTACATTTGAATTTACATGAATGAAAATATAAAACTCTCATCTCACATAAAACCCCCCGGCTATTCAATTGCGACAATCCTGCACATCATATCTCAGCAACACAGAATATCATATATCATCAACGTAAGTAAGTATGCGTACCCTAATTGTCGTTGATGTATAGCAACGAAACCGGCGATATCGACATACTACACTTACGGTCACAGAAAAGAAAGTGTAAAACTGCAATATTTGGAATCCACATTCTCTTTAGACATCGTAAATGCGAAATATCACATACTTCGTATTTCATGTCCAACTATATGAATTCTACATATTGCATCACATTCCAGATAAATAGAGAGTATTAAAGTTTTCGAACGAACGATCAAATACCCAAGATTCCCTAAAGATCAACTCTTGAGCGGAGTTCAAAAACCCGGAGTGTGACACAGTAGTAGCGGTCCAGCCGTAGAAGGATCAAGCCAACGCCTCACATGTGGCACGCCGTACTGCCCCAAACCCTAAGGTTCAAAAGGCAGTTCAAGACGGTCACATAATCGAGTTAAGGTTTGATGTCTTCTAGAGGGTCCACCACAAAACTTGCACGTATCTCCAAAATATTTAAACCTCACTCTGATACCAGAGTTAAGGTTTGTTGTCTTCTAGAGGGTCCACCACAAAACTTGCACGTATCTCCAAAATATTTAAACCCCATGAAACGTGAGCAAATGATACTCGTTCTAACACTTCAATACTTTCTAATTTATCCGGAAAAGTCACGAAATGAAAATTCCGATCGAATCGACGAGTCCAAAACCATCTCCAGAATATACAGTACACAATTCAGATTAAAAATTCCCAAAAAATATACAAGCAGAGAAAAACAATTACTGTACAAAAACGACACTTTGATTCATCCGTACGGCCGCGGAACCGCGGCCCAAGCAGGCTACTGCCGCGGTTCCGAGGTGAAAAGTACTGTTCATGGCATCGTTTTTCACATGTGTGCTTAGATTTCCCTGCTGAATTTTTTAAGGATTTTTAATTCTGAAAATATCCAGATTTTTAAAAATGTCCAGAGAGTATCCGAAAAGATCGTATTTTGGTTCGATCGGAGTTTTGACTTCGCTAAAGTGTCGCCTAATGTTCTAGGTCGGCTCTGATACAAATGTTGGGTAGACCTAGCACCACATGAAGGGTTTGGAAGTATCACATGTACCAAAGATTGAATTTTAGGGTGCTAAGTTAACAAACAAAGAATCGTTCCTAGAAAAATTAGGGTTTCAAAATTTGCATATCATCTCATGAAAGAAAAGCTAGGGTTTTGAGAGTACAACTTTTGTAGCTCCCTAAGCTAGACTCCTTGGCTACTTGGGGCTTGGAAAAGCTTCGCTTGAACTCCTCTAGGTCACCGACGATCCACCCGGAGTCCGCTTTGTCCAAGCTTGCAACTTCACTCGATCAAGAGAATGAAATGAAGCTAACACTATAAACAAGTGGGCTAGAGTTGTGTAGAATGGTGTTGTGGTTTTTATTCTCACTTCAAAATCCAATCTTGTTATGTATTTTGCTCACTACAAAAGTCTAGAGAGCAAGTGAAGAAGGAGGAAGAAGATGATGGCTATTCTTTTAACAAGAGTGAAAAAGATAACCCTTGTGAAGAAAAAGAAAATATATGTATATATATTTTCTTCATCTCATCTCAAACCATGGTTAGATGATAAAGACATTATTTAATTTGAGTTTTAAAACACAAAGAGAAGGTTAACCCATGGTTAGAAGTAGGTGAGCATGGTTAGGTTTAAGGAAGAGTGTAGAAACTAACCATGAATTATCCTTTTGTTCTTTTCTTTTGTTTTAACAAAAATCAAATAATAACTCATATATTTAAACCATGGTGTGAGTCTTATATTGCCACCATTTTCTTTATATAAACAAGCATGATAGATGATGCATGTATGTATGTATGTATGTATGCACATCCATATGTGCATGAATCTATAAAGAATGCATACATGCATGCATACATCCATCATACACAAGAAAAGATTTCAAGTGAGAAACTAATGGTTAAATGATAAATCAACACTTCATTTATCAATCCGGCCATATCACATACAACCCCACCAAAAGCAAGCCGCCCGATCAATATACGATATCCTATACGCGCATTTTAACCAGGTCCATTCGCATATCGCATACGCACACCACAACGTTTCGCCTGGACTAGGTAACTCCTTTGTGGGACTCTAAGACTCGTCAATACGCCGGCAGTGGGTGATGATCATATCAAGCACCCCCAAGCCGCAAGCGGTCAGCTAAACGTAACGGCCACCCGGGTATTGAGCGATCAGAAGAAGACAAGCGAACTTGCTACAACTCCCGTCGAGCCAACCGGCAACACTACCGTGTAGTCCGGTCTCTTCGTCTGATATGTCGCATATCAAGTCTAAGGGTGGTAAACGTCAAACCCCAATAACCGATAAGTCGTGCCGATGTGAGGCTCATAACGGGTCGAGAAACTACTGGTAACACTTACCAGTAAATCTCTAATCAGCCCTGGCCAGGGACTTCCCTGTTACGGCCAATCGAGCACAGTGCAACATCAACCCCCAATACCGGGAGAGTCGAAACCCTCCTATCGCTCATTGCCTCCATGTGACTCGGGACTGTACCCAAAAACCACCGTTTTGCACACCCTCATGGACGTGGTAAGGTGGAAATCAAAGCACAGTGGGAATCACACAAGACTCTATGACGATCTCGGATCTACAGACTAACCTGCACAAGTGTTACCTGAGAACTGCCATCTGACGTGAGGTATAATACCATCTGGGAGTTCTCGGCGAGTCCGTCCAGTGTACCCAGTCGCCACTGAGCACCCGTATACCATCTCTGATGTCAAACACCAATGGATATGGGATTATCCATCGCCCATCTCATGGGTCGAGAAGCGTATACGCTAGTCTACACTGGTATATCGATGCCCCGTCTCGATACACCCATGACTAGGGACCTTGAAGGTTGTACTTATGGACTACCATATCCCCACTAGTATGATCCGCATCGTAGTCCAGGTAGTCAAGTACACATCTTAAGGGCTTTACCAACATGTAACTATAAGACAGTATAAAGAGACAAGTATACATATTATGATAAAGAGCAACCAGATAGCATACTATCATATCGAGCAAGAAAATCATCTCTATATATGTCCAAGCATCCAATATAATATACATCATCTGTACAATACTGGCCTCTAGGGCATACATACAACTAACAAATACAAGAACCCTAGTTTGCTCTAGATCTCTCTCTTGTTGGAAGTAGACGAATAGATGATGATCACTCGGATACGTGGATCTCTTGATTTCTTCGGTGATGATTTTTTTAATGTGCAGCTCTCGGTCATATATATAGTTCCAGAATCTAGAAACCCTAGATGCCATCTGTGAATATATGTTGTTACAATCAAATCCCTAAAATCTCACATCCTATGGCTACAAATGAGCCACGGTTCCGCCGCATATCCCTCATTTTAGCCGTGGATCCGCCGCAACCTAGTGGCAACTTGTTTTAGGATTTCTTCTGGTCTCTTGTGTTGACATGTGGAAACCTTTTTGATGTCTAGATTTTGCAAATCATACTCTGAGTTTCTGTCGTTGCTAGATCTCTTAATTTGCTAGCAGATTTGATTCCGACATCCCGATTTAACTCGGATCTCTTGGATTCCAGACCTGAGCCGTAATCTGCACAATATCTCAAATCAAAGTGTTTAGTAGCATTTGGTATTTTTGAGATATTATCCTAACCATTTTATATGATATTAAATCTTAAGAATATTGATTAGAAATATTTAATATGATATGCATATTTTAATTACTAATATTTTCATTTAAATATTATATGTATATATTTTCCCTCATTATGTTAATTATAATATAGAAACTATGATAATAAACTTTTTACAAATAAACCCTCATATGTTCTATATTTACAATAAACACCTTTTACTACTTGACAATAGCAGGGAAAATATTCATTCAAATGTGCAATATTTTAGACTTATCACATGGTGCAGGATACTGATTAAATTCAGTGGAACATACGGTCTAAGATGTTTGTTGGATTTGGAGTTCATTTGTGAACTGAGTCCCATCAGATATCCAGACAAATTCTAAGACATGTATCGCTCATTTCGGGAGATAGTCTTTTTCCGCGAAGTTGAGATATAGAGAGATAAAGATAGGATCCACTCACTGAGGCTATTTCTCGAACGCAATAGTTTCACAAACGTGCTTTGCGAGACTGATTAGTAGAGAAGTTGGGTGTTCGGTATCACACGGGCTGTGAGTATGCGACACCGCAATAATTAGCCTTATGTGCAAGTGGGAGATTGTTGGATATAGTGCCCTCAAGTCAATTATTGTAATCGCAGGCACGCGATTGTGATGATTGAGGGAGGACCTATACGGGTAGAACAGTTTTACTCAAAATGATAGTATGCTATCTAGTTTGTCTTTATCATCATGTAGATGCATTATGTAGTATTACAGATCACTATTACATGTTGATAGAGCCCATAGGATTCTTACTTGACTACCAGCGTTATGATGGCGATCATACATGTGGGGGTTGGGTAGTCCATAAGCATATCCTTAAATGTCCCTAGTCGTGGGAGTATCGAGACTAGGCATCGATATTCCTCTCGATACTCCGGAGTAGATTGGTATATACGTTTCTAGACCCCGACGAGGGGCGATGGTTGGTCCCACAGCCATTGATCTTTCGCACCTAAAATTGTATACAGGTGCTCACTGGGGATGAGTACACTGGACAGAATCGCCAGAAACATGCTAGATGGTATTATACTTATTGTCAGATAGAAGGTCTCAGGTGACATGAGTACATGTTAGTCCTTCGACCTGAGATCGTCATTTGTCTCGTATGAGTTCCCACTGTGCTTTGATTACTACCCTACCATGGCTCAAAGGAGTCGTGCAAACATGTATTAGTTCGGTACAGTCCCGAGCCACATGGAGACAGTGAGCGGATCGTCGGGGATTCGTCTCTCCCGGTATTGGGGGTTGATGTCGTGCTGTCCACGGGTGGCCATCACCAGAAATCCTTGGCCAAGGTAGATGAGATTTACTGATTTGGATCAGTAGTTTCTCAGTGGGTGATGGGCTTCACACCGACATGAAATATCGCGTTATTAGGGGTCTGACTTTATCCACCACCTTAACCCGATATGCGATACTCTTAGACGAATAGACCGGACTGTATGGAGATTGTCATAGATAGGCTCGGTAGTGATCCAGATGTGTTTGCTCGTCGACCTTCCTTTTCGACAGGTACCCGGGTAGCCGTTACGTACAGCTAGTGCCGCTGACGTGCTTGTGGTTATGGATTTATCCTGTAACTCACTGCCGACGTACTGTCGAGTCTTTAGAGTCCCACACAGAGGGTTTCCCTGGTTCAGGCGAAATGATGTAGTAGCCGTATTTTGATACGTGCAGGGTTCCGATCGAAGGATTGTAATAGTTACCCGGACTTTCGATCGGACGGTTGATAATACTAGCCGGCTTAGGATTGAGCCGGATTATTAAATCAGGTATTGATTTAATAATTTACATATATATATATATTTCGATATGTATATTATATTATTATGTTCTTTGTGTTATTTTATCTCTTTTGGTATTCGTATTTTGATACGAATACGGATATATATATACAGTTGAGTGTATTCCGTATTTATAAGGAAAACATTCTAAAAGGTGGACACCTCATTTTGGTTTATCCATTTATTAATTTAAATGGAAATGAGGTATAAAGGTAATAAAGAGAGAATGGTGAGAACCATGCTTGAATGGTGTTGACAAATGAATTGAAAATTCATTTTTGCAAACTATTCAAGTATGGTTTCTTTATTTTATTTGAAAAATGGTTTTTGTAAAATCATACTTTATATCATACTCTCATTTTGGATGTTGAATGAACACTTTGTTGTTTTTGGATAAAAAACATTCTCACCATTTGCATCATCTCTACTCACTTGCCTTTCTTGAGCTCCTCCTCCTCCTTCTTGATCTTCCACCCCACCATCTCATGAGTTGAGAATCAAGGGTAGAAGAGAGATAGATATACACTTAGAACAACTCACTACATCCCTAGACACTTTAGGTTAGCAACCTAAAGTCACTAATTGCTCCACTAGATTTTTAGTGTTGAGCTAGAGCCATGAACCACATCCCTCGGGTGGATCATCTTCGACGGAGGAAGACCGGCGGCCAAGCTCGATCAAGGAGACCTCAAGGAGCTAAGGAAGAGGGTAGAAGACTGAAGGATACGGATCTTTTGGTATAACACTTCTTTCTTAGTAGTTAATCTCTTTGTAGCTTGCTAGTTTCTGTAGGGTTTACCTAGCACCCTATGAGAGGTTTGGAAGCATCACATGTCACAAAGATCAAGTTTTTATGGTGCTAAGTAAACATACAAAGGATCTATCCTAGAAAATTAGGGTTTCAAAGCTTTAACCAGCATCATATGTTACAAAGGCTAGGGTTTTGAGCGTACAACCTTTGTAGCTCCCTTTTGTAGACTCCTTGGCCACTTGAGAGTTGGAAAGAGATTAGCTTGAAGTCCTCTAACGTCCACGACGATCCACCCGAAGCTCCTTTGTCCAAGCTAGCAACTTCACTTTAACAAGAAGATGAAATGAAGCTAACACTCTAAACAAGTGGGCTAGACTTGTGTAGAATGGTGTTGTGGTTCTCTTTCTCACTTCAAAATCCTATCTTTTTGAGTATTTTGCTCACTTGAAAAGTCTAGAGAGCAAGAGTTCAAGGTTGAAGAAGATGATGGCTTTTTAAGAAGAAGAGAAGATAAAACTCATCAAAAGAAAATGAAAATATATGTATATATATTTATCACTTCTCATCTCAAACCATGGTTAGAACATATGGATATTATTTCACTTGAGTTAAAACATAAAAGAAAAGATTAACTCATGGTTAGAAGGTGTTAGTTATATGTATGCCCTAGAGGCCATTACTATACATAGGATGTATATTGTAGTGGATGCTGGGACATATATAGGGAGGACTTTCTTGCTCGACATGATAGTATGCTATCTGGTTACCCTTTACCTTAACGTGTATACTGATTGTCTCTCTGTTACATGTTGGTAAAACCCTTAGGATGTATACTTGACTACCTGGACTATGATGCGGATCATACTAGTGGGGACATGGTAGTCTATAAGTACATCCTTCAAAGTCCCTAGTCGTGGGTGTATCGAGACGGGGCATCGATATACCAGAGTAGACTAGCGTATACCTTCTCGATGTAAGCCCGCGGGGGCGCCCCGGCCGTCGATCCGACGCCGGAAACGCGGAAAACAAAAACTTTGCGAACTTTGCAAAACGGCACCGCCGCGGACTTTTCACCCGGATCGGGCCATTAACCTAGCTAGCTAGCAAAAAGAAAAGAGTGGAGATGTTATACCAAGCGATCCGTGTCCTTCGGTCTTCGTCTCCACTCCGATCTCTTGCGGAATCTCCGTCACCTCCTCGCTCGTCGGAAAGGGGCACCACGTAGCCGGAATCTTTTACGGGCTCCCGCCTCTTGACCGAGGCAACTCGGGCGCGAAGTTGGCTAGCCGACGCGTCCAAGGCTTGCTATAGAATAGTGTAGTGAGTCGTCTCTTTAGGGTTTATGGAAGTTGCCTTGATGGAGGGATTTGAGGAGGAGAATGAATGAGAGAAGCTTGGGATTATGGCAAGCATAAAAGCATGAAATGAGATGAAGAATAAATCTAACACCAATCAACCTCTCTCTCCCTCTAGCCAAAGTGGCCGGCCCCTCTTTAGATGAAAATAGATTGGAGAGAGAAAAACAATATGTGTAGATAATATAAACCTCACAAATCAATCCTTTTTCACTCATCTCAAAAAATGAAAAGCAATGGAATGGACCAAAAGGGAATCTCATGATGAAGAGGATAATCATGAAGCCACACTTATGCAAAGAAACCCCTCACATAATGTTAATTGCGAACTTGCAATTAACACCCTCCATCACAAAGCCCGGCCGAGAAGGAATGAAGGAAAACCGGTCGGAACGGAATGCAAACTGGCAACTTCATTAAACCGATCCCGTAATAAATTACAGGAAAACCCTGCTACTGCAAATACATGCCCGCATTTGTATTCCCACTGAACACAAATGCAAAGAGACAAAACTACACTATGTTATACTAGGATCCGGCTTAAGCCAAAGCCGGCTAGTAAAAACTGTCCGATCACGATCCGTGCAATACCGCACGTATCTGATCGAACCCTGCCATATCTCCATACGGCCTCTACAGCGTTTCGCCCGAAACTTGAGTAACTGTCTGTGTGGTGGACTCTAAAGACTCGTCAATACCTTGGCTGTGGATTTAACCACTAGCACGTCAGAGGTATAAGCCAATACGTGACGGGCCACCAGGTATTGACCAAAAGGGACGTCGATGAGCGAACTCATCCTGACACCCTACTGAGCCTGCCAGTGACAATATCCGTACAGTCCGGTCCGTTCGTCTATGAGTATCGCATGGCGGGCCTAGGGGGTTGGTAAAAGTCAGACCCCCAAAAGCGGTACAAGTCGTGTCGGAGTGTAGCCCAGAACACCCTGAGATACTACTGGAATACCTACCAGCAAATCTCCTGCCTTGGCCAAGGACTTTTCATGTTCTGGCTCTCCTAGACACAGCACGACCTCACCCCCAATACCGGGAGAGACGAACCCCTGCAGATCCGCTCACTGCCTCCATGTGGCTCGGGACTGCACCCAACTAAAACCTGTTTGCACGACTCCTTTGAGCCGTGGTAGGGTAGTAATCAAAGTACAGTGGGAACTCACACGAGACAAATGACGATCCCAGGTCGATGAACTAACCTGTACACATGTCACCTGGGAACTGCTATCTGACGTCTGGTATATCCCAACTAGCAGGTTCCCGGCGAGTCCTGTCCGGTGTACTCATAACCCAATGAGCACCTGTATACATCTTAGGTGAACCAACTGACACCAGTGGCTTGTGAAACCGGCCACCGCCCCTCGTCGGGGTCTCGACTGTATACACTAGTCTACTCTGGAGAATCGATGCCCTGTCTCGAAACTCCCACGACTAGGGACCATTTAAGGATGTGCTTATAGACCCCAGCTCCCACTTATATGATCGCCCTCATACTGCTGGATGTCAAGCAAGAATCCTAGGGGCTTTATCAACGTGTAATAGCGACTCGTAAGGTCACCTAAAGCAGTACACGATGATAAAGATAAACCAGATAGCATACTATCATCTCGAGTAAGACTGTCCTACCGGGATAGGTCCTCCCCTCAATCATTGCAGTCACGTGCCTGTGATCCAATAATTGACTCTGAGGGCACTATCTCCAACAATCTCCCACTTGCACTCGAGGCTAATTATTGCGATGTCGCATACTCACAGCCCGTGTGATACCGAACACCCAACTCCTCTACTAGTCAGTCTCACAAAGCTCGTTTGCGAAACTATTGCGTTCGAGGAATAGCCTCAGTGAGTGGATCCGCTTTGATGTTTCTTTCTATGTCTCTCTTAATCTCAAGTTCGCGGAGAAAGCCATCTCCCGAAATGAGCAATACCTGTCTTAGAATGTCTGGATGTCTGATGGGACCTAGCTCATAAGTGAACTCCAAATCCAAACTTCTTAGACTGTATCGACAACTGAACTTAATCAGTGTCCTGCGCCATGCCTTCCCTCTGTATCCACTTGGACCACCTGTCCAAAATACTGCCCCTCGTTAGAGGAAAAACTATAACTCTGACAGCTACTCTGCCATCCAGGTCACCTTGGAAGCCTGGAATAATAACCGTCTCCTAAAGGAGGCTGTCGTTATCAATTCCTTAGAACATCCACTTGTGTTCTAAAACTGCTTCCGATTGTTTCTCCAGGATTGGATCAATATCAACTTATTGCACCTACTGCAAGAACAACATCTGGTGTGGTACTTGACATCTCATGATTGACTCAATTGCCTAAGCAAGTGATCTGTCAATCATGCGTATCCCTCTCCCCTTTAGTCTGTAAGACACCTTTAGAGAGGGTGACTCCATTACCTGCAGGTACACTACCGTGCCAGGAGTCGTCCATTCTAAATACTCATAGAATGCGGTCAAAGTACCCAGATTGGGAAACCACCCAAATCTAGATCTAAAACCATAGATCTAGTAACCAGAATGTCTGATATAATATCCAAGTCCTATGTGGAGAAACTACTGTGTGACGACCAAAGTATAACCGATCGTAGTATAGGAATATCACTTCCTACTCTGTGTATGTCATCAAACACCAGGACATCACACCCTACTACCTTTTTAACAGATCCATCCCTTATTCTGATGAAGTCAAACCTCTGACTGTCACATCAGAAATAGATGATCTATCTCCGCTATATCTGCTTAAGTCTATAAATAGACATAAGCCTGATATCCACCAATGCTTCCGCTGCTCCCACTGACTACGACAACCCTCTGGCAGAGTCATATACACGTACGCTTCTAAAGCAAGTTTAGAACGACGCTATACTCATCCTCCCGCCGGGTCTCGCAACCTGGAACGACAGCAATGGCAAGTCTGGGTAAACAAGAACCTCCCTGCCACCGTCCTTGAGCATACCGAAGTACCTCTCGGGTGCCTGAGGTTACCCACCTTATCTGCGGAGTGGCCAATGGAATGTCAAACCAGATTGAATCTTTAGGTTCTTTATCAAATCTTCAGTAATCGTTTGTGGTTCTGGAATCACTTCCAGTTCTACCATACTCCCACTACTGTTTTCTGAAAAAAAATCCATTTTTGATAAAACTGTGGCGAGTCAAGAACAATATCACTATTGATCTTCCAGATGGTAGAAAGTCAACCCTCGTCATAGCCCGGGTCAACCCACAAACAGCCACTACTGAAACGTGCCTTGAGTTATCCGGAGTCTGGTTTTAAGCATAAGCCGGACAACTCCCCGTATCTTAACAATGTCAAGATATGAACTGTTCTATATCCAAGAAACAGAGGCACTGATTTAATTGAACCAGATTCAAATCATGCAGCTGTCTCCAGTGCATGTCAACATAATGGAAGGAGGCCGATCAGCGTTACTCAACTTAGGAATGCTTCCAATTATGAGTAACCTGAAAGAGAAGCAAGTTCTCTTAATCATTACTATCAACTGAATACCATTCACAAGTATCTACATCCTCGATCACTTTGAAGAATCCCGATACTTGCAACACGTGGTTCTCTACTTTATTCATATACCTATAACTCCTCAAAACTTAGACCCTATGTTTCTACGAAACACATGTCTAAGAACTTAGAGAAGTTAAAAGTAAACAGAATATAGTACGAGGACCAACCCCTCTGTCCTAATGGACACTGGACAATGTACAATACTCTGTATAAGTCCCCTGAGTCTGGTGACTCATTCACTGTGTGTCGTAGGTTGAAAACTGTACTTTTGGTTAAGAAGAATTACACCGTTGTTCAATGCTCCTTACCTAACCATCCACTGGTATAGGTAAATGTCATAGACATAATTTCAGAAAGGTATATCTCACTCTATAAAAATAGACGTACAGATATATCAATTTGAAATTGGTGCATAACAACGGATATTCAAAACCAAATATTTGCCGACCGGCAAACAACCCAGGTGACTTCCTCAAATATCATGAATCCCGATATAACGAGGATGGTCACCTAATTCCCAATAACTTACTCCCACTCATCATCTGTAAAACCATACAGATGTGAGAATCATACCTGGTAAATACATACCCTGGAGTAAGTATCTAATCGGGAAATCAGTTTTCTTTTAACAGTACACAGTGAAACTGAAACATTGAAATGTTTCGATGGGGTATCCTGGTATTCCTAGTAATGCCTCTTCCATTATCCAGATTCACAACTATAACCGTATAATTCTTTGCCACCTCTCCAAATCCTTTTACATGTCTTTAGTCATTACCTTCTGTACACCCCTTTAGGCCAAATGGTTTTCTTCCTTCCCTACCGTTCGGCACCAGCCTATGGTTTGGAAGAAGACTATCCAATAAGCATAATGGGTGTACTGTCCTAGTCCTAGGAGCACTCGCAATGAGAGAAGGTGAGGATAAAAGACAACCGAATGTACTTAATTCATAGGTGATTTAGGATTGACAAAGAAGTACATGGTTTGGTCGTGAATAGCAGTCGCAATTTACTTTGCCCTCTTACTAATCCCTTGCTTTGTTTGAACTTAATACCTTCTGTACACCGTTTAGGCTAATTGGCTTTCTTCATTCCCCACCGTTCGGCACCAGCCTAAGGTTTGGAAGAAGACTATCCAATTTGCGTAATAGGTGTACTATCTCCTAAACCAAGGAGTACTCGCAACCTGAGAGAAGGTAAAAGGTAAAGACAACTGAATAGTCCTATTCGTTTTCTCCAGAACCGGAAACCATCCTCGAAGTCCTTCGAGTTCGTATATAACCATACGATGGTTTTGTCCAATGGAAGTGGACGTTCGTAGTAATACGGGGTGTCCCGGAGAAAAGAGTAAAAGTAGGAGTGGCAAAGAGGTCTGCAACTCTGACAATCCAAAAGCAAGTGTTAAGTAGGTTCGGTCAACTTGGTCACTGAGTCATAGTCTAGGGTCGGGTCAATGGTCGCTGCCAAAGAGAGAGAGAAAAGAAACACTCAGCGTGCACTCTAACCTAGATCAGAATGGTTACCAATTTATCTAATCTGGAAACCTCCCACTGTAACGTCAAATTCTTCCCCAAACCTGAAAGAAGAATTAGCCGGGATAACCCGAGGAGTAAACCAACTCATCAGTGGGAATCGGGATCCAACTCTCATCGCATGATAACGTGACGGAATCCGCTCACGTTATCACACTCCAGAAGGTATGCGCATATCTGGCAAGTTTCAGTACTTTTGAAACTCCCGATGTGGATTTTTACCCCATGCTCTTATGACCTTGACTTTGGCCAACATATCATAAGTCACATGTCAAGTTCTACCCGTCATTTTCCTGGTTAATTTGAACCCACCCGTACATACCCTTGACTTTGGCCAAAATGGCAGTACGACTGTCCCAAACCAACGCATCTATCTATGCTGCATATGAATACCCAACAGCTACCAAACACTGTGCCTTGACTTTGGCCAACATACACAGCTTGAATACTATTGACCATCCATATGAAACGACGGAGGGCTACGAATGGTTTCTGGCGAAAACCTTTAACGTAATGAACTTGATATCGTTGAAGGAACGGATAGCTTTTTAAAAAATATAGTTACGAAAACCTTTGCTAAAGAGGTCACTCCCGGTGAAGGGATCTCGGCTCTTTCCCCGTAGAATGAGGTGCAGGATATTCCAACTGAATACCACGGTGCAAAGCAAAAGTAAACGGCTATAGTGAAGTTACTGCCCTGACGCAAACTTTTGTCCAAGGGGTCACTCCCGGTGAAGGGATCTCGGCCCTTGCCTCGTCGACTGAGGAGCAGGATATTCCAACTGAATACCACTGTGCAAAACAAAAGAGAACGCCCTTGCAATAACAGCTTTTTGAAAAAGTGTTCCAACAACATCAGAATAGGTTTGTTTAACTTGCATTGATCCGAATCAATGCAGTCCCATCAATTGATCACACCACAAAGAACGAAAATATACTGACGTACGTATATGCCATCCGCATTCGCCACTGGGTCCCGTCATCACTCGTTAGGTTAGCTAACTAACGACAGAGCGGGGACTGGACTAGCGCGGATGAAAAACATATACAACATCTACTAATATATTTATAATATATAATTTTCGCTCAAGGCGTGATAAACAATGCAGCAACACAGAAATGTATAGCAACACAGATCAATACAGATATCTGGGATCCCCGGGTTTCACAGAGCCGCTGAAACCCGACGTTCCCCTGGTCGTGTGGATAGCCTGTGCAATGAAATCCTAGACCCCTACGGGCGCGGCAAGTTACCCGCCAAAACCTGAAGCGAGGCAGCCCCCTTCAGCAACGTGAATGGACCACCCAGCACTTCACGGAATCCGGTAACTTGGGCACCCCTCCTGGGTCAAGCCTATACCCCCTACGAGTGCGGCGAATAGCCCGCCAATTCTAGAGTGAAGCCCCCTCCGTCTCAACGCCATGAGATGCGGGCTTGTTGCCCTCCAGAATCCGGCTACCCGTGCACCCCTCCGCGGGGTAATCCTAGTACAGAAAGTAAAATATACATACAACGGGTACATCGACCGCAACCAGGTCGTGCCCCAAAAGAATAATACAAACAGGCAGTGACGGCAGTCCACATGTCGGACGCTCGCCCCGCAATATCAAATGTACATATAAAACAGAACTGTACTACCACTGCAACCAGGCTATCCCCACGACCGATCCGCAACAACACAGTACAAACACATAACATCAACGTGAATGTCACGTTCGCAA
The DNA here is from genome assembly GCA_030015575.1 of Agapanthus africanus. Taxonomy (NCBI): domain Eukaryota; kingdom Viridiplantae; phylum Streptophyta; class Magnoliopsida; order Asparagales; family Amaryllidaceae; genus Agapanthus; species Agapanthus africanus. The sequence goes on from CM057340.1 coordinate 271,831,351, forward strand.
ATCCGTCTAACCGGGCTATAGCAGATAGACTGGATTTACCGATCGAGTGACATTCACGGTCGCAGATATAATGTAAGAACTGTGAACTAGCATGTTTAAAATATCCGATCGAACAAATTTATCAAAGTGGGCCCCCAAAAAGAACTGTAGCACTTACAGAAAACCTGGGCCCAAATAAAATATCCCAAAAGCCCTATTTCTATACCACAAGCTTACTGGGAAAATTTGGTGCCACAATTCCTCTTATCCGCCGCGCAAGCGCGGCCAAACCAGGGTTTTGGCCGCGCTTCCGCGGTGGAACTGAGGAATTGGTGGATCGTATTTTCCCAGATTTCTTATAATTACTTGTACATGCCTCTGCAACAACCTGAAAAATTTTAGGAGCTCAAAAAATTTCAACAGAGAACACATGTGCACAAAAATACGGTTTTTGGGGATTTTGTTCGATCGGGTTCTAAACGCGCTAGAGCAAGCTAGGCAAGGTTAATGGCGTGGCTCTGATACCATTGTAAGCCCGCGGGGGCGCCCCGGCCGTCGATCCGACGCCGGAAACGCGGAAAACAAAAACTTTGCGAACTTTGCAAAACGGCACCGCCGCGGACTTTTCACCCGGATCGGGCCATTAACCTAGCTAGCTAGCAAAAAGAAAAGAGTGGAGATGTTATACCAAGCGATCCGTGTCCTTCGGTCTTCGTCTCCACTCCGATCTCTTGCGAAATCTCCGTCACCTCCTCGCTCGTCGGAAAGGGGCACCACGTAGCCGGAATCTTTTACGGGCTCCCGCCTCTTGACCGAGGCAACTCGGGCGCGAAGTTGGCTAGCCGACGCGTCCAAGGCTTGCTATAGAATAGTGTAGTGAGTCATCTCTTTAGGGTTTATGGAAGTTGCCTTGATGGAGGGATTTGAGGAGGAGAATGAATGAGAGAAGCTTGGGATTATGGCAAGCATAAAAGCATGAAATGAGATGAAGAATAAATCTAACACCAATCAACCTCTCTCTCCCTCTAGCCAAAGTGGCCGGCCCCTCTTTAGATGAAAATAGATTGGAGAGAGAAAAACAATATGTGTAGATAATATAAACCTCACAAATCAATCCTTTTTCACTCATCTCAAAAAATGAAAAGCAATGGAATGGACCAAAAGGGAATCTCATGATGAAGAGGATAATCATGAAGCCACACTTATGCAAAGAAACCCCTCACATAATGTTAATTGCGAACTTGCAATTAACACCCTCCATCACAAAGCCCGGCCGAGAAGGAATGAAGGAAAACAGGTCGGAACGGAATGCAAACTGGCAACTTCATAAAACCGATCCCGTAATAAATTACAGGAAAACCCTGCTACTGCAAATACATGCCCGCATTTGTATTCCCACTGAACACAAATGCAAAGAGACAAAACTACACTATGTTATACTAGGATCCGGCTTAAGCCAAAGCCGGCTAGTAAAAACTGTCTGATCACGATCCGTGCAATACCGCACGTATCTGATCGAACCCTGCCATATCTCCATACGGCCTCTACAGCGTTTCGCCCGAAACTTGAGTAACTGTCTGTGTGGTGGACTCTAAAGACTCGTCAATACCTTGGCTGTGGATTTAACCACTAGCACGTCAGAGGTATAAGCCAATACGTGACGGGCCACCAGGTATTGACCAAAAGGGACGTCGATGAGCGAACTCATCCTGACACCCTACTGAGCCTGCCAGTGACAATATCCGTACAGTCCGGTCCGTTCGTCTATGAGTATCGCATGGCGGGCCTAGGGGGTTGGTAAAAGTCAGACCCCCAAAAGCGGTACAAGTCGTGTCGGAGTGTAGCCCAGAACACCCTGAGATACTACTGGAATACCTACCAGCAAATCTCCTGCCTTGGCCAAGGACTTTTCATGTTCTGGCTCTCCTAGACACAGCACGACCTCACCCCCAATACCGGGAGAGACGAACCCCTGCAGATCCGCTCACTGCCTCCATGTGGCTCGGGACTGCACCCAACTAAAACCTGTTTGCACGACTCCTTTGAGCCGTGGTAGGGTAGTAATCAAAGTACAGTGGGAACTCACACGAGACAAATGATGATCCCAGGTCGATGAACTAACCTGTACACATGTCACCTGGGAACTGCTATCTGACGTCTGGTATATCCCAACTAGCAGGTTCCCGGCGAGTCCTGTCCGGTGTACTCATAACCCAATGAGCACCTGTATACATCTTAGGTGAACCAACTGACACCAGTGGCTTGTGAGACCGGCCACCGCCCCTCGTCGGTGTTGGAGATAGTGCCCTCAGAGTCAATTATTGGGTCACAGGCACGTGATTGCAATGATTGAGGGGAGGACCTATCCCGGTAGGACAGTCTTACTCGAAATGATAGTATGCTATCTGGTTTATCTTTATCATCGTGTACTGCTTCAGGTGACCTTTCGAGTCGCTATTACACATTGATAAAGCCCCTAGGATTCTTGCTTGACTTCCAGCAGTATGAGGGCGATCATATAAGTGGGAGCTGGGGTCTATAAGCACATCCTTAAATGGTCCCTAGTCGTGGGAGTTTCGAGACAGGGCATCGATTCTCCAGAGTAGACTAGTGTATACAGTCGAGACCCCGACGAGGGGCGGTGGCCGGTCTCACAAGCCACTGGTGTCAGTTGGTTCACCTAAGATGTATACAGGTGCTCATTGGGTTATGAGTACACCGGACAGGACTCGCCGGGAACCTGCTAGTTGGGATTATACCAGACGTCAGATAGCAGTTCCCAGGTGACATGTGTACAGGTTAGTTCATCGACCTGGGATCGTCATTTGTCTCGTGTGAGTTCCCACTGTACTTTGATTACTACCCTACCACGGCTCAAAGGAGTCGTGCAAACAGGTTTTAGTTGGGTGCAGTCCCGAGCCACATGGAGGCAGTGAGCGGATCTGCAGGGGTTCGTCTCTCCCGGTATTGGGGGTGAGGTCGTGCTGTGTCTAGGAGAGCCAGAACATGAAAAGTCCTTGGCCAAGGCAGGAGATTTGCTGGTAGGTATTCCAGTAGTATCTCAGGGTGTTCTGGGCTACACTCCGACACGACTTGTACCGCTTTTGGGGGTCTGACTTTTACCAACCCCCTAGGCCCGCCATGCGATACTCATAGACGAACGGACCGGACTGTACGGATATTGTCACTGGCAGGCTCAGTAGGGTGTCAGGATGAGTTCGCTCATCGACGTCCCTTTTGGTCAATACCTGGTGGCCCGTCACGTATTGGCTTATACCTCTGACGTGCTAGTGGTTAAATCCACAGCCAAGGTATTGACGAGTCTTTAGAGTCCACCACACAGACAGTTACTCAAGTTTCGGGCGAAACGCTGTAGAGGCCGTATGGAGATATGGCAGGGTTCGATCTGATACGTGCGGTATTGCACGGATCGTGATCGGACGGTTTTTTACTAGCCGGCTTTGGCTTAAGCCGGATCTTAGTATTAGATAGTGTAGTTTTGTCTCTTTGCATTTGTGTTTAGTGGGAATACAAATGCGGGCATGTATTTGCAGTAGTGGGGTTTTCCTGTAATTTATTACGGGATCGGTTTTCTGAAGTTGCCAGTTTGCATTCCGTTCCGGCCGGTTTTCCTTTGTTCCTTCTCGGCCGGACTTTTGTGGTGGAGGGGTTAATTGCAAGTTTGCAATTAACTTTGTAGTGAGGGGCTTTCTTGCATATGTTGCTTATGATGAGACTTGCTTCATCATGAGATTCCTTATTGGTCTCTTCTTGGCTTTTCATTTGATGGTTTGTGAAAGGAAATGGTTGTGACCATTTTCTTTAAGTTTTTTCCATTCTATTATGATATATTCTTTCTTGCATTTTTCTCTCTCCAATCTCATTCTTGCATATGGGGGCCGGCCACTTCAAGAGAGGGAGAGAAGAGGGGATTTCATTTTGTGTGAGGAAAAAAGTTTCATATCATTTTATGCTACCAAAATTCCAAAGCACCATTTTCTTTAGTTGCTTTCTTCTCCTCCTCACATCCTTCCATCAAGGCAACTTCAAGAACCCTAAAGAGACATCTCACTACACTATTCTATAGCAAGCCTTGGACGCGTCGGCTAGCCAACTTCGCGCCCGAGTTGCCTCGGTCAAGAGGCGGGAGCCCGTAAAAGATTCCGGCTACGTGGTGCCCCTTTCCGACGAGCGAGGAGGTGACGGAGATTCCGCAAGAGATCGGAGTGGAGACGAAGACCGAAGGACACGGATCGCTTGGTATAACATCTCCACTCTTTTCCTTTTGCTAGCTAGCTAGGTTAATGGCCCGATCCGGGTGAAAAGTCCGCGGCGGTGCCGTTTTGCAAAGTTCGCAAAGTTTTTGTTTTCCGCGTTTCCGGCGTCGGATCGACGGCCGGGGCGCCCCCGCGGGCTTACAATGGTATCAGAGCCACGCCATTAACCTTGCCTAGCTTGCTCTAGCGCGTTTAGAACCCGATCGAACAAAATCCCCAAAAACCGTATTTTTGTGCACATGTGTTCTCTGTTGAAATTTTTTGAGCTCCTAAAATTTTTCAGGTTGTTGCAGAGGCATGTACAAGCAATTATAAGAAATCTGGGAAAATACGATCCACCAATTCCTCAGTTCCACCGCGGAAGCGCGGCCAAAACCCTGGTTTGGCCGCGCTTGCGCGGCGGATAAGAGGAATTGTGGCACCAAATTTTCCCAGTAAGCTTGTGGTATAGAAATAGGGCTTTTGGGATATTTTATTTGGGCCCAGGTTTTCTGTAAGTGCTACAGTTCTTTTTGGGGGCCCACTTTGATAAATTTGTTCGATCGGATATTTTAAACATGCTAGTTCACAGTTCTTACATTATATCTGCGACCGTGAATGTCACTCGATCGGTAAATCCAGTCTATCTGCTATAGCCCGGTTAGACGGATTTGCGAACGTGACATTCACGTTGATGTTCTGTGTTTGTACTGTGTTGTTGCGGATCGGTCGTGGGGATAGCCTGGTTGCAGTGGTAGTACAGTTCTGTTTTATATGTACATTTGATATTGCGGGGCGAGCGTCCGACATGTGGACTGCCGTCACTGCCTGTTTGTATTATTCTTTTGGGGCACGACCTGGTTGCGGTCGATGTACCCGTTGTATGTATATTTTACTTTCTGTACTAGGATTACCCCGCGGAGGGGTGCACGGGTAGCCGGGTTCTGGAGGGCAACAAGCCCGCATCTCATGGCATTGAGACGGAGGGGGCTTCACTCTAGAATTGGCGGGCTATTCGCCGCACTCGTAGGGGGTATAGGTTTGACCCAGGAGGGGTGCCCAAGTTGCCGGATTCCGTGAAGTGCTGGGTGGTCCATTCACGTAGCTGAAGGGGGCTGCCTCGCTTCAGGTTTTGGCGGGTGACTTGCCGCGCCCGTAGGGGTCTAGGATTTTCATTGCACAGGCTATCCACACGACCAGGGGAACGTCGGGTTTCAGCGGCTCTGTGAAACCCGGGGATCCCAGATATCTGTATTGATCTGTGTTGCTATACATTTCTGTGTTGCTGCATTGTTTATCACGCCTTGAGCGAAAATTATATATTATAAATATATTAGTAGATGTTGTATATGTTTTTCATCCGCGCTAGTCCAGTCCCCGCTCTGTCGTTAGTTAGCTAACCTAACGAGTGATGACGGGACCCAGTGGCGAATGCGGATGGCATATACGTACGTCAGTATATTTTCGTTCTTTGTGGTGTGATCAATTGATGGGACTGCATTGATTCGGATCAATGCAAGTTAAACAAACCTATTCTGATGTTGTTGGAACACTTTTTCAAAAAGCTGTTATTGCAAGGGCGTTCTCTTTTGTTTTGCACAGTGGTATTCAGTTGGAATATCCTGCTCCTCAGTCGACGAGGCAAGGGCCGAGATCCCTTCACCGGGAGTGACCCCTTGGACAAAAGTTTGCGTCAGGGCAGTAACTTCACTATAGCCGTTTACTTTTGCTTTGCACCGTGGTATTCAGTTGGAATATCCTGCACCTCATTCTACGGGGAAAGAGCCGAGATCCCTTCACCGGGAGTGACCTCTTTAGCAAAGGTTTTCGTAACTATATTTTTTAAAAAGCTATCCGTTCCTTCAACGATATCAAGTTCATTACGTTAAAGGTTTTCGCCAGAAACCATTCGTAGCCCTCCGTCGTTTCATATGGATGGTCAATAGTATTCAAGCTGTGTATGTTGGCCAAAGTCAAGGCACAGTGTTTGGTAGCTGTTGGGTATTCATATGCAGCATAGATAGATGCGTTGGTTTGGGACAGTCGTACTGCCATTTTGGCCAAAGTCAAGGGTATGTACGGGTGGGTTCAAATTAACCAGGAAAATGACGGGTAGAACTTGACATGTGACTTATGATATGTTGGCCAAAGTCAAGGTCATAAGAGCATGGGGTAAAAATCCACATCGGGAGTTTCAAAAGTACTGAAACTTGCCAGATATGCGCATACCTTCTGGAGTGTGATAACGTGAGCGGATTCCGTCACGTTATCATGCGATGAGAGTTGGATCCCGATTCCCACTGATGAGTTGGTTTACTCCTCGGGTTATCCCGGCTAATTCTTCTTTCAGGTTTGGGGAAGAATTTGGCGTTACAGTGGGAGGTTTCCAGATTAGATAAAGTGACAACCATTCTGATCTAGGTTAGAGTGCACGCTGAGTGTTTCTTTTCTCTCTCTCTTTGGCAGCGACCATTGACCCGACCCTAGACTATGACTCAGTGACCAAGTTGACCGAACCTACTTAACACTTGCTTTTGGATTGTCAGAGTTGCAGACCTCTTTGCCACTCCTACTTTTACTCTTTTCTCCGGGACACCCCGTATTACTACGAACGTCCACTTCCATTGGACAAAACCATCGTATGGTTATATACGAACTCGAAGGACTTCGAGGATGGTTTCAGGTTCTGGAGAAAACGAATAGGACTATTCAGTTGTCTTTACCTTTTACCTTCTCTCAGGTTGCGAGTACTCCTTGGTTTAGGAGATAGTACACCTATTACGCAAATTGGATAGTCTTCTTCCAAACCTTAGGCTGGTGCCGAACGGTGGGGAATGAAGAAAGCCAATTAGCCTAAACGGTGTACAGAAGGTATTAAGTTCAGACAAAGCAAGGGATTAGTAAGAGGGCAAAGTAAATTGCGACTGCTATTCACGACCAAACCATGTACTTCTTTGTCAATCCTAAATCACCTATGAATTAAGTACATTCGGTTGTCTTTTATCCTTACCTTCTCTCGCATTGCGAGTGCTCCTCGGATTAGGACAGTACACCCTTTATGCTTATTGGATAGTCTTCTTCCAAACCATAGGCTGGTGCCGAACGGTAGGGAAGGAAGAAAACCATTTGGCCTAAAGGGGTGTACAGAAGGTAATGACTAAAGACATGTAAAGGGATTTGGAGAGGTGGCAAAGAATTATACGGTTATAGTTGTGAATCTGGATAATGGAAGAGGCATTACTAAGAATACCAGGAAACCCCATCGAAACATTTCAATGTTTCAGTTTCACTGTGTACTGTTAAATGAAAACTGATTTCCCAATTAGGCACTTGCTCCAGGGTATGTATTTACCAGGTTGGATTCTCACATCTGTATGGTTTTACAGATGATGAGTGGGAGTAAGTTATTGGGAATTAGGTGACCATCCTCATTATATCGGGATTCGTTGTAATTGGTGATATTTGAGGAAGCCACCTGGGTTGTTTGCCGGTCGGCAAATATTTGGTTTTGAATATCCGTTGTTGTGCACCAATTTCAAATTGATATATCTGTACGTCTATTTTTATAGAGTGAGATGTACTTTTTGAAATTATGTCTATGACATTTACCTATACCAGTGGATGATTAGGTAAGGAGCATTGAACAGCGGTGTAATTCTTCTTAACCAAAAGTACAGTTTTCAACCTACGACACACAGTGAATGAGTTGTTAGACTCAGCGGACTTATACAGAGTATTGTATATTGTCCAGTGTCCATTAGGACGGAGGGGTTGGTCCTCGTACTATATTCTGTTTACTTATGACTTCTCTAGTTCTTAGACATGTGTTTCGTAGAAACACAGGGTCTAAGTTTTGAGGAGTTATAGGTATAAGAGTAAAGTAGAGAACCAAGCATTGCAAGTATCGGGATTCTTCAAGGTGATCGAAGATGTAGATACTTATGATTGGTATTCAGTTGATAGTAATGAGAACTAGCTTCTCTTTCAGGTTACTCATAATTGGAAGCATTCCTAAGTTGAGTAACGCTGATCGGCCTCTTTCCATTTAGTTGACATGCACTGGAGACAGCTGCATGATTTGAATCTGGTTCAATTAAATCAGTGCCTCTGTTTCTTGGATATAGAACAGTTCATATCTTGACATTGTTAAGATACGGGGAGTTGTCCGGCTTATGCTTAAAACCAGACTCTGGACAACTCAAGGCACGTTTCAGTAATGGCTGTTTGTGGGTTGACCCGGGCTATGACGAGGGTTGACTTTCTACCATCTGGAAGATCAATAGTGATATTGTTCTTGACTCGCCACAGTTTTATCAAAAATGGATTTTTTCAGAAAACAGTAGTGGGAGTATGGTAGAACTGGAAGTGATTCCAGAACCACAAACGATTACTGAAGATTTAATAAGAACCTAAAGATTCAATCTGGTTTGACATTCCATTGGCCACTCCGCAGATAAGGTGGGTAACCTCAGGCACCCGAGAGGTACTTCGGTATGCTCAAGGACGGTGGCAGGGAGGTTCTTGTTTACCCAGACTTGCCATTGCTGTTGTTCCAGGCTGCGAGACCCGGCGGGAGGATGAGTATAGCGTCGTTCTAAACTTGCTTTAGAAGCGTACGTGTATATGACTCTGCCAGAGGGTTGTCGTAGTCAGTGGGAGCAGCGGAAGCATTGGTGGATATCAGGCTTATGTCTATTTATAGACTTAAGCAGATATAGCGGAGATAGATCATCTATTTCTGATGTGACAGTCAGAGGTTTGACTTCATCAGAATAAGGGATGGATCTGTTAAGAAGGTAGTAGGGTGTGATGTCCTGGTGTTTGATGACATACACAGAGTAGGAAGTGATATTCCTATACTACGATCGGTTATACTTTGGTCGTCACACGGTGGTTTCTCCACATAGGACTTGGATATTATATCAGACATTCTGGTTACTAGATCTATGGTTTTAGATCTAGATTTGGGTGGTTTCCCAATCTGGGTACTTTGACCGCATTCTATGAGTATTTAGAATGGACGACTCCTGGCACGGTAGTGTACCTGCAGGTAATGGAGTCACCCTCTCTAAAGGTGTCTTACAGACTAAAGGGGAGAGGGACACGCATGATTGACAGATCACTTGCTTAGGCAACTGAGTCAATCATGAGATGTCAAGTACCACACCAGATATTGTTCTTGCAGTAGGTGCAAAAAGTTGATATTAATCCAATCTTGGAGAAACAGTCGGAAGCAGTTTTAGAACATAAGTTGATGTTCTAAGGAATTGATAACGGCAGCCTCCTTTAGGAGACGGTTATCATTCCAGGCTTCCAAGGTGACCTGGATGGCAGAGTGGCTGTCAGAGTTATAGTTTTCCCTCTGACGAGGGGCAGTATTTTGGACAGATGATCCAAGTGGATACTGAGGGAAGGCATGGCGCAGGACACTGATTAAGTTCAGTTGTCGATACAGTCTAAGAAGTTTGGATTTGGAGTTCACTTATGAGCTAGGTCCCATCAGACATCCAGACATTCTAGGACAGGTATTGCTCATTTCGGGAGATAGTTTTCTCAGCGAACATGAGATATAGAGAGACATAGAAAGAAACATCAAAGCGGATCCACTCACTGAGGCTATTTCTCGAACGCAATAGTTTCGCAAACGAGCTTTGTGAGACTGACTAGTAGAGGAGTTGGGTGTTCGGTATCACACGGGCTGTGAGTATGCGACATCGCAATAATTAGCCTCGAGTGCAAGTGGGAGATTGTTGGAGATAGTGCCCTCAGAGTCAATTATTGGGTCACAGGCACGTGATTGCAATGATTGAGGGGAGGACCTATCCCGGTAGGACAGTCTTACTCGAAATGATAGTATGCTATCTGGTTTATCTTTATCATCGTGTACTGCTTCAGGTGACCTTTCGAGTCGCTATTACACATTGATAAAGCCCCTAGGATTCTTGCTTGACTTCCAGCAGTATGAGGGCGATCATATAAGTGGGAGCTGGGGTCTATAAGCACATCCTTAAATGGTCCCTAGTCATAGGAGTTTCGAGACAGGGCATCGATTCTCCAGAGTAGACTAGTGTATACAGTCGAGACCCCGACGAGGGGCGGTGGCCGGTCTCACAAGCCACTGGTGTCAGTTGGTTCACCTAAGATGTATACAGGTGCTCATTGGGTTATGAGTACACCGGACAGGACTCGCCGGGAACCTGCTAGTTGGGATTATACCAGACGTCAGATAGCAGTTCCCAGGTGACATGTGTACAGGTTAGTTCATCGACCTGGGATCGTCATTTGTCTCGTGTGAGTTCCCACTGTACTTTGATTACTACCCTACCACGGCTCAAAGGAGTCGTGCAAACAGGTTTTAGTTGGGTGCAGTCCCGAGCCACATGGAGGCAGTGAGCGGATCTGCAGGGGTTCGTCTCTCCCGGTATTGGGGGTGAGGTCGTGCTGTGTCTAGGAGAGCCAGAACATGAAAAGTCCTTGGCCAAGGCAGGAGATTTGCTGGTAGGTATTCCAGTAGTATCTCAGGGTGTTCTGGGCTACACTCCGACACGACTTGTACCGCTTTTGGGGGTCTGACTTTTACCAACCCCCTAGGCCCGCCATGCGATACTCATAGACGAACGGACCGGACTGTACGGATATTGTCACTGGCAGGCTCAGTAGGGTGTCAGGATGAGTTCGCTCATCGACGTCCCTTTTGGTCAATACCTGGTGGCCCGTCACGTATTGGCTTATACCTCTGACGTGCTAGTGGTTAAATCCACAGCCAAGGTATTGACGAGTCTTTAGAGTCCACCACACAGACAGTTACTCAAGTTTCGGGCGAAACGCTGTAGAGGCCGTATGGAGATATGGCAGGGTTCGATCTGATACGTGCGGTATTGCACGGATCGTGATCGGACGGTTTTTTACTAGCCGGCTTTGGCTTAAGCCGGATCTTAGTATTAGATAGTGTAGTTTTGTCTCTTTGCATTTGTGTTCAGTGGGAATACAAATGCGGGCATGTATTTGCAGTAGTGGGGTTTTCCTGTAATTTATTACGGGATCGGTTTTCTGAAGTTGCCAGTTTGCATTCCGTTCCGGCCGGTTTTCCTTTGTTCCTTCTCGGCCGGACTTTTGTGGTGGAGGGGTTAATTGCAAGTTTGCAATTAACTTTGTAGTGAGGGGCTTTCTTGCATATGTTGCTTATGATGAGACTTGCTTCATCATGAGATTCCTTATTGGTCTCTTCTTGGCTTTTCATTTGATGGTTTGTGAAAGGAAATGGTTGTGACCATTTTCTTTAAGTTTTTTCCATTCTATTATGATATATTCTTTCTTGCATTTTTCTCTCTCCAATCTCATTCTTGCATATGGGGGCCGGCCACTTCAAGAGAGGGAGAGAAGAGGGGATTTCATTTTGTGTGAGGAAAAAAGTTTCATATCATTTTATGCTACCAAAATTCCAAAGCACCATTTTCTTTAGTTGCTTTCTTCTCCTCCTCACATCCTTCCATCAAGGCAACTTCAAGAACCCTAAAGAGACATCTCACTACACTATTCTATAGCAAGCCTTGGACGCGTCGGCTAGCCAACTTCGCGCCCGAGTTGCCTCGGTCAAGAGGCGGGAGCCCGTAAAAGATTCCGGCTACGTGGTGCCCCTTTCCGACGAGCGAGGAGGTGACGGAGATTCCGCAAGAGATCGGAGTGGAGACGAAGACCGAAGGACACGGATCGCTTGGTATAACATCTCCACTCTTTTCTTTTTGCTAGCTAGCTAGGTTAATGGCCCGATCCGGGTGAAAAGTCCGCGGCGGTGCCGTTTTGCAAAGTTCGCAAAGTTTTTGTTTTCCGCGTTTCCGGCGTCGGATCGACGGCCGGGGCGCCCCCGCGGGCTTACAGTCGGGGTCTCGACTGTATACACTAGTCTACTCTGGAGAATCGATGCCCTGTCTCGAAACTCCCACGACTAGGGACCATTTAAGGATGTGCTTATAGACCCCAGCTCCCACTTATATGATCGCCCTCATACTGCTGGATGTCAAGCAAGAATCCTAGGGGCTTTATCAACGTGTAATAGCGACTCGTAAGGTCACCTAAAGCAGTACACGATGATAAAGATAAACCAGATAGCATACTATCATCTCGAGTAAGACTGTCCTACCGGGATAGGTCCTCCCCTCAATCATTGCAGTCACGTGCCTGTGATCCAATAATTGACTCTGAGGGCACTATCTCCAACACTCGACCCATACAGATGGGCGATGGATGATCCCATATCCATTGGTGTTTGACATCGGAGATGATATACGGGTGCTCAGTGGAGACTGGGTACACTGGACGGACTCGCCGAGAACTCCCAGATGGTATTATACCTCACGTCAGATGGCAGTTCTTTGGTGACACTGGTACAGAGTAGTCTGTTGACCCGAGATCGTCATAGAGTCTTGTGTGGTTCCCACTGTGCTTTGATTTCCATCTTACCACGTCCAAGAGGGCGTGCAAAACGGTGGTTTTTGGGTACAGTCCCGAGTCACATGGAGGCAATGAGCGATAGGAGGGGATTCGTCTCTCCCGGTATAGGGGGTTGATGTTGCGCTGTGTTCGATTGGCTATAACAGGAAATCCCTGGCCAGGGTTGCTGAGATTTACTGGTAAGTGTTACCAGTAGTTTCTCGAATTGTTATAGACCTCATATAGACACGACTTATCGAGCTATTGAGGTCTGACGTTTACCACCCCTAGGCGAGATATGCGACATATCAGACGATCAGACCGGACTGTACGGTAGTGTTACTGGTTGGATTCACTGGAGTGTGAGCGGGCTTGCTCGTCGATCTTTAGATCGCTCAATACCCGGGTGGCCGTTACGTTTAGCAGACCGCTTGCGTCTTGTGGGTGTTTGATATGATCATCGCCTGCTGCCGGCGTATTGACGAGTCTTTAGAGTCCTACACAGAGGTTTCCTGGCTCAAGCGAAACGAAATAGGAGCGCATATGAGATATGTGCGGGACCGAGAATAATGAGTGTATGCGATACCGTATTCCATTCTCGCGATGAATGTATCGATTAGGTTATATGTGATATACCCTAGTTATCGAATCAAGGATTGATTCGATAAACCGATACATTGGATACTAGTCGGTTATATGTGATATGACCGGATCGTTAAATCAAGTGTTGATTTAATGATTTAATGTATGATTATATATTTGATATATTACTTTGCATTAACTAGTATCGGTTCACTTTAAATGGATTTTCTCACTCGGGTGTGCGCATTGCTTATGCGATATACTTTTGTGCACTTGATTGTATCATGTTTGATGATACATGTTTAACTATAGTTAAGTGTAATGAATTAAGCCATGGTTAAACTAATGATTAGGGTTTTCTTTTCTTACTTACTTATTTATTTATTTATTTTGAATAGATGAGAAAAGAATGGTTGCTAGTTTTGTAGTTTAGTTGAAGCTTCATGAAGCTTTGACTTTGTAACCATTCTTGTCTTCATGCTTAACCCTAACCATTCCTTTAACCTTGGTCAATTCTCTACACATAACTATAGTTAATATTATGATAAGTATTGATTTTCTTTTCTATTCTTATTAACTTATCATAACTTATTCATCTTCTTCTTCTTCATCTTCAAAGAAGAAGCTTGACTTCATCAATGGTGGATTGATGAAATGAGTGAGAAATCCAATTCTAAAGTCTACCCAATTCCTATTTCTTCATCCTCTACCTCTTGCCAAGTAGTAGAGTGTGTTTCCTTCACAAGTTTCTTGACTTGGCGAAGTTGGAGCTTGATCTAGCGATGCCTCGACGTAGATCATCTTCGGCATGGACATCGACGACCTAGCTCACCATTTCTCCGACGGAGCCGACGCTAGAGCCCGGGAATTCATTTGGACAGCGATGGGACTTCGTTGCGGAGCTATGGAGGTGGAGCACCGGATCTACAAAGGTTGTATTTCCGTTTACCTTTAGTTAAGTTGTTAACTAGTTTATTGTTTCGCCTAGAAATCTAGCCAACGATCCGTTCTAGGGTTTCTCGGCACCGTTTAAATTTGAAATTGGCATGGTTGATGCCTTGTGAGACCTCTTGGGAGTGCCTAGGAACCCTACAGAAGGTAGGTGAGCATGGTTAGGTCAAGAAGAGTGTAGAACTCATCCATGAATTATCCTTTTCTTTTTCCTTTGTTTTAAACAAATGAAATAATAACACATATAAATAAAATCATGGTGTGAGTCTTATATTGCCATCATTTTCCATGTATAAGCAACCATGATAGAATGATGTATGTATGCATGTGTGCATGCACATCCATATGTGCATGAACAAGAATGAATGCATACATGCATGCATACATCCAAAAGAAACAAGATAGGATTCTTAGTGAGAAGCTAATGGTTAAATGATAAATCAACACTTGATTTATCAATCCGGTCATATCACATATGACCCGACCAAAAGCAAGCTGCCCAATTAATATACGGTATCTCATACGTGCATTTTAACCGGGTCCATGTGCATATCGCATACGCGCACCACAACGTTTCGCCTGGACTAGGTAACTCCTTTGTGGGACTCTAAGACTCGTCAATACGCCAGCAGTGGGTGATGATCATATCGAGCACCCCTAATGTAAGTCGATGTACAACACCCCACGACTTGCGGGGAGGCGAAAATATGAAAAACGATCTTGTTCTTTGCTTAAACATCGACTAACCGCATGAATCGAAGCTAAACGATAACTAACATCAAACATAGAAGTTAACAACTACTATGTAAAGGGATTATACCTAAAGAACCGTGTCCTTCGTCTTTACGAACTCCACCTCCTCCTCGGCCTTCTCGAAGTAGTAGACGATCCACCCGAGAGCTTTACTCCAAGCTAAGCCTCTAAACTTGAGGCAACTAACTTTCTTAAAGTGCTAATCAAAGAAGCTAGGTGATATAGAGTGAGGGTTATGGTTTAATTAGTCTAACTAATCCTTGTACTCAACACATGAGAGGGGAGGATTAGGGTTTGAAGAGGGAGAGCTTGAGGAGAGAGAAGATGAAGATAATAATGAAGTGAGAATAATGAGTTATCATAATATATATCAAGCATTTCTTTTTATCAAGAAAAGAAAAGAAATGAATTTAACAACCATGCTTGATAATATCTAGTGATGATTCACATCCATGAGTCCTTAAGCATTTATGATGCATTAATGACATGGATGAATCATCCATATGACTCACTAATCACATTCATTGTATATGCCACCTAAACCTCCTTAGTCACCACCTTCTAAAAGCTTCTCGCGCAATTACGAGAACGCCCCTCCTTTCCGCAAAAATACGGAAAAACTTTAGACTGTATAAATCCAATAACCGGATACCAGTAACTGGCTTAAACCAAAGCCGACTGGTAAAAAATGTCCGAAAGTCGTACGTGCGTAAACACACGTATGCGTCCGAACCCTTGTCGTAAAACCATACGACCTCTATATCGTTTCGCCTGGAGTAGGGAAACTCTTTGTGTGGGACTCTAGAGACTCGACTACTACGCTGGTAGTGGGTTTAACCACAGACCGCAAGCGGCACTAGCTGTACGTAACGGTCCCCAGGTAGATGTCGATAAGAAGGCCGATGAAGAAACCCATCCGAACTCCTACTGAGCCTGCTGTGACAATCTCCATACAGTCCGGTCCGTTCGTCTTAGACTATCGCATATCGGGCCTAGGGGGGCGGCAAGCGTCAGTCCCCTAATAGCGGTATAAGTCGTGTCGGAGGGAAGCCCATTACACCCTGAGAAACTACTGGAACCTACCAGCAAATCTCGCTTGCTCTGGCCAGGGACTTTGCGTAATGGCTCTCTGACACAGCGCGATATCAACTCCCAATACCGGGAGAGACGAATCCTGTCTAACCGCCACTGCCTCCAAGTGCTCGGGACTGCACCCAACTGCTACCTGTTTGCACGACTCCTTTGAGCCGTGGTAGGGTAGCAATCTAAGAACAGTGGGACACACTCGAGGCGAAGTAGCAGTGTCAAGTCTGCGTACTATGCTGTACTCATGTCACCTGGGAACTGCTCACTGACGACTGGTATAAAACCAACCAACAGTTCCCTGTGAGTCCTGTCTGGTGTACCCGTAACCTAACGAGCACCTGCATACTATCTCCAGTACGACGTACTGATGGCTGTGGGACAGACCATCTCCCCAACTGGGATGAGAAGCGTACACACTAGTCTACTCCGGAGTATCGATGCCCTGTCTCGATAATCCAACGACTAGGGACCTGAATAAGGATGTGCTTGTAGACTACCCAGCCCCCACTAGTGTGACTGCCATTACAACGCTAGTAGTCAAGCAAGATCCTAAGAGCTCTATCAATACGTATACTCACATATTAAGATAGAGAAACCAAGTAGCATACTACCATGTTTAGCAAGACTGTTATATACATGTGAATATCCCAAGCTTCCATTAAGTAATATACAAACTAGTATGATACAGTAATGGCCTTCTAGGGCATAAACACTAACAATCTCCCACTTGCACTAGGGCCATGTACTGGCGTATCGAAGACCGATGATCTCGAGTAGCCTCTCGAACTGAATCTGAGGTAGGGCCTTTGTGAATGGATCAGCAATGTTCTCTTCAGAAGAAACTCTCCGAACCTCGATCTCCTGACGATCAATGATCTCCCTCATCAGGTGATACCGCCTTAAGATGTGTCTGGACTTCTGATGGGACCTTGGTTCCTTCGCTAAAGCTATAGCTCCGTTGTTGTCGCAATACAGAGGTATTGGATCAACTATGGTAGGAACCACCTGAAGTTCTGTTAGGAACTTCTTCATCCAGACTGCTTCTTTTGCGGCATCGCAAGCAGCTATATACTCCGCTTCCATCGTTGAGTCAGCAACGGTGTCCTGCTTGGAGCTCTTCCAACACACCGCCCCTCCATTGAGGGTAAAGACATAACCCGACATGGACTTGGAATCGTCCTTATCACTCTGGAAGCCGGAATCAGCAAAGGCCTCTAACCTGAGGTCTTTTCCGCCGTAAACCAAGAACATCTCCTTAGTCCTTCTCAGGTACTTGAGAATGTTCTTTACTGCTATCCAGTGCTTCTCCCCTGGGTCTGACTGATACCGGCTTACCACGCTCAGTGCGTAAGCTACATCTGGTCTGGTACACAACATCGCATACATTATAGAGCCTACCGCAGAAGCGTAGGGTATAATAGACATGCGTTCCCTTTCCGAATCAGTCTTGGGAGACATCTCTTTGGAGAGGGCGATTCCGTGACAAGCCGGTAGATTACCGCGCTTAGAATCTTCCATACTGAATCTTTTCAGTACAGTGTCGATATACCTGGACTGCGAAAGTCCCAACATCCTCTTGGATCTATCACGATAGATCCGGATCCCCAGAATGTAAGAGGCATCACCCAGGTCTTTCATCGAGAATCTGTGTGACAAGAATCCTTTGACAGATTGTAGCATAGGAATGTCATTTCCTATCAATAGAATGTCATCCACGTACAAGACGAGGAATACAACACTTCTGGCTACAACTTTACTATATATGCACGGTTCATCTGGATTTTTGATAAAGTCATATTCTTTGACTGTCACATCAAAACAGATGTTCCAACTCCGCGATGCCTGTTTTAGTCCATAAATGGACTTAAGCAGCTTGCATACTTTCCCGCTGCTCCCACTCTGATTGAACCCTCTGGTTGATCCATATAGACGCACTCTTCTAAATTTCCATTTAGAAAAGCCGTCTTTACGTCCATCTGCCAGATTTCATAATCATGGAAGGCAGCAATAGCAAGAAGGACCCGAATGGATTTGAGTATAGCCACTGGAGAAAAAGTTTCGTCATAGTCCAAACCAGGTCTTTGACGAAAACCCTTTGCAACAAGTCTAGCCTTATAGGTTTCCACCTGTCCATCTACACCAATCTTTTTCTTGAAGATCCATTTGCATCCTATGGGTTTTACCCCATCTGGAGCAAAGTCCAAAGTCCATACTTTGTTGGTGTACATGGATTCCATTTCGGTCCGCATTGCATCTAGCCATCGTACCGAGTCGCCGCTCTGGATGGCCTGCTGGAAGTCAGTAGGTTCATCATCATCTATGATGCAATCCTCTCTATCCCCATCTATGAGAAAACCGTAGTATCTCTCAAGCGGATGAGACGGCCTACTACTCCTGCGGAGGGGTGCGGGAATGTCCTGTTCTTCTTGAACTTCTGGTTCTACCAAACTTTCAGTAGCAGCTTGTGGTTCTGGAATTTCTTCCAGTTCTATTTCGCTCCCACTCTTCTGATTTTCTAAAAATTCAGTTTCTAAGAAGCGGGCATGACGAGAAACAAAAACCTTTTGTTCCTCTGCGTAATAGAAACAGTATCCCATAGAGTTCTTTGGATATCCTACAAACTTACACTCTACTGAGCGTGCCTCGAGCTTGTCCGGATGCTGCTTTTTTACAAAAGCTGGACATCCCCATGTCTTCAGGTACTGAAGATAGGGTTTTTTCCCACTCCACATCTGATATGGTGTGGTAGGCACAGTTTTGGTTGGAACTCTGTTCAAAAGATATGCCACTGATTCTAGCGCATAACCCCAGAAAGATCGTGGTAACTCAGCATTACTCATCATGGATCGTACCATATCCAATAGGGTTCGATTCCGTCTCTCCGATACACCGTTGTGCTGTGGAGTGTATGGAGGAGTAAGCTGAGAGAGAATTCCTTTCTCTTTTAGGTAACCTAGGAACTCGGCACTTAAGTATTCTCCACCTCGATTAGATCTCAGTGTCTTAATACTTTTGCATGTTTGGTTTTCTACTTCATTCTTATACTCTTGGAATTTCTCAAAAGCCTCGGATTTATGTTTCATCAGATAAATGAATCCGTACCTTGAGTAATCATCCGTGAAAGTAATGAAATAGGGAAAACCACCTCTTGCATGTGTAGAATTGGACCGCATACTGTTAGTTGTATGTATGCCCTAGAGGCCAGTATTGTACACATGATGTATATTATATTGGATGCTTGGACATATATAGAGATGACTTTCTTGCTCGATATGATAGCATGCTATCTGGTTACTCTTTATCTTAACATGTACACTAGTCTCTTTATACTGTCTTATAGTTACATGTTGGTAAAGCCCTTAGGATTTGTACTTGACTACCTGGACTATGATGCAGATCATACTAGTGGGGACATGGTAGTCCATAAGTACATCCTTCAAGGTCCCTAGTCGTGGGTGTATCGAGACGGGGCATCGATATACCAGAGTAGACTAGCGTATACGCTTCTCGACCCATGTGATGGGCGATGGATGATCCCATATCCATTGGTGTTTGACATCAGAGATGGTATACGGGTGCTCAGTGGAGACTGGGTACACTGGACGGACTCGCCGAGAACTCCCAGATGGTATTATACCTCACGTCAGATGGCAGTTCTCAGGTGACACTTGTACAGGTTAGTCTGTAGACCCGAGATCGTCATAGAGTCTTGTGTGATTCCCACTGTGCTTTGATCTCCACCTTACCACGTCCATGAGGGCGTGCAAAACGGTGGTCTTTGGGCACAGTCCCGAGTCACATGGAGGCAATGAGCGATAGGAGGGGTTTCGTCTCTCCCGGTATTGGGGGTTGATGTTGCGCAGTGCTCGATTGGCCGTAACAGGGAAGTCCCTGGCCAGGGCTGATCAGAGATTTGCTGGTAAGTGTTACCAGTAGTTTCTCGACCCGTTATGAGCCTCACATCGGCATGACTTATCGGGTTATTGGGGTCTGACGTTTACCACCCCTAGACTTGATATGCGACATATCAGACGAAGAGACCGGACTGTATGGTAAGTGTTACTGGTCGGATTTGCAGGAGTGTGAGCGGGCTAGCTCGTCGATCTTTTGATCGCTCAATACCCGGGTGGCCGTTACGTTTAGCAGACCGCTTGCGGCTTGTGGATGCTTGATATGATCATCATCTGCTACCGGCGTATTGACGAGTCTTTAGAGTCCTACACAGAGGTTTCCTGGCTCAAGCGAAACGAAATAGGAGCGCATATGAGATATGTGCAGGACCGAGAATAATGCGTGTATGTGATACCGTATTCCATTCTCGCGATATATGTATCGAATGGTTATATTCGATATAACCTAGTTATCGAATCGAAGATCGATTCGATAAGCCGATACATTGAATACTAGTCGGTCATGTGCGACATAACCGGATCATTGAATCAAGTGTTGATTTAATGATTTAATGTATAATTATATATTTGATATATTACTTTGCATTAACTAGTATTGGTTCACTTTAAACGGATTTTTCTCTCACATGATGTGCAAGTAGTATATGTGATATATTTTATGCACATGTTTGTATCATGTTTGATGATACTTGCTCATGGTTAAGTGTAAAGAATAAACCTAGGTTAAGTGTATGGTTAGGGTTTTTATTATTCATTCTTTTATCCTTTTTAAATTGGATTTGAATTAAAATGAAATGGCAAAAGAAAACAAAAGTGTTGCTTTCATTCTTGAAGCTTGATGAAGCTTCATGAAGCATTGACCAAAGAGACCTTTTTGTTTTCATCCTTAACCCTAACCATATAATTAACCTTAGTCAAGTCTCTACACTTAACCATGGTCTTCATTATGATAAGTATTTGTTTTTCTTTTCTTTTAAAAGGACTTATCATAATATATATCATCTTCTTCTTCTTCTTTAAAAAAAAGAAGCTTGATTCCATCAATGGTGCTTTGAGCATAAGTGAGTGAAATCCAAATCTAAAGTGAACCCACCTCCTATTTCTTCACCCTCTACCTCTTGCCAAGTTGTTTTGGGTGTTTTCTTCACAAGTTTCACAACTTTGTGAAGTCGGAGCTTGAGTTTGTGCAACCTCGACGTAGATCGTCTTTGACACGAAGCCGACGACCTATTCCGCACGTTTCTCCGATGAAGCCGTCACGAGAGTCCAAGCTTCAAGATGGACAGCGAGAGGACGCCCTCGTGGAGCTAAGGAAGTGGAAATCCGGATCTACAAAGGTTGTAGTTTCCGACCTTTAGTTAATTAGCTAACTAGTTTAGTTTTTCGCCTAGAATTCTAGTCAAAGATCCGTGTTAGGGTTTCTCGGCACCATATTTTTTGTAAAATGGCATGTTCGATGCCTTGTGAGACCTCACTAGGGTGCCTAGGAACCTTTCAGTGGTATCAGAGCCTAACTAGAGCCTTAGGCGAAGTCTAGACGGAATTTGAACTCCGAACGAACCCGAAACCCCAATACAAAAAGCTCTCTGGACTTTTTCCAATTTCTGGGATTTTTCAAGATTAAAAATTCCCAAAAAATTCAGCAGGAAATATAGTGAGTTACTGTGAAACACGTGCTGGTAAATCGACAACACAGGCGCGGAACCGCGGCCCCCACCATAGGAAGCGCGGCGGTTCCGCGGCTACTGTGTTGATTTACTGCACGTGGCTTGCACAGTAATTCATGTTTTGTAGTGCTGAGTCTTCTGGAAATTTTTAATATTTTTTCCAGAGTTGAATTTTTCTGGGTTGTTTTGGGATTTCATGGACTCGATCGGATTATCAAATTTTGTCTGTGTGGCTTTCCGGATAAATTTTAGAATATGTTAAAAAGTTCGACCGGATATAAATACCCACTTTTTCCCCTGTCGGGAAATTTCCAAGTGTTGGATTTTTCCGAAGTTTAACGACGTTCTAAGTAGTGCAAGTAACGCGATGGACCCTCTAAAAGACAACAAACCTTAACTCGATTATGTGACCGTCTTGAACTGCCCTTTGAACCTTCGGGTTTGGGGCAGTACGGCATGCCACATGTGAGGCGTTGGCTTGACCCTTCTACGGCTGGACCGTCGGTACTGAGGCACGAACTGAATGTTGTTAGACTTATTTCATGTGTTGAGCTGTATCGGGAAAACTTAGGTATTCGACTGTTCGATCGGAAAGTTTAACATTTTCTGTTTATCTGGAATATGATACAATAATTGGAATTCACAAACAGTTATGTGATAACTGAATGAATGTTATAAATCTAGCAATTTAGTCCCATATGATATTGAAAAGAGTTTTCGATAATGAGACTAAAATGCGGGATTTATATCTGTTAGGCATGCGATGTCTAAAGAGATTGTGGATTCCAATTGTTGTAGTTTTACACTTTCTTTTCTGTGACCGTAAGTGTAGTATGCACATATCGCCGGTTTCGTTGCTATACGTCAACGACAATTGGGGTATGCATACTTACTTACGTTGATGACATGTGATGTTATGTGTTGCTGGATATGTTATATTGGATCGTCGTATTCGAATAGCCGGGGGTTTTTATGTGAGATGAGTGTTTTTCATTTTCATTCATGTAAAAACTTGTATGTAATATTCTTTCATTTGGGGCACTTCCAGGTAGCGGAAGTTGTCACCTTTTGTATATTATTTACTTTTCCGCATTAGGATAGACCCAAGGAGGGGAGCACAAGTAACCGGGTTCTGGGGTCCAGTGGGAGACCAACTCGAGGAGTCGAGTCCGGGTCTCCTAACCCTAGAATTGGCAGGGTTGCTTGCCGCTCTCGTAGGGGTCTAGGGGTGTGGAATTGGCTATTCATCACGACCGTGGAATCCGTGTTTTATACTGGCTCGTATTGAAAACACGGACGTCCTAGTATATCCAATATTTCATATGTTTATTCTGCTGCGATATCTGTGTTGTGACTCTGTGATGGATATAGTATATAGTATATATGATATATTATATAGACGTTACCTATGTTTTACACCCGCGCTAGCCCTGCCCTGCTCTGTCGTTAGTTACCTAACCTAACGGTGCACGAGGGGACATCGAGGCGAAAGCGGATGGCATAAGTGTACGTCATATCTATCTGTGATGTTTAGGTATTTAAATGATGGGACTTCATTAATGTGATTAATGAAAGATAAGAAACCTAAGATGTTGTAGAATCGAATTTTAAAATAAAACAGGTAGCTACAGTTCTTGCTTTGCACAGCGGTATATATGATATACCCTGCACCTTATTCGATGAGGAAAGGACCGAGATCCCTTCACCGGGAGTGACTCCTTTAGCAATAACTGGCAGATGCTACACACTCGGTTTGCTTTTGACTGCTTTTGGGTTTTTGCTTTGCACAGCGATATATATGATATATCCCGCACCTCATTCGACGAGGAAAGGACCGAGATCCCTTCACCGGGAGTGACTCCTTTAGCAAAACTAGAAAAGCCTCAAAATCACTCCATTTCAAAACATCATTTGATTCTACAACGACATCAAGTTCATTACGCTCATGATTTTCAGAAAAACCTGGCGTAGCCCTCCGTCATTTCAGATAGATCCTACTTAGTATTCGTGCTACGTTTGTTGACCTCCGTCAAGGCGTAGTGTGCGGTAGCTAACTAGTATTTGTCTGCTTATGCATATGATGCAGATTGGATTAGGGTAGTCGTACGACCTTGTTGACCTCCATCAAGGGTCGTGCGGGTGGGTTTGATTCAATCAAGAAATGACGGGTTGAACTTGACTTGCACCATGTGGTTTGTTGACCTCCGTCAAGGTCATAGGATGCTTGGGGCAAAATATTATCGGGAATTTCGAGTGTTGAAATTTGCAATGAGATTGCATACCTTCTATGAGATAGTTGGATCCCGATACCCACTGCGAGTAAGAGTTACTCCTGGGAGAGTTTTACACATTACAATTAGCCGATCAAGTAGGTGTCTAGAAAGGTGTTAACGAGGTTACGCCTATGGGAAAACGAGGTTTACAGTAATTAGGTTCGTGCGAAAGCACGGGGGACCTCCCTCAAAGTACCGACACTGGCCTGGCTGAAAGATTGGCGAACTTGTAGTGTGTAATTAATCCCGGCTAGTCTTTCCTTTTAGGGTTTGAAGGAAGATTTGATAAAAAGCAGTGGGAGCCATCCTGATTAGATAAGATAATAACCAATCTGATCTTGCACGAGCTTACGCTAAAGTGTTTTCTTCTCTCTCTCTCCAGGTAGCGACCATTTCATGCCTTAATAAAGATAATAATATGGATGTATTGACCGAACCCGCATGTTATACTGTGCTGGGGAACGTTGGTTCCTTTCTTTCCTATAAGAGTTATAGGACTGAACAGGATATAGGGGAATACCAGGATTCCCATGCCACCCGAATGAAGGAAGTACATGTTGATACATTTTCTTCGGGTGTGTTCGTTACAGAGAACTGTTTCTCCATTTGCTCTACGTCCTGGGTATTGGATACCGGGTCAGGATCCCATATATGTAATCAGTTACATGGGCTTAGGAAAGGTAGAGAACTTGGAGAAGGTGATAAAGACATTAGAGTTGGAAATGGTGCAATTGTTGCAGCTAAGACTGTCGGGGAATATCACCTTACATTACCAACTGGTAATACATTGGTTCTGAACGAATGCTATTACATGCCGAACCTGATATGCAACATTATATCTGTTTCTTTATTGAGTAAAGAGGGATATAATTTTGTATTACAGGATAATGTTATGAACATTTTCCGTAACCAAAAGTTGGTTGGATCAGGCACGCTATGCAATGGCATTTATGTTCTAAATCAATCAACAGTTCTAAGCATAACAAACACACACAAGAGGAAGAGTTCAGAATTGAACGAATCCTTCTTGTGGCATTGTAGACTGGGTCACATCAATGCGACACGACTGGCTAAGTTGCATAAGGATGGATATTTAAATCCGTTTGAATTTTCATCTTATGACACTTGCCAGTCATGTCTCAAAGGAAAGATGACCAAAACTCCGTTTACGGGACACGGAGAAAGAGTTACTGAACTCTTAGGACTGATACATAGTGATGTATGCGGTCCAATGTCTACACATGCCAGGGATGGTTCTTCGTACTTCATTACATTCACTGACGATCTCTCTAGATTCGGATATGTGTTCCTGATGAAACACAAATCAGAAGCTTTTGAGAAATTTAGAGAATATAAACAAGAAGTCGAAAACCAAACCGGAAAAAGTATTAAAATCCTTCGATCTGATCGAGGAGGTGAATACTTGAGCATTGAATTCCTGGACTTCCTAAAAGAGAATGGGATTCTCTCTCAGCTGACTCCTCCATATACACCACAGCACAACGGTGTATCAGAACGGAGGAACCGCACCCTATTAGATATGGTGCGCTCTATGATGAGCACAGCTGAGTTACCTATTTCCTTCTGGGGATATGCACTGGAAACAGCAGCATATCTACTGAATAGGGTTCCTACCAAATCAGTGCCTACCACCCCATATGAGATATGGGAGGGGAAGAAACCATATCTAAATTTTATAAAGATATGGGGTTGCCCGGCTTATGTCAAAAGACAAAAACCGGACAAACTCGAGGCAAGGTCTGTTTTGTGTAAATTTGTTGGATATCACAAGCATTCGCGAGGGTATATCTTCTACCACAGTGAGGAACAAAGAGTATTTGTTGCTCAACATGCCACCTTTTTAGAAAAGGAATTTCTTGCAAAAGAGATTAGTGACTCTGAGGTAGAACTGGAAGAGGTTCCAGCTGAACAAAACACAACAGAAGATTTAGTGGAACCAGAGGATTCCGTAGTTCCCGATGAACCCCAGCCACTCCGCCGATCTAGTAGGGTTCCTCGCCAACCTGAGAGATACTACGGTTTTCTCATGGACGGTGGAAGCGAGGATTGCATCATAGATGATGATGACCCAACTAGCTTCGAGCAGGCCATCACGAGTAGGGACTCAGTGAAATGGCTGGATGCTATGCGGTCCGAGATGGAATCCATGTACACCAACAAAGTATGGACTTTGGAAATTGCTCCTGAAGGGGTAAAACCCATTGGGAGCAAGTGGATATTCAAGAAGAAACTTGGTGTAGATGGGAAAGTGGAGACTTTCAAAGCTAGACTTGTAGCAAAGGGTTTTCGTCAAAGACCAGGTGTGGACTATGACGAGACCTTTTCTCCAGTGGCTATGCTTAAATCCATCCGAATCATGCTTGCCATTGCTGCCTTTCATGACTACGAAATCTGGCAAATGGATGTTAAGACCGCCTTTCTAAATGGTGATTTAGAAGAGTGCGTGTTCATGACTCAGCCAGAGGGCTTCGTAGACAGTGGGAGCAGCGGGAAGGTGTGCAAGCTGCTTAAATCCATTTATGGATTAAAGCAAGCATCGCGGAGTTGGAACATCTGCTTTGACGTCGTTATCAAAGAGTTTGATTTCGTCAAAAATCCAGATGAACCTTGTATCTACAAGAAGGTGGCAGAGAGTAAGGTTGTCTTCCTCGTATTGTACGTGGACGACATACTCTTGATAGGAAATGATATTCCTATGCTGCAAACGGTCAAGCTCTTCTTATCACAAAGATTCTCAATGAAAGATCTTGGTGATGCCTCCTGCATATTGGGGATCAGGATCTATAGAGATAGATCCAAACGGATTTTAGGATTGTCCCAATCCAGGTACATTGACACCATACTAAAGAGGTTTAGTATGGAAGAGTCCAAGCGTGGGAATATGCCCACGATCTCTGGAGTCACTCTCTCCAAAGAGATGTCTCCCAAGACTGATTTGGAGAGAGCTCGCATGCAAGGGATACCCTATGCTTCGGCGGTAGGCTCTATCATGTATGCGATGCTATGTACCAGACCCGATGTAGCATACTCACTAAGTGTAGTGAGCAGGTATCAAGCTGATCCTGGAGAGAGTCACTGGACAGCTGTGAAGAGCATTCTCAAGTACTTGCGAAGGACTAGAGATATGTTCTTGGTGTATGGTAACGGGGAACTCCAAGTGGAGTCCTTTACCGATTCGAGCTTCCAGAGTGATAAGGACGACTCTAAGTCGCAGTCGGGCTTTGTCTTTACCCTTTACGGAGGGGCGGTTAGCTGGAAGAGTTCCAAGCAGGAAACCGTGGCAGACTCAACGATGGAGGCTGAATACATCGCTGCCAACGATGCTGCTAAAGAAGCTGTTTGGATCAAGAAGTTCATTACTGAACTTGGTGTGGTTCCATCCATTGAGCATCCAATACCTTTGTATTGCGATAACAATGGAGCGGTGGCTTTGGCCAAGGAACCCAGGTCCCATCAGCGATCCAGGCATATTCTGAGGCGGTATCACCTGATCCGGGAGATAGTTGATCGCCGGAAGATCGAGGTCAGGAGGGTTGACACGAAGAACAACACCGCGGATCCACTCAAGAAGGCCATTCCCCAGATACAGTTTGAGAGACTCTTCGGGATGCTCGGTATGCGATACTACAGCAGCTGGCCCTAGTGCAAGTGGGAGATTGTTAGTTGTATGTATGCCCTAGAGGCCAGTATTGTACACATGATGTATATTATATTGGATGCTTGGACATATATAGAGATGACTTTCTTGCTCGATATGATAGTATGCTATCTGGTTACTCTTTATCTTAACATGTACACTAGTCTCTTTATACTGTCTTATAGTTACATGTTGGTAAAGCCCTTAGGATTTGTACTTGACTACCTGGACTATGATGCAGATCATACTAGTGGGGACATGGTAGTCCATAAGTACATCCTTCAATGTCCCTAGTTGTGGGTGTATCGAGACGGGGCATCGATATACCAGAGTAGACTAGCGTATACGCTTCTCGACCCATGTGATGGGCGATGGATGATCCCATATCCATTGGTGTTTAACATCAGAGATGGTATACGGGTGCTCAGTGGAGACTGGGTACACTGGACAGACTCGCCGAGAACTCCCAGATGGTATTATACCTCACGTCAGATGGCAGTTCTCAGGTGACACTTGTACAGGTTAGTCTGTAGACCCGAGATCGTCATAGAGTCTTGTGTGATTCCCACTGTGCTTTGATCTCCACCTTACCACGTCCATGAGGGCGTGCAAAACGGTGGTCTTTGGGCACAGTCCCGAGTCACATGGAGGCAATGAGCGATAGGAGGGGTTTCGTCTCTCCCAGTATTGGGGGTTGATGTTGCGCAGTGCTCGATTGGCCGTAACAGGGAAGTCCCTGGCCAGGGCTGATCAGAGATTTGCTGGTAAGTGTTACCAGTAGTTTCTCGACCCGTTATGAGCCTCACATCGGCACGACTTATCGGGTTATTGGGGTCTGACGTTTACCACCCCTAGACTTGATATGCGACATATCAGACGAAGAGACCGGACTGTATGGTAAGTGTTACTGGTCGGATTCGCAGGAGTGTGAGCGGGCTAGCTCGTCGATCTTCTGATCGCTCAATACCCGGGTGGCCGTTACGTTTAGCAGACCGCTTGCGGCTTGTGGATGCTTGATATGATCATCATCTGCTACCGGCGTATTGACGAGTCTTTAGAGTCCTACACAGAGGTTTCCTGGCTCAAGCGAAACGAAATAGGAGCGCATATGAGATATGTGCAGGACCGAGAATAATGCGTGTATGTGATACCGTATTCCATTCTCGAGATATATGTATCGAATGGTTATATTCGATATAACCTAGTTATCGAATCGAAGATCGATTCGATAAGCCGATACATTGAATACTAGTCGGTCATGTGCGACATAACCGGATCATTGAATCAAGTGTTGATTTAATGATTTAATGTATAATTATATATTTGATATATTACTTTGCATTAACTAGTATTGGTTCACTTTAAACGGATTTTTCTCTCACTTGATGTGCAAGTAGTATATGTGATATATTTTATGCACATGTTTGTATCATGTTTGATGATACTTGCTCATGGTTAAGTGTAAAGAATAAACCTAGGTTAAGTGTATGGTTAGGGTTTTTATTATTCATTCTTTTATCATTTTTAAATTGGATTTGAATTAAAATGAAATGGCAAAAGAAAACAAAAGTGTTGCTTTCATTCTTGAAGCTTGATGAAGCTTCATGAAGCATTGACCAAAGAGACCTTTTTGTTTTCATCCTTAACCCTAACCATATAATTAACCTTAGTCAAGTCTCTACACTTAACCATGGTCTTCATTATGATAAGTATTTGTTTTTCTTTTCTTTTAAAAGGACTTATCATAATATATATCATCTTCTTCTTCTTCTTTAAAAAAAAGAAGCTTGATTCCATCAATGGTGCTTTGAGCATAAGTGAGTGAAATCCAAATCTAAACTGAACCCACCTCCTATTTCTTCACCCTCTACCTCTTGCCAAGTTGTTTTGGGTGTTTTCTTCACAAGTTTCACAACTTTGTGAAGTTGGAGCTTGAGTTTGTGCAACCTCGACGTAGATCGTCTTTGACACGAAGCCGACGACCTATTCCGCACGTTTCTCCGATGAAGCCGTCACGAGAGTCCAAGCTTCAAGATGGACAGCGAGAGGACGCCCTCGTGGAGCTAAGGAAGTGGAAATCCGGATCTACAAAGGTTGTAGTTTCCGACCTTTACTTAATTAGCTAACTAGTTTAGTTTTTCGCCTAGAATTCTAGTCAAAGATCCGTGTTAGGGTTTCTCGGCACCATATTTTTTGTAAAATGGCATGTTCGATGCCTTGTGAGACCTCACTAGGGTGCCTAGGAACCTTTCACATACATCGCTGTGTATGAGTCCTAAGAGCTCGCTCGCTCTTACTCCATGTCCAGTAAATGGAGTCTTTGTCATCTTTCCTTTGAGACAAGATTTACAAGCGTCATAAGTTTGATATTCGAACGAGTCCAAATATCCTTCTCTATGCAACTTTGTCAACCTTCTCTCATTGATGTGACCCAGTCTACAATGCCATAAGAAAGCTTTATTTAAATCTGGAGACTTTCTTTTTAGTGTGTTCTGGACGTTGAAAATTTGGAGTTGGTTTAAAACATATATACCGTTATTTAGTGTACCGGACCCAATCAAACCATGATTAAGGTGGATGTTAACAACATCTCTTACAAACGTGAAATCATAACCTTTATTTGATAACAAGGAAACTGATATGATATTACACGTTAAGATTGGTACAAAAAAACAGTTATGTAAAACCAAAATGTGTCCACTCGTCAATCCTAGGTGATAATCCCCGACGGACACAGCTCCCACGCTAGCTCCGTTAGCAACCTTTAGGGTCATATCACCTTCCTTCAGCACTCTACGGTTTCTTAGTGCCTGCAATGAATTGCAAATATGAGATCCTGATCCGGTATCCAATACCCAGGAAGTAGAGTTGATCGACAGACAATTCTCAATTACAAACACACCTGAAGTCGAAGCAACAGCTTGCTTCGGTTCCTGGTTCTTGGCGTTCCACGCCTTGCAATCCTTCTTCCAGTGCCCTTTCCTGTGACAATGGAAGCACTCATCCTGGCCAACTACCGGTACCGCAAACTTTTTCTTTCCCTTCCCTCCCACCTTACTAACACCTCCTCTAGGTTTGGTGGCGGCCTTCTTCTTCCTTCCTTTGGCCCTAGCCTTGGACCCGGAAGAAGATGCACCGCTAACAAACATAGCGGGTGTTTCCCTTGCTTTCTGCAAGGTGCCCTCTGCACTCCTTAACATGTTCAGGAGTTCCGGAAGTTCAACTTCTTTTCTTTGAAGGTTGAAGTTCAGGATAAACTGGGCGTAGGTGGGAGGAAGGGACTGGAGAATAAGGTCTGTATAGAGCTCATTATCCAAAGTCGTCCCAAGGTCTGCGAGCTCTTCAATATAGCCGATCATCTTTAGGACATGTTCTCCTACCGATGACCCGACAGCCAACCTCGCTCGAAACAAGTTCTTAGAGGTCTCGTATCTTGCTATACGAGATTGCTCTCCATAAAGTTCCTTTGTATGGAGAAATATGCCATCTAGGTTCATATCCTCGTGCCTCCTCTGATGTTCATTGTTCATTGAGGCAAGCACGATGCACTTGGCTTTCGCGCAATCTAAATCCCAGGTTTTGCGGATTTCCTTATCCGCATTGCTGGATTTGGGACCAGGGACAGCAGGTGCCGTAGCGGTGAGGACGTACCCCAATTTGTCATAGGTCAAAGCCATTTTTACATTCCGCAGCCAATCTTATAGTTTGGCCCTGTCAGTATATTTTTTTCTAAAAGTAACTTAAGTCCAGTCATTTTCAGGGTCGCTGCAATTAGGAGAGAGAGAAGAAAACTCTTTAGCATGATGCTCTTGCAAGTTTAGAGTGGTTTTTAGTTTATCTAAACTGGATGGCTCCCACTGTTTCTCGAATCCTTCCTCAAACCATAAAAGAAGAATTAGCCAGGATTATTCTCACTGTACAATTCTTGCTTAACCGTTCAGCCAGGCCAGTGTCGATACTTCGAGGGAGGTTTTCCAACGCTTTCGCGAAGTTCCTTAATTAAATAACCTCTTTTCTCTGGGGGCGTAACCCCGCTGACACTTTTCTGGACACCTACTTGGTTTATAGCATTGATCGTTAAGTGACGAATATCCTGATAAGTAGCATATACTCACAGTAGGATCGGGATCCAAATATCATCGTATGATAATGTTGAAGGAATCCTACCAACATTCATCAAACTCCAAATGGTATGCATCTCTTTGCAAATTTCAGTTTCTTTAGAAATTCCCGATATAGGTTTTTGCCCCATGCTCTTATGACCTTGACGTAAGCCAACAAATCATAAGTCACATGTCAAGTTCTGCCCATCATTATCTTGTTAATTTGAACCCACCCGTATATACCCTTGACGTAAGCCAACAAGGTAATGCGACTGTCCCAAACCAACACATCTATCTATGCAACAAATGAATACCCAGTAGCTACCAAACACTATGCCTTGACGAAAGCCAACAAACATAGCTTGAATACTACTGACTATCCATAAGAAATGACGGAGGGCTATGACTGGTTTTGGCGAAACCATGAACGTAGTGAACTTGATATAACCGAAGGAACCTGATAGCTTTTAAAAGGAGTGGTTAAAGCTCCGCATTTAAAAAATATCTGTTTTAAAATTAACCGAGTGGTTTCTTTTAAATTGTTCCAACGATTTAAACTTTGGTTTGTTTTTCTTTGCATTATAGATAATGCGTCCCATCATTAACCTATCATTGCAGAAAACAACGAAAATACAACGTCCTCTTATGCCATCCGCATTCGCCACGGGGTCCCGTCATCACCCGTTAGGTTACTTAACTAACGACAGAGCGGGGGCTGGGCTAGCGCGGGTGTAAAACATAAGTGACGTCTAAATAGCTATCATATATAGATATTGTACATTCGTCAGACGCAATAATAGGCATTCCAGATCACAGATGAGCTTTATTGGATTTGCAAGTAATCCGTGTTTGTTTTGAGCCTGTAACAAAAGGCGGATTACACAGTTGTGATGAATAGCCATTACCCCACCCAAGACCCCAACGGGTACGGCAAACTACCCGCCCGGCAGTTTGTGCACCCCACCTTGGGTCTGTCCTAGGAGCAAAAAACAGTAAAATGAAATAATACAACGGTGGCTACAACCACAACCTGGATGTGCCCCGCAAAATAATATTACAACAAATTACATTTACATCAAATGAATTAAATAATAACCCATCACATAACCCCGACTATACATCACAACAGTCCAACACAGTTCATATCCACAAACAGTAAAAACCATTACAGAAATGTGCAACCCCCTGCCAACCGACATACTAGCAGTTAGGGGAGGTTTACGAACACATTATACAAACACAGATATAATCCAACAAGCAAATACTGTATAATTTCGATCGATTAAACACTATTAATTTTGCTCCAATACTTCTCTGTAAATCTGAAACCTGAGCAAAAATAAAAACTTCCAGAAAATACCAAATATCACAGAGAAGCAACACAGGAAATTTGGGTTCCTGAATCGCCAACTCGGCGGCGGAAGCGCGGCGGATCGGTGCGATCCGCCGCGGTTCCGCGGCTCTTTAGGCGATTCAGGGGCCCAAATTTCTTGGGTGTTCTTACACTGTCTTTTTAAGCTTTCTGAACCTCCCTGAAAAATTTTAGGACTTCATTTAAAATTCGACAGAAACTTGTGATTTCGGGGTTTTCCGGTTTCGTTTTTTCCGTTCGAAATTCATACAAATTTGCAAGTAAGTTATTTATTGTTTAGTGAGGCTCTGATACCACTTTAAGTTGATGTACAACACCCCACGACTTGCGTGGAGGCGGAAATATGAAAAACGATCTTGTTCTTTGCTTAAACATCGACTAACCGCATGAATCGAAGCTAAACGATAACTAACATCAAACATAGAAGTTAACAACTACTATGTAAAGGGATTATACCTAAAGAACCGTGTCCTTCGTCTTTACGAACTCCACCTCCTCCTCGGCCTTCTCGAAGTAGTAGACGATCCACCCGAGAGCTTTACTCCAAGCTAAGCCTCTAAACTTGAGGCAACTAACTTTCTTTAAGTGCTAATCAAAGAAGCTAGGTGATATAGAGTGAGGGTTATGGTTTAATTAGTCTAACTAATCCTTGTACTCAACACATGAGAGGGGAGGATTAGGGTTTGAAGAGGGAGAGCTTGAGGAGAGAGAAGATGAAGATAATAATGAAGTGAGAATAATGAGTTATCATAATATATATCAAGCATTTCTTTTTATCAAGAAAAGAAAAGAAATGAATTTAACAACCATGCTTGATAATATCTAGTGATGATTCACATCCATGAGTCATTAAGCATTTATGATGCATTAATGACATGGATGAATCATCCATATGACTCACTAATCACATTCATTGTATATGCCACCTAAACCTCCTTAGTCACCACCTTCTAGAAGCTTCTCGCACAATTACGAGAACGCCCCTCCTTTCCGCAAAAATACGGAAAAACTTTAGACCGTATAAATCCAATAACCGGATACCAGTAACTGGCTTAAACCAAAGCCGACTGGTAAAAACTGTCCGAAAGTAGTACGTGCGTAAACACACGTATGCGTCCGAACCCATGCGTCCGAACCCTTGTCGTAAAACCATACGACCTCTATATTGTTTCGCCTGGAGTAGGGAAACTCTCTGTTTGGGACTCTAGAGACTTGACTACTGCGCTGGTAGTGGGTTTAACCACAGACCGCAAGCGGCACTAGCTGTACGTAACGGTCCCCAGGTAGATGTCGATAAGAAGGCCGATGAGGAAACCCATCCGAACTCCTACTAAGCCTGCTGTGACAATCTCCATACAGTCCGGTCCGTTCGTCTTAGACTATCGCATATCGGGCCTAGGGGGCGGCAAGCGTCAGTCCCCTAATAGCGGTATAAGTCGTGTCGGAGGGAAGCCCATTACACCCTGAGAAACTACTGGAACCTACCAGCAAATCTCGCTTGCCCTGGCCAGGGACTTTGCATAATGGCTCTCTGACACAGCGCGATATCAAATCCCAATACCGGGAGATACGAATCCTGTCTAACCGCCACTGCCTCCAAGTGCTCGGGACTGCACCCAACTGCTACCTGTTTGCACGACTCCTTTGAGCCGTGGTAGGGTAGCAATCTAAGAACAGTGGGACACACTCGAGGCGAAGTAGCAGTGTCAAGTCTGCGGACTATGCTGTACTCATGTCACCTGGGAACTGCTCACTGACGACTGGTATAAAACCAACCAACAGTTCCCTGTGAGTCCTGTCCGGTGTACCCGTAACCTAACGAGCACCTGCATACTATCTCCAGTACGACGTACTGATGGCTGTAGGACAGACCATCTCCCCAACTGGGATGAGAAGCATACACACTAGTCTACTCCGGAGTATCGATGCCCTGTCTCGATAATCCAACGACTAGGGACCTGAATAAGGATGTGCCTGTAGACTACCCAGCCCCCACTAGTGTGACTGCCATCACAACGCTGGTAGTCAAGCAAGATCCTAAGAGCTCTATCAATACGTATACTCACATATTAAGATAGAGAAACCAAGTAGCATACTACCATGTTTAGCAAGACTGTTATATACATGTGAATATCCCAAGCTTCCATTAAGTAATATACAAACTAGTATGATACAGTAATGGCCTTCTAGGGCATAAACACTAACACCCAAGCCGCAAGCGGTCAGCCAAACATAACGGCCGCCCGGGTATTGAGCGATCAGAAGAAAACAAGCGAACCTGCTACAACTCCCATCGAGCCAACCGGCAACACTACCCGTGCAGTCCGGTCTCCTCGTCTGATATGTCGCATATCAAGTCTAGGGGTGGTAAACGTCAGACCCCAATAACCGATAAGTCGTGCCGATGTGAGGCTCATAACGGGTCGAGAAACTACTGGTAACACTTACCAGTAAATCTCTAATCAGCCCTGGCCAGGGACTTCCCTGTTACGGCCAATCGAGCACAGCGCAACATCAGCCCCCAATACCGGGAGAGACGAAACCCCTCCTATCGCTCATTTCCTCCATGTGACTCGGGACTGTACCCAAAAACCACCGTTTTGCACGCCCACATGGACGTGGTAAGGTGGAAATCAAAGCACAGTGGGAATCACACAAGACTCTATGACGATCTCGGGTCTACAGACTAACCTGCACAAGTGTCACCTGAGAACTGCCATCTGACGTGAGGTATAATACCATCTGGGAGATCTCGGCGAGTCCGTCCAGTGTACCCAGTCTCCACTGTGCACCCGTATACCATCTCTGATGTCAAACACCAATGGATATGGGATCATCCATCGCCCATCTCATGGGTCGAGAAGCGTATACGCTAGTTTACACTGGTATATCGATGCCCTGTCTCGATACACCCACGACTAGGGACCTTGAAGGATGTACTTTTGGACTACCTTGTCCCCACTAGTATGATCCGCATGATAGTCCAGGTAGTCAAGTACACATCCTAAGGGCTTTACCAACATGTAACTATAAGACAGTATAAAGAGACAAGTATACTGTAGGGTGTTTTTCGTCACCCCATTGAAATGGGAATACGCGCACGCTTGTCAGGCGTACTACAGATTCCCCCTGCCTAGGGTAGGCCGGGGTTTAATGATTGTAGGGATCCGAATCTCCGGCAGCCGCGGACTAAGCTGCCGTTAATTACCCCTCGCCTTTGGGGCGAGGGAACCTCCGATTAACGGGTTAAACTGGTCATGCGAACTCAATGTGCAGTGTACGTGTGTTCTGTTCTGAAAGGGGGGTTTTGGATATATCGGGAGCCACGCAGAGTTTTTATGGGGGTCCCGCTACCCGGATAGCGGGCTGGGGGTCAAGGGGGCTAGCAGCCCCCTTGCGGGGTTCGGGGCAGCGCCCCGGCCCGAAAATTTTTTTGAGGGGGAGAGTGTGGCGGAGTATGTGTATGTGTACATTTGTATACATATGTATATATATACATGTATATATAAATAAAGGGGA
Source organism: Agapanthus africanus (assembly GCA_030015575.1). Taxonomy (NCBI): domain Eukaryota; kingdom Viridiplantae; phylum Streptophyta; class Magnoliopsida; order Asparagales; family Amaryllidaceae; genus Agapanthus; species Agapanthus africanus. The sequence continues at coordinate 271,867,891 of CM057340.1, forward strand.
AAAGGGCATCCAAAGGATGCGTGGGGCAGCACCTTGGACGCTGTGCGCTTAGGTGCTGTGCCCTCAGGCGCAAGCACGCCACGTGTCGGCACGTGGGCGCTTTGCGCATGAGCGCTGCGCGCAGGTGCGCAAGCGCGCCACGTGTCGGCACGCGGGCGCTTTGCGCGCTTGCGCAAGCGCGCAGGTGCGCAAGCAAGCGCGCGCGCCACGTGTCGGCACGAGGGCGCTTTGCGCACGTGCGCAAGCGCGCAGGTGCGCAAGCGCGCGCGCCACGTGTCGGCACGAGGGCGCTTTGCGCACTTGCGCAAGCGCGCAGGTGCGCAAGCGCGCGCGCGCCACGTGTCGGCACGCGGGCGCTTTGCGCACTTGCGCAAGCGCTGCTAAAACAAATTTCTCAGAAGAGAAATCAGAGAGGAGTTGGACTCCTGAGTGTGTGTGTTTTTTTTTTTGGGTTTAGTGAACGATGTTCTTCTTCCTCCTGTTGCTTGCTGGATCTTGAAGATCAAGAGATGTGAAATCTCAAAATCTCTTCTTTTTCAGATCTAATGATAGATCCAAGTTCCCCTTTGTGGGTTTTGTGGTGAAAAACTAATTTGTTTTGAAAAAGGAAGAGTAAAACTCTTGATTTAATTCAAGAGAAAGAAGAAGGTTTTGGAACCTTGAAGATGGAAGAAAGAGCTCAGCTCTGAGACTTTTTTTGTTTGGAGAGAGAGAAAGTTGTTGTTTATTCATCATCATTTTGCCTTATATAGGCTTACATATTTACATATAGCCCCTTGGGCTTTACAAAAATGGCATTTTAGCCATCCCATGGCACATGTGCCATTTCATTTTTGCACATAAGCCATGGGCTTACAAAATATTGGCTTTATGCTCACATTCATGCATAAACAATTACATAAAAATTATTTATTACATGATTTTGTTGTTGGCATGGGGAGGCTGGCTGCGGGCTCGATTTGGGCATGGGCCCGCTTGACCTGGGCTTGGGCTCACCTAGCTTGGGGGTTGACCTTGACTTTGACTCGGTCAACCGGGGTGTAAATTTTTACCCCAACAAATTGCCCCCCATCAATAAATGCACACAGCATATGCAGGTCGTGTGCATGAAATTGATGGATCTTCTTTCGCGTGGAGGCGACTTGCTTTGGTTCCCACTTTTTGGGGTGCACTGCCCTTTTTACGACATGGACGGTCGGTGCTCTGATCCGAAGCGATTTAGTAGACGTGTCCCCGATGCAGAGTGTCGCTGGTTGACGTTTCCCTGATGCGGAGTGTCTGTGCTGGACGTTTCCCCGATGCAGAGTGTCGCTGGTTGACGTATCCCCGACACGGAGTGTCTGTGGTAGGACGTTTCCCCGAGACGGAGTGCCTGTTGTAGGACGTATCCCCGAGACGGAGTGCCTGTGGTAGGACGTTTCCCCGAGACGGAGTGCCTGTCGTAGGACGTATCCCCGAGACGGAGTGCCTGTCGTAGGACGTTTCCCCGAGACGGAGTGCCTGTGGTAGGACGTATCCCCGAGACGGAGTGCCTGTGGTAGGACGTATCCCCGGGACGGAGTGCCTGTTGTAGGACGTATCCCCGAGACGGAGTGCCTGTGGTAGGACGTTTCCCCGAGACGGAGTGCCTGTCGTAGGACGTTTCCCCGAGACGGAGTGCCTGTGGTAGGACGTATCCCCGAGACGGAGTGCCTGTCGTAGGACGTATCCCCGGGACGGAGTGCCTGTTGTAGGACGTATCCCCGGGACGGAGTGCCTGTGGTAGGACGTATCCCCGAGACGGAGTGCCTGTCGTAGGACGTATCCCCGGGACGGAGTGCCTGTTGTAGGACGTATCCCCGGGACGGAGTGCCTGTGGTAGGACGTATCCCCGGGACGGAGTGCCTGTGGTAGGACGTATCCCCGGGACGGAGTGCCTGTGGTAGGACGTTTCCCCGAGACGGAGTGCCTGTGGTAGGACGTTTCCCCGAGACGGAGTGCCTGTTGTAGGACGTATCCCCGAGACGGAGTGCCTGTGGTAGGACGTTTTCCCGGGACGGAGTGCCTGTGGTAGGACGTTTCCCCGGGACGGAGTGCCTGTGGTAGGACGTTTCCCCGAGACGGAGTGCCTGTTGTAGGACGTATCCCCGACACGGAGTGTCTGTGGTAGGACGTTTCCCCGAGACGGAGTGCCTGTGGTAGGACGTATCCCCGGGACGGAGTGCCTGTTGTAGGACGTATCCCCGAGACGGAGTGTCTGTGGTAGGACGTATCCCCGAGACGGAGTGCCTGTGGTAGGACGTTTCCCCGAGACGGAGTGCCTGTGGTTTGACGCAGAGGTCGATGTTGGAATTGGTTGGTTTGATTTGTTTGATTTGAGTTGACATCAGCATCGCTATACTGGAATATGGTACCAGGAGCGAATCATCATCTGTCTTTGAGAGGATTTGGGAATCGGTTTTTTGTCGGCATCTGCATTACTGCACTGGAATAATGCCAGGAGCAACTCATCATGTGCCCCGGGAGGATTTGGATTTGTTTTTGTTTTGTTTTTTTTTTTTTGGCATCTGCATTGCTGCACTGGAATAATGCCAGGAGCAACTCATCATGTGCCCCGAGAGGATTTGGATTTGGTTTGTTTGGCATCTGCATTGCTGCACTGGAATAATGCCAGGAGCAACTCATCATGTGCCCCGAGAGAATTTGGGAATTGGTGGCTTAGGAGACAGGTTTAGATCCCTGTCACCTAAGGCTTTTCAATTTTATGGGCCGCGAGGGTCGCATAAAAGCATTTTCTCCCTACGGGTCATAAGGATCCCACAGGTGTATTTTCTCCTTAGGAGTCGTGGGGACTCCTAAGTGTGTTGCTCCTTTGTGAGTCGTAGGGATCTCACGCGGGAATTTTCTCCTCACGAAGTCGAGAGGACTTTGCGAGTGCATTTTTTTTTTTTTTTTTTACGAGTTTGCGCCCTTTCGGGTTTTCACAAACTCGCCGGCAGTCCTGCTGTTTTTACTCATGGAGCCCTTTCGGGTTTTCATCCGTGCCCCTTTTGCTTGTGGACATACCGTTTTTTTTTGTTTTTTTTGCAGGAATCGGGATTGTTTTGCGCCCGTGGATTGTATACGGTTTTGCAGGATGTATGATCCAGACCGTAGGGCCAGAAACATTTCAGGACTTTGTTAGCGTCTTCATCGCTGCACTGGAATATGGTACCAGGAGCGACTCATCATTCGCCGTTGGTATGAGATTTGGAATTTGGTTGGCGTCTGCATCGCTGCACTGGAATATGGTACCAGGAGCGACTCATCATTCGCCATTTTGGGGTATGGGAGTTGGAATTTGGTTGGCGTCTGCATCGCTGCACTGGAATATGGTACCAGGAGCGACTCATCATTCGCCTTTTTTTTAGGGTATGGGGAGCGATGGCTTAGGAGACAGGTTTGGATCCCTATCACCTAAGACTTTTCAATTTTATGGGCCGTGAGGGTCCCATAAAAGCATTTTCTCCCTACGAGTCGTAAGGATCCCGCAGGTGTATTTTCTCCTTAAGAGTCGTGAGGACTCCTAAGTGTGTTTTTCCTTGGTGAGTCGTAAGGATCTCACGAAGGCTTGTTCTCCTCATGCATCGTGAGGACACATGAGTGGGTCTTTCCAATGAAGCATAATTCCAAAGACGGAGACCAGCCGCGTAACTGGTGATTACGGTGGGGCATGGGTATGATGAGAATTATTTGAGCCCGTGGATTGTATACGGTAGTCAATTTGGGGACTGGCCGTAGGGCTGAAAGAATTTTGGGAAATTGGATTTTTGTTTGGCGTCTGCATTGCTGCACTGGAATAATGCCAGGAGCAACTCATCATCCGCCCTTGTTTTTTTTTGTTGTTGTTTTTTTTTTTTGTTTTTTTTTTATTTTACCGCGATTGCTCTATCATTTCAGCTTTTCTTATCGCGAAGGTCGCGATTGCCTTATCATTTCGGCTATTTATTCGCGGTTGCCCCATCATTTCGGCTTTATTTTCATTTTTATTTTTACTCGCTGATTTTTATTGCGAGTTGCCCCATCATTTCGGCTTTTCTTTATTTTTCTTTTATTTACACATTTTTTTTATTTACATTCCCAGTTTAATGACGTGGCGGTCGATTGTTCCCAGTTTAATGACGTGGCGGTCGATTGTTCCCAGTTTAATGACGTGGCGGTCGATCGTTTCCAGTTTAATGACGTGGCGGTCGATTGTTCCCAGTTTAATGACGTGGCGGTCGATCGTTTCCAGTTTAATGACGTGGCGGTCGATTGTTCCCAGTTTAATGACGTGGCGGTCGATTGTTCCCAGTTTAATGACGTGGTGGTCGATCGTTTCCAGTTTAATGACGTGGCGGTCGACGGTTCCCAGAGAAAGGTGGGTGTTTGAGAGAATCAGGTCCCTGATGGACTTCGGTCCCCGTATGTATGAAGTTGGCGGTTGCAGCTTGATTGTTTGTTAACACGCCAGGGGACAATGATATTTCTCCCGCCTTATATTGTTTCTCGACCCAATCCTTGAAGATGCAACAGTCTTCAATAGTGTGCCCCAGCACTCGGTGGTATGGGCAAAAGTTAGGATGATCAGTCTTGTTCGCTTCACTTAGCCTTCTCGGTTCTGGTAGCCGCAGGCCATTCTTCAGAGCGTCTTTAAAAATTTTGTGGACCTTGTCCCTTCGGAATGAGTAGACCTTATTTCTCCTTTCCTCCAAAGTTGGCCCTCGAGACTGGTCAGTTTTTGCTTCGCCCGTTCTCTGCTTATTTGGAGAATCGGTGATGTTAGAACTTCCGCCTTTTCGGTTGTCGTCCCTCCAAGGTTTCGGTCTGCTTGTGAACTGAAGATCCTGAGCAGACTCGGGCTTTGAGCGTTCCAACGTTTGGACCTTTTTGGTCAGCTCTTGGAATGTTTTGAGACCCGCGGTACATAGAAACGGGGTCATCCAGTTGTTGAGGTTTCCGACAAGGAGACTGACAGATTGGTCCTGCTCTATCGGCGGTTCGCATTTGACGGAGAGATTACGCCATCGGGTTATAAAATCCGTGCTGCTTTCGTCGCTCTTGGGCTTGGTCCTTACGAGCTCGGCAATGGTAATCTTATCGCTGACGCTCATGAACCTCTGCCGAAACAGAGACTCAATTTGGACAAAAGTTGTGACGGAGCCATATGGTATGCTCGCATACCAGTCGAAAGCAACATCGGTCAGGCTATTAACGAACTGGCGGAGGAGGAGCGCATCATTCCCCCAGTATTCCCGCATGAGGCTTTGAAGTGGGCGATGTGCTGATTCGCATTTCCCGTCCCGTTGAATCTTCCGAATTTGGGGATGACATAGCCGCTAGGAAATTCTACCAGATCATACTGAGCAGGATATGGTCTCCCACTACTGCTGACATCTTTTTGCGCTTCGGCTTCGGCTACCAAGGTTTTGACTTTGTTGGTAACCAAATCCATGATTTGATCTTGAGTTAGCGGGCTACTGTCATCGGTAGCCAAGACATTTGCCGAGATAGGATGCGACTGACTTTCGTGCGGTCCGCCCACCCTTGGATTTGAGGGAATAGGCACCGGCTGTCTCGGGTCAACGTTTCCCGGTTCATGAGCAGAGCCCTGTGCTTGATTGGGCGGCTGAGAGGCAAGTTGGGCCGTAAGCCGTAAGACGACATTTGTCAAGTCGTCGATCTTTGTGTAGAGCTTGGCCATCTTCTTGTCTTTGCTTCTGAGCTGCTTTCGGAGCTCTTGAAGCAGTTCTTGCTCCGCGGTCCTGGGGCGGAAAGTCGGCTCTTCTTCGCTTTCCGAGCCCGACTCCTCATGAATTGAGGGCTCTCTCTGCCTATCAGCCTCATCGAGAGGGTTTTCATCATCCAGCGGAGGCGGCTGTTCTTGGGAAGTGGCAACCACATTCAAGCCAGATTGGATTTGAGATGTGGTGGCCCCGTCCTTGCTCTTGCTGTGCGTGCCCACCACGTAGACAGTGTGGATAACACATTCAGCCATCCCCTCATCTTTGGCGGGGTAACCCTGTTCTTCGAACCTCATGAGGTTTAGCCTGGCAGTAGCCCTAGCCCTTTTGTTGGCTCTATATCTGAGCCTTTTCTCCCTCAGCTTCTCGATTTTGAAGGCTTGGCGGGCATCTGCTACCCGGGAAGCCATTGTGAGTTGATCAGAGGGGAGCTTAGAGAAGACACCCGATCGAGCAGTGGTCAAGGGCACCGCTGGAGCTTGCTCGGGATGCGTTATAGCTTTATTGGTGTTGATGGCCTTGCCCCCAGCTGGGGCCAAGGAAATTCGTTCAGACACCGACTTGCGTTTGGGTTGGGGCGCCCTTGAGATCACCACATTTGGTCTCCTGCCTTTCGAGACCGGTTTGTCTGCCACCGGGGCTTGAGGAGCTGGGATGGCGCCAACTGGCATGAACACAATAGAGCCGAATAGTAGCAGCGGCTCCTCCCATTGTCGCCCGAGACTGGCCGGAAGGACCGTCCTGGAGTCTATCTTCATCGTGTATGAGATGGGAGCCGTGTTGAGAGCTGAGTAGGTTTTTGGAGACATCATTGAGAAGTGATTGCTTGAGAACCTGCATGAAAGAGCATTATTTTAGTATAAATACAGACATGTATATTGATTGAGTTCGCATGAGCGTTTAACCCGAAATATGGGAGGAGAGATTGGTCCCACCGGGCGTGCCAGAATCTGTAGGGTGTTTTTCGTCACCCCATTAAAATGGGAATACGCGCACGCTTGTCAGGCGTACTACAGATTCCCCCTGCCTAGGGTAGGCCGGGGTTTAATGATTGTAGGGATCCGAATCTCCGGCAGCCGCGGACTAAGCTGCCGTTAATTACCCCTCGCCTTTGGGGCGAGGGAACCTCCGATTAACGGGTTAAACTGGTCATGCGAACTCAATGTGCAGTGTACGTGTGTTCTGTTCTGAAAGGGGGGTTTTGGATATATCGGGAGCCACGCAGAGTTTTTACGGGGGTCCCGCTACCCGGATAGCGGGCTGGGGGTCAAGGGGGCTAGCAGCCCCCTTGCGGGGTTCGGGGCAGCGCCCCGGCCCGAAAATTTTTTTGAGGGGGAGAGTGTGGCGGAGTATGTGTATGTGTACATTTGTATACATATGTATATATATACATGTATATATAAATAAAGGGGAAAAGGGCATCCAAAGGATGCGTGGGGCAGCACCTTGGACGCTGTGCGCTTAGGTGCTGTGCGCTCAGGCGCAAGCACGCCACGTGTCGGCACGTGGGCGCTTTGCGCATGAGCGCTGCGCGCAGGTGCGCAAGCGCGCCACGTGTCGGCACGCGGGCGCTTTGCGCACTTGCGCAAGCGCGCAGGTGCGCAAGCGCGCGCGCCACGTGTCGGCACGCGGGCGCTTTGCGCACTTGCGCAAGCGCTGCTAAAACAAATTTCTCAGAAGAGAAATCAGAGAGGAGTTGGACTCCTGAGTGTGTGTGTGTTTTTTTTTTGGGTTTAGTGAACGATGTTCTTCTTCCTCCTGTTGCTTGCTGGATCTTGAAGATCAAGAGATATGAAATCTCAAAATCTCTTCTTTTTCAGATCTAATGATAGATCCAAGTTCCCCTTTGTGGGTTTTGTGGTGAAAAACTAATTTGTTTTGAAAAAGGAAGAGTAAAACTCTTGATTTAATTCAAGAGAAAGAAGAAGGTTTTGGAACCTTGAAGATGGAAGAAAGAGCTCAGCTCTGAGACTTTTTTTGTTTGGAGAGAGAGAAAGTTGTTGTTTATTCATCATCATTTTGCCTTATATAGGCTTACATATTTACATATAGCCCCTTGGGCTTTACAAAAATGGCATTTTAGCCATCCCATGGCACATGTGCCATTTCATTTTTGAACATAAGCCATGGGCTTACAAAATATTGGCTTTATGCTCACATTCATGCATAAACAATTACATAAAAATTATTTATTACATGATTTTGTTGTTGGCATGGGGAGGCTGGCTGCGGGCTCGATTTGGGCATGGGCCCGCTTGACCTGGGCTTGGGCTCACCTAGCTTGGGGGTTGACCTTGACTTTGACTCGGTCAACCGGGGTGTAAATTTTTACCCCAACATATACATGTTAAGATAAAGAGCAACCGGATAGCATACTATCATATCGAGCAAGAAAGTCATCTCTATATATGTCCAAGCATCCAATATAATATGCATCATGTGTACAATACTGGCCTCTAGGGCATACATACAACTAACAATCTTCCACTTGCAATAGGGCCAGCTGCTGTAGTATCGCATACCGGGCATCCAGAAGAGTCTCTCAAACTGTATCTGGGGAATGGCCTTCGTGAGTAGATCCGCTGTGTTATTCTTCGTGTCAACCCTCCTGATCTCGATCTCCCGGCGATCAACTATCTCCCGGATCAGGTTATATCGCCTCAGAATATGCCTGGATCGCTGATGGGACCTGGGTTCCTTGGCCAAAGCCACCGCTCCATTGTTATCACAATACAAAGGTATTGGATGCTCAATGGATGGAACCACTCCAAGTTCAGTAATGAACTTCTTGATCCAAACAGCCTCTTTGGCAGCATCGTTGGCAACGATGTATTCAGCCTCCATCGTCGAGTCTGCCACGGTTTCCTGCTTGGAACTCTTCCAGCTAACCGCCCCTTCGTAAAGGGCAAAGTCAAATCCCGACTGTGACTTAGAGTCGTCCTTATCACTCTGGAAGCTCGAATCGGTATAGGACTCCACTTGGAGTTCTCCGTTACCATACACCAAGAGCATCTCTTTAGTCCTTCGTAAGTACTTGAGAATGCTCTTCACAGCTGTCCAGTGACTCTCTCCAGGATCATCTTGATACCTGCTCACTACACTTAGTGAGTATGCTACATCGACCCGACAACTTCGCCGATCTTTCAGCCAGGCCAGTGTCGGTACTTTAAGGGAGGTTCCTCGTGCTTTCGCACGAACCTAATTAAAGTAAACCTCGTTTTCCCAGAGGCGTAACCCCGTTGACACCTTTCTAGACACCTACTTGATCGGCTAATTGTCCTGTGTAAAACTCTCCCGGGAGTAACAATTACTCGTAGTGGGTATCGGGATCCAACTATCTCATAGTAGGTATCTCATTGCAAATTTCAACACTTGAAATTCCCGATAATATTTTGCCCCTAACGTGCTATGACCTTGACGAAAGCCAACAAACCATAGCCCGCTAGTCAAGTTCAACCCGTACATTTCTTGACTGAATTAAACCCACCCGCACGACCCTTGACGAAAGCCAACAAAGTCGTACGACTACCCTAATCCAGTCGCATCATATGCAGCAGATAAGCAGCATATAGCTACCGCTGACTACACCTTGCGAAAGCCAACAAATGTAGCACGAATACTATATACAACTTATCTGAAATGACGGAGGGCTACGACAGGTTTTTCTGAAAACCTATTGCGTAATGAACTTGATATCGTTGTAGAATCATGTGAATTTTGAAATGGAGTGACTTTAAGGCTTTTATTAGTTTTTGCTAAAGAGGTCACTCCCGGTGAAGGGATCTCGGCTCTTTACTCATCGAACAAGGTGCGGGATATATCATATATATCACTGTGCAAAGCAAAACTCCAAAAGCAATCAAAAACCAAATCGAGTTTTGTAGCATCTGCCAGTTTTGCTAAAGAGGTCACTCCCGGTGAAAGGATCTCGGCTCTTTCCTCATCGAATAAGGTGCAGGGTATATCATATATACCGCTATGCAAAGCAAGACTGTAGCTACCCTTTTTGAAAATTTTTGATTCTACAACATCTTTTAGGTTTCTTTTCTTTCATTAATCATATTAATGAAGTCCCATCATTTAAGTCACCTAAACATCATAGATAAATACGACGTACACTTATGCCATCCGCATTCGCCTCGATGTCCCCTCGTGCACCGTTAGGTTAGGTAACTAACGGCAGAGCAGGGCAGGGCTAGCGCGGGTGTAAAACATAAGTAACGCCTATATAATATATCATATATACTGTATACTGTATCCATCACAGAACATATCTAATAATCACATCACAGATATCGCAGCAGAAACACAGATATAATGTGGGATATACTAGGACGTCCATATTTAGTATTTAGCCAACAATAGAAAATACGGATTCCACAGTCGCGATGAATAGCCAAGCCCATACCCTGGACCCCTACGAAAGCGGCAAGCGACCCTACCAATTCTGGAGTTTAGGAGACCCGGTCTCGACTCCTCGAGATGGCCTCCCACTGAACCCCAGAACCCGGTCACCTGTGCTCCCCTCCTTGGGTCCATCCTAATGCGGAAAAGTAAATAATATACAACACTGGTGGTATCGACCTCAACCCGGAAGTGCCCCAAATAAAAGAATATTACATTACATTTAAATTTACATGAATGAAAATATAAAACTCTCATCTCACATAAAACCCCCTGGCTATTCAAGTGCGACAATCCTGCACATCATATCTCAACAACACATAATATCATATATCATCAACGTAAGTAAGTATGCGTACCCCAATTGTCATTGATGTATAGCAACGAAACCGGCGATATCGACATACTACACTTACGGTCACAGAAAAGAAAGTGTAAAACTGCAATATCTGGAATCCACATTCTCTTTAGACATCGTAAATGCGAAATATCACATATTTCGTATTTCATATCTAGCTATATGAATTCCACATATTGCATCACATTCCAGATAAATAGACGGTATTAAAGTTTTCGAACGAATAATCAAATACTCAAAATTCCCTAAAGCTCAACACTTGAGCGGAGTTCAAAAACCCGGAGTGTGACACAGTAGTAGCGGTCCAGCCGCAGAAAGGTCAAGCCAACGCCTCACATGTGGCACGCCGTACTGCCCCAAACCCTAAGGTTCAAAAGGCAGTTCAAGACGGTCACATAATCGAGTTAAGGTTTGTTGTCTTCTAGAGGGTCCACCACAAACAAACTTGCACGTATTTCCGAAAGATTTAAACCCCTCGAAAAAGTGTGTAAATGATACTCGTTCGAACAATTCAACACTTTCTAAATTACCCGGAAAGAAACATGAAATCAAAATTCCGATCGAATCACCGACTCCAAAACAATCTCCAGAACATACAGCACTAAATTCATATTAAAAATACACCAAAAATTATACAAGCAGACAAACTATTTACTGTACAAAAACGACGCAGAGACTCATCAGTACGGCCGCGGAACCGCGGCCCAAGCAGGCTATTACCGCGGTTCCGCGGTGGAAAGTACTGTTCATGGGTTCGTTTTTTACAGTATTGCTTATATTTGCCTGCTGTATTTTTTAAGTATTTTTAATTATGAAAAACAACAGTTTTGAAAAAATGTCCAGAGAGTGTCCCAAAAAGCCGTATTTTGTTTCGATCGGGGCTTTGACTTCGCTAAAGTGTCGTCTAATGTTCTAGGTCGGCTCTGATACCAATGTAGGGTTTACCTAGCACCCTATAAGAGGTTTGGAAGGATTACATGTCACAAAGATCAATTTTTTATGGTGCTAAGTAAACATACAAAGGATCTATCCTAGAAAATTAGGGTTTCAAAGCTTTAACCAACATCATATGTTACAAAGGCTAGGGTTTTGAGCGTACAACCTTTGTAGCTCCCTTTTGTAGACTCCTTGGCCACTTGAGAGATGGAAAGCGATTAGCTTGAAGTCCTCTAACATCCACAACGATCCACCCGAAGCTCCTTTGTCCAAGCTAGCAACTTCACTTTAACAAGAAGATGAAATGAAGCTAACACTCTAAACAAGTGGGCTAGACTTGTGTAGAATGGTGTTGTGGTTCTCTTTCTCACTTCAAAATCCTATCTTTTTGAGTATTTTGCTCACTTGAAAAGTCTAGAGAGCAAGAGATCAAGGTTGAAGAAGATGATGGCTTTTTAAGAAGAAGAGAAGATAAAACTCATCAAAAGAAAATGAAAATATATGTATATATATTTATCACTTCTCATCTCAAACCATGGTTAAAACATATGGATATTATTTCACTTGAGTTAAAACATAAAAGAAAAGATTAACTCATGGTTAGAAGGTAGGTGAGCATGGTTAGGTCAAGAAGAGTGTAGAACTCATCCATGAATTATCCTTTTCTTTTTCCTTTGTTTTAAAACAAATGAAATAATAACACATATAAATAAAATCAAAGTGTGAGTCTTATATTGCCATAATTTTCCATGTATAAGCAACCATGATAGAATGATGTATGTATGCATGTGTGCATGCACATCCATATGTGCATGAACAAGAATGAATGCATACATGCATGCATACATCCAAAAGAAACAAGATAGGATTCTTAGTGAGAAGCTAATGGTTAAATGATAAATCAACACTTGATTTATCAATCCGGTCATATCTGTAAGTCTATGCTACCTCTCCCGGTACTTACGAGCATGCGGAATTTGATGAAAAACGATTTTCTAGAGGCGGTAACATGGACTCAAAACCGGATCTTTGTTGAACATCTAACTAACAACCTAACTAAGAGTTGTTAACTACTCGGTTAGGGGGTTATACCTTTCTTTCTTGAACTCCTTCGCTTTCTACACTTGATGGTTGTCCGGATCGGCTTCACCCCGTCGTCTCCTTGCGCCGAAGATCGATCCACCCGAAAGCTTCTACCTTTGGCTTCTTCTTCGAGCTTTGAAGAAACTAGTTCACTCGGTTTGCTAAATCTTGTGAAATAGAGTGAGTAAAGGAGAGTGTGTTGGGATTTTTCTCTATGGTTCTTGGTTCTCAACACATGAGACAAGTGAACCATAGACTAAAGAGAGGGATAGCAAGAGGAAGAGGATGAGAGATCAAGAACAAGAGAGAGAATGAAAATGATAGAATGAGAAAGACTTTTCTCTCTTGGCTCTCATAATCCAAAGCCATCATAACAAATCATAGCAATCAAGTATTATGTGATGGTTTAAGCTACAATAGCCATATCATTTCATGCACTCATTTTTCATAAGAGAACAAGCAAGAAAAAATTCTTTGCCATGAAATGATATCCATTGTCATCATGATGGTCAACTAGTCCAACCTAGTCAACCGGTCAACAAACTCAACAAGTCAACAAAGTCAACCCCTCAACAACCATGTCACCATAATACTTAATTAATATTATTATTAATCATATATCATATTCTCATTAGGGTTGAGCAAAAAGTCAATAGTCAACAGTCAACAGTCAACAACCCTAATGAGAATCCTCTGCCTCTGTCTCTCCGTCAACTGTGCATACACACCCGCATCCGCGTTCCGAGGAACACGAATACATACTGGATAAAACCAATCCCAAAACGTACACTAGGATCTGGCTTAAACCAAAGCCCGCTAGTGTTAACTGTCCGGACATTGTACGTGCACAAGTGCACGGATGTGACCGGACCCTGTCGCAAAACTATGCGACCTGTCGCAAAACCATGCGACTTCTACTCTTTTTCCTAAATGCGAATAGCTTTCTGTGTGAGTCTCTAAAGACTCGACACTACGCTGGCAGTGGGTTTAACCACAGACCGCAAGCGGCACTAGCTGTGCGTAACGGTCCCCAGGTAGATGCCGACAAGTAGATTGACGAGGTGAAACCTATCTGAACTCCTACTGAGCCTGAATGTGACAGTCTCTGTATAGTCCGGTCTGTTCGTCTGATACATCGCATGGCGGCTTAGGGGGGCGGTAAACGTCACTCCCCTAATAGCGGTAGAAGTCGTGTCGGAGTGAAGCCCAAAACACCCTGAGATAACACTGGAAGCCTACCAGTATATCTCGCTTGCCCTGGCCAGGGACTACTCGTGTAATGGCTCTCCTTGACACAGCGCGATGTTAACCCATAATACCGGGAGAGACGAATCCTGTCTAACCGTCACTGCCTCCAAGTGCTTCGGGACTGCACCCAACTACTACCTGTTTGCACGACTCCTTTGAGCCGTGGTAGGGTAGTAATCAAAGTACAGTGGGAACACACTCGAGGCGAAGTGACAGTGTCAAGTCAGCGGACTAAGCTGTACTCATGTCACCTGGGAACTGATAACTGACGATAGGTATAATACCAACCGGTCAGTTCCCGACGAGTCCTGTCCAGTGTACTCGTAACCTAACGAGCACCCGCATACTATCTCCAGTACGACGTACTGATGGCTGTGGGACAGACCATCTCCCACTCTAGGATGAGAAGCGCATACGCTAGTCTACTTCGGAGTATCGATGCCCTGTCTCGATAGTCCTGCGACTAGGGACCTGCATAAGGATGTGCTTATAGATTACCCAGCCCCCACTAGTGTGACTGCCATCACAACGCTGGTAATCAAGCAAAGATCCTAAAGGCTCCACTAATGTGTATAGGTTATATACTAAAATAAACACATTTACACATTGAAGTAGAAACAAACCAAGTAGCATACTACTATTTTGAGCAAGATTGTATATACAACTGTGAATATCCCAAGCTTCCATTAAGTAATATACAAAATAGTATGATACAGTAATGGCCTCTAGGGCATATACACTAACAATCTCCCACTTGCACTAAGGCCATGTACTGGCGTATCGAAGACCTATCATCTCGATCAGCCGCTCGAACTGAGTCTGGGGCAAGGCCTTGGTGAATGGATCTGCAGTGTTATCTTCTAAAGCAACCCTCCAAACCTCGATCTCCTGGCGATCCACGATCTTCCTGATCAGGTGATACCGCCTCAAGATGTGTCTAGATTTCTGATGGGAGCTGGGTTCCTTCGCTAAAGCTATAGCCCCGTTGTTATCGCAATACAGAGGTATTGGATCAACAATGGACGGAACCACCTGAAGTTCTTTCAAGAACTTCCTCATCCAGACAGCTTCTTTTGCGGCATCAGATGCAGCGATGTATTCCGCTCCCATCGTCGAGTCTGCAACGGTTTCCTGTTTGGAACTCTTCCAACACATCGCCCCTCCATTGAGGGTAAAGACAAAACCTGACATGGACTTGGAATCATCCTTGTCACTCTGGAAGCTGGAGTCAGCAAAGGCCTCGATCTGGAGGTCTTTTCCGCCATACACCAAGAACATCTCCTTAGTCCTTCTCAGATACTTGAGAATGTTCTTTACCGCTATCCAGTGTTTCTCCCCGGGGTTTGACTGATACCGGCTTACTACACTAAGTACATAAGCTACATCCGGTCTGGTACACAACATCGCATACATTATAGAGCCTACCGCAGAAGCGTAGGGTATAATAGACATGCGATCCCTCTCCAAATCAGTCTTGGGAGACATCTCTTTAGAGAGGGTGATCCCGTGACAAGCCGGTAGGTTACCGCGCTTGGAATCTTCCATACTGAATCTTTTCAGTATGGTGTCGATGTACCTGGACTGTGAAAGTCCTAATATCCTCTTGGATCTATAACGATGGATCTGGATCCCCAGGATGTATGAGGCATCACCCAGGTCTTTCATGGAGAACCTGTGTGACAAGAACCCCTTGACAGATTGTAGCATAGGAATGTCATTTCCTATTAAGAGAATGTCATCCACGTATAAAACGAGTAATACTACAGTTCTCGCTATAAATCTACTATAGATGCATGGTTCATCTGGATTTTTGATAAAGCCAAATTCCTTGACCGTCTCATCAAAACAGATGTTCCAACTCCGCGATGCCTGCTTTAGTCCGTAGATGGACTTAAGCAACTTGCACACCTTTCCACTGCTCCCACTCTGAATGAAACCCTCTGGCTGGTCCATATAGACACACTCCTCTAAATTTCCATTTAGAAAAGCGGTCTTTACGTCCATCTGCCAAATTTCATAATCGTGGAAGGCAGCAATGGCAAGAAGGATCCGAATGGATTTCAGCATAGCTACTGGAGAAAAGGTCTCGTCATAGTCCAAACCAGGTCTTTGACGAAAACCCTTGGCAACCAGTCTAGCTTTATAGGTCTCAACCTGTCCATCTACACCAATCTTCCTTTTGAAGATCCACTTGCATCCTACGGGTTTTACCCCATCTGGAGCAATGTCCAACGTCCATACTTTGTTGGTGTACATGGACTCCATTTCTGTCCGCATTGCATCCAGCCATTTTACCGAGTCAACGCTCTGAACGGCCTGCTGGAAGCTAGTAGGCTCATCATAATCAATGATGCAATCCTCTCTATCCCCGTCTATGAGAAAACCGTAGTATCTCTCGGGCGGATGAGACTGCCTACTACTCCTGCGGAGCGGCGTAAGAATGTCCTGTTCTTTTGAACCCTCTGGTTCTACTAAGCTTTCAGTAATAGTCTGTGGTTCTGGAATTTCTTCCAGTTCTATTTCGCTCCCACTGGTTTCCTTTTCTAAGAACTGGTGTTCCAGAAAATGGGCATTACGAGAAACAATGATCTTTTGTTCCTCTGCGTAATAGAAGAGATACCCCCTGGAGTTCTTTGGGTATCCCACAAACTTGCACAGTACTGAGCGTGCCTCGAGCTTGTCCGCATGCTGCTTTTTGACAAAAGCCGGACATCCCCAGATCTTCAGATATTGAAGATAGGGTTTCTTCCCAATCCATATTTCATATGGTATGGTAGGCACAGTCTTAGTTGGAACTCGGTTCAAAAGGTATGCAGCTGATTCTAGCGCATACCCCCAGAATGATCGCGGTAACTCAGTGTTACTCATCATGGACCGTACCATATCCAATAGGGTTCGGTTCCGTCTCTCCGATACACCGTTATGTTGCGGAGTGTATGGAGGAGTAAGCTGAGAGAGAATTCCGTTCTCTTTTAAATAGTCCAGGAACTCGGCACTCAAGTATTCACCACATCAATCCGATCTTAGAATCTTGATACTTTTTCCGGTTTGTTTTTCTACTTCATTCTTATATTCCTGGAATTTTCCAAAGGCTTCGGACTTATGTTTCATTAAGAAGACATAACCGTACCTTGAAAAGTCATCCGTAAAAGTAATGAAGTAAGAATAACCGCTTCGCGCATGTGTAGACATTGGACCGCACACGTCGCTGTGTACGAGTCCCAAGAGCTCGCTCTCCCTTACTCCGTGTCCAGTGAACGGAGTTTTTGTCATCTTTCCTTTGAGACAGGATTGACAAGTGGCATACGATTGATATTCGAACGGATTCAAATATCCTTCTGCATGTAACTTCGTCAACCTTCTCTCATTGATGTGACCCAGTCTACAATGCCATAAGAAAGTCTGATTTATTTCCGGAGACTTTCTTTTGTGTGTATTCTGGATATTGAAAATCTGTGGTTGGTTTAATACGTATATACCATTGCTTAATGTACCTGACCCAATCAGAACTTGATTATGGTGATTGTTTACAACATTACTTACAAACGCAAATTCATAACCTTCTTTAGAAGTCAAAGATACAGAAATGATATTACAAGTTGCGTTGGGTACAAAATAGCAATTACGCAAAACCAAAACGTGTCCATCTGATAACCCCAGGTGATAGTCCCCCACGGCCTTAGCATCCATGCTAGCTCCGTTTGCAACTTTGAGGGTCATGTCACCTGCCTTCAAAACCCTACGGTTTCTCAACGCCTGCAAAGAATTACAGATATGAGATCCTGATCCTGTATCCAATACCCAGGAAGTAGAGTTTATTGATAGACAGTTTTCAATAACATACACACCTGAAGCTGAAGCCGCAACTTGCTTCAGTTCCTGTGTTCTGGCTTTCCAAACCCTGCAATCATTCTTCCAGTGTCCACTCTTATGACAATAGAAGCATTCTTCCTTATCCACGAGCTTCCCTACTTTCTTTGTTGCTTTTGCCTTTCCCTTCGTATCCACTTTACTAACACCGCCCCTTGGTTTGGCTGGGGCTTTCTTCTTCTTTCCCTTGGCTTTCTCCTTGGACCTAGAAGAGGAAGATCCTCCTACAAACAAAGTGGATGTTTCCCTACCTTTCTGTAGGGTGCCCTCTGCGCTCCTCAGCATGTTGAGGAGTTCTGAAAGTTCAACTTCCTTTTCTTGTAAGTTGAAGTTCAGGGTAAACTGGGCGTAAGTGGAAGGAAAGGACTGGAGAATCAAGTCCGTATAGAGCTCATTCTCCAACGTGGTCCCAAGGTCCGTGAGCTCTTCTATGTAGCCAATCATCTTAAGCACGTGTTCCGCTACCGATGATCCGACGGCCAACCTTGCCGAAAATAACTTCTTCGACACTTCGTATCTTGCGATACGAGACTGCTCTCCATACAGTTCTTTTGTATGGAGAAATATGGATTCGAGGTCCATATTCTCGTGCCTCCTCTGATGTTCGGTTTCCATAGAAGCAAGCACGAGGCACCTGGCCTTCGCGCAATCGATCTCCCAAGTCTTATGGATTTCCTTATCCGCGATGCTGGAGGTAGGACCTGGGACAGGGGGAGCTTTGGTGGTAAGAAGATACCCCAGCTTGTCGTAAGTGATTGCCATTTTGACATTCCTGAGCCAATCTTTGTAGTTTGGCCCTGTCAGTATGTTTTTATCTAGAAGTAACTTAAGTCCAGTCATGTCGATTGGTCGCTGCAATTAGGAGAGAGAGAAGAAACACTCAGCATGACGCTCTTGCAAGTTTAGAGTGGTTTTTAGTTTGTCTAAACAGGATGGCTCCCACTGTTTCTCGAATCCCTCCTCAAACCAAAAAGGAAGAATTAGTCAGGATCAATCTCACCGTACAATTCTTGCTTAACCGTTCGGCCAGGCCGGTGTCGGTACTTCGAGGGAGGTTTTCCAACGCTTTCCCGAAGTTCCTTAATTTAAGAACCTCTTTTCCCTGGGGGCGTAGCCCCGCTAACACCTTTTTAGACACCTACTTGGTTTATAGCATTGATCGTTAAGTGAGAAATTTCCCGAGGAGTAGCATATACTCACAGTAGGATCGGGATCCAAATATCATCGCGTGACAAAACTGAAGGAATCCTACCAGAATCATCACACTCCAAATGGTATGCAGCGCTAGCAAGTTTCAGTACTTATGAAACTCCTGATGTGGATTTTTTGCCCCATGCTCTTATGACCTTGGCGTGAGGTCAAAATGTCATAAGTCATATGTCAAGTTCTTCCCATCATTATCCAGGTTAATTTGAACCCACCCGTACCTACCCTTGACGTAGGCCAAAATGGCAGTACGACTGTCTTAAACCAACGCATTCTATCTATGCAACAGATAAATATCCGGCAGCTACTAATCACTATGCCTTGGCGTGAGGACAAAATACATAGCTTGAATACTACCGAATATTTAACTGAAATGATGGAGGGCTACGGATGGTTTTGGCAAAACCGTGAACGTAGTGAACTTGATATAATCGATGGAACGAGATAGCTTTTAAAAGGAGTGGCTCAAGCTCCGCATTTAAGAGTTTGGTTTTGAAAAGAACCAAGTGGTTTTCAAATTGTTCCAACGACTTTTACTTGGTTTATTTTCCTTTGCATTAGTTCTTTTAATGCGTATTTTTCTTGCATTAGTTCTTTTAATGCGTCCCATCATTTAATCCTACCATTGCAGAAAACAACCAAAATATGACGTACGCTTATGCCATTCGCATTCGCCACGGGGCCCCGTCATTACCCGTTAGGTTACTTAACTAACGACAGAGTGGGGGCTGGGCTAGCGCGGCTGTAAAACATAAGCAACGGCTAAATAATATCATATATAGATATATAGCAATGATAGCCATTTCAGATCACAGATGAACACATTGGATATACTAGGAACCCGCAATTCGTACGAGCCTGTAACGAAAAGAAGATTACACGGTCGCGGTGAATAGACAATACCCCACCCAAGACCCCTACGGGTGCGGCAAACTACCCGCCAAGTACCCGAAGCGAAGCAACCTCCCTCAACCCCGTGAGTAGGCCACTCGGCACTTCGGGATACCCGGTAGTTTGTGCACCCCCTCCATGGGTCTATCCTAGGAGCAAAAACAGTAAAAAGAAATTATACAATGACGGCTACAACCCCGACCCGGTTGTGCGGCCATATAAATAATTATTACATCAATTTACAAATTTACATGAATTGAAAGAAAAGAAAACTCTCGTCTCACAACCCCCGGCTATTCACCCGCGACAATCCAATGAATTCATATACACAAACCAATAACATTACAGATCACAGATTTGTATAACTCCCACTAATCGACATATAGCGATTAGTAGACGTTCAATACAAATACCACATCACAGATAAAAACCCGTCAGCTTAAGTCTTTAGAAACTCGATCGAAATACGGTTTTTAAAGCCCAAAAAACAAATTTTTTTTCTGGGAAATCTGGGTTGAAAAAACATATACCAAAATTCCCAAAATACCCCACTGAATATACTGTAGCAAAGAAGATCCAGAGAAGAGCCAATACGGCCGCGGAACCGCGGCAATAGCAAGCTATTGCCGCGTTTCCACGGCGCTTTGATGAGATCACAGGACCGTCATTCTACAGTATACTCTAAAAACCCTGAGTAGATTTTTAAAGAATGATTTATTACTTTTACAGAACTATGAAAATCGACAGCAAGTTAGATTTTTGGGTGTATTTCGTGACTTTTCTCCGATCGAATTTCTAGTTACTATGCTAACATGTTAGGTACTGTTTAACTAGGCTCTGATACCACTGTAAGTCCATGCTACCTCTCCCGGTACTTACGGGCATGCGGAATTTGATGAAAAACTATTTTCTAGAGGCGGTAACATGGACTCAAAACCGGATCTTTGTTAAACATCTAACTAACAACCTAACTAAGAGTTGTTAACTACTCGGTTAGGGGGTTATACCTTTCTTTCTTGATGGTTTTTCGGATCGGCTTCACTCCGTCGTCTCCTTGCGCCGAAGATCGATCCACCCGAAAGCTTCTACCTTTGGCTTCTTCTTCGAGCTTTGAAGAAACTAGTTCACTCGGTTTGCTAAACCTTGTGAACTAGAGTGAGTAGAGGAGAGTGTGTTGGGATTTTTCTCTATGGTTCTTGGTTCTCAACACATGAGACAAGTGAACCATAGACTAAAGAGAGGGAGAGCAAGAGGAAGAGGATGAGAGCTCAAGAACAAGAGAGAGAATGAAAATGATAGAATGAGAAATACTTTTCTCTCTTGGCTCTCATAATCCAAAGCCATCATAACAAATCATAGCAATCAAGTATTATGTGATGGTTTAAGCTACAATAGCCATATCATTTCATGCACTCATTTTTCACAAGAGAACAAGCAAGCAAAAAGTCTTTGCCATGAAATGATAGCCATTGTCATCATGATGGTCAACTAGTCCAACCTAGTCAACCGGTCAACAAAGTCAACAAGTCAACAAAGTCAACCCCTCAACAACCATGTCACCATAATACTTAATTAATATTATTGTTAATCATATATCATATTCTCATTAGGGTTGAGCAAAAAGTCAATAGTCAACAACCCTAATGAGAATCCTCTGCCTCTGTCTCTCCGTCAACTGTGCATACACACCCGCATCCGCGTTCCGAGGAACACGAATACATACTGGATAAAACCAATCCCAAAACGTACACTAGGATCTGGCTTAAACCAAAGCCCGCTAGTGTTAACTGTCCGGACACTGTACGTGCACAAGTGCACGGATGTGACCGGACCCTGTCGCAAAACCATGCGACCTCTACTCTTTTGCCTAAAGGCGAATAGCTTTCTGTGTGGGACTCTAAAGACTCGACACTACGCTGGCAGTGGGTTTAACCACAGACCGCAAGCGGCACTAGCTGTGTGTAACGGTCCCCAGGTAGATGCCGACAAGAAGACTGACGAGGTGAAACCCATCTGAACTCCTACTGAGCCTGAATGTGACAGTCTCCGTACAGTCCGGTCTGTTCGTCTGATACATCGCATGGCGGGCCTAGGGGGGCGGTAAACGTCAGTCCCCTAATAGCGGTACAAGTCGTATTGGAGTGAAGCCCAAAACACCCTGAGATAACACTGGAAGCCTACCAGTATATCTCGCTTGCCCTGGCCAGGGACTACTCGAGTAATGGCTCTCCTTGACACAGCGCGATGTCAACCCCCAATACCGGGAGAGAAGAATCCTGTCTAACCATCACTGCCTCCAAGTGCTTCGGGACTGCACCCAACTACTACCTGTTTGCACGACTCCTTTGAGCTGTGGTAGGGTAGTAATCAAAGTACAGTAGGAACACACTCGAGGCGAAGTGACAGTGTCAAGTCAGCGGACTAAGCTGTACTCATGTCACCTGGGAACTGATAACTGACGATAGGTATAATACCAACCGGTCAGTTCCCGACGAGTCCTGTCCAGTGTACTCGTAACCTAACGAGCACCCGCATACTATCTCCAGTACGACGTACTGATTGCTGTGGGACAGACCATCTCCCACTCTGGGATGAGAAGCGCATACGCTAGTCTACTCCGGAGTATCGATGCCCTGTCTCGATAGTCCTGCGACTAGGGACCTGCATAAGGATGTGCTTATAGATTACCCAGCCCCCACTAGTGTGACTGCCATCACAACGCTGGTAATCAAGCAAAGATCCTAAGGGCTCCACTAATGTGTATAGGTGATATACTAAAATAAACACATTTACACATTGAAGTAGAAACAAACCAAGTAGCATACTACTATTTTGAACAAGATTGTATATACAACTGTGAATATCCCAAGCTTCCATTAAGTAATATACAAACTAGTATGATACAGTAATGGCCTCTAGGGCAAATACACTAACAATATCACATACGACCCGACCAAAAGTAAGCCGCCCAATTAATATACGGTATCTCATACGCGCATTTTAACCGGGTCCATGTGCATATCGCATACGCGCACCACAACGTTTCTCCTGGACTAGGTAACTCCTTTGTGGGACTCTAAGACTCGTCAATACGCCGGCAGTGGGTTATTATCATATCAAGCACCCCTAAGCCGCAAGCGGTCAGCTAAACGTAACAGCCACCCGGGTATTGAGCGATCAGAAGAAAACAAGCGAACCTGCTACAACTCCCGTCGAGCCAACCGGCAACACTACCCGCGCAGTCCGGTCTCCTCGTCTGATATGTCGCATATCAAGTCTAGGGGTGGTAAACGTCAGACCCCAATAACCGATAAGTCATGCCGATGTGAGGCTCATAACGGGTCGAGAAACTACTGGTAACACTTACCAGTAAATCTCTAATCACCCTGGCCAGGGACTTCCCTGTTACGGCCAATCGAGCACAGCGCAACATCAACCCCCAATACAGGGAGAGACGAAACGCCTCCTATCGCTCATTGCCTCCATGTGACTCGGGACTGTACCCAAAAACCACCGTTTTGCATGCCCTCATGGACGTGGTAAGGTGGAAATCAAAGCACAGTGGGAATCACACAAGACTCTATGACGATCTCGGGTCTACAGACTAACCTACACAAGTGTCACCTGAGAACTGCCATCTGACGTGAGGTATAATACCATCTGGGAGTTCTCGGCGAGTCCGTCCAGTGTACCCAGTCTCCACTGAGCACCCGTATACCATCTCTGATGTCAAACACCAATAGATATGGGATCATCCATCGCCCATCTCATAGGTCGAGAAGCGTATACGCTAGTCTACACTGGTATATCGATGCCCCGTCTCGATACACCCACGACTAGGAACCTTGAAGGATGTACTTATGGACTACCATGTCCCCACTAGTATGATCCGCATCATAGTCCAGGTAGTCAAGTACACATCCTAAGGGCTTTACCAACATGTAACTATAAGACAGTATAAAGAGACAAGTATACATGTTAAGATAAAGAGCAACCAGATAGCATACTATCATATCGAGCAAGAAAGTCATCTCTATATATGTCCAAGCATCCATTATAATGTACATCATCTGTACAATACTGGCCTCTAGGGCATACATACAACTAACAGTTTCATGTTTGGTTTCGATTCTGGGTAGTTGTTTCTAGCGCCAAGTTTTTAAACACCAAATTTTTTCGTTCCGCAATGGCCACGGTCGATGGCCAGGGCGTTAGGAATCCCAACATTAACCGCACGGGGCATCCTGGGGGTAAGAACCTGCGTTTTTATAACAATTCAGAAAATAAAAAATTATTTTTGGGAATTTTGGTAATTAAAGAATGAATTATTACAAATATTTTAAGGAATGGATATTAGTTTTAACGAAAGGGGTATAATTATATACCGATAGTTTGGAAAACATTCGGAGAATTCATAAGAACTATTGATTTTGAAAGGGATTGTAAGAATGGAGCATTCATAGATTTTCTTATAATTAATTTTATTCTATGTTAATGCTAAACTCGATTAATTTTCACTAATCTTGCATTAAGCTTGATTATGCATCATGACATGCAACAAAACTTGTTTTATATTTTTTGTTTTGAACCATGGCTTCATTGTTATTGCTATTGTTTTTTTTTTTACTTTAAAAGAGTTAATGGAAATAAAAAGAGAAAAGAATTTTAAAATGTGGCATGGGAGGGAACAAGGAGGTATGGGCTTAGTAGAGAGAGAGAGGGTGAGGGGTCTTTGACCATGGCTCATTTTGTATTCACTCCATCATCTTCATCATTTTCTTCTTCTCTTCTCCCTCACCATGGCTGCCCTCTCCCCCACCTCCTCTACCTCCTCACCACAACCCTAAATCCACCTCAAAACATCATGTTCCCTTCATTAAAATTGTGCACAACCTCACAACAAACCCTTTGGATCAACCAAGTTGCTATTTTGGAGACTTTGAGCAACTCAAGAATTTTTTTGAGTTGCCAAATGAGGTAATATCTGCACCATTAGTTTAGTAATTGAGTTTCTTTATTTCCTATGTTAGTTTAGAATTGTTTAAGTGAGGTTTAGTGAACTTGGAAAATTCCAAGATGAAGGTTAGGGAATTTTATGAGTTGTGAAGTATAATTGAGGTTAGTAGAGGCCACAAAACCCCTTTTAGTGATAGTATATTGGACTAAAACCAGAGATTTAAACATAAGACTTGAACTTAGAATCCTCGATATCGGAAATTTATGGAAATTGTGATGTTGTTTCGAGATCTGCTATCAACCGGGGGCCCTATAAATCAATTAGCAATTACTGAGAGGTGTGCAGGCAACCCAGAAGCTATTTCCAAGACCCGAGACCATAACCCCATTACCTTGGCAACCAATTATCTCATTTTGGTCGCAAATTGCGGCCTTGGTATGATGGAATCGCCTCGTGCTTGGTCCATGGCTCCATTTTAGGCAAATTAGACCTACCCCATATGCAGAATTGGCTAATTCAACCTGGGATAAAATCTGGAGATGTTTTCTTGAGTTTCTGTTTTGGTTTTGTGACTTTTAATGACTTGAACTTGGGTATTTGTGTTTTGTCTCGGTCACTTGATGTTTGTACGTCGATATCGGGAGTTGTTTGGGTATTCTTGCATGCGTAGACCATAGGTTTTAACCTATGTACGATTCGTGTGCCGTTTTGGTTTTCGTACATGATTCTATTTACGATACTATGTGTTTATATATGTAGGCACCTTCATGTGGAGTTCGGACGACAAGGAAGAGAATGTCGACATCGACTTCGACAAGCAAGGATCAAGGTGACTAGATGTATATCTATGGGGGAAGTCGGGTGGATGGCGTATAGCACCCCCGCAATTTCGTAGTATATGATGTGTTTATATGTATATATATGTGTTATTGCGAGATATGAATACTTAGCAAGAAATGCTTTAGGAGACCACAGATTGGATTTAGTGTAATTTGGATGAAAGTGCTTTAGTTAGTTTCTTACTCGCGAACCATAGAGTAAGGTTGACACATACACACATTCACACACGTGATATGATTTATCGGTGTATATGTTCATATGCATATATGTGTGTGTGTGTGTGTGTGTGTGTGTGTGTGTGTGGATGCGTTGGTGTGTGTATACACACACACACACACATACGTATACATGGATGATGAGGATAGTATATGATACTTGGAGGGTGAGTCGATATGATCGGGCATGATGCTGTGAGATTGTGATATGTGATTGGGTCGTGATATGATATACGACATGAGATTATAGTGGATCGATGGGCGATTTTATTTTATTCACACGCGATTATATATTTGATGGTATCGGTATGTACTGGACTATAGAACGGTACCCCTGATTCAGGATATTATGATTGATTTCATTTGAGAAAAGATTATAGTTTTGGATTCATGGAAATTAGATAGCCTCATTTCTCATTTCACCCGATCCAAAAGGCAACTTCATTAACCGTTCGTCCATGGCTTTGGACGAAGTGAGACAAAATGTTCTACTCATTCTCTACATCATCTTGGTCATCTCTTTTAGCAAACTTGACGACCGAGTTGCCTCGGTTCAGAGGCGGGAGCAGCCGAACGGTATAACATTTCGACGACGTGGTGCCACCTAGACGAGAGGACTGGAGATTCAGGAGATCGGAGCAGCCGCAACAAAGCGTGGGATGATGGTTGAATACCGAAGGACTCGAATCGTTCGGTATAACATTTCTACCCACTTTGTAGTTTGTTAGTTTAGCTTTAATGGCAGATCCGGGTTATAGTACGCGATAGCGCCAGTTTGTAAAAAGTTTTTGTTCCCCATTCGGCATCTGTTAGACGGCTGGGGCGCTACCGTGGACTTACAGTGGTATCAGAGCCTCACCATTAAGTTATACTAACTTGTGCTAACGCGTTTAAAACATCGATCGAACCGAATTTCAAAAACTGCAATTTCCTTGTTCAAAGTTTCTGTCGATTTTTAAAAGGGTCTAAAAATTATTTTACATATAACAGAAAACAGAGCAGGCTTTTTTAAGCTTTCTGGGAAAATCTGGGCATGTGATCCGACAGTACCGCCGCGGATCCGTGGTCAAAGCCAGGGTTTGACCGCGGAACCGCGGCCGGTTTGTGGGAACAATGGTCCAATTTTTCCCTGTGAGTTTGTCTTGGGAATTTATGGTTTTTGGTATATTTCGTTTCGGCCCAGATTTTATTACTGTACACCAGATGTACGTGGGGCCCACTTTGGGAAGTTTTGTCGATCGAAATTTTAAACTTGTTAGTATACAGTATTTACATTATATCTCCGACCGTGAATGTCATTCGAGCAGTAAATTGCGTCTAATTGCTATAGTTCTTTTAGACGGGTTTGCGAACGTGACATTCGCGTTGATGTTCTGTGTTGTGCTGTAATGTTCCAGATATGTCGTGGTGGATAGCAGTGTGCAATGGTACTGCTGTTTGGATATATTTGTACATTTGATATTGCGGGGCGAGCGTCCAACATGTGGACTGCCGTCACTTCCTATTTGTATAATATTCTTTTGGGGTACGACCAGGCTGAGGTCGATGTACCCGTTGTATATTTTTATTTCTGTACTAGGTTTACCCCGCGACGGAGTGCACGGATAGCCGGGTTCTGGAGGGCAACAGGTCTGTATCTCATAGCTTTGAGAGGCAGAGGGACCTCACTCTAGAATTGGCAGACTATTCGCCGCACTCGTAGGGGGTACAGGTTGACCCAAGGAGGGGAGCTCAAGTTACCGGATTCCGTGAAGTGCCGGGTGGCCCATTCACTATGCTGTAGGGGGCTGCCTCTCTTCAGGTTTTGGCGGGTAACTTGCCGCACCCGTAGGGGTCTAGGTTTCATTGCACAGGCTATCCACACGACCAGGGGAACGTCGGGTTTCAGTAGCGGCTCTGTGAAACCCGGGGATCCCAGATTATCTGAATTGTTCTGTGATGCTTATTACTTTTCTGTAATGTTGCATATTATCACGCCTGGAGCGATTATTGTATATTGGTATATATACTATTAGATGTTGTATATGTTTTACACCTGCACTAGTCCAGTCCCCGCTCTGTCGTTACTTAAGTAACCTAACGGGTGATGACGGGACCCAGTGGCCAATGCGGATGGCATATACGTACATTATATTTTCGTTCTTTTCTGGTGTGATTGATTGATGGGACTGCGTTGATTCTGATCAATGCAAAGGAAAACAAACCTATATTTGATGTTGTTGGAACAGTTTTAAAAGGTGTTATTACAAAGACGTTTCCTTTTTGTTATGCACAGTGATATTCAGTTAGAATATCATGCACCTCATTCGACGAGGCAAGGGCCGAGATCCCTTCACCGGGAGTGACCCCTTGGGCAGAAGTTTGCGTCAGCTTAATAACTTCACTATAGTCGATTGCAAGTTGCTTTGCATCGCGGTATTCAGTTGGAATATCCTGCACCTCATTCCACGAGGAAAGAGCCGAGATCCCTTCACCGGGAGTGACCTCTTTAGCAAAAGGTTTTCGCCACTATATCTTTATAAAAAGCTATCAGGTTCCTTCAACGAGATCAAGTTCATTACGTTAAAGGTCTTTCTCCAAAAACCAGCCGTAGCCCTCGGTCATTTCGTTTCGGTATTCAGTAGTATTCAAGCTATGTATTTTGACCTAACGCTAAGGCATAGTGTTTGGTAGCTGCTGGGTATTCATTTGTTGAATAGATAGATGAGTTGGTTTGGGACAGTCGTTATGCCATTTTGACTTAACGCCAAGGGCATGTGCGGGTGGGTTCAAATTAACCTGGATAATGACGGCTAGAATTTGACATGTGACTTATGATATTTTGACCTAACGCCAAAGTCGTAAGAGCATGGGGCAAAAATCACATCGGGAGTTTCAGACATAAAGAAACTTACCAAGTATGCGCATACCTTCTGGAGTGTGATAACGTGAGTGGATTACGTCACGTTATCATGCGATGAGAGTTGGATCCCAATTCCCACTGATGAGTTGGTTTACTCCCCGGGTGATCCTGATTGATTCTTCTTTCAGGTTTGGAGGAGAATTTGACGGTACAGTGGGAGGTTTCCTGATTAGATAAATTGATAACCATTTTGATCTAGGTTAGAGTGCACGCAGAGTGTTTCTTTTCTCTCTCTCTTTGTCAGCGACCTTTGACCGACCCTAGACTATGACTCAGTAACCAAGTTGACCGAACCTTCTTAAAATACTGGCTTTTGGATTGTCTAAAGTTGCATAAGTCATTACCGCTCCTTCTTTAACCCTTTGTATTTCTCAGAACACCCCGTATATCTACGGACATCCACTTCCATTCGATAGATCCATCGTGTGGTTATATACGAACTCGAAGGTACTACTTCGAGGATGGATCCAGGTTCAGGAGAAATAGAATTGGTTTATTCAGTTGTCTTTTATTATCACCTTCTCTCAGGTTGCGAGAGCTCCTAGGATAAGGAGAGTACACCTATTACGTTTATTGGATAGTCTTATTCCAAACCATAGGCAGGTGCCGAAAGGTAGGGAATGAAGAAAACCAATTAGCCTAAGTAGGGTGTACAGAAGGTAATAACTAAAGACAAAATAAAGGGATTAGAAAGATGGCAAAGTAAATTGCGACTGTTACCATTCACGATCAAACCGCGTACTTCATCGCCACTTCTATTTTTCACCTTTGCTTTTTCCCCAGTTCGGGAGAAATAGAATAAGGTATTATTCAGTTGTCTTTTATCATCACCTTCTCTCAAGTTGTGAGTACTCCATGGTTTAGGAGGGTACTATTATGCTTACTGGATAGTCTTCTTCCAAACCATAGACTGGTGTCGAACGGTAGGGAAGGAAGAAAACCATTTAGCCTAACGATGGTGTACAGAAGGAAATGAATAAAGACAGATAAAGAGATTTGGATGGCAAAGAGATATACGGTTATAGTCATGAATTGGATTATGGAAGAGGCATTACTAGGAATACCAGAATACCCCTACGAGACATTTTAATGTTTCAGTTTCACTGCGCATTTTTAAAGGAAAACTGATTTCCCGATTACATACTTACTCCAGGGTATGTATTTACCAGGTTTCATTCTCATATCTGTATGGTTTTACAGATGATAAGTGGGAGTAAGTTATTGGGAATTAGGTGACCATCCTCATTATATCGGAATTCGTTGTAATTGGATATTTGAGTAAATCGCCTGGGTACAGTTTACAACCTACGACACACAGGTTTTGAGTTATTCAAATCAACGGACTTATACAGAGTATTGTATGTTGTCCAGTGTCCGTCAGGACAAAGGGGTAGGTCCTCGTACTATGTTCTGTTTACTTGTGACTTCTCTAGTTTTTAGACAAGTGTTTCGTAGAAATACAATGTCTATGTTTTGAGAAGTTGTGAGTATAAGAATAAAATATAGAACCAGGTGTCGCAAGTATCGGGATTCTTCAAAGAAATTGAAGATGTAGATTCTTGTGATTAGTATTCAGATGATAGTAACGGTTTTGAGAAACTTGTTTCTCTTTCAGGTTACTTATAATTGGATGTATTCCTAAGTTGAGTAATGCTGATTAGCCTCTCTCCATTAAGTTGATATGCACTAGAGACAGTTGCATGATTAGAATCTGGTTCCAATTAAATAAGTGCCAAATGTTTCTATATTGGATATAGAATGGTTCATATCTTAACGATGTTAAGGTACGGGGAGTTGTCCAGCTTATGCTTAAAACCAAACACTGGATAACTCAAGACGCGTTTCTGTAATGGCAGTTTTTGGGTTGACCCTAGCTTTGACGAGGGTTGATTTTCTACCATCTGGAAGATCAATAGTGATATTGTTCTTGACTCGCCACAGTTTTAGTAAACTGGATTTTTTCAGAAAACAGTAGTGGGAGTATGGTAGAACTGGAAGTGATTCCAGAACCACAAACGATTACGGAAAAATTTAATAGGACCTATATATTCAATCAGGTTTGACATTCCAATAGCCACTCCGCAGACATGGTGGGTAACCTCAGACGCCCAAGAGGTACTCTGGTAGCCTCAAGGACGGTGATAGGGAGGTTCTTGTTTACCCAGACTCGACACTACTGTTGTTTCAGACTATGAGACCCGGCAGGAGGATAAGTATAGCGTCGTTCTAAACTAGTATACGTATATATTATTCTGCCAGATGGTTGTTGTGGTCAGTGGGAGCAGCGGAAGCATAGTGGACAAGTAGCTTATGTCTATTTATAGGCTTGAGCAGATATAGCGGAGATAAGATCATCTAATTTTGATGTAACAGTCATGGCTTTGACTTCATCAGAATAGGGGATGGATCTGTTAAGAAGGTAGTAGGGTGTGATGTCCTGGTATTTGGATGACATACACAGAGTAGGAAGTAAAATTCCTATACTACGATCGGTTGTATTTTGGTCGTCACACAGTTGTTTCTCCAGACAGGATATGAATATAATATCTGACATTCTGGTCACTAGATTTTTGGTATTAGATCTAGAATTGGGTAGTTTTCCAATTTGGGTACTTTGACAGTATTCTAATGGTATTTAGAATAGATGACTCCTGGCATGGTGGTGTACCTGCAGATGATGGAGTCACCCTCTCTAAATGTCTTATAGACTAAAGGGGAGAGGGATGTGCATAATTGGTAGATCACTTGCTTAGGCAATTGAATCAATCATGAGATGTCAAGTACCACACCAGATGTTGTTTATGCACTAGTTGCGATAAGTTTATATTAATCCAATCCTAAAGAAACATAAGGAAACAGTTTTAGAACATGAGTGTATGTTCTACGGATTTGATGACGGCAGCCTCCTTCGGGAGACGGTTATCATTCCAGGCTTCCAAGGTGACATGGATGACAGAGTGATTGTCAAAGTTATAGTTTTTTCCCTCTGAAGAGGGACAATATTATGGACAGGTGGTCCAAGAGGATACTGTGGGAGGCATGGTGTTGGATACTGATTAGGTTCAGTGATCACTACAGTCTAAGAAGTTTGGATTTGGAGTTCATTTATGAACTAGGTCCCATCAGATATCCAGACATATTCTAAGATAGGTATTACTCAATTCGGGAGATGGCATTCTCCGCGAACTTGAGATTAAGAGAGACATAGAAAGAAACATCATGGCGAATCCACTCACTCAGGCTATGAGTATGCGTCACCGCAATAATAGCCTTAAGTGCAAGTGGGAGATTGTTGGATATAGTGCCCTCTAAGTCAATTATTGGATCGCAGGTACGTGATTGCAATAATTGAGGGAGGACCTATACCGACATGACTGTCTTACTCGAGATGATAGTATGCTATCTGGTTTGTCTTTATCATAGTATACATGCTTTAGTACACTATTGCATGTTGATAGAGCCCATAGGATTCTTGCTTGACTGCCAGCAGTATGATGGCGATCATATACGTGGGAGCTGGGGTCTATAAGCACATCCTTAAAGTGTCCCTAGTCGTAGGAGTTTCGAGACAGGGCATCGATACTCCAGAGTAGACTAGTGTATACAGTCGAGACCCCGACGAGGGACGGTGGCTGGTCTCACAAGCCATTGGTGTCAGTTGGTTCACCTAAGATGCGTACAGGTGCTCATTGAGTACATCGGACAGGACTCGCCGGTAACATGCTAGTTGGTATTATATATATCGTCAGATAGCAGTTCCCTGGTGACATGTGTACAGGTTAGTTTGTCGACCTGAGATCGTCATTTGTCTCGTGTGAGTTCCCACTGTGCTTAGATTACTACCCTACCACGCTCAAAGGAGACGTGCAAACAGGTTTTAGTTGGGTACAGTCCCGAGCCACATGGAGGCAGTTAGCGGATCGTCGGGGATTCGTCTCTCCCGGTATTGGGGGTTGATGTCGCACAGTGCATGGGTGGACATCACTAGAAATCCTCGGCCGAGGTAGTGGATAATTACTGATTTGGATCAGTAGTTTCTCAGGTGGTGATGGGCTTCATACCGACACGAGTTATTGCGTTATTAGGGGTCTGACTTTATCCACCCCCTAGACTCGATATGCGATACTCTTAGACGAACGGACCGGACTGTATGGATATTGTCACTGTCAGGCTTAGTAGGGTTTCTGGATGAGTTCGCTCGTCAGCTTCCCTTCCAATCAATACATAGGCAACCGTTACGTACAGCTTGTACCTCTGACGTGCTAGAGGTTATACCCAGTGCCAGTGTGTTGATGAGTCATTAGAGTCCCCCATAGACCGTTTCCCAAGTTCGGGCGAAACGTTGTAGAGCCCGTATGGTATTATGGCAAGGTTCGGAAAATGCACGTGCGTTTTTGCATGTGTCATATTTCGGGCAGATAATACTGGTGGGCTTTGGTTTAAGCCGGATCCGAGTATTATACTATGTAGATATAATATCTTTGTCTCGGTTGCATTTGTATTCAGTTGTAATACAAATGCGGGTATGTTTATACTGTTACGGAGTTATCCTGAAATTCGTTTCGGGATCGCTTTTGGAAGTTGCCATTTTCCAGTTTTCTATCACCCGTATTTGACATTCGGTTAAATGCGGATTTATCTTTTCTTCATGAGGATGAGTCATGAGGTGAGTCATGAGTGGAAGCTTCATGTTGTGGTGACTAGGATTAGTGACTCATTGTTGCATTAATGATTATTGATGAGGTGTATTAGTGTGTCACCATTTGCATTAATGGTTGATGACTAGGTTCATATGACTCATGCTTTGTTTTAATGTTATGATAAGCTTCATGTTTATGGTCACCCTCCTCCTTGCTCCTACACTCACCCCCCTTCCATATAACATGGTCGGCCCCCTCTTGCAAAAAAAATGATTGATTTCATTTGAGAAAAGATTATAGTTTTGGATTCATGGAAATTAGATAGCCTCATTTCTCATTTCACCCGATCCAAAAGGCAACTTCATTAACCGTTCGTCCATAGCTTTGGAAAAGGTGAGACAAAATGTTCTACTCATTCTCTATATCATCTTGGTCATCTCTTTTAGCAAACTTTACGACCGAGTTGCCTCGGTTCAGAGGCGGGAGCCCGTTTAAAGATCCGACGATGTAGTGCCACCTGGACGAGTGGGCCGGTGATTCAGGAGATCGGAGCAGCCGCAACAAAGCGTGTGATGGTGGTTGAAGACCGAAGGACTCGGATCGTTCGGTATAACATTTCTACCCACTTTGTAGTTTGTTAGTTTAGCTTTAATGGCAGATCCGGGTTATAGTACGCGATAGGGCCAGTTTGTAAAAAGTTTTTGTTCCGTATTTGGGGTCTGTTAGACGGCCGGGGTGCTACCGTGGACTTACCGTGAGTACACTGGACATACTCGCCGAGAACCTCTAGATGGTATTATACCTATCTTCAGATAGCGGTTCTCAGGTGACATGAGTACAGGTAAGTCTTAGGACCTGAGATCGTCATTTGTCTCGTGTGAGTTCCCACCGTGCTTTGATCACTACCCTACCACGGCTTTACAGAGTCGTGCAAACTGGTTTGGGTTGGGTGCAGTCCCAAACCACATGGAGGCAGTGAGTGATTGTCAGAGATTCGTCTCTCCCGGTATTAGGAGTCGATATCTCACTGTGTCCGGTTGGGTAGAACCATAATATCTTGGCCAAGACAGTTGAGTGTTAGTTATATGTATGCCCTAGAGGCCATCACTATACATGAGATGTATATTGTAGTGGATGCTTGGACATATATAGGGAGGACTTTCTTACTCGACATGATAGTATGCTATCTGGTGACTCTTTACCTTAACGTGTACACTGATTATCCCTCTGTCACATGTTGGTAAAGCTCTTAGGATGTGTACTTGACTACCTGGACTATGATGCGGATCATACTAGTGGGGACATGGTAGTCCATAAGTACATCCTTCAAGGTCCCTAGTCGTGGGTGTATCGAGACGGGACATCGATATACCAGAGTAGACTAGAGTATACCTTCTCGACCCATGTAGATGGGCGATGGATGATCCCATATCCATTGGTGTTTGACATCAGAGATGATATACGGGTGCTCAGTATAGACTGGGTACACTGGACGGACTCGCCGAGAACTCCTAGATGGTATTATACCTTACGTCAGATGGCAGTTCTCTGGTGACACTGGTACATGTTAGTCTGTAGACCCGATATCGTCATAGAGTCTTGTGTGATTCCCACTGTGCTTTGATTTCCACCTTACCACGTCCAAGAGGGTGTGCAAAACGGTGGTTTTTGGGTACAGTCCCGAGTCACATGGAGGCAATGAGCGATAGGAGGGGTTTCGTCTCTCCCGGTATTGGGGGTTGATGTTGCGCTATGCTCCATTGGCCATAACAGGGAAGTCCCTGGCCAGGGCTGGTTTAGAGATTTACTGGTAAGTGTTACCAGTAGTTTCTCGACCCGTTATGAGCCTCATATCGGCATGACTTATCGGTTATTGGGGTCTGACGTTTACTACCCCTAGACTTGATATGTGACATAACAGACGAGGAGACCGGACTGTACGGTAGTGTCACTGTCAGGATTTTTGCAGGAGTTGGAGCGGGCTTGCTTGCTGATCTTCTTATCGCTCAATACCCGGGTAGCCGTTACATCCAGCTAGTACCGCTGACGGCTTGTGGGTGCTTAATATGACATCACCTACTGCCGGCGTATTGACGAGTCTTTAGAGTCCTACATAGAGGTTTTACTGGCTCAGGCAAAATGAAATAGGAGCGCATATGTGATATGTGCAGGACCGAGAATAATGCGTGTATGTGATACTGTATTCTATTCTCGCGACTACTGTATCGGCCGGTTATATGAGATATAGCCGGGTTATCGAATCAAGTGTTGATTCGATCAGTTGGTACATTTTGTGTTAGTCGGTTATATGAGATATAACAGGATTATTAAGTCAAGTGTTGATTTAATAATTTAGTGTATAATTGTATATGTGATATACTAATTTACATTAACTAACATTGGTTCACTTAAGCATTTGTTTTTCTCACTTGTGCACAACTTAATATATATGTGATATATATTAATTTGTGTTCATTTTGTATCATGGTTATTGATACACACTACATGGGTGTATGAGACATACACTATTATAATTATATTGGTAAGGTTTTTATATTTATAGTAATTCTAAAAACAAATGGATAATGAGCTCACATGCATGGATCTTCATGAAGCTTATGGTTGCATTGACTTAGTCCACTAGTTTTGTTTTACTTAAGATATTAATTAACCTAACCACTATAATTAGCCATGGTTATGTCTCTACATGAGTTAGTATATGATACCCACTCACCCATGGTTAGCTCTCTCACTCTTGATTAGTTTTCATTCTCATTTTGAGCTCATCTTCTTCCTCCTTCAAATTCTTTCTAGGGTTTGATAAAGAGAGAGAAACATTGTGAGAAAAGAAAGTCTAAAGTGTACCCATTTCCTATTTCATCATCCTCTACTAGACTAGCACTTTAGTTTAGGGTGTTGGCTTCACTAATTCTCTAGTTAGTGAAGTAGAAGTTTGAGTTCGTATTCCCTCGACGTAGATCATCTTCGGCCTCGAAGACTTCAAGCAATACCGTTGCAATCTTCTCATGGAGCCGTCCGAGAGTCCGGGAGTTCGATGATCGCAGCGAAGGGACTACAATAAGGAGCTTTAGAAGTGAAGGACCGATCTACAGAGGTTGTATTTCGTATTCACTTAGTGTTAATGTGTTTAACATGCTTGTTTTCGCCTAATTATCTAGCAAAGATCTTGTTTAGGGTTATTCGGCAAGGCTAAAATTTTAATCAGGCATGGTTGATGCCTTATAGAATCTTCTTAGAGTGCCTAGTAACCCTACAGTGGTATCAGAGCCTAGCTAGAGCATTAGGTGACGTGTATACGAAGTTAAAACCCCGATCGAACCCGGAAACGTCAATTTAACCCCCTCTCTGTACATTTTTTAAAAACTGTGATTTTTCTGATTTAAAAATGCCTAAAAATATAAGCAGGGAAATATATGCATTGTAGTGAAAAACGTGCACATAATCCGTACAAACCGCCGCGGAACCGCGGCCGTACCGCGCTTGGGCCGCGGATCCGCGGCAGTACAGAGGATTTATGTACTCGTTTTTGCACTGTAATCTCTATTTCTGTGAGTTATATTTTCTGGGTATTTTTAAAATGACTCAAAGGTTGAGTGTTCTGGGGTTTATTTTGTATTCGTTGATTCGATCGAAAAATTTAATTTCGTTAGGTTTTTCCGGATAATTTGGAAAGTATTAAAAAGTTCGAACGGATATCAATTACTCACTTTTTCCCAACCCGGAAAATTTCCAAGTGTTGGATTTTTCCGTTGTTTAAGAACGTCTAAATCATGCAAGTTACGCAATGGACCCTCTAGAAGACAACAAACCTTAACTCGATTATGTGACCGTTTTGAATTGCCTTTTGATCCTTAGGGTTTGGGGCAGTACGGCGTTGCCACATGTGAGGGTTGGCTTGGCCCTTCTACGGCTGGACCATTGGTACTGTGGCATGTGATGGATGTTTTTAAACTCCCCTCAAGTGTTGAGAACTATATGGGAAAACTTGGGTGTTTGATCATTCGATCGGAAAGTTTAACATTGTCTATTTATCTGGAATGTGATACAATATTTGGAATCCTCAAGTAGTTATGAGATAACTAATTTGGATGTTATAAACATAGCAGTTTAGTCTCAAATGATCGGTTGCCACGGAATTTTTATGCGATCAAAAGTCCGTCGCAATCACGTAGCGTACGCGGATACTCGCCGGGTAAACTTAATAGACAACCATGCCCCATAGCCCTGACCAAGTGACTGTAGGAGAACCCCGTCGCCAAAAGCATCCGTCCAGGTGCTCGCGGCAGCGGTGTTCCGCCTTAGTGCACTTCATCGACGGCATCTAGGGGTGCGGCCATCTACTAAAGTTTGCGACGAGCATTCGATCATATATCGGGAATCTTGTTGAATTGCCGACTTGGTATTGAAAAGTGTTTTCGATATAGAGACTAAAATGTGGGGTTTATAATTGTTAGGCATGTGATGTCTAAAGAGGTTGCGGATTCCAACTGTTGTAGTTTTACACTTTCTTTTCTGCGTCCGTAAGTGTAATATGTGTTATCGCCGGTTTCGTTGCTATATGTCAACGACAATTGGGGTGTGCATATTTACTTACGTTGATGACATGTGATGTTATGTGTTGCTGGATATGTTATATTGGATCGTCGCGTTTTTGAATAGCTGGGGGTTTTATGTGAGATGAGCGTTTTTATTTTTATTCATGTAAAATTTAATGTATGTAATATACTTTTATTAGGGCACTTCCGGGATGAGGTTGATGTCACCATTTATATATTATTTACTTTTCCACACTAGATTAGACCCAAGGAGGAGAGCACAAGTAACCGGGTTCTGGAGTCCAGTGGGAGACCAACTCGAGGAGTCGAGTCCGGGTCTCCTAACTCTACAATTGGAAGGGTTGCTTGCCGCTCTCGTAGAGGTCTAGGGGTGTGGGTTTGGCTATTCATCACGACCGTGGAATCTGTGTTTTATAGAAGTTCAAAATAAAACATGGACGTCCTAGTATATCCAATGTTTCATATGTTTCTTATGCTGCGATATCTGTGATGTGATCATTTGATATGTTGTGATCAATACTGTATATAGTGTATATGATATATTATATAGACGTTACTTATGTTTTAAACCCGCGCTAGCCCTGCCCCGCTCTGCCGTCAGTCACCTAACCTAACGGTGCACGAGGGGACATCGAGGCGAATGCGGATGGCATAAGTGTACGTCGTATTTATCTGTGATGTTTAGGTGTTTAAATGATGGGACTTCATTAATATGATTAATGAAAGAAAAGAAACCTAAAAGATGTTGTGGAATTGAATTTTCAAAAACAGGTAGCTACAGTTCTTGCTTTGCATCGCGGTGTTCCTTGTAGAACATCCTGCACCTTATTCGATAAGGAAAGGGCCGAGATCCCTTCCCCGGGAGTGGCCCCTTTAGCAATAACTGGCAGATGCTACAACCCCTCAGTTTTGTCTTTTGATTGCTTTTCTAGTTCTTGCTTTGCACAGTGATGTATATGATATATCCTGCACCTCATTCGACGAGGAAAGAGCCGAGATCCCTTCACCGGGAGTGACCTCTTTAGCGAAACTAGCAAAAGCCTCAAAAACATTCCATTTTAAAATTATTTGATTCTACAACGATATCAAGTTCATTACGCAATAGGTTTTCAGAAAAACCTGTCGTAGCCCTCCGTCATTTCAGATAAGTACTACTTAGTATTCGTGTTGCGGTAGTTTGGCATTAGTCAAGGCGTAGTGTACGGTAGCTAACTAGTGCTTATCTGCTAGCATACGATGCGATTGGATTAGGGTATTCGTGCGGCGTTGTTTGGCATTCGTCAAGGGTCATGCGGGTGGGTTTAATTCAATCAGGAAATGTACGGGTTGAACTTGACTAGCGGACTATGGGTGGTTTGGCATTCGTCAAGGTCATAGGACGCTAGGGGCAAAATTATCGGGAATTTCAAGTGTTGAAATTTGCAATGAGATTGCATACCTTCTATGAGATTGTTGGATCCCGATACCCACTGCGAGTAATTGTTACTCCTGGGAGAGTTTTACACATTACAATTAGTCGATCAAGTAGGTGTCTAGAAAGGTGTCAACGGGGTTACGCCTCTGGGAAAACGAGATTTACTTTAATTAGGTCCGTGCGAAAGCACGGGGAACCTCCCTCAAAGTACCGACACTGGCCTGGCTGAAAGATTAGCGAAGTTGTAGGGTGTAATTAATCCCGGCTAGTCTTTCCTTTTAGGGTTTGAAGGAAGATTTGATAAAAAAAGTGGGAGCCATCCTGATTAGATAAAATAATAACCAATCTGATCTTGCAAGAGCGCACGCAGAGTGTTTTCTTCTCTCTCTCTCTCCAGGTAGCGACCATATCACGCCTTAATCAAGATAATAATACGGATATATTGACCGAACCCGCTTGTTATACTGAGC
Source organism: Agapanthus africanus (assembly GCA_030015575.1). Classification (NCBI taxonomy): domain Eukaryota; kingdom Viridiplantae; phylum Streptophyta; class Magnoliopsida; order Asparagales; family Amaryllidaceae; genus Agapanthus; species Agapanthus africanus. The sequence goes on from CM057340.1 coordinate 271,907,643, forward strand.
TGGGGAACGTTGGTCCCGCTCTAACTTATAAATGTTATAAGACAGAGCAAGAAATAGGGGATTACCAGAATTCCCGTGCCGCCCAAACGAAGAAAGTGCATGATGATGCATCTTCTTCGGGTGTGTTCATTACAGAGAACTGTTTCTCAGTATCCTCTATGTCCTGGGTATGTGATACCGGATCAGGATCCCGCATATGTAATATGTTACATGGGCTAATGAAAGGTAAAAGAACTGAGAACGGGTGATAAGTTTCATGAGATAGAAATTGTGCAAGTGTTGCAACCAAATCCGTTGGTAGTTATCACCCTGTATTACCAGAGTACATTGATTCTGAACGAATGTTATTAGATACCGAACCTGATATACAACATCATATCAGTCTCTTTATTCGTAAAGAAAGGATATAATTTTGTATTGTTGGATAATGTTTTGAACATTTCCTATATCAAGAGTTGATCGGTTCAGGCACGTTATCTAAAAGCATTGATGTTCTAAATCAAACTACAGTTCTTAGTATACAGAACACACACAAGAGGAAGAGTTCAGAAATGAACGAATCCTTCTTGAGGTATTGTAGACTAGGTTATATCAATGTGACCCGACTAGTTGAAGTTACATATAAATGCATATTTAAATTATTTTGAATTTACATCTTGTGAAACTTGTCGGTCATGTCACAGAGATAAGATGACCATAGCTCTGTTTATTGAAAGCAGAGAAAGAGTTAGTGAACTCTTGGGATGATACATGTTGATGTATGAAGGTCCCCTGTCTACACATGCCAAGACCGGTTCTTTGTACTTCATTATATTCTCTGATGATCTCTCAAGATTCAGACATATGTTCCTGTTGAAACACAAGTCTGAAGCTTTTGAGATATTCACAGAATATAAGTTAGAAAGTAGAGAACCAAAAAGGGTATAAGTATTATGTCCTTTGATGTGATCAAGGAGGAGAATACTTGAGCACGGAATTCTTGGATTATTCTAAAGGAGAATGAGATTCTCTCTCAGCATTACTCCTCCGTATACACCACAGCACGTCGGTGTATCGGGGCGGAGCAATCACACCCTAAGTGATAAGGTGTGCTCTATGATGAGTATTACTGAGTTGTCTATTTCCTTTTAGGAGTTATGCACTGGAGAAGTTGCATACCTATTGAATAGGGTCCCGATCAGATCAGTTGCCTACCACTTCATATGAGATATGGAAAGGGAAGAGCCCATATCTTAAGTTTGTTAAGATTTGGGGTTGTCCAGCCTATGTCTAAACGCATAATCCAGACAAGCTCGAGGCAAAGTCAGTTCTGTAGAAGTTTGTTGGATAACCCAAGTATTCGCAAGGGAATATCTTCTACCAAACCGAGGAACAAAAGATGTTTTGTTTCTCAGCAAGCCACCTTTGTGAAAGGGAATTTCTTGTGAAGAAATTAATGGTCATAAGGTAGAACTGGAAAGAGTTCCAGCTATACAAACTGTAGCTGATGATTTGGTAGAACCAAAGGATTCAATAGTAACCAACAAACCTCAGCCTCTCCGCCGATCTAGTAGGGTTCCTCACCCACCTGAGAGATACTTCAGTTTCTCTATGACAGTGGGAGCGAGGATTGCATCATGAGATGATGACCTATCTGGTTTCGAGCAGGCCATCAAGATTGGGGACTCTGTAAGAATGGCTGGATGCTAAGCGATCTGAGATGGAATCCTTATACACCAACAAAGTATGGACTTTGGTTGCTTTATTTGAAGGGTTAAATCCCCATAAGGAGCAAGTATATCTTGAGAAGATTACTTGGTGTACATGGAAAAGTTGAGACTTTCAAAGCTATGCTTAAGTCCATCCAGATCCTACTTGCCACGGCTACATACCATGACTACGATATCTGGCGGTTGGATGTCATGACTGCTTTTCTAAATGATGTTTTAGAAGAGAGAGTCTATAAGTACACAGTCAGAGGACTTCGTAGACAGTGGGGGCAGCGGAAACGTGTCCAAGATGTTTTATGTGATAAAGAAGGCATCGCGGAGTTGGAACATCTGTTTTGATGAGTTAGTCAAAGAGTTTGACATCATCAAAATGGTAGATGAACCATGTATATATAAAAAGATAGTAGAGAGTATGGTGGAGATCCTCATAGAGTACGTGGATGACATACTCTTGATAGGGAAGGAGTTTCCTATGCTACGCTCAGTCAATCTCCGCTTATCACAAGGATTCTCCATATAGGACCAAAGTGATACCTCCTAAATCCTGAGTTTTGATCTATGAGATAGATGTAATTGGATGTTAGGATTCTCACTAGTTGTAGTGAGATGGTATCAATCGATCCTGGAGAGAATCACTGGAAAGGTTCCAGAGTGATAAGGATGACTGACAGGCATTGTCTTTACTCTCAGTAGAGGGACGGTATGTTGGAAGAGTTCCAAGCAAGATACCGTGGCATACTAGACGATAAAGGCTAGTTACATCGCTACCAAAGATGCTATCAAAGAGGCAGTCTGGGTGTATATTAGTTCATGAGATGAACTTCGTTCCTACTATTGTATGACAATGGAGTTGTGGCTTATGCCTAGGAATGCCCGTCCCATCAGTGATCCTGTCAGGACCCGAAATAGCCCGTGACTGGCACTTGAATCATATGAAGTCTATAGGACCCCATCTAATCCAAGTAAGCCAAAAGCCCAAAAATCTAAAACCATTTTAGGGAGTAAATAAAGAAAACTAGTTTTTAATAAGTAAAGAAGCATGTTTTGAAATCAAGCCTTTAACTAACTAAGCCGAATATGCATTTTTAAAATGTGTATTCTTTTCTGAAAATTTCGGCAGAATTTCTTTTGTAAAAACTGGCCCCGAACGGGGTACAACGAGAATAATATATGTGAAATGATAAAAGGCATCCCTAAGCGGGAGCTAGCTCTTCGTCAATCGACGGTCACAACCACGCAAGCAATAATAATATACAACGCCAAAGGGCGAGGATCAAAACCCAAAAAAAAGAAACTAAAAACAGCCAGAAAATCGTAATACTACAAGCGCGACTCTATGGTCAAAATAATACATCACTGTCTCTAAGTCTGAAACAATATACAAGTTTTGGTTGATGGAATTTCTAGATACAATGAATAAATAATGTACAATGGCGGTTCTGATACAAAGAACCCACCTACCAAAGCAAGTCACCCGTAATGGAAGCAATGTGCCCGAAAAGCCGCAATGAAATCTGTACGGCAAAACCTGCAAGAACTGTGGCACAACGGGGGTGAGTTGCTAACTCGTGAATAGAAAATATCTACAAGCAGAGATCAAATGTATGACCCATTCTAGGTCAATACGATCAGATATATATAAACCTCAATATGAATAAAGCTGAAGCATGCTAAACTAGCAATGTAATCTCTATACATGAGTGTAGTGCCAAGTGCTCGTGCCAGTGCCTCAGGTAATAGCATATCATAAATATGAGGTATGATCCATGTAATCAATCTGCATGTACGTGGATCCCGTCCACTCGTCACCCAATGACAATAACCATCATGCATGTAAATATCATCAGCATATGCATGGAAATATGAGGATATAAACCACCTGTGTCCCTCGCGACACGTCAAAATCATAGAACCGGAGTGCCCAGCATCGACACTCGAAAACATCATGAAAGCTGTGCCCAGCATCGGCACGTAAATCCTTATATATCGGGCTCCGTCCGTCCGGATCAGCCTACGGGCTCCGTCTGCGGAATCGGCCCTCGGCCCCAGCAGTACGCCCATATCTATCTATCAACTCTGGTCGGTATCCTACGGATAACCGCCAAGTCCAACCAATCACCGGTAGGTAGTGGTCCCACTGCCAGGCTCACCGTCTACTACACAGCGAAACCGTTCTTGCCCCGGGGTACCATACCGGGTCTACCATGTACCCGCAATCGGCCTCATCCGCCTCCTCGAATTGGGTTACACATGTCGCTCTCAGCACCGAGAAAACACATGGTGGACGCACTGAAATATCATATCAGGGGTAACCGGGTTTTAAAACGATTACATATTCTCTATTGAAATACCCGCGGTTCCTAAATCCAGAAATATCATGGAAACAACATATCTCAATGCGCATAATCAGAAAGCATGATGTATGTGACATATAAATGAAGTGCAAGTATATCATGCAGCATGGAATAATAGTATGCACATACAAGGGTCATATCCTGATGCAGTAATACTACTGTGTAGTGACATGGCAATTACCGATGAAGATGTGTGTGAGCCGGCAAGTAAGTGTACGTGGTACATACGCATCATCGGTAATGGTGCTGGTGTCCTAGCAGCATGATTGTAATATATCAATAAACACAAGCAATGCAATGCAAATAGCATGAATATGCGGAATCAAATAATCAACGCAACAGTGAAGAATCTACCTCAAAAAATATATCATGCAGCCTTGCCTTTTGAAATAAGACAAATCAGGGTTTTTGGTAATATAAGGGCTACGGTGTTTTAAGAAAAGATGTGTCGTTTGAAAATATCCGTAGAATCCCTTTTGCCTATCCTTAAAATATCCCCGATTCGTTAGTTTTGAAATAGGTATGACTCGGGTCTAGTCTAACGCCTACTATGCGAACTACGGACCCAACTATCAAGTCAATCGGGAGGGGTATGGAAACCACCTACATCTGAGTCGATATATATATAAATATAATAGTCAATAATCCCACCACAATGGTATCACAAACGATATAACATCCTCGAGTCATGAGCGCGGATCTATCATCAATATAGGCTCATACGGTAAATCGTCGTACGGCATCCCAATAGCTGGGTACGGGTCAATATCACATTATCTCATCACATATCAGGTATCACTACCATCATAACACATAATCTAGGGTACAGATCTAAGTCTAGTACAATCGATACCATCTATATAAATGCATGTGTAAACACACGTCCGAAAGCCCGCCAAAGCATTCCGTCGTATCTCCCATACGAATCCTGTCATATCGCCGATCTCACGGCCTCAAATCGAATCTCATCAACTCAACTCACATCCAAGTACTATCCTCATAAACCAGTATATGTACACATAGTCCCATACCCATGTGAACACATACAAATATAATATATATATTCCCATATACACATGCGAAAGAAGGTATGTATGCAAGTGCGTGCGTGTGTGTATGTATGGAGCAACCCCTACTCTAGGGTTTCGCAATACAAAATCAATCCATCCTATCATGAATAATCTCAAAGAACATATAGTAAATATATGAGTGTATACGTATTCGTATACATCACCACGAACTGCGGGTGTGCTATACGCCATCCACCCGACTTCCCCCGTAGATATAATCTACTCACTTGGTCTTTGCTCGCCGAAATCGATGACGCCGCGCTTCTTCGCCCCGGAATCCTTGTGAGGGTACTTACAATAATAAACCGTCGCAATACGTATTAAAATCGAGGCAGAAAACCAACACAGCGCACAGTGTGCTCATAGGTTGGAACCTATGGCCTAAACGTGCAAATCAATCACACAATCCCTGTTGTCGATGTACGAACACCCGACAACCAAATACAAATCCAAATATCAAGAAAGTGCATTTTAAAATAAGGAAAACATCACCTAAAACACACCAAAATGCTCCCAGATTTTCCCCAGGTGACAATTAGCCAAAACTGCATATAGGAGGGGTCTATTTTAGTGCAAAATGAGCCCTGAAACAATTCTACCCTACTCTGGCCGCAAATTGCAGCCAGAATGATTAAATCTGCGGCCATGGGTTTGAATTAGGGGCTCGGGTCTTGGTGGTAGCTTCCTATGTGCCTGCACGACTCACTGTCAGCTCAATTTTATTTTAGGGGTCTCGGAGTGATAGCAGATTCCAAAAACCTTCACAGATTTCATAATATCTCCGATATCGGTTTTCTAAATCCGTATTCCGGGTTTCAAATCTCAGGTTTGGGTCTCAATTCCATCACTAGGGTGTTTGTGCAGCCTCCACTAAGCTCAATTTCATACTACAACTCACAATTTCCTCAAACCCTAACTAGGTTTCCTTTAAGTCCACAACACCACCCGATATCGATTCAATTTTTAACATAGGGGTATAAGTAATGCAAAAACTAATCTAATGATCCAGAAATTAACTCATTTGGCAACTCAAGAATTTTCTTGAGTTGCCCCTAGTGGCCAAAATCCTTGCTTTCTTGGTCCGATATGTTTGTCTCGAGCTCGTGCACCTTTTTAGTGAAATGAAGATAGGGTTTTGAGATTGTTTTTGTGATGATTTGAGGAGGTGAAGAGGGAAGGAATGAGGAGCTAGGGCAGCAGCAGCAACCATGAAGAGGGAGAGAGGAAATGGTGGTGGAAAAAGGAGAAGGAGCCAAGTCAAATAAGTCCTCACCTACTCTTTCTCTCTCTCACCATACCTATTATCTTTTCTTTTTCTTATTTTCTTTTCTTCACAAAATCCCTTCTCACTTGAATAGTAAACCCAAAAGAAAATCCATGGTAGAAATGCACAAGTGTAGAGAAAACGATATGTGCATGTTTTGCACAAAATTGCTAAAAACCGATTAGCGATTTTTAATCGCGATTAGCACTAAATTGGTGTCAAACTAATCACAAAAACTTTAAAATGTCATAATCCCATAGAATACCCTATTTTGGAATTTTCCATAATTTTTCCAAAATTTTCCCCATTTATTTGTATTTAATTATACCGGAATATTAAAATATTCATTAAAATAATATTAAATTATAAAAATTCCCAAAAATAATATTTTATTATTTGGAAATGTTACAATCTACCCTCCTTAAAGAAATTCGGTCCTCGAATTTAAATTTAAACCCCCAAATACTAAAACATTTCGAAACAAATTCCAAGTCGTCGGGGCTCTAAATCATCAATACATATAACATCATAGCGCAATGCATGCGCCTGAGCAATGAGCAGATAACTCTAAAGAAAAACTCCGTCAAGCATCCCGCAATCATCGGAGTTATGGTAAGACACAAATGTCAAATCCAAAACAAAACCAATATGATATAGATCAGAACTATACATGTAGACATCCAATCTATACATGTGAATAGCTGATGTAAATGCATGCCAAATATATCCAGGTACTGTCCTCTGACTAGTCCTGCTCAGTACAAAACGAATATCAAATATCGTAAAGATGTACTGCTCCAAAAGGAATAAATCCAAAAATGCACATAACACCACCCTGTGCGTCTGGTGCGCACGGAAATCAAAATCCATATATGTGCCATACAGGTGCACAAAACGACAACTAGGTGCAACGGGTGTGCACGAGTATCTGTCATAGGCAACGGGTGTGCCTGACAGCAAAACTAGGTGCATCAGACATGCACGAAGAATCTCGATTTAGTGCATCTGGTGCGCACCCAAAATCGTATCCCAAAGCATGCGCCCAACATGCGCGAAAATTCATATCAGTGCATCCATCATGCACGAATAAAAGCTAAATCCTGCGCGCTCAACATGCACAAAATCACCAAATCCAATAGCAAACGCCGAACATGCATAAGTCCAATCAAAAGCACGGAGTGCAATAATCAATCATCAATATCAGGGTCAAAATCGACGATATAATGCGGCTCGATCAAAATCAGGTGTAGCGCGATGGGAAATCTCACAACCGTGTGCATCAGCATGCACAAATCAAATCAAAACACTAAAAGTGCATGAAAACTATGCTGGAAGCGTAAATCAAATCACCGGCATAAAGTAGGCATGAAATCATAATTAATACCTCAAGAATAATAACTATGCGCAAGGTATAAATACCCAGTAGGTGCAACCATGGTGCACAAAATATAAATCCGATGCAACAAAGGCACGAAATACAAATCTGGTGCGATAAACGCAAGAAACATAGAACTGGTGCATCCTATGCACAAATACCCAACAATAACTCAAATGCGAAAGCAGCAACACCAAGCGTACTCAGGTGTAAAGAAAATCATAAACGTGTGCAACTGCGTGCACAAAGCATATATAAGCTATATCGAGTGCAAAAATCAAATCGTGAGCGTAACATATGAACCACATCCAATCAGCCGTATGAAATCCATAAAACTCAGTCATCAAGAATAAATCATGTGAATAGATCACCCAAAATACCGAAATCCAAAGTGACGGGTACGTGATAGTCAAATCACAAAACCACAAATCATAAATACTGTCGTCGGTATATCCTCCTTCAAAGTCGAGAAGGTGCCGGTACATCCAATCTAGCGGCGTAAGATATCTACTTGCATCTTCTCACGGTCTGGCGTCCTTACCTTCTCTGTGGATTACCAATCTCGCAATCCATCGGCTCAACGGCCCTGTCAGGTATGCTAACGGAAACGATTCCGTTCTTGCACTGCTCTGGTCATCTCTCGGTCAATCCTCATGACCACTCGTAAAGCAGCACGTCACTGGCACCGACCTCTGTATGCATATCCGACCTTTAATCCTAACGGGGAGTAACAACAGCTCAATGGCGTCTCGCACGTTCCTCTCATCCCGCTTGTCTGTATCGTCATCCACTTCGACGTCACGTCCTTATCTGCGCACTGTAATGTTCTCGGCTGCGGTCTATCCGAAGTCTCACACACGGACTCGAAATCACGAACTCGGTATCTTCATCACTCAGTAGAAGATATCTAGCCGAACACGTCCTCAGCGTTCATATCGCGTCTCTGATGTCAGCGGAGTAGAACGTCATCACATCGAAATCCCGTGCGAACTCTTTACTTCACCTTGTTCCAATGTCGATTGATTCGGACCCGTCTCATCGCTGCTGTATGGACTGTGCTCCAACGTCTATGCTCGTATCTGGAGTCTCCCAAGTAGGGTGTCCCATCACATGATATCCGAATGATGTCGAACCATCCGATCGACTCGTCAGAACCTCATAATCCCCCAAGAGCTCAACATCTTGGGTACAGTTTAATAGTATCGAGTACATACCACAGCATCGGTGGTCCAGCCGTAGAAGGGCAAACCCAAGCCTCACTAATGGCGCCGCGGAACTGCCGCAAACCCTAAGGTTCAAAGGCTTTCACACGGTCATTAAGTCGAGTTAGGGTTTCATTCTTCTATAGGGTCCATAGAATCGCTTGCATGTCTTTCCGAATACTTTAAACTTGGAAAAATGGGTTCCTGACACTCGATCGTCTCAATCGACTCTCAACGAATCTGCGTGAAGTCTCCTCTAGCTGAAATCAATCTATCTGATGACCTCGCATCGGGTAAGCGAACGAACCATATGTCCTAGTCATTCATCCTCGGTGACTAGCGACTCACCATCATATCTCTAAGTATATACCCATGCTGTAGTAGCTCCAATCATCTGGGCGATATCTCATCATTTGCAGCAACAACTGGCTCATTCATCCATACGCTGAACAACGCCTCAATCCTCCAGGAAAGGCGATACATTGGCGGCCATCTCTAAATCGGTCGGCTTTAGAACTGAGTAAGACTCTCCATACTGGAAATCTTCAACTCCACTGAGCCTGCTCCGGCGCATAAATCGGATGAATCACCTTCGTCTCTCAAATCGGGGTAGACTAGCTACCAACTGTCTCATATCAGCCTGGAAGCTCCGGCGATCTCAGCTCGTAAGCTCCGGAAGCGACATCCTATCAATCTCAGCAACAGCTGGTCCATCTGTCTGCACGGTAGGCGACACCATAATCTCTGAGGTATGCTGTACCTCAACAGTCCTCTCTCAACTGGCAGCGCTAACAATGGCCCGGTTATCCGGTGTAAAACCAAGCACTCGCCTCCACAAGAGGTCACAATCATCATGAACAAGCGATATATCATTGGTCATCACATCCTGGCTGGCCTCTATCAGTGGCTCAATCCTTTGATACCGATCGGCACGTCCGAGAAATCTCATAAAAGCGATCTTTCAAATGCTCATGATACGAAAACACAATAAAACGAAGCCTCTATATGCAATCGTATGTCTCTGGAATCACGCCCTGGTCAGTCCTCGTCCATGACGAGCTCAAGCTGACGCAACTCGAGCCGTAGCTCACTCTGCCCGTGCAATCGTGGCAGCAAAATCATAACCAATATCGATAAGGATAGATCATAGGAAGGAATATAATACTGTGCAAGGAAAATGTACATCCTAAGGTTTCTTAAGCGGAGTGGCGTGTCGTAAGTATGCCGCAGAACATACGTACGGTACGTCCCTCTACTCAAGCTACCAACTCCATCAACCAAGGGTCATCCTATTCGACGAAAGTTCAGGTATAATACCCCCTCGACTAAGTCTAAGTTCCGTAAGGTCAAGCCTAAGTTCCGTATATATGTAAATGCCCTAAGCTCCACATAGTCAAACTTAGACTCGAACCAAGGTTAACCTAGCGCTCTGATACCAACTTTGTCACGACCCGAAATAGCCCGTGACTGGCACTTGAATCATATAAAGTCTATAGGACCCCATCTAATCCAAGTAAGCCAAAAGCCCAGAAATCTAAAACCATTTTAGGGAGTAAATAAAGAAATCTAGTTTTTAATAAGTAAAGAAACATGTTTTGAAATAATCCTTTAACTAACTAAGCCGAATATGCATTTTTAAAATATGTATTCTTTTCTGAAAATTTCGGCAGAGTTTCCTTTGTAAAAACCGGCCCCGAAAGGGGTACAACAAGAATAATATATGTGAAATGATAAAAGGCATCCCTAAACGGGAGCTAGCTCTTCGTCAATCGACGGTCACAACCACGCAAGTAATAATAATATACAACGCCAAAAGGAGAGGATCAAAACCCAAAAAAAAGAAACTCAAAACAGCCAGAAAATCGTAATACTACAAGCGCGACTCTAAGGTCAAAATAATACATCACTGTCTCTAAGTCTGAAACAATATACAAGTTTTGGTTGATGGAATTTCTAGATACAATGAATAAATAATGTACAATGACGGTTCTGATACAAAGAACCCACCTACCAAAGCAAGTCACCCGTAATGGAAGCAATGTGCCCGAAAAGCCGCAATGAAATTTGTACGGCAAAACCTGCAAGAACTGTGGCACAACGGGGGTGAGTTGCCAACTCGTGAATAGAAAATATCTACAAGCAGAGATCGAATGTATGACCCATCCTAGGTCAATACGATCAGATATATATAAACCTCAAAATGAATAAAGCTGAAGCATGCTAAACTGGCAATGTAATCTCTATACATGAGTGTAGTGCCAAGTGCTCGTGCCAGTGCCTCAGGTAATAGCATATTATAAATATGAGGTATGATCCATGTAATCAATCTGCATGTACGTGGATCCCGTCCACTCGTCACCCAATGACAATAACCATCATGCATGTAAATATCATCAGCATATGCATGGAAATATGAGGATATAAACCACCTGTGTCCCTCGCGACACGTCAAAATCATGGAACCGGAGTGCCCAGCATCGACACTCGAAAACATCATGAAAGCTGTGCCCAGCATCGGCACGTAAATCCTCATATATCGGGCTCCGTCAGTCCGGATCAGCCCACAGGCTCCGTCTGCGGAATCGGCCCTCGGCCCTAGCAGTACGCCCATATCCATCTATCGACTCTGGTCGGTATCCTACGGATAACCGCCAAGTCCAACCAATCACCAGTAGGTAGTGGTCCCACTGCCAGGCTCACCGTCTACTACACAGCGAAACCGTTCTCGCCCCGGGGTACCAGACCGGGTCCACCATGTACCCGCAATCGGCCTCATCCGCCTCCTCGAATCGGGTTTCACATGTCGCTCTCAGCACCGAGAGAACACATGGTGGACGCACTGAAATATCATATCAAGGGTAACCGGGTTTTTAAAACGATTACATATTCTCTTTTGAAATACCCGCGGTTCCCAAATCCAGAAATATCATGGAAACAACATATCTCAATGCGCATAATCAGAAAGCATGATGTATGTGACATATAAATGAAGTGCAAGTATATCATGCAGCATGGAATAATAGTATGCACATACAAGGGTCATATCCTGATGCAGTAATACTACTGTGTAGTGACATGGCAATCACCGATGAAGATGTGTGTGAGTCGGCAAGTAAGTGTACGTGGTTCATACGCATCATCGGTAATGGTGCTGGTGTCCTAGCAGCATGATTGTAATATATCGATAAACACAAGCAATGCAATGCAAATAGCATGAATATGCGGAATCAAATAATCAACGCAACAGTGAAGAATCTACCTCAATAAATATATCATGCAGCCTTGCCTTTTGAAATAAGACAAATCAGGGTTTTTGGTAAAATAAGGGCTACGGTGTTTTAAGAAAAGATGTGTCGTTTGAAAATATCCGTAGAATCCCTTTTGCCTATCCTTAAAATATCCCCGATTCGTTATTTTTGAAATAGGTATGACTCGGGTCTAGTCTAACGCCTACTATGCGAACTACGGACCCAACTATCAAGTAAATCGGGAGGGGTATGGAAACCACCTACATCTGAGTCGATATATATATAAATATAATAGTCAATAATCCCGCCTCAATGGTATCACAAACGATATAACATCCTCGAGTCATGAGCGCGGATCTATCATCAATATAGGCTCATACGGTAAATCGTCGTACGGCATTCCAATAGCTGGGTACGGGTCAATATCACATTATCTCATCACATATCAGGTATCACTACCATCATAACACATAATCTAGGGTACAGATCTAAGTCTAGTACAATCGATACCATCTATATAAATGCATGTGTAAACACACGTCCTAAAGCCCGCCAAAGCATTCCGTCGTATCTCCCATACGAATCCTGTCATATCGCCGATCTCACGGCCTCAAATCGAATCTCATCGACTCAACTCACATCCAAGTACTATCCTCATAAACCAGTATATGTACACATAGTCCCATACCCATGTGAACACATACAAATATAATATATATATTCCCATATACACATGCGAAAGAAGGTATGTATGCAAGTGCGTGCGTGTGTGTATGTATGGGAGCAACCCCTACTCTAGGGTTTCGCAATACTAAATCAATCCATCCTATCATCAATAATCTCAAAGAACATATAGTAAATATATGTGTGTATACGTATTCGTATACATCACCACGGACTGCGGGGGTGCAATACGCCATCCACCCGATTTCCCCCGTAGATATAATCTACTCACTTGGTCTTCGCTCGCCGAAATCGATGACGCCGCGCTTCTTTGCCTCAGAATCCTTGTGAGGGTACCTACAATAATAAACCGTCGCAATACGTATTAAAATCGAGGCAGAAAACCAATACAGTGCACAGTGTGCTCATAGGTTGGAACCTATGGCCTAAACGTGCAAATCAATCACACAATCCCTGTTGTCGATGTACGAACAACCGACAACCAAATACAAATCCAAATATCAAGAAAGTGCATTTTAAAATACGGAAAACATCGCCTAAAACACACAAAAATGCTCCCAGATTTTCCCCAGGTGACAATTAGCCAAAACTGCATATAGGAGGGGTCTATTTTAGTGCAAAATGAGCCCTGGAACAAAACTGGAACAATTCTACCCTACTCTGGCCGCAAATTGCGGCCAGAATGATTAAATCTATGGCCATGGGTTTGAATTAGGGGCTCGGGTCTTGGTGGTAGCTTCCTAGGTGCCTGCACGACTCACTGTCAGCTCAATTTTATTTTAGGGGTCTCGGAGTGATAGCAGATTCCTAAAACCTTCATAGATTTCACAATATCTCCGATATCGGTTTTCTAAATCCGTATTCCGGGTTTCAAATCTCAGGTTTGGGTCTCAATTCCATCACTAGGGTGTTTGTGCAGCCTCCACTAAGCTCAATTTCATACTACAACTCACAATTTCCTCAAACCCTAACTAGGTTTCCTTTAAGTCCACAACACCACCCGATATCGATTCAATTTTTAACATAGGGGTATAAGTAATGCAAAAACTAATCTAATGATCCAGAAATTACCTCATTTGGCAACTCAAGAATTTTCTTGAGTTGCCCCTAGTGGCCAAAATCCTTGCTTTCTTGGTCCGATATGTTTGTCTCGAGCTCGTGCACCTTTTTAGTGAAATGAAGATAGGGTTTTGAGTTTGTTTTTGTGATGATTTGAGGAGGTGAAGAGGGAGGGAATGAGGAGCTAGGGCAGCAGCAGCAACCATGAAGAGGGAGAGAGGAAATGGTGGTGGAAAAAGGAGAAGGAGCCAAGTCAAAGAAGTCCTCACCTACTCTTTCTCTCTCTCACCATACCTATTATCTTTTCTTTTTCTTATTTTCTTTTCTTCACTAAATCCCTTCTCACTTGAATAGTAAACCCAAAAGAAAAGCCATGGTAGAAATGCACAAGTGTAGAGAAAAAGATATGTGCATGTTTTGCACAAAATTGCTAAAAACCGATTAGCGATTTTTAATCGCGATTAGCACTAAATTAGTGTCAAACTAATCACAAAAACTTTAAAATGTCATAATCCCATAGAATACCCTATTTTGGAATTTTCCATAATTTTTCCAAAATTTTCCCCATTTATTTGTATTTAATTATACCGGAATATTAAAATATTCATTAAAATAATATTAAATTATAAAAATTTCCAAAAATAATATTTTATTATTTGGAAATGTTACAGATCCAGACATATTCTAAGGAAGTATCACCTGATCATGGAGATGGTTGATCTCCAGGTGATCGAGGTCTGGAGAGTGACTCAGAGGACAACACGGCGGATCCACTCACAAAGGCCTTTTCCCAGAGAGAGACTTTTATGGGATGGTTGAGTATGAGATACTACAACCACTGTTATCAGATGGCCCTAGTGCAAGTGGGAGATTGTTAGTTATATGTATGCCCTAGAGGCCATTACTATACATGAGATGTATATTGTAGTGGATGCTTGGACATATATAGGGATGACTTTCTGGCTCGACATGATAGTATGCTATCTGGTTACTCTTTAGCTTAACGTGTACACTGATTCTCTCTCTGTCACATGTTGGTAAAGCTCTTAGGATGTGTACTTGGCTACCTGGACTATGATGCGGATCATACTAGTGGGGACATGGTAGTCCATAAGTACATCCTTCAAGGTCTCTAGTCGTGGGTGTATCGAGACGTGGCATCGATATACCAGAGTAGACTAGCGTATACCTTCTCGACCCATGTAGATGGGCGATGGATGATCCCATATCCATTGGTGTTTGACATCAGAGATGATATAGGGCGCTTAGTGTAGACTCGGTACACTGGACGGACTCGCCGAGAACTCCCAGATGGTATTATACCTTACGTCAGATGGAAGTTCTTTGGTGACACTGGTACAGGTTAGTCTGTAGACCCGAGATCGCCATAATGTCTTGTGTGATTCCCACTGTGCTTTGATTTTCACCTTACCATGTCCAAGAGGGCATGCAAAACGGTGGTTTTTGGGTACAGTCCCGAGTCACATGGAGGTAATGAGCGATAGGAGGGGTTTCGTCTCTCCCGGTATTGGGGGTTGATGTTGCGCTATGCTCGATTGGCCATAACAGGGAAGTCCCTGGCCAGGGATGGTTTAGAGATTTACTGGTAAGTGTTACCAGTAGTTTCTCGACCCGTTATGAGCCTCATATCGGCATGACTTATCGGTTATTGGGGTCTGACGTTTACCACCCCTAGACTTGATATGCGACATATCAGACGAGGAGACCGGACTGTACGGTAGTGTCACTGTCAGGCTTTTTGCAGGAGTTGGAGCGGGCTTGCTTGCTGATCTTCTGATCTCTCAATACCCGGGTAGCCGTTACATCCAGCTAGTACCGCTGACGGCTTGTGGGTGCTTGATATGATCATCACCTACCGCCGGCGTATTGACGAGTCTTTAAAGTCCTACATAGAGGTTTTACTGGCTCAGGCAAAACGAAATAGGAGCGCATATGTGATAAGTGCGGGACCGAGAATAATGCATGTATGTGATACCGTATTCTATTCTCGCGACTATTGTATCGGCCGGTTATATGAGATATAGCCGGGTTATCGAATCAAGTGTTGATTCGATAAGTTGGTACATTTTGTGTAAGTCGGTTATATGAGATATAACCGGATTATTAAGTCAAGTGTTGATTTAATAATTTAGTGTATAATTGTATATATGATATACTAATTTACATTAACTAACATTGGTTCACTTAAGCATTTGTTTTTCTCACTTGTGCACAACTTAATATATATGTGATATATATTAATTTGTGTTCATTTTGTATCATGGTTGGTTGATGATACACACTACATGGGTGTATGAGACATACACCATTATAATTATATTGGTTAGGTTTTTATATTTAAAGTAATTCTAAAAATAAATGGATAATGAGCTCACATGCATGAAGCTTCATGAAGCTTATGGTTGCATTGACTTAGTCCACTAGTTTTGTTTTACTTAAGATATTAATTAACCTAACCACTATAATTAGCCATGGTTATGTCTCTACATGAGTTAGTATATTATACCCACTCACCCATGGTTAGCTCTCTCACTCTTGATTAGTTTTCATTCTCATTTTGAGCTCATCTTTTTCCTCCTTCAAATTCATTCTAGGGTTTGATAAAGAGAGAGAAACATTGTGAGAAAAGAAATTCTAAAATGTACCCATTTCCTATTTTATCATCCTATACTAGACTAGCACTTTAGTTTAGGGTGTTGGCTTCACTAATTCTCTAGTTAGTGAAGTAGAAGCTTGAGTTCGTATTCCCTCGACGTAGATCATCTTCGGCCTCGAAGACTTCAAGCAATACCGTTGCAATCTTCTCTTGGAGCCGTCCGAGAATCCGGGAGTTTGATGATCGCAGCGAAGGGACTACAACAAGGAGCTTTAGAAGTGAAGGACCGATCTACAAAGGTTGTATTTCGTATTCACTTAGTGTTAATGTGTTTAACATGCTTGTTTTCGCCTAATTATCTAGCAAAGATCTTGTTTAGGGTTATTCAGCACGGCTAAAATTTTAATCGGGCATGGTTGATGCCTTGTAGAACCTTCTTAGAGTGCCAAGTAACCCTACATTGAGAACTATTGATGGTTAGATCAGTAGTTTCTCTGATTGGTTCTGAGCCAAATCGACACGACTTATCGGGTCAATAGGGGTCTGACATTTACCACCCCTAGACCCTGTATGCGATACTCTTAGACGAAGAGATCGGACTGTACGGAGATTGTCACGGATAGGCTCAGTAGGGGTCCGGATGAGCTTGCTCGTCGGCTTTCTTTTCGACAGGTACCTGGGTAGCCATTACATACAGCTAGTGCCGCTGACATGCTTGTGGTTAAACCTACTGCCAGCGTACTGTCGAGCCTTTAGAGTCCCACACAGAGGGTTTCTCTGATTCAGGTGAAACGATGTGGTGGCCGTATATTTATACGTACAGGGTTTCGATCGAATGATAATACGAGCCGGCTTAGGATTAAGCCGGATTATTAAATTAAGTATTGATTTAATAATTTACGTGTACATATTTTCATATGTATATTTTAGTGTTATCCAGATTTTCGATCGGACAATTGATAGTACTGGCGGGTTTAGGATTAAGCCGGTTCATTAAACCGGATATTGATTTAATGCTAGTTTTATTTTAGTGGTATTATTTTATTTTTTCGGTATTCGTATTTTGGTACGAATACGGGTATGTATATACGGTAGAAAGTATTTTGTATTTATACAAAATACCTTCTAGAAGATGACACATCATCTTGTATTTTTCTATTTTTTTGAAAATAGATAATGAGGTGGAGAAATGGAGATATTTGAGGCATGGGATGAAGTATGGCTAATTCTTTTGTTTATTCATTTGCCTTTACTATTCAAGCATGGTTGCATTTTTCTATGGAAAAATAATGCATGCTTGAATTGGGTAAAAGACTTTGCCATTCTTCACTTGCTCATTTCTACACTTGTTCTTCTCTCTCATGTTTGAGAGCTCTCTCATTCCCTTCCTCATGAGTTCATCTTTAACTCAAAACCCTACCATTCTCATGTGTTGAGAAATAAGGGTTTTGAGGTAGAAAATTACCACTAAAATCACTACATCTCCTTAGTAACGTAGACTAGCAAATTAGGTCACTAAGTTGCTTTATTTGTGAAGCCAAGCTTGAATCAAGAACTCTAGGGTGGATCATCTAAGATCAAGAAGGCGATCTAGCAAGGTTGATCAAGGATCCCGAGGAGCTCTAGAAGAAGAGTGAAGACCTGAAGGACACAGATCTTTAGATATAATCCCCTATCACAGTAGATAGATATCTTTAGATAGCTAGTTTCAATTTATGGTTAGATTCTAGGATGTGTTTTCTAGCGTCGGATTTTTCAAAATCAAAGTATTTCGTTTCGCAACGGCCGCGGTAGACGGCCAGGGCTCTAGGAAACCCAACAGAAGCTAAGTAGAGAATGCACATCACATGATATCTGTTGGATATGTATGCCTTAGAGGCCATTATTGTATATATATAAATAGTGGATGCTTGGACATATGTATGTACAGGACAATCTTGCTCGATATGATAGTAGGCTATTTGGTTTGTCTTTATCTTAACATATGCATATGTTTTACTTGTTATTACGTATCGTTAATACATGTTGATATTGCCCGTAGGATTATTGCTTGACTATCAGCGTTGTGATGGCAATCATATTTGTAGGAGCTGGATAGTCAATAAGCACATCCTTAAATGTCCCTAGTCGTGGGAGTATCGAGACAGGGTATCGATACTCCGGAGTAGACTGGCGTATATATTTCTAGACCCCGATGAGGGGCGATGGTTGGTCCCACAACCATTGGTCTTTGGCACCTAAGATCGTATACAGGTGCTCACCGGGGGTAAGTACACTGGACGGACTCGCCGAGAACTGGCTAGATGGTATTATACCTATCGTTGGATAGCAGTTCTCTGATGACATTAGTACAGATAGTCTGTCGATCTGAGGTCGTCATTTGTCTCGTGTGAGTTCCTACTGTGCTTTGATTACTACCCTATCACGGCTCTACTGATGCGTGCAAACGGGTTTTAGTTGGGTACAGCCCCGAACCATATTAAGGCAGTGAGTGATTGTTGGGGATTCATCTCTCCCGGTATAGGGAGTCAATGTCGCGCTGTATTCGGTTGGCCAACACCATAAGTCCCTGGCCAGAGCGGATTGAGAATTACTGATAGTTAGATCAGTAGATTCTCGGATGGTCTTTAGCCACATCGGCACGACATGTCAGGTTATTAGGGGTCTATCATTTTCCGTCCCCAGACCCGGCATGCGATACTCTAAGACGAACAGATCGGACTGTACATAGATTGTCATGGATAGGCTCAGTAAGAGTTTGGATGAGTTTTCTCATCGGCCTTCTTTTCGACAGGTACCTGGGTAGCCGTTACGTACAGCTAGTGCCGCTGACGTGCTTGTGGTTAAACCCATTGCCAGCGTGCTGTCGAGTCTTTAGAGTCCCATACAAAGGGTTTCCCTGGTTTAGACGAAATGATGTAGATGCCGAATGGTTTTATGTGTAGGGTTTCGATCATATACGTGTATTAGCTACACAGATTTTTTTTCAGACGGAATACTAGCGGGCTTAGGATTAAGCCACATTCTAGTATTATATTATTGGATTATTTTTGTCTATTAGTATTCATTGTACGAATACGAGTATGTATATACGGTGAGGGTTATTCTTGTATTTTCACTTAAGTGCTTCTAGAAGAAGACACCTCATTTAGTGCAAATCTATTTGTTTAAATTGATAATGAGGTGGAGGGATGATGTGTTATTAAAGCATGGTTTGAAGCATGGATACTTGATTTATTAATTCATTTGTAATAACTATTCAAGCATGGTAGCAATATTTTTATTAAAAATATTGTTTGCTTGATATTTTAGACTTAGTTATTCTTCACTTGAAAACTAACAAAGGTTCTAATCAACTATGGAAGTGATTATACCTTTGTGCTCAAGTCTTTCGGGTCTTCTTATCCTCTTCTTAAGCTCCTCGACCATCGAGATCGAGCTTGGTCGTCGGCCTCCTCATGTCGAAGACGATCTACCCGAGAGTCTATAGTTCAAGCTCCAACCTCAAAATTGAGGTAACTAAAGCACCTAGTTTGCTAATCTAGATGATTTAGTTGATGTAGAATGTGTTAATGGATTATTTTATCTCATAAACCCTAGGTTTCTCAACTCATGAGAGGGTTAGGGTTTGAGGAAGAAGAAGAGCTCAAAGGAGGAAAGAGAAAGCCAAGTGTAGAATGAAGTGAAGAATGGCTAAGTCAAGAAAATATCAAGCATTTCATTTTACAATATAAATATTATAACCATGCTTGAATAGTCATCACAAAAGAATGAATAAAACAAGTAGCCATGTTTCAAACCATGCTTTAATACACCCCATCCTTCCACCTCATTATCTATTTAAACAAATAGATTAATACAAAAATGAGGTGTCTTCTTGTAGAAGCATTCTAGTGTAAATACAAGAATACCATCACCATATATAAATACCTGTATTCGTACTACAAAAAATACGAATACCAAGAAATAAAATAATCCAATAGCATAATACTAGATCATTATTAAATCAATACTTAATTCAATAATGAGGCTTAATCCGAACCCCGCTAGTATTATCCGTCCGAACAAAAATCCGTGTAGCTTGTACACGTATATGATCGGAACCCTGCACGTATAACCATACGGCCTCTACATCGTATCGTATGAACTAGAAAAACCCTCTTGTGGGACTCTAAAGACTCGACAGTACGCTTGAAGTGGGTTTAACCACAAGCACGTCTGCGGAACTAATTGTACGTAACGGCTACCCAGGTACCTATCGAAAAGAAGGCCGACGAGCAAACTTATCTGAACTCCTACTGATCCTGTCTGTGATAATCTCCGTACAGTCCGGTCTCTTCGTTTGAGAGTATCGCATGCGGGGTCTAGCGGGTAGAAAATGTCAGACCCTAATAACCTGACAAGTCATGCCGATGTGGTTCAAGACCATCCAAGAATTTACCGATCTAATTATCAGTAATTCTCAATCCGCCCTGGCCAAGGACTTATGGTGTTGGCTAACCGAACACAGCGCGGCATCGACTCCCTATACCGGACTGCCTCTATATTGCTCGGGACTGTACCCAACTAAAACTTGTTTGCACGACTCAGTAAAGCCGTGGTAGGGTAGTAATCAAAGCATATTAGGAAGTCACACGAGACAAATGACGACTGCAGGTCTACAGACTATCTGTACTCATGTCACCAGAGAACTGCTATCTGACGATTAGTATTATACCATCTTGCCGGTTCTCGGCGAGTCCGTCCAGTGTACTCACCCCTAGCGAGCACCTGTATACGATCTTAGGTGCCAAAGACCAATGGCTGTGGGACCAACCATCGTCCCTCGTCGGGGTTTAGAAACATATACACCAGTCTACTCTGAAGTATCGATGTCCTGTCTCGATACTTCTACGACTAGGGACATTTAAGGATGTGCTTATGGACCACCCAGCCCCTACATGTATGATTGCCATCACAACGCTGGTAGTCCAGCAATTATCCTACGGGCTTTATCAACATGTATTAACGATGCGTAATAACAAGTAAAATATATATACATGTTAAGATAAAGACAAACCAAATAGCATAGTAACATATCGAGCAAGATTGTCCTGTACATATATATGTCTAAGCATCCACTATATATGTATATACAATAATGGCCTCTAGGGCATACATATCCAACAATCTCCCACTTGCACTAAGGCCATGTATTAGCGTATCGAGTACCCAACGTATGCTCTAGGGCTAGTTGTTGTCGTATCGCATACCCAACATCTCAAATAGTCTTGCGAACCGTGCTTGAGGGAGGGCCTTGGTGAATGGATCCGCCGTGTTCTCTTTTGTGTCTACTCTCTACACCTTGATCTCCCTGATCAAGTGATACCGCCTCAAGATATGTCTGGATTTCTGATGGGACCATGGTTTCTTCGCTAAAACCATAGCCCTATTGTTGTCACAATACAAAGATATTGGATCAACAATGGATGGAACTATCTAAAGTTCAGTAATGAACTTCTTTATCCAGACCGCTTCTTTTGCGGCATCGTTGGCAGAAATGTATTCAGCCTCCATAGTCGAGTCTGCGACGGTGTCCTGTTTGGAGCTCTTCCAATAGACTGCCCCTCCGTTGAGGGTAAACACAAAACTCGAGACAGATTTGCTGTTCAGAAAAGACGTTTTTACTTCCAGAAAAGACGTTTTTACGTTCATCTACCAGATTTCATAGTCATGGAAGGCAGCAATGGCAAGTAGGATCTGAATGGATTTGAGCATAGCCACTGGAGAAAAGGTTTCATTATAGTCTACACCGGATCTTTGACGAAAGCCTTTTACAACAAGTCTAACCTTATAGGTTTCCACCTGTCCATCTACACCAATCTTCTTTTTGAAGATCCATTTGCATCCAACGGTTTTTACCCCAGGAGGAGCAATATCCAATCTCCAAACTTCATTGCTGTACATGAACTCCATTTCGGATTGCATAGCATCCAGCCATTTAACTGAGTCCCTACTGTTAATGGCCTGCTTGAAACTAGTAGGATCATCTTCTTCTAAGATGCAATCCTCTTGTTCTCCGTCTATGAGAAAACCATAGTATCTCTCGGGAGGATGAGAAATCCTACTAGATCTGCGGAGTAGCTGAGGTTCGTCCGGGACTATTGAATCTTGAGGTTCCACCAAATCTTCAGTTTCAGTTTGTGGTTCCAGAATTTCTTCTAGTTCTACTATGCACCCACTGATTTCTTTTGCAAGAAATTCTCTTTCCAAAAAGGTAGCGTGGCGAGTTACAAACACCTTCTGTTCCTCAGTATGGTAGAACATATATCCTAGTGAATTCTTAGGATATCCCACAAACTTACATGGAACCGATCCTGCCTCCAATTTGTCTGGATTTTTCTTTTTAACATAAGCTGGACAACTCTATATCTTAATGAATTTAAGACATGGTTTCCTACCACTCCATATTTCATATGGAGTGGTAGGCATAGATTTGGTCGGAACTTGATTCAAAAGATATGCTGTTATCTGAAGCGCATGTCCCCAAAATGAAAGAGGCAGATCAACAATACTCATCATGAAGCGAACCATATCCAATAGGGTACAGTTCTTCCGCTCCGATACACCGTTGTGCTATGGTGTATACGGAGGAGTAAGCTGAGAGAGAATACCGTTCTCTTTTATGTATTGTAGGAATTATGTGCTTAAGTACTCCCCTCCTCTATCAGATCGGAGGATCTTGATACTTTTTCCAGTCTGGTTCTCTATTTCGTTTCTGTATTCTTTGAATTTCTCAAAAGCTTCATATTTGTGTTTCAAAAGATACACATATCCGAACCTAGAGAGATTGTCAGTGAATGTGATGAACTATGAGAACACATCCCTTACATGTATAGACATTGGACCACATACATCACTGTGTATGAGTCCTAAGAGCTCTGTTGCTCTTTCTCCGTGTCCGGTGAACGAATATTTGGTCATCTTTTCATTGAAACAAGACTGTAACAACCCTAAACTTTCTGTAAAAAGTTTTTCTCCAAAAATACAGAAAGGGGTACTTGAGCTTGAGTACAAGTTATAAGTCTGTTTTGCTTTAGAACATCAAGAAGGAGCTCGTAGCTCACTGGTAAGACCTCGCACTGCTGAACCAAAGCACCATAGTTCAAATCCAATCAGCCACACAATATTTTTATTTAAACTTCTAGAAGCCCAAGAGTCTACACGTGCACTACACATAATAGGGTAAGTCACAGAATAAAAAAACGGGTCCACAAGTCAAGACGAAGCGACGGGGACAAGTGGCAAGGAGACGCGGCCCAACTCGGTCGACTCGGGCCGGCGACTCGCCCGACTCGGCCGGCTCCGCCGGCCCGACTCAGCCCAAACCCTAACTTCTTTTTACCTATGCGACCTTTGAACTCCCCCCATAACCTCTGTATTATTTAAATTCCATGCACATTTACAGAGCAAATTAAAACACACATTTATCCATTTTAATACAAAATTTTAATACACCCTCTCATTACCCTAAACCCTAATTTTTCCTATAAATACCACACCTAAAATCACCCTCCTCACTCCCAAATCCATGCCCAAACTCTCAAGAAAATTCCCAATACTTTTTATGTGCAAGTGGAGTTAGCAAAGGGCGAAGCTCCGACGAACTTTCGACGATGACCCGAGGAGATTCCGACGACGAAACGACGCACCGGCACCTCCTACCTCTTCCTCCTTCTCTCTTCTAGTCAAATAACCTGTAAGTCCCTACTTCTTCCTCTTTTCTCTATTCTAAAAATATTCAAAACTAAAACTCGACGGAAGCGGAGTTAATCCGACTTCCGATTCGGTTTTTCCTTAAAAAGTTCTATTTTTCTTAAACACAATAATACCAAACTCTTATGTCATGACCATTAAACATTAACGAAGATAATTGAACAAGTTTGACATCAAAATAATAACCGTAGCAAGTTTTATTCCTTTTTTTACATTAAAATACCTTCATGTTTCTTTTCGAAATACTTGAACTTTTTAAACCGTATTACCTTAGAAAACTCATGAGTTAATGACCTACCTCCTCACAACACTCATATGTAACATAGCACGATAGAATTTGGGAACATAGATTTGGGAAAAATAAGACTTTACACATAACTACCTCCGACTTATAAAAACCTTTAGCTACAAGAAGTGTATTTTAACAAATCTTTGCAATTGCGCCTCTACAACCCATTCGGGAAACCCTTTCGGTATGGTGCGGATTATCGTACATCCTCGGGCCTAGTAGAGTGAGATGCAGACCTCCGCAAGGAGCATACGATCTCGAAAGATTTAAAATACAAATTTCTTTAGAAAATGTTGTTTCTATTATAAATAAAACTTATATTTTTAATAAATAAATATATATGTGACTAATATCAAAATATCTATTTTTAGTATTTATAATATTCCACATTTCCAAAATTCAAGAAAAATATCTCATTTACAAGAAAATACCATACAATTCCAATATTACAAATAAATACCATATATTATGAAATTTGGTTTATTCACTAGAAATGTCACATTGATAAAAGAAACTTCTATGAAAACTCTAAAGACGATAATAAAATACTTGAGGTGTATTTTGAAAATATAACAAAACTATTTTACATAAAACCCCTCAAGTTATACTAAATTACAATAAGGGCCCTAGTAAACATAGGTTTAAGTGGGACCAGTCTCTTGAGCCTCAGGGAGCCGGAGATATGGGTGCTTGCCTATTTAAGGTAGACAACTTAACAAACAGTGTTATCAATACGGTAATTGTCTTTGAAAAAGACACAAATCCTGCCGTCCATGTGCAGCAGTTACCGATAACACCAAAACCTAATTCAGAATTCAATTTCTTTTCTAATTGTCTGACTCAGACTGAGTCTCAATATAATCAATCTGACTTGAAGTATATAACACAATTCAATATAAATCTATATATTCAAACTGTTCAATCTATTCAGTCTATATTGACCAAACCGAACCATGGATATACCTCCATCTACATGATTCTCCAGTTACATCCATTTACTGATATCATGGTTTCGGCAAGTCATCCATCTATACAATTCAATTTACAAGACAATACAATACAAACAATATAAACAAGAAATCGCAGGATTTATAAAGGGTAGACTGGTACGGAAGGTGTTAGTGTAAGTCTACGCTAGCGCCCCGGCCGTCTACAGACGCCAAATGCGGAACAAAAACTTTTTAACTGGCGCTATCGTATACTTTAACCCGGATCTGCCATTATTGCTAAACTAACAAACTGTAAAGAGTGTAGAAAGGTTATACCGAACGATCCGAGTCCTTCGTTCTTTAACCATCATCCCACGCTCCATTGCGGCTGCTCCGATCTCGTCGATCTCCGATCTGCTCGTCCAGGTGGCACCACATCAACGATTCTTTAAACGGGCTCCCGCCTCTGACTCGAGGCAACTCGGTCGTCAAGTTTGCTAAAAGAGACGACCAAGATTGATGTAGAGAATGAGTAGATGACTTTGTCTCACTTCGTCCAAAACCGTGGACGATCGGTTAATGAAGTTGCCACTCGGATCGGGTGATGGAATGAAAAAGGCTGTGAAATTCCATACACCCCAAAATCTATCATAATCTTTTGCAAATGAAAATATCAAGTGAGAGAGTGTGTGAGGAGAGAGAGGGGGCCGGCCTCTTATATGGAGGAGGAGGTGATCGTAGGAGTAAAGAGGGTGACCACAAGGAAAATATCATGTGTGAACACATGAAAATATCAAGCACAAAGATCTTAAGGAAAACAAGAATACATTGAAATCAAAGCATGAGTCACAATCCTTGTCACCGCTTTCTAGAAACTTCTAGAACCTTCTAGAAGCATGACTCACCCTCATCCAAGAAAAGATAAATCCGTCTTTAACCGAATGTTAAAAGACAGCTGATAGAAAACTGGAAACTGGCAACTTCCAAAAGTGATCCTGAAACGACTTTCAGGATAACCCCGTAACTGTATAAATATACCCGCATTTGTATTACGACCGAATACAAATGCATCTGAGACAAAGATATTATACTTACTCAATATAATACTCGGATCCGGCTTAAACCAAAGCCGACCAGTATCATCTGCCCGAAAAATAACACGTGCGTAAACGCACGTGCATTTTCCGAACCCTGGCATAAAACTATACGGCCTCTACAACGTTTCGCCCGAACTTGGGAAACTGTCTGTGGGGGACTCTAATGACCCGTCAGTACCCTGGCAGTGGGTTTAATCACAAACCGTCAGCGGCACTAGCAATGCGTAACGGCTGCCCATGGACTGACCTCAAGGGAGGCCGATGAGCGAACTCATCCGGAAACCCTACTGAGCCTAACAGTGACAATGTATATACAGTCCGGTCCGTTCGTCTATGAGTATCGCATATCTTCCTAGGGGGCTAGAAACGTCAGACCCCCAATAGCAGTATAAGTCGTGTCGGAGTGTAGCCCAATAACACCCTGAGATACTACTGGAGTACCTACCAGTAAATCTCCTGCCATGGCCATGGACTTTGTGTAATGGCTCTCCAAGACACAGCACGACCTCGCCCCCAATACCGGGAGAGACGAATCCCCTGCCGATCCGCTCATGTGCCTCCATATGGCTCGGGACTGTACCCAAAAGCTACCTGTTTGCACGACTCCTTTGAGCCGTGGTAGGGTAGAAATCAAAGCACAGTGGGAACTCACACGAGACAAATGACGACCTCAGGTCGATGAACTAACCTGTACACATGTCATCAGGGAACTGCTATCTGACGATAGATATAGTACTAACTGGCAGATTCCCGGCGAGTCCTGTCCGGTGTACTCATAACCCAATGAGCACCTGTATACATCTTAGGTGATCTAACTGACACCAGTGGCTTGTGAGACCGGCCACCGCCCCTCGTCGGGGTCTCGACTGTATACACTAGTCTACTCCGGAGTATCGATGCCCTGTCTCGAAACTCCCATGACTAGGGACCACAATTAAGGATATGCGTATAAACCACCCAACTCTCACGTATATGATCGCCATCATACAGTTGGTGGTAAAGCAAGATCCTAAGGGCTCTATCAAAGTGTAACATGTAATCAGTCACCTGAACATGTACATGACTGATAAAGGCAAACCAGATAGCATACTATCATCTTGAGTAAGACTGTCCTACCGGTATAGGTCCTCCGCAATCATTGCAATCACGTACCTGCGATCCAATAATTGACTATGAGGGCACTATCTCCAACAGTTAGAAGTGGCACGAGGCAACAACCTTAAAGACACCTAACCTGAATTCAATTGCCGTTGTACCGTGGCTGAATGGTTCCTTGTACTCCGTATACCGTAGTCTCTGGTCTAGTAAGACTTTTCTCGTATACACTGGCCTCTTCTGTACCAAGCTACAAACAGCAGCGTTAACATTAAATACAATATTATAACAATATACTCTTTATTCTGTCTATTCCATTCTTGTCTGTTTACGGGACTTACCGAGCGATTTGTTCGCTGACGACATTCTCTTTCTTCTTCTTTGGAATGTCGTCAGGTGTTTCGGACTCACTGGAGATCGAGCCCACTAGCGAGGATTTAGACCATCTAGCTTTCGACCCGGAGCTCTAGTTAGTTGTACATTTCATTTCAGTACTTTCCATTTCTATTATGCCACTGTTTAGGCATTGCTTTCTATTCCATGTATTTACTTTTCAGATGTATTGTAAAAAGAATGTTAATAAATAAAGTTGTTGTTCAATTATATCCATTGTCATTGTCTCTAGTGCATTTTACTTATATTGCTTAGATACGCTTAGCGTGTTTACTTCTGAGTAAATACATAGCGGCCAGTCGCGTCCCCTTCGCCGTATCCTGGGAAGCGGGGCGTGACAGGTTTTGTTGGTGGCCCATGCAGGTCAGAGCCGTATGGAACCCTACCATGAAGTTCAGCACTGTGTGGACAACCTAAGCAATATAACACAAGAACGAGCAACTGAAAACATTATTTACAATTCATATTCCTTGAATCTTATCATTTCGTATACTTTGAATCTGTCCTAACCCAAAATTTTCTTTCAAGGTTATGGATTCCCCAAACAACACCAGCACGAATGTCAACAACACTCCCCCACCACTACCACTCACACCTGCCGTCGCTGCTCCGATCAATGAACTGACGGTTTTGCTTGAGGCAATCCGCACCCTCCTGAAAGGACAGCAGCAGCAGACTGCTATTCTCTTCAACCGTCCAGAAGCAAAAGCACCCGGAGTGAAGAAATTCCGGGAACTGCACCCCCAGAACTTTTCGGAAAAAGAGAGCCCTCTGGAAGCGGAGGAATGGGCTCAAAGCGTTGAAGATGACCTGGCAGCAGCACAAGTGCCAGAGGTCGCTTGGGTACGAGTTGCAAAGCTGCAGCTCACTGACAATGCATGGGTTTGGTGGAAGGCGGAAGAAAGCCGTCTTGACCAACCTATCGAATGGAAGACTTTCTGTGACATGTTCGATGCAAAGTACTTCCCTGAGACTGCCCGCTTTGATATGGAGCAGCAGTTCATACATCTGCAACAAGGTTCAATATGGACCAAATCTGTAGATGACTATGATGCTGAGTTTACCATGCTCAGTAGGTAAGATATGTCTCAATGTTCGATTTTATATCACATACTACACAGCTAACATAAGATCGTAACAGGTTTGCGGCCCATCTCATACCGACTGCTGAGATCAGAGCTAGAAGATTTCAGCAAGGGTTGGACCCGGAAATTCAAGCCGCATTAGCTACAGGGGATTTCCCAACACATGTTTTGGCTTTGAAGGATACCCGAAGATACGAGGCAGTAGTAAAGAGGAAGGGCAGACCTCAATCTGCCGGAGTGAAGCGCCCTGCCACTCAGATGGCAGGAGGAGCCTCTTCAAGGACAACTGTTGAACCCATGAGACAGGAAAAATCAATAACCAGCCAGGTCCAGATTTCTGTTTCCATTGCAAGAGAGATGGACATTTGGTGAAGGACTGTACGAACGCAAAAGGCCTGTGTTTAGTTTGTGGCGCATCCAATCACGAAATTGGAAACTGTCCTTATAGACGCAACACAGCTCACACCCCCATCAACTACCCGCAGCGGCCAGCTATCCAGGCTCCTGCACCTCGTCTTGCACTCACAGCCCCACCACCAGCACAACCTAATCGTCAATTCCATCAGGCACTGAGGAACATGCCTCGAGGGCAGAGGAACATGCCTCGAGGACAGAGGAATGTGCTTCCAGCTAGGAGAAATGAACCACGGCGTCAGGCTTTCCTTTTAGCGGCCGAAGAAGCAGAGGCCGTAGACCAAGATAAACCTGGTAATTTCCTCAACTCTTTTCAAACCTTTCGCATTCTTTCATTCCTTCACATATTTTTCATACACTACCAATAGGCCTATCACCAAACTTTCCTTGAATCCGTTACAGTTTCCTTTTACAAATTTTGAGGACGAATTTTTTTTAAGGAGGGTAGAATGTAACAACCCTAAACTTTCTGTACAATTTTTATTTTCAAAAATACAGAAAGGGGTACTTGAGCCTGAGCACAAGTTATAAGTCTGTTTTGCTTTAGAACAGTAAGAAGGAGCTCATAGCTCACTGGTAAGACCTTGCACTGCTGAACCAAAGCACCAGAATTCAAATCCCATCTGCCACACATTAATTTTATTTAAAATTCTTTTAAACTTTTATAAGCCCAAGAGTCTACACATGCACTACATGTAATTGGGTAAGTTACAGAATAAAAAAACGGGTCCACAAGTCAAGACGAAGCGACGAGGACACGTGGGAAGGAGACGCGGCCCAACTCGGTCGACTCGGGCCGGCGCCTCGCCCGACTCGGGCCGGCGGCGCCAGCCCGAATCTGCCCAAACCCTAACTTCTTTTTACCTATGTGACCTTTGAACTCCCCCCATAACCCCTGTATTATTTAAATTCCCTGCACATTTACAGAGCAAATTAAAACACACATTTAATCCATCTTAATACAAAATTTTAATATACACTTTCATTACCCTAAACCCTAATTTTTACTATAAATACCACGCCGAAAATCACCCCTCCTTACTCCCAAATCCCTGCCCAAACTCTCAAGAAAATTCCCAATACTTTTTGTGTGCAAGTGAAGTTAGCAAAGGGCGAAGCTCCGACGAACTTCCGACGACGATCCGAGGAGATTCCGACGACGAAACGACGCACCGGCATCTCCTACCTCTTCCTCCTTCTCTCTTCTAGTCAAATAACCTGTAAGTCCCTACTTCTTCCTCTTTTCTAAAAACATTCAAAACTAATATCCGATGGAAGCGGAGTTAATCCGACTTCCGATTCGGTTTTTCCTTAAAAAGTTCTATTTTTCTTAATCACAATAATACCAAACTCTTATATCATGACCATTAAATATTAACGAAGATAATTGAACAAGTTTGACATCAAAATAATAACCGTAGCAAGTTTTATTCCCTTTTTTACATTAAAATACCTTCATGTTTCATTTCGACATAATTGAACTTTTTAAACCGTATTACCTTAGAAAACGCATGAGGTAATGACCTACCACCTCACAACACTCATATGTAACATAGCACGATGGAATTTGGTAACATAGATTTGGGAAAAATACGACTTTACACATAACTACCTTCGACTTATAAAAACCTTTTTCTACAAGAAGTGTATGTTAACAAATCTTTACAATTGCGCCTCTACAACCTATCGGGGAACCCGTTCGGTATAGTGCAGATTATCGCACATCCTCGGGCCTAGTAGAGTGAGATGCAGTCCTCCGCAAGGAGCATACGATCTCGAAAGATTTAAAATACAAATTTCTTTAGAAAATGTGATTTCTATTATAAATAAAACTTATATTTTTAATAAATAAATATATATGTGATTAATATCAAAATATCTATTTTTAGTATTTATAATATTCCACATTTCCAAAATTCAAGAAAAATATCTCATTTACAAGAAAATACCATACAATTCCAATATTACAAATAAATACCATATATTATGAAATTAGGTTTATTCACTAGAAATGTCACATTGATAAAAGAAACATCTATGAAAACTCTAAAGACGATAATAAAATACTTGAGGTGTATTTTGAAAATATAACAAAACTATTTTACATAAAACCCCTCAAGTTATACTAAATTACAATAAGGGCCCTGGTAAACATAGGTTTAAGCGGGACCAGTCTCTTGAGCCTCAGGGAGCCGGAGATATGGATGCTTGCCTATTTATGGTAGACAACTTAACAAACAGTGTTATCAATACGGTAATTGTCTTTGAAAAAGACAAATCCTGCCGTCCATGTGCAGCAGTTACCGATAACACCAAAACCTAATTCAGAATTCAATTTCTTTTCTAATTGTCTGACTCAGACTGAGTCTCAATATAATCAACCTGACTTGAAGTATATAACACAATTCAATATAAATCTATATATTCAAACTGTTCAATCTATTCAATCTATATTAACCGAACCGAACCATGGATATACCTCCATCTACATGATTCTCCAGTTACATCCATTTACTGATATCATGGTTTCGGCAAGTCATCCATCTATACAATTCAATTCACAAGACAATACAATACAAACAATACAAACAAGAAATCGCGGGATTTATATGGGGTAAACTGGTACGGAAGGTGTTAGAAGTGGTGTTGGGTTAGCCTAGCACCTCATCAAGGGTTTGGAAGCATCACATGTACCAAAGATGGAATTTTTTAGGGTGCTAAGTTAACAAACATCGTATCGTTCCTAGAAAAATTAGGGTTTCATAAACTACTCATCATCACATGAAAGAAATGCTAGGGTTTTGAGAGTACAACCTCTGTAGCTCCCTACGCTAAACTCCTTGGCCACTTGAGGGTTGGAGGAGGGTTCACTTGAGGTCTCCTAGTGTCCACGACGATCCACCCGAAGCTCCTAGTCCAAGCTTGCAACTTCACTTTTCAAAAGAAGAAGTGAAGATAACACTCTAAACAAGTGGGCTAAACTTGTGTAGAATGATGTTGTGGTTCTTATTCTCACTTCAAAATCCAATCTTGTTATGTAATTTGCTCACTACAAAAGTCTAGAGAGCAAGTGAGAGAGGAAGAAGAAGATGATGGCTATATTTTGTCAAGAGTGAAAAGAGTAACTCTTGTTAAGAAAAATGAAAATATATGTATATATATTTTCTTGTTCTCATCTCAAACCATGGTTAAACAATGAATATCTTATTGAACTTGAGTTAAAACACAAAAGGAAAGTTTACCCAAGGTTAAAAGGTGGGTGAGAATGGTTAGGTCAAAGGAAGAGTGTAGAAACAAATCAATGATAACCATTTTCCTTTTTCTGTTTTGTTTTAAATCAAATGCAATAAAATCCATATATAAAACCATGGTGTGAGTCTTGTATTGCCACCATTTTCATGTATGTACAACCCTGAAGGATGGATGTATGTATGTATGTGTGTATGTACATCCATATATGCATGAATCTATAAAGAAGGCATACATGCATGCATACATCCATCAAACTCAAGAAAGGATTTCAAGTGAGAAACTAATGGTTAAATGATAAATCAACACATGATTTATCAATTCGGCCATATCACATATGACCCCACCAAAAGCAAGCAGCCCGATCAATATACGGTATCCTATACGCGTATTTTAATCGGGTCCATGCGCATATCGCATATGCGCACCACAACGTTTCACCTGGACTAGGAAACTCCATTGTGGGACTCTAAGACTCGTCAATACGCCGGCAGTGGGTGATGATCATATCAAGCACCCCCAAGCCGCAGGCGATCAGCTAAACGTAACGGCCACCCGGGTATTGAGCGATAAGAAGAAAACAAGCGAACCTGCTACAACTCCCGTCGAGCCAATCGGCAACACTTCCCGTACAGTCCGGTCTCCTCGTCGGACATGTCGCATATCAAGTCTAGGGGTGGTAAACGTCAGACCCCAATAACTGATAAGTCGTGCCGATGTGAGGCCCATAACGGGTCGAGAAAATACTGGTAACACTTACCAGCAAATCTCTAAAATAGCCCTGGCCAGGGAATTCCCTGTTACGGCCAATCGAGCACAGCGCAACATCAACCCCCAATACCGGGAAAGAAGAAACCCCTCCTATCGCTCATTGCCTCCATATGACTCGAGACTGTACCCAAAAACCACCGTTTTGCACACCCTCATGGACGTGGTAAGGTGGAAATCAAAGCACAGTGGGAATCACACAAGACTCTATGACGATCTCGGGTCTACAGACTAACCTGCATAAGTGTCACTTGAGAACTGCCATCTGACGTGAGGTATAATACCATCCGGGAGTTCTCGGCGAGTCCGTCCAGTGTACCCAGTCTCCACTGAGCACCCGTATACCATCTCAGATGTCAAACACCAATGGATATGGGATCATCCATCGCCCATCTCATAGGTCGAGAAGCGTATACGCTAGTCTACACTGGTATATCGATGCCCCGTCTCGATACACCCATGACTAGGGACCTTGAAGGATGTACTTATGGACTACCATGTCCCCACTAGTATGATCCTCATCATAGTCCAGGTAGTCAAGTACACATCCTAAGGGCTTTACCAACATGTAACTATAAGACAGTATAAAGAGACTAGTATACATGTTAAGATAAAGAGCAACCAGATAGCATACTATCATATCGAGCAAGAAAGTCATCTCTATATATGTCCAAGCATCCAATATAATATACATCATCTGTACAATACTGGCCTCTAGGGCATACATACAACTAACAATCTCCCACTTGCATTAGGGCCAGCTGCTGTAGTATCGCATACCGAGCATCCCGAAGAGTCTCTCAAACTGTATCTGGGGAATGGCCTTCGTGAGT
Organism: Agapanthus africanus; assembly: GCA_030015575.1. Classification (NCBI taxonomy): domain Eukaryota; kingdom Viridiplantae; phylum Streptophyta; class Magnoliopsida; order Asparagales; family Amaryllidaceae; genus Agapanthus; species Agapanthus africanus. The sequence continues at coordinate 271,942,132 of CM057340.1, forward strand.
GGATCCGCTGTGTTATTCTTCGTGTCAACCCTCCTGACTCGATCTCCCGGCGATCAACTATCTCCCGGATCAGGTGATACCGCCTCAGAATATGCCTGGATCGCTGATGGGACCTGGGTTCCTTGGCCAAAGCCACCGCTCCATTGTTATCGCAATACAAAGGTATTGGATGCTCAATGGATGGAACCACTCCAAGTTCAGTAATGAACTTCTTGATCCAGACAGCCTCTTTGGCTGCATCGTTGGCAGCGATGTATTCAGCCTCCATCGTCGAGTCTGCCATGGTTTCCTGCTTGGAACTCTTCCAACTAACCGCCCCTCCGTAAAGGGTAAAGACAAATCCCGACTGCGACTTAGAGTCGTCCTTATCACTCTGGAAGCTCGAATCGGTAAAAGACTCCACTTGGAGTTCTCCGTTACCATACACCAAGAGCATCTGTTTAGTCCTTCGTAAGTACTTGAGAATGCTCTTCACAGCTATCCAGTGACTCTCTCCAGGATCAGCTTGATACCTGCTCACTACACTTAGTGAGTATGCTACATCGGGTCTGGTACATAGCATCGCGTACATGATAGAGCGTACAGCCGAAGCATAGGGTATCCCTTGCATGCGAGCTCTCTCCAACTCAGTCTTGGGAGACATCTCTTTGGAGAGAGTGACTCCAGAGATTGTGGGTAAGTTCCCACGCTTGGATTCTTCCATACTTAACCTCTTTAGTATGGTGTCAATGTACCTGGATTGGGACAATCCCAATATCCGTTTGGATCTATCTCTATAGATCCTTATCCCCAATATGCAGGAGGCATCACCAAGATCTTTCATTGAGAATCTTTGTGATAAGAAGAGCTTGACCGATTGCAGCATAGGAATGTCATTTCCTATCAAGAGTATGTCGTCTACGTATAATACGAGAAAGACAACCTTACTCTCTGCCACCTTCTTGTAGATACAAGGTTCATCTACGTTTTTGACGAAATCAAACTCTTTGATAACGACGTCAAAGCAGATGTTCCAAGTCCGCGATGCTTGCTTTAATCCATAAATGGATTTAAGCAGCTTGCACACCTTCCCGCTGCTCCCACTATCTACGAAGCCCTCTGGTTGAGTCATGTACACGCACTCTTCTAAATCACCGTTTAGAAAGGCGGTCTTAACATCCATTTGCCAGATTTCGTAATCATGATATGCAGCGATGGCAAGCATGATCCGGATGGATTTAAGCATAGCCACTGGAGAAAAGGTTTCGTCATAGTCCACACCTGGTCTTTGACGAAAACCCTTTGCAACAAGTCTAGCTTTGAAAGTCTCCACTTTCCCATCTACACCAAGTTTTTTCTTGAAGATCCACTTGCTCCCAATGGGTTTTACCCCTTCAGGAGCATCTTCCAAAGTCCATACTTTGTTGGTGTACATGGATTCCATCTCGGACCGCATAGCATCCAGCCATTTCACTGAGTCCCCACTCGTGATGGCCTGCTCGAAGCTAGTTGGGTCATCATCCTCCATGATGCAATCCTCGCTCCCACCATCCATGAGAAAACCGTAGTATCTCTCAGGTTGGTGAGGAACCCTACTAGATCGGCGGAGAGGCTGAGGTTCGTTGGGAGCTATTGAATCTTCTGGTTCCACTAAATCTTTAGTTACGGTTTGTGTATCTGGAACCTCTTCCAGCTCCACCACTTTGCCACTAATTTCTTTTACAAGAAATTCCTTTTCTAAAAAGGTGGCATGTTGAGCAGCAAACACCTTTTGTTCCTCACTGTGGTAGAAAAAATACCCATATAAGTTCTTTAGATATCCCAAAAATTTGCAAAGAACTGACCATGCCTCGAGTTTGTCTGGATTTTGTCTTTTGACATAGGCCGGACAACCCCATATCTTAACTCGTTTAAGATATGGCCTCTTCCCACTCCATATCTCATATGGTGCGGTTGGTACAGATTTAGATGGAACTTGATTCAATAGGTATGCTGCTGTCTCCAGCGCATATCCCCAGAAGGAAATAGGTAACTCAGCTGTGCTCATCATAGAGCGCACCATATCTAATAGGGTGCGGTTCCTCCGTTCTGATACACCGTTGTGCTGTGGTGTATATGGAGGAGTCAGCTGAGAGAGAATCCTATTCTCTTTTAGGAAGTCCAGGAATTCATTGCTCAAGTATTCACCTCCTCGATCAGATCGAAGGATTTTAATACTTTTTCCGGTTTGGTTCTCGACTTCTTGTTTATATTCTCTAAATTTCTCAAAAGCTTCTGATTTGTGTTTCATCAGGAACACATATCCGAATCTAGAGAGATCGTCGGGGAATGTAATGAAGTACGAAGAACCATCCCTGGCATGTGTAAGCATAGGACCGCATACATCACTATGTATCGGTCCCAAGAGTTCGATAACTCTTTCTCCGTGTCCCGTAAACGGAGTTTTGGTCATCTTGCCTTTGAGACATGACTGGCAAGTGTCATAAGATGAAAATTCGAACGGTTTCAAATATCCATCCTTATGCAACTTAGCCAGTCTTGTCGCATTGATGTGACCCAGTCTACAATGCCACAAGAAGGATTCGTTCAGTTCTGAACTCTTCCTCTTGTGTGTGTTTGTTATGCTTAGAACTGTTGATTGATTTAGAACATAAATGCCATTGCACAACGTGCCTGATCCAACCAACTTTTGGTTACGGAAAATGTTCATAACATTATCCTGTAATGCAAAATTATATCCCTCTTTACTCAGTAAAGAAACCGATATAATGTTGCATATCAGGTTCGACATGTAATAGCATTCATTCAGAACCAATGTATTACCAGTTGGCAATACAAGGTGATATTCCCCGACGGTCTTAGCTACAACAATTGCACCATTTCCAACTCTTATGTCTTTATCACCTTCTCCAAGTTCTCTACCTTTCCTGAGCCCATGTAACTGATTACATATATGGGATCCTGACCCGGTATCTAATACCCAGGACGTAGGGCAAATGGAGAAACAGTTCTTTGTAACGAACACACCCGAAGAAAATGCATCAACATGTACTTTCTTCATTCGGGTGGCATGGGAATCCTGGTATTCCCCTATGTCCTGTTCAGTCCTATAACTCTTATAAGAAAGAACGGAACCAACGTCCCTCAGCACAGAATAACTTGCGGGTTCGGTCAATACATCCATATTATTATCTTGATTAAGGCATGACATGGTCGCTACCTGGAGAGAGAGAGAGAAGAAAACACTTTAGCGTATGCTCTTGCAAGATCAGATTGGTTATTATCTTATCTAATCAGGATGGCTCCCACTGTTTTTATCAAATCTTCCTTCAAACCCTAAAAGGAAAGACTAGCCGGGATTAATTACACCCTACAACTTCACCGATCTTTCAGCCAGGCCAGTGTCGGTACTTTGAGGGAGGTTCCCCGTGCTTTCGCACGGACCTAATTAAAGTAAACCTCATTTTCCCAGAGGCGTAACCCCGTTGACACCTTTCTAGACACCTACTTGATCGGCTAATTGTCCTGTGTAAAACTCTCCCAGGAGTAACAATTACTCGCAGTGGGTATCGGGATCCAACTATCTCATAGAAGGTATGCAATCTTATTGCAAATTTCAACACTTGAAATTCCCGATAATATTTTTCCCCAAACGATCTATGACCTTGACAAGGTCAACAAACCATAGACCGTAAGTCAAGTTCAACCCGTCACTTTTTGATTGAATTAAACCCACCCGCACGACCCTTGACAAGGTCAACAAGGCCGTACGACTACCCTAATCCAATCAGCATCATATGCATAAGCAGATAAATACTGGTTAGCTACCGCACACTGTGCCTTGACAAGGTCAACAAACGCAGCACGAATACTAAGCAGGACTTATCTGAAATGACGGAGGGCTACGACAGGTTTTTCTGAAAACCTATTGCGTAATGAACTTGATATCGTTGTAGAATCAAGTGAATTTTGAAATGGAGTGATTTTGAGGCTTTCATTAGTTTTGCTAAAGAGGTCACTCCCGGTGAAGGGATCTCGGCTCTTTCCTCCTCGAATAAGGTGCGGGATATATCATATATATCACTGTGCAAAGCAAAACTCCAAAAGCAGTCAAAAGTCAAACCGAGTGTTGTAGCATCTGCCAGTTTTGCTAAAGAGGTCACTCCCGGTGAAGGGATCTTGGCTCTTTCCTCATCGAATAAGGTGCAGGGTATATCATATATACCGCTATGCAAAGAAAAACTGTAGCTACCCTTTTATTTGAAAATTTGATTCTACAACATCTTTTAGGTTTCTTTTCTTTCATTAATCACATTAATGAAGTCCCATCATTTAAGTCACCTAAACATCACAGATAAATACGACGTGCACTTATGCCATCCGTATTCGCCACGATGTCCCCTCGGGCACCGTTAGGTTAGGTAACTAACGACAGAGCAGGGAAGGGCTAGTGCGGGTGTAAAACATAAGTAACGTCTATATAATATATCATATATACTATATACTGTATCCATCAGAACATATCAAATGATCACATCACAGATATCACAGCAGAATCATAGATATAATGTGGGATATACTAGGACGTCCGTATTTAGTATTTAGCCAACAATAGAAAATACGGATTCCACAGTCGCGATGAATAGCCAAGCCCACACCCTGGACCCCTACGAGAGCGGCAAGCGACCCTACCAATTCTGGAGTTTAGGAGACCCGGTCTCGACTCCTCGAGATGGCCTCCCACTGAACCCCAGAACCCGATCACCTGTGCTCCTCTCCTTGGGTCCATCCTAATGCGGAAAAGTAAATAATATACAACACTGGTGGCATCGACCACAACCCGGAAGTGCCCCAAATAAAAGAATATTACATTACATTTGAATTTACATGAATGAAAATATAAAACTCTCATCTCACATAAAAACCCCCCGGCTATTCAATTGCGACAATCCTGCACATCATATCTCAGCAACACATAATATCATATATCATCAACGTAAGTAAGTATGCATACGCCAATTGTCGTTGATGTATAGCAATGAAACCGGCGATATCGACATACTACACTTACGGTCACAGAAAAGAAAGTATAAAACTGCAATATTTGGAATCCACATTCTCTTTAGATATCGTAAATGCGAAATATCACATACTTCGTATTTCATGTCCAACTATATGAATTCCACATATTGCATCACATTCCAGATAAATAGACGGTATTAAAGTTTTCGAACGAACGATCAAATACCCAAGATTCGCTAAATCTCAACACTTGAGCGAAGTTCAAAACCCCGGAGTGTGATACAGTGGTAGCGGTCCAGCCGTAGAAGGGTCAAGCCAACGCCTCACATGTGGCACGCCGTACTTCCCCAAACCCTAAGGTTCAAAAGGCAGTTCAAGACGGTCACATAATCGAGTTATGGTTTGTTGTCTTCTAGAGGGTCCACCACAAACAAACTTGCACGTATTTCCGAAAGATTTTAAACTTCGTGAAAAGTGAGCAAATGATACTCGTTCAAACACTTCAATACATTCTAATTTATCCGGAAAAGCAAAACAAAATTAAATTCTCCGATCGAATTGACGATTACAAAATGAACCCCTGAATACTCAACACTTGAGTCAAATTAAAAATACCCAGAAAATATTAATCACATAATAAAGAATTACTGTGCAAACAGAGAAGCCAAAAGACACCAAACTGCCGCGGTTCCGCGGCACAAGCAAGGATTTGCCGTGGAATCGCGGTCGAATTTTTGATTCAGGTCCTCGTTTTGCACGATAATTCCTATAAAACCCTACTGATATTTTTAGATATTTTTAATTCCCAAAAATCCCAGATTTTAAAAATTGTCCAGAGAAGGGTTGATTTTGTCGGTTTCGGGTTCGATCGGGGTTTTAACTTCGTTAAAGTGTCGCCTAATGTTCTAGGTCAGCTCTGATACCATTGTTGGGTTAGCCTAGCACTTCATCAAGGGTTTGGAAGCATAACATGTACCAAAGATGGAATTTTTTAGGGTGCTAAGTTAACAAACATCGGATCGTTCCTAGAAAAATTAGGGTTTCATAAACTACACATCATCACATGAAAGAAATGCTAGGGTTTTGAGAGTACAACCTTTGTAGATCCCTACACTAGACTCCTTGGCCACTTGAGGGTTGGAGGAGGGTTCACTTGAGGTCTCCTAGTGTCCACGACGATCCACCCGAAGCTCCAAGTCCAAGCTTGCAACTTCACTTTTCAAAAGAAGAAGTGAAGATAACACTCTAAACAAGTGGGCTAAACTTGTGTAGAATGATGTTGTGGTTCTTATTCTCACTTCAAAATCCAATCTTGTTATGTAATTTGCTCACTACAAAAGTCTAGAGAGCAAGTGAGAGAGGAAGAAGAAGATGATGGCTATATTTTGTCAAGAGTGAAAAGAGTAACTCTTGTTAAGAAAAATGAAAATATATGTATATATATTTTCTTGTTCTCATCTCAAACCATGGTTAAACAATGAATATCTTATTGAACTTGAGTTAAAACACAAAAGGAAAGTTTACCCAAGGTTAAAAGGTGGGTGAGAATGGTTAGGTCAAAGGAAGAGTGTAGAAACAAATCAATGATAACCATTTTCCTTTTTCTGTTTTGTTTTAAATCAAATGCAATAAAATCCATATATAAAACCATGGTGTGAGTCTTGTATTGCCACCATTTTCATGTATGTACAACCCTGAAGGATGGATGTATGTATGTATGTGTGTATGTACATCCATATATGCATGAATCTATAAAGAAGGCATACATGCATGCATACATCCATCAAACTCAAGAAAGGATTTCAAGTGAGAAACTAATGGTTAAATGATAAATCAACACTTGATTTATCAATCCGGCCATATCACATATGACCCCACCAAAAGCAAGCCGCCCGATCAATATACGGTATCCTATACGCGTATTTTAATCGGGTCCATGCGCATATCGCATATGCGCACCACAACGTTTCGCCTGGACTAGGAAACTCCATTGTGGGACTCTAAGACTCGTCAATACGCCGGCAGTGGGTGATGATCATATCAAGCACCCCCAAGCCGCAAGTGGTCAGCTAAACGTAACGGCCACCCGGGTATTGAGCGATCAGAAGAAAACAAGCGAACCTGTTACAACTCCCGTCGAGCCAATCGGCAACACTTCCCGTACAGTCCGGTCTCCTCGTCTGATATGTCGCATATCAAGTCTAGGGGTGGTAAACGTCAGACCCCAATAACTCATAAGTCGTGCCGATGTGAGGCCCATAATGGGTCGAGAAACTATTGGTAACATTTACCAGCAAATCTTTAAAACTGCCCTGGCCAGGGACTTCCCTGTTACGGCCAATCGAGCACAGCGCAACATCAACCCCCAATACCGGGAGAGACGAAACCCCTCCTATCGCTCATTTCCTCCATGTGACTCGAGACTGTACCCAAAAACCACCGTTTTGCACGCCCTCATGGACGTGGTAAGGTGGAAATCAAAGCACAGTGGGAATCACACAAGACTCTATGACGATCTCGGGTCTACAGGCTAACCTGCACAAGTGTCACCTGAGAACTGCCATCTGACGTAAGGTATAATACCATCTGGGAGTTCTCGGCGAGTCCGTCCAGTGTACCCAGTCTCCACTGAGCACCCGTATACCATCTCAGATGTCAAACAGCAATGGATATAGGATCATCCATAGCCCATCTCATGGGTCGAGAAGCGTATACACTAGTCTACACTGGTATATCGGTGTGCCCCGTCTCGATACACCCACAACTAGGGACCTTGAAGGATGTACTTATGGACTACCATGTCCCCACTAGTATGATCCTCATCATAGTCCAGGTAGTCAAGTACACATCCTAAGGGCTTTACCGACATGTAACTATAAAACAGTATAAAGAGACTAGTATACATGTTAAGATAAAGAGCAACCAGATAGCATACTATCATATCGAGCAAGAAAGTCATCTCTATATATGTCCAAGCATCCAATATAATATACATCATCTGTATAATACTGGCCTCTAGGGCATACATACAACTAACAAGTGGCACGAGACAACAACCATAAAGACACCTAACCTGAATTCAATTGCCGTTGTGCCGTGGCTGAACGGTTCCTTGTACTCCGTATACCATAGTCTCTGGTCTAGTGAGACTCCTCTCGTATACAATAGCCTCTTTTGTACCAAGCTACAAACAACATCGTTAACTTTAAATACAACATTATAACAATATACTCTTTATTCTGTCTATTCCATTCTTGTCTGTTTACGGGACTTACCGAGCGATTTGTTCGCTGACGACATTCTCTTTCTTCTTCTTTGGAATGTCGTCAGGTGTTTCGGACTCACTGGAGATCGAGCCCACCAGCGAGGATTTGGACCATCTAGCTTTCGACCCGGAGCTCTAGTTACTTGTACATTTCATTTCAGTACTTTCCATTTCTGTTATGCCACTGATTAGGCATTGCTTTCTATTCCATGTATTTACTTTTCAGATGTATTGTAAAAAGAATGTTAATAAATAAAGTTGTTGTTCAATTATATCCATTGTCATTGTCTCTTGAGCATTTTACTTATATTGCTTAGATACGCTTAGCGTGTTTACTTCTGAGTAAATACGTAGCGTCCAGTCGCGTCCCCTTCGACGTACACCGGGAAGCGAAAGAATGCTTTTAGAAAGAATGTGCATAGCTTGTCATGCCCCGCTTTCCGGTGTACGGTGAAGGGGACGCGACTGGCTGCTACGTATTTACTCAGAAGTAAACACGCTAAGCGTATCTAAGGAATATAAGTAAAATGCATAAGAGACAATGACAATGGATATAATTGAACATCAACTTTATTTATTAACATTCTTTTTACAATACATCTGAAAAGTAAATACATGGAATGGAAATCAATGCCTAAACAGTGGCATAACAAAAATGGAAAGTACTGAAATGAAATGTACAAGTAACTAGAGCTCCGGGTCGAAAGCTAGCTGGTCCAAATCCTCTCTGGTGGGCTCGATCTCCAGTGAGTCCGAATCACTTGACGACATTCCAAAGAAGAAGAAAGTGAATGTCGTCCGCGAACAAATCACTCGGTAAGTCCCGTAAATAGACAAGAATGGAATAGACAGAATAGAGAGTATATTGTTATAATGTTGTATTTAATGTTAACGCCGCTGTTTGTAGCTTGGTACAGAAGAGACCAGTGTATACGAGAGGAGTCTCACTTTCCCCGGAGACTAAGGTATCAGGAGTACAAGGAACCGTTCAGCCACGGTACAACGGCAATTGAATTTAGGTTAGGTGTATTATGGTTGCAGTCTCGTGCCACTTCTAACACCTTCCGTACCAATCTACCCCATATAAACCCCGCGATGTCTTGATTGTATTGATGTATTGTTTGAATTGTATATTGTATATAGATGGACCACTTGCCGAAACCATGATATCAGTAAATGGATGTAACTGTAGAATCATGTAGATGGATGTATATCCATGGTTCGGTTCGGTCAATGTAGATTGATATAGATTGAAAAGACGGATTCATAGATCCATGTTGTATTGTAGTTTGGATACTTGAATCATATTCAAGTTAGATTGATTATATTGAGACTCGGTCTGAGTCAGACAATTTTGAAAAGAAATTGAATCCTGAATTAGGTTTTGGTGCTATCGGTAACTGCTGCACATGGACGGCAGGATTTGTGTCTTTTTCAAAGATAATTACCATGTTGATAACACCGTTTGTTAAGTTGTCTTAAATAGGAAAGCACCCATATCTCCGGATCCCTGAGGCTCAAGAGACTGGTCCCGCTTAAACCTATGTTTACTAAGGTCCTTATTGTAATTTAGTATAACTTGAGGGGGTTTTATATAAAAATAATTTTGTATAATTTTCAAAATACACCTCAAGTATTTTATTATCGTCTTTAGAGTTTTCATGGATGTATATTTTATCAATGTGACATTTCTAGTGAATAAAACCTAATTTCATAATATATGGTATTTATTTGTAATATTGGAATTGTATTGTATTTTCTTGTAAATGAGATATTTTTCTTGAATTTTGGAAATGTGGAATATTATAAATATTAAAAAAATGTATTTTGATATTAATTACATATATATTTATTTACTAAAAATTTAAGTTTTATTTATAATAGAAATCACATTTTCTAAGAAAATTTTATTTTAAATCTTTCGAGATCGTATGCTCCTTGCGGAGGTCTGCATTTCACTGTACTAGGCCCGAGGATGTGCGATAATCCGCACCATACCCAACGGGTTCCCCGAAATGGGTTGTAGAGGCGCATTTTCAAAGATTTGTTAAAATACACATCTTGTAGAAAAAGGTTTTTATAAGTCGGAGGTAGTTATGTATAAAATCGTATTTTTCCCAAATCTATGTTCCAAAATTTCATCGCTCTATGTTACATATGTATGTTGTGAGGAGTTAGGTCATTACCTCATGAGTTTTCTAAGGTAATACAGTTTAAAAAGTTCAAGTATGTCGAAATGAAACATAAGGGTATTTTAATGTAAACGCGGAATAAAACTTGCTACGATTATTATTTTGATGTCAAACTTGTTCTATTGCCTTTGTTAATGTTTAATGGTCATGACATAAGTGTTTGGTATTATTTTGTTTAAGAAAAATAGAACTTTTTAAGGAAAAACCGAATCAGAAGTCGGATTAACTCCGCTTCCGTCGGGTTTTAGTTTTAAATGTTTTTAGAAAAAAGAAAAGAGGAAGATGTATGGACTTACGGGTTATTTGACTAGAAAGGAGAAGGAGGAAGAGATAGGAGGCGCTGGTGCGTCGTTTCGTCGTCAGAATCTCCTCGGATCGTCGTCGGAAGTTCGTCGGAGTTTCGCCCTTTGCTAACTTCACTTGCACACAAAAAGTCTTAGGAATTTTCTTGAGATTTTGGGCAGGGATTTGGGAGTGAGGAGGGGTGATTTTAGGTGTGGTATTTATAGAAAAAATTAAGGTTTAGGGTAATGAAAGGGTGTATTAAAATTTTGTATTAAAATGGATTAAATGTGTGTTTTAATTTGCTCTGTAAATGTGCAGGGAATTTAAATAATACAGGGGTTATGGGGTAGGCCAAAGGTTGCAGAGGATTCAAGAAAATTAGGGTTTCGACTGAGTCGGACCGGCGGCGCAGGCCGAGTCGAGCGAGTCGTCGGCCCGAGTCGGCCGAGTCGGGCCGCGTCTCCTTGCCACGTGTCCCCGTCGCTTCGTCTTGACTTGTGGGCCCGTTTGTTTTATGTGTGACTCTTGGTTTTACGTGTTGGGCACGTGTAGACGTTTGCGCTTCTAAAAGATTAAAAGAATTTTAAATAAAAAATAATGTGTGGCTGATGGGATTTGAACTCTGGTGCTTTGTAACAGCAGTGTAATGCTTTACCAATAAGCTACAAGTTGTTTCTTGCTGTTTAAAAGTAAATCAAATACTTATAGTACTTACAGGAAATGTAAATACCCTAAGTATACATTAACTTTTAATCAATTTTATGTAAACAAGAATTGGAGTTGTTACAGTCTACCCTCCTTACAAAAATTTCGTCCTCGAAATTTACAATTTATTTTAAGGACTAGTTTACAAATAAGTTAGGATATCTTGCACGCATCTCATCTTCCCTTTCCTATGTCGATTCTCCTGGAGTGTCTTTTCTCCACATCACTCGAACTAAATTGACTTCCTTGTTCCGAAGTGACTTCACTTTTCTGTCCAGGATCTCAACAGGTTGTTTCTCACAAGATAAGTTGGGCTGTACAGTGAGCTTGGAATGATCGAGAATATGGCTGGGGACACTCACATACCTTCTGAGTTGGGATATGTGGAACACATTGTGCACTCTTTCTAATAAAAGTGGAAGTACCAAGCGATAAGCCACTTCACCGACTCGTTCGAGTATGTCGAACAGTCCAATATATCTCGGACTTAGCTTACCTCGTCTTCCAAATCGGATCACTCCACGGTTCGGAGATATCTTTAGAAATACCTGATCTCCCGGTTGGAACTCCAAATGACGACGCTTTGCATCAGCCCAGTGCTTCTGTCGATCTTGGGCTATACGCATTCTTTCTCTGATAGTACGAACCACATCAACAGTTGCTACTATCATCTCAGGATGACAAGTTTCATAGGATGAAAAATCGAACGGATTCAGATATCCATCCTTATGTAACTTAGATAGTCTTTTCTCATTTATATGACCAAGTCTACAATGCCGCAAGTAGGCTTTGTTCATATCTGAACTCTTCCTCTTGCGTGTGTTTTATATATTGAAAACTGTATTTTGATTTAGAACGTAGATACTATTAGACAGTGTACCTTCTGCAACCAATACCTGATTAAGGTAAATTTTCATGATATTTCTATCTAGAACAAAGTTATATCCATCCTTATCAAGTAAAGAAACTGATATGATGTTGCAAAATATGGAAGGTACATAATAGCAGTTGTTCAAAATCATAGTATTGTCGCCTATCAATACTAGGTGATATTCTCCGATGGCAGCAGCATCAACTTGTGCTCCGTTCTCTACTCTGAGGGACATAACACCAGGTCCAACTATCTTACTTTTTCTCAATCCTTGCAATAAATTACAGATATGAGATCCTGATCCGGTATCTAGTACCCAGGAGGTAGGAATGACCGAAAATCAGTTCTCAATAACAAGAACACTTGAAGGAGACACAATAGTATGCTTCTTCTTCGTTAGGGTCATCAATGAATTCATGTAATTCTCTTCCTCTTGCTCATACTTGTGACAGTTGTCATAAGTTAGAGCTAAACCGATGTTCCCCATCCCGGAATAAGAATCCGGGTCGGTCAAGTCATACATTTTATTATCTTGATTAAGGCGTGACATGGTTGGTACCTAGAAAGAGAGAAAAGAATCACTCAGCGTGCGCTCTTGCAAGTTTAAATTGGTTATTAGTTTATCTAAACAGGATGGCTCCCACTGTTTCCTCGAATTCTCCTTCAAACCTTAAAAAGAGAACTAGTCGGGTTCATTAACACCTTACAAATTTGCTAACCGTTCATCTAGCTGGGTCTTGGTACTCCAAGGGAGGTTTCCCGTGCTCTCGTGCATGCCTAATTAAAATAAACCTCATTTCCGTAGAGTCGTAGCTCTGTTAACACCTTTCTAGACACCTAATAGATTTGCTAATTGTGAAGTGAAAAATATTTCTTAAGAGTAATCCTACCCATCAGTTGGATCGGGATCTAACTATTATTGCGTGATAACCTAGATGGAAGCCACTCTAGTCACCACACTCCAGAAGGTATGCAACACCAGCAAGTTTCCTGTATATTTGAAACTCCCAATATGGTTTTTGCCCCTAGGACCTTAGTGACCTTGACGAATAATCAACAAATCAAAAGATCCTAATCAAGTTCAACCCATCGTTATCCAAGATTGCATTAGACCCACCAGCATGACCCTTGACGAATAATCAACAAAGCCATATGACCGTCCTAACCAATCGCATTATCTATGCTACAGACAATCATTACTTAGCTACCGTACACTACGTCTTAACGAATAATCAACAAACGCAGTACGAATACTAAGTACTAATTATCTGAAACGATCGAGGACTATGGCTGGTTTTTGGCAAAAATCCTTTAACATAATGAACTTAATATCGCCGAAGGAACCGAGTAGTTTTGAAAAAGGAGCGGTTTATGCTCCGCTTTTGAAAACTGGTGGTTTTGAAGAAAACCGAGTAATCTATAGTAACAAAAACTTTTGCTCAAGAGATCACTCCCTGTGAATGGATCTAGGCTCTTGCCTCCTCGAATGAGGTGCGGGATATTCATGAATGAATGCAGCTATACAAAGCGAAAGAATACGACTATAGTTTATTAAAAATTTATTCCATTAACATATTTTAGGTTTATGTTTTCTTGCATTAATCAAAATTAATGTGGTCCCATCAATTAACACCTATCACACCAGAAAAGAACGATAATACAATATACGTATATGCCATCCGCATTCGCCACGGGGCCCCGTCATGCACCGTTTGGTTAGTTAACTAACGGCAGAGCGAGGGCTGGACTAGTGCGGATGCAAAACATATACAACATCTACTAATATATATATATATATATATATAACCATTCGTCACAGGCATGGTATAAGCAACATCACAGAAAAGCGATAAGCAATATGGAAAAGCGGATAATCTTGGAGCCCTGGGTTTCATTCAAGCCGCAAATGAAACCTGACGATCCCCGGTCATGTGGATAGCATGTACAATGTATCACCAAGATCCTATGAGCGCGGCAAGTTACCTACCAATTCCAGAAGAGAGGCAACCCCAATCAACAAAGTGAATGGGCCACCCAGCACTTCACGGAATCCGGTAACTTGAGCACTCCACCGTGGGTCATCCTATACCCGTTACGAATGCGGCAAATAGCCCGTCAATTCTAGAGTAAGACACCCCGGTCTCAACGTCATAAGATGGAGGCCCATTGCTCTATAGAACCCGGTTATTCGAGCACTCAACCGCAGGGTAATCCTAGTACAGAAAAGAAAAATATATATAGTGGTGACATCGACCTCAATTCGGCCGTGCCCCAATAAAAGAATATACAACCAGGCAGAAACGACAGTCCACATGTCGGATGCTCGCCCCGCAATAAAGAATAAACAATTGAATCAAAACTGTATAACAAACATTGCACTAAAGGCTATCCATCACGAAAATCCGTCAAAACCATCTCAAAGATATCACAAGCAACATCACAGATAAACAAGATGCGTGTAACCCCTTCTAATCGACGTATAGCGATTAGAAGACATTAAACAACACATATACGCTTTATAGAAGCAAGTAAAGAAAACCACGACGTTAGAATTCTGCGCAAAATTAGCAATGTCACGCCCCGCTTCCCAAAATACATAAACACGGCACGTGACAGAGCCAACCATGCTACCGGTGGCTAGGAATCATCCCTCCACAGTCATATTACGGCTGTCAATCGGATATCAAGAACAGTAAAAATATAATCTAGCTAACACATGTCCATCTACCACAATAAATAAAATCAAGAAATAGGTGTAGCGGAAAACAAATCAAGATCCAATAAAAAACAATATCTGAATCACCTCCCATAAGGGCTCACATCAATAAAAATAAAACTACTGAAATAACGAAACTAACCATCTCTAAAATTAAACATCTAGCTCCTCATTGCTTGGCTTGCTTTCTAAAATACTCCTGATCTGCCTGCGACAATGTCAGAGGAACTGGGCCATGCAAAACCCAGACGTCAGTGCGTCATAAATACCACAATAATAGTAATAACCAGGATATGATGCTATGATTAAACATTCATGTAAATAAATAACACAGGTGTAAAACAGTGAGTTGTATGTATGTGATGTGTATCCTAAAGTCCGTGCTTCTAGGTTATCCATCCTAACGATATTTGAAATCAATTAATGTAATTCTCATCGTAACTCAATAGTATATATCCTATTCAGTCCCCACGGGACCACGGTACAGTATATCCCGTTCATTCCCTACGGGACCACGGTACAATAAACAATGATTATTCCGTTCACGCACGGAATCACGGCAAAAAATAATAATATCGTCTTGAGTTACGTTTCGGTTACATTCTTGATTTCCCCCTTTCCCCTAAGGTTCTGTGTTCAAGTCAGGTATTGACGATATAAATATAATGCCAACACAAGATCAAGCAAGTACAGGTCTTGTTTATGCAGACAACAAGTCACGTCCGTCAGGACAATAAATCAGGATTGTTGGCATTAGCAATAAAATCCAAGTAACAAGTCTGGTAGTGTGTCGTAAACATGCCAATGTACTGTATATTAACCAAAATAGATACGAATGTAAAATTGTAATCAATATCGAAACACAACTAATGCCAGGATACATATGTATCTATCTGTAATAACCGTTATACGTCCATTACCATGTATATGCAATCTAGATAACATATTGAACTGATATAGTAGTATGATAATATCGTGATGTTCCAGCATGCAAGTAGATAAAATATTATCAGTACGGATACAGACGGATTCTATAAAATTGTAAATCGTTAATTTCTGCTGGATCGTAAAACACATGCACTATAATTTATCAAATAAATATTGATATAATAAAATAACATGTTGCAAGTTTAGAACTTGCCTGATCGAATCTCACGTCGAGATGCGGATTTTCCGAACGACGGCGATGTCCGAAATCAGGACGTAAATACAACCTTGCCCACAAATGACTGTGTAACGTTCTGGGGGTAGCCGCTGATGCTCTGTAGAATTCCCAGAGGCTGGTGTTCAGGGTCGGGAGCGACGGTGACGAGTCGGGGTTCGCCGGCGATGAGATAAAGTCGGGTTTTGAAATTGCGAAGAAGAAAAGAAGAAGAAATGAGGTTGTTGCTGGGTTATGGGGTCGGCGAGGACAGAGGAGAGATGATGGTGACGAGGTGACGGCGACGAGGCGAAGTCGGCGGCGGCGAGGTCGTCGTGGCTGTGAGGGGTGAAAGGTGATCGAGAGAATGGCATAAGATATAAGTGGGTATGGTGGTGGTGCTATGGGGTTGCTGGGTGTCGAGAGGAGGTGACGGGGGTGCTAGGTTGGTGGTCGGGTTCCGGCAACGAGGTCGGAGGTGAGAGGTGTTGGGTTCTTGGCATCGGGGAGGTCAGGCTTGGGTCGCCGGGAAAGGAGGAAGGGGAAAGAGGAGGAGTAGGGGTGATGGAGGTGAGGCAGGGGAAGCGAGGAGATGGGGTCGACGGCGATGCTAGGGCAGGGACGGCGATGCTTAGGGCGACGACGACGAGGGGTGACGAGGGCGTGGGTTAGGGTTCGCGGTGTCGAGGACGTGAAGATGAAGGAGGGAAGAGAGAGAGGGGGTTTTGGATTTTATTATATATATATATATATATAGAGAGAGAGAGAGAGAGAGAGCGAGAGAGAGAGAGAGAGAGAGAGAAGAGGTGGGGACGGGGACAGAGACAGAGAGAGACGGGAGAAAGAGAGAGATTTTATTATTTATTTAAAATAATTAATATTATATATATATATATATCAGTATATATTTATTTAGTTATAAAAATATTATATATATATAGATTGTGGGATTTTATAGATAATACCAGATTACTCCGAATATTACCCGTGTCCCTTCAAAAGTCTAGTTTTTAAATATGGAGAATATACATAAGAATTTAAACCATGATACGATATCCTGTAAATAAAAACATATACCCCAAAAAATGGATCTACGTAAATTTACATAGCGATCAAATAATCTGTCTGTCTAACTCTTAGGATACGAACATGATAGATGGGCGCAACCACATGATATGGGGTACTATGACATGCAAAGCTAGATAAGAAAATATATTATTTGGTTTTATATTGTATTATAAAAGATATTTAGAGTCTAAAAATATTATGTATGTATATATAATCTAGATTTGCATGGATACTGTAGGGTTCCTAGGCACACTAATGAGGTCCCACAACAGATCAAACATGCCCAATTCAAATTTTTTCATGTGCCTACAAACCCTAATACGGATCGTTAACTAGAGGATAAGGCGATAAAGATGCAAGTAAACAACTTTATTGCTAAAGGAAAGTGGCTGCAACCTTTGTAGATCCGGTCCTCCACTTGCTAGGCTCCATGATGACGTCCCTCCGCTGTACCTATCAGAATCCAGACTCTGGCCATGGTTTCGTCGGAGAAATGATCAGACTAGGTCGTCGACTTCGATGCCGAAGATGATCTACGTCGAGGCAACTCAAGATCAAGCTCCAACTTCACCAAGTCATTAAACTTGTGAAGAAAACACCCTATACTACTTGGCAAGTGGTAGAGGATGAAGAAATAGGAAGTGGGTTCACTTTAGAATTGGATTTCTCACTCTTTTTCTCATGTTTCCATTAATGGTAGCAAGCTTTCTTCTTGTTTTTGGAAAAAGAAGAAGAAGAAAAAGAATATGATAAGCATAATGAAAAATAGAAAATAAGCGATCCTTATCATATTTGCAACCATGGTTTAGTGTAGAGAATGAACTAGGGTTTAGTTGAATGGTTAGGGTTAAGGACAAAACAAAAAATGGTAGACTTTTCAAAGATGCTAGAAAAGCTTCATGAAGCTTCAAGCAAAACAACAAAAGAAAGTCACCATTTCTATTTGCCAAAAACAAATGAATAAATAAATAAGTAAAATGAAACCCTAACCATTCACTAAACATGGTTTAAGACTTACACAAACCCAAGTTTGCATGTATCATCAAACATGATACAAACAAGTGCACAAAAATATATCACATCTACAACTTGTGCATTTCAAGTGAGAAAATCAATCTTGATTGAACCAATACTAGTTAATGTAAAGCAATATATCAAATATATAATTATAGATTAAATCATTAAATCAACATTTGATTCAATGATCCGGTCATGTCGCATATAACCGACTAGTATCAAGTGTATCAATGTATCGAATCAACACTTGATTCGGTAACCTGTTTATATCATATATAACCGTTCGATGATACAAATCGCGAGAATAGAATACGGTATCACATACACGCATTATTCTCTGTCACGACCCGAAAGTACGGAACGTGACCGGCACTTAGATTACGAAGCGTCTAGAGGCGCCACGTAACCTAAGTAAGCCGAAGCCCAGAAATCTAAACCATAAAAGAAGAAGAAGAAGAAAAAAGAAAACAAGTTTAAAAGCATCAGCAAATTTTCTCAAAAATTTCGGCAGAGTCTCCTCTGTAAAAACTGGCCCCCAAACGGGTACAACAAGTATAATATAAATAAACAATAAAAAGCATCCGCAAACGGGTGCTAGCTCAACGCCAACAGGCGGAAACAACCACAACAAACACAATAATATACAACGCCAAAGGGCGAGGCTCAAAACTCAAAAGAAAACAAAACCACCAGATCAGAATAATACATGCGCGACTCTAAGGTTGAAATAAAAGACTGGTCCAATAAACTTATCAAGTAATACAAGTATGGTTGATGGAGCTTACTAGATACAAATGAATGAATAAAAGTACAATGGTGGTTCGGATACAAGTGAACCAACCTACCGTGAAAATCACCCTGAAGAAAAGATGTGCCAACAAGCTGCCACGGAAACCTGTACATCGAACCTGAAATAAAATTTGGCACAACGGGGGTGAGTTGCCAACTCATGAGTAGAAGACATCTACGAAAAGAAATCGAATGCACGACGCTATCCTAGGTCATAATAATACACTATAATATCCCAACCATCTAGTAATAGTAGGGTAAAATTACGTGTAAGTGCAGATACTCTGTGCTTGTGTCAGTGCCTCATATAATACTATGTCATATGAAATGAAATGCATGCACCATGAATGTAAAGTAACAAATCCTGAAATCCAGATATATATATAAGAAATCTTTAGCTGTTATCATAGTAAAATGTGTATAAGAATCTGAAATCTCAATAATGAAATCCATGGAAATCCGTGTCAAGCGTCGACACAACACATGTAATCTCAAGTCTCAATATCTCGGGCTCCGTCAGTCCGGATCGGCCCATATCATCAAATCTCACGACAACGGTCGGTATCCTCCGGATATCCGCCGCGCCAGACATCACCGGTAGGTAGCCTTCCCCTGCCAGGCTCATCGTCTACAACTCGATCTTCTTGCCCCGGGGTACCATACCGGGCCCACCATGTACCCGAGACGGTTCATCCACTCCTCGAATCGGGTCTCGAAATCCAACAGAAAACATGAAATCTCATGGTGGACGACACATACATCACGAGAAAACCGCATCTTATGTTTTCAAAAAGAGAGGAGGAGGAGAGAGAGAAGTTTTTTACATATTCTTGCGGTTTTCCCCAAAATCCAGAAATCTCATAGAAATCCAAATCTCAAAATCATGAGTAACTATATGATAAGTGTCGGCATATGCCCATAATACTGCATGATAACATGAAAATATGAATGCATGAATGTCTAAGTAATAAATATCATGTCTATACTAACATCAGAGAATAATCACAATATTATATCGGTCTAGTTGTTAACTGATTCTATCCATAAAAGACAATATGATCGAAAGTGTACGTGACATAGCAATTACCGATGATGATGTGTGTGAGCCGGCAAATAAGTGTGCGTGGAATATGCACATCATCGGTAATGGTGCTGGTGTCCTAATAGGTAAAGTTTATACTGATTATAGCAACATATGTAAGAACATGCAACATTATGATTACAATGTGAAAGTAAAGACGGATGTGTGTTATCCACTCATTTGATATACAATTACCACTAGCACTATACGACTCGAACCTAACGTAGTGTCCATCTAACCCCTCCTAAGGAAAACTAAACCTAAGAACTGGTCGATAGAAGTATACCTAAAGCCTGAGTCCATATCTCTAATAGTCGGCGATCCTGCCTCAATAGCGTCACGTACATAGTACGACTTCCTCAAACCAAGAGTGCGGATCAATCATCACATCTATGCCTCGTACAGTAAAATCCATCGTACGGCATCCCAATATCGGGGTACGGGTCAAATATCACCTACGTGTCTTATTATTCGTATAATATCATCATCAACACATGTCATGATCGAGGTGCTATGCTGTAATCGCATACATCAATTATATAACATTGCCATCATAAATATACCTCATTAATTTATCCTCAGAAATAGCATGCCATATGTATCATGTTGTGATCGAGTCATACTGATATCATATCGTCATCAAGTCACACCTATATGATATCGACATCAGGTCACACCTATATGATGTCGTAATCAAGTCATAAATATATCATATCGTGATCAGTCATAAGTTACAGTTCGGGTTCTATTTTAGAGTCCCATGTACCTCAATATCATCACTACCCATTATAATTTAGGTATACCTGTTCATTATCTCATTCTCTAATGATCCGCTAACACTTTAATACGACTGTATAGTCAAGAATCACGGCATCAAGCCCAGTTATCCTGTTTCATTCCCGTGTATCAATGTATCCCACATACGTGTTGTATATATCTATATATATACCTATACCTAGTCCTATATATATATACACATACCCGTATACACCATGTCGAGTTTCAGTGTGTGCGTGTGTGTGTTTCTACCTGAAACCTACGAACCTCTTCCAGGGTATTCATCCTCTGGTATGGTCTTCCTAAATCAGTCTGGTCCAGCCTAGGGTCATTACTAGGGTCCTACTCATTAAGAATCTAGGGTCACATCTGGTTTCCTAATGTCAATAAGTACTATTCCTATTCTACGTTGCGGGGGTGCTAAACGCCATCCACCCGACTTCCCCCCGTAGATATGCATCTACTCACCTGGTCCATGTCTGCCGAAGACGGTGTCGCCATCATCCTCTTCATCGCCCGCAGTCCACGTGAGCGGTACCTAAACGCAAACATATAAATAGTATCGTAAACTGAATCACCTACAAAAGCCAAAACGACGCAAGGAACAAGCATAGGTTAAAACCTATGTCCCGTCCACGCAAAAGAACCAAATATCGCTCGATATCGGCGTACAAACTCCGATGGATCGAGATAAACATCAACAAATTACTCGTAGTTTTAAAACACCTTACTTATATTATAAAACATGATTAAATCCATCGAAACCCTAAAATCCATCAAACCGTCCAATTTCGTAAAACCCGAAAATACCAATTTACCGTTTTTCATCAAAACTTGACATTTAAATGAAACCAATGGTCATAAAACTCATTAAATAGCATAACTAGACTATACAAACCATTACTATATTTTTATTACACAAATTTGTATAAATTTAAAATTTCTAGTTTGCAACCTTTAACGATTTTCAACATTTTTCAAGAAAAATACCTAAATTCCACCACAAAACATGATTTTGCATGAATTAATGTACTAAACTACAATTCATGATGATAATGATATGATGAAACCATGATTATATTTTTAATTTCATTTATATAGGAATTTCCAAAATCTAGTTTACAAAATACTAGCATTTTATTATTATTTTCCAATTATCAAAGGAAACTAGTGATCAAACTAAGTTTTTCTTTCCTTTAATATGCTAATATTCTCATTAAAACTACCATCTAATGATAACAAGCTTAATAAGAATTTTATTTTACCCACAAACACATTTTTGAAAAATCTAGTTAGCTAAATAGCTTAATTAAAACAATTTGAATAAACAATTTATTATACAACAACCATGCAATATTTTTCCACTCTAAAAGATGTTAAACTAGCTATTATAACCTTATTTAATTAATAAAAACCACAACTTGAATTTACAAACCCTAACTTTAATTTTAAAATTTGCAACTAGAATTAATATATTAAATCTAATTATGCTTTAAAAGAAACATCTAATAGAAATAAAACAAAAGAAGGAAATTTATACCTTCAAAATATGAAACCCAAACATGAAAATGAGCCTCCAAAATGCATGCTTTCCATCTCCAAAATCCATGCTAAATAGGTCAAAGGAAAATGGTAGAGGTTGAATGTTGATTTTTGAGATTTATTTTTGGAATTTTTGATGAATTTTGATGATTTTTATTGCAAAAATGATGGCGGAAAATTTTTGGGGCTACCCATGGAGGGGAGGCCGGCCATGGAGAGGGAGGAGGGTGGAGAGAGAGAAAAAATGTGTGGTATTGTGTAAAAAGTTCATAAATAATGCATTTTTTTCACTTAAACCCTTTATTATCTAACTTTTTCAATTTAACCCTTTTCCTAGAAATTTCTAGAACCATGGAGAGATTTTGAAAAAGATTTTGCATATTACACACTTGATTCTAATATACCATGGCTCATTTTTACAAATTAAAACCATTCAAATTTGTAATTTACACTAATTTAGTTTAAAAAATAAAGCTTATGTTAATATTTAAAATAATTAATTTAGGAAAAATATTTAATTAAAATAAAAATTTATAAGTGGCTAAATAAACACCATTTACTAGTAATTACATAATTAAAATATGTATTTTTGAAATTATAATGAAAAACAATTACGGTTTAATTTTACGAAAAATACATTTTACTTTACCGAAATTCATAAAATTCACTTAAACAATTTTATTCATTTAATTATTTATTTAATTATTTTTAAAACGTTACAATCTTTCCCCCTTTAAGAAATTCGGTCCCTGAATTTAAATTAAAACTCCCCCTCCAAATACTAAAACATTTAGCAAAACACTCAAATCGTCGGGGCTTCGAAATCATCAATACATAAAAAAAATCAACTCCGTCAAGCATAACGCAATCATCGGAGTTATGGCGAGAATAAAATATCAAAACCCAATATGAAAACCAACATAATATACATCAATCTACAACTTATATATAGTGTGCATCATAGTGAAATCACCTAAATATCATAATAAAGAAGCATACGAAAACCCCTCTTGAAAATCGCAGTGCAATGCACGTATCACGGCATAAGTAGCGGACGTTTATTTAAAAAAAAATAACTATATATATATATATATCTTTTATTTAACATACACGTCCCGCCTGGTTACGAAATCAAATAATAATGATTATGAAACATACTGCTCAAACTGAAATCAATCCCAATCACATCAATAAAATATCATGTGCGTCCGGTGTGCACTGAAATCGAAACCAAATACAGATACCATGAATACACACAAAAACAAAATAAGTGCAACAGGTGTGCACCAAAACATCTGTCAAGTGCAACGGGCGTGCACGACTCACTATCAGGTGCATCTAATCTGCACAAAACCCCGATTTAGTGCATATGGTGTGCACAAAATCGCATCAAGTGCGCCAAGTATGCGCAAGAATCCTAATCAGGTGCACATGGTGCACGAAAACATACATCGAATATCAGAATCGAAATCACAATACGAAAATGGATAAAAACTAGGTCGAAGCATATATCAAAATCATGTGTAACCCATATGCACGAAATCAAAAAAAATTTAAAAAAAATCTCAAAATATATAAAACCAAATCAAGTGTACCGGGTGTATACTAAGCAACATCAATACAGCTGATATGTGAAACACGGATAGAATGCAATGAAGGTACACATAAGAAATACCAATCGTAGAACAAAATCCTCAAAATACCAAAATCCAATAACAGAAATATGAAATTCAAATCACCAAGTCACATCGTAATCACTATCGTCAATGTGCGCCTCTTTCCTCTGATGTCGATTGCTTCAAACTTATCTCTTCATAAGTGTGCTGACTGCGCTACCGACGGCAATACTCATATCTAGAGTCTCCCACGTAGTCGATCCCTTCACTTGATATCCGGACTACATTAAACCTTTCGATCGATCCATCAAATCCCATAATTCCCCGAGAGCTCAACACTCAAGTACAGTTTAAAATATCCGGTACATACCCCAGCATCGATGATCCAGCCGTAGAAGGGCAAACCCAAGCTTCACTAATGGCACCGCGGAACTGCCATAAACTCTAAGGTTCAAGGGCGTTCTCGTGGTCATTATGTCGAGTTAGGGTTTCATTCTTCTAGAGGGTCCATCGAAATACCTGCATGTTCTTCCGAATATCTTAAACTTGGGAAAATGGTTTTCTGATAATCGTTCGAACCCTTTAACTTCATCCGGACGGCATGTGAATACCCTTTATCCGCATGCTAAGCAATGCTTCAATCCTCAAGAATAACCAATACTCTAATGGTTATCGCATTCGAGCCGCAGCTCCTTCTGCCAGTGTGCCCGTGGTTAACAGAAACCACCCTCCAACATTGACGAAGATAGATCAAAAGAACGAATGGAATACGGTGCAAACAATTGTACATCCTAAGGCTCCTTAAGCAGAGTAGCGTATCGTAAGTATGCCGCGGACCATACCCACGGTACGTTACTCTACCTAAATCGCCTACTCCATCAACCAAGGGTCACCTAGACTTATACAAGGTTAAACCTAGCGCTCTGATACCAACTTTGTCACGACCCGAAAGTACGGAACGTGACCGACACTTAGATTACGAAGCGTCTAGAGGCGCCACGTAACCTAAGTAAGCCGAAGCCCAGAAATCTAAACCATAAAAGAAGAAGAAGAAGAAGAAAAAAGAAAACAAGTTTAAAAGCATCAGCAAATTTTCTCAAAAATTTCGGCAGAGTCTCCTCTGTAAAAACTGGCCCCCAAACGGGTACAACAAGTATAATATAAATAAACAATAAAAAGCATCCCCAAACGGGTGCTAGCTCAACGCCAACAGGCGGAAACAACCACAACAAACACAATAATATACAACGCCAAAGGGCGAGGCTCAAAACTCAAAAGAAAACAAAACCACCAGATCAGAATAATACATGCGCGACTCTAAGGTCGAAATAAAAGACTGGTCCAATAAACTTATCAAGTAATACAAGTATGGTTGATGGAGCTTACTAGATACAAATGAATGAATAAAAGTACATGTTGGAGATAGTGCCCTCAGAGTCAATTATTGGATCACAGGCACGTGATTGCAATGATTGAGGGAGGACCAATCCCGGTAGGACAGTCTTACTCGAGATGATAGTATGCTATCTGGTTTACCTTTATCATCGTGTACTGCTTTAGGTGACCTGACATGTCGCTATTACACGTTGATAGAGCCCCTAGGATTCTTGCTTGATGACCAGCAGTATGATGGCGATCATATACGTGGGAGCTGGGGTCTATAAGCACATCCTTAAATGGTCCCTAGTCGTAGGAGTTTCGAGACTGGGCATCGATACTCCATTAGTAGACTAGTGTATACAGTCGAGACCCCGACGAGGGGCGGTGGCCGGTCTCACAAGCCACTGGTGTCAGTTGGTTCACCTAAGATGTATACAGGTGCTCATTGGGTTATGAGTACACCGGACAGGACTCGCCGGGAACCTGCTAGTTGGGATTATACCAGACGTCAGATAGCAGTTCCCAGGTGACATGTGTACAGGTTAGTTCATCGACCTGAGATCGTCATTTGTCTCGTGTGAGTTCCCACTGTGCTTTGATTACTACCCTACCACGGCTCAAAGGAGTCGTGCAAACAGGTTTTAGTTGGGTACAGTCCCGAGCCACATGGAGGCAGTGAGCGGATCTGCAGGGGTTCGTCTCTCCCGGTATTGGGGGTGAGGTCGCGCTGTGTCTAGGAGAGCCATTACACAAAGCCCTCGGCCGAGACAGGAGATTTACTGGTAGGTATTCCAGTAGTATCTCAGGGTGTTCTGGGCTACGCTCCGACACGACTTGTACCGCTTTTGGGGGTCTGACTTTTACCAACCCCCTAGGCCCGCCATGCGATACTCATAGACGAACGGACCGGACTGTTCGGATATTGTCACTGACAGGCTCAGTAGGGTGTCAGGATGAGTTCGCTCATCGACGTCCCTTTTGGTCAATAGCTGGTGGCCCGTCACGTATTGGCTAATACCTCTGACGTGCTAGTGGTTAAATCCACAGCCATAATATTGACGAGTCTTTAGAGTCCACCACACTTTCAGTTACTCAAGCTTTCGGGCGAAACGCTGTAGAGGCCGTATGGAGATATGGCAGGGTCTGATCAGATACGTGCGGTATTGCACGGATCAGGATCGGACGGTTTGTACTAGTGGTCGTATGGTTATATGGCAGGGTTCGATCAGATACGTGCGGTATTGCACGCATCAGGATCGAACGGATATTACTAGCCGGCTTTGGTTTAAGCCGGATCCTAGTTTAGTACAGTGTAGATTTTGTCTCATTGCATTTGTATCCGGACGGAATACAGATGCGGGTGTGTATGCACAGTATCGGGGTTTTCCTGTAATTTATTACGGGACCAGTTTTCTGGAGTTGCCAGTTTGCATTCCGTTCCGGCCGGTTTTCCTTTGTTCTTTTCCGGCCGGACTTTTCCGATGGAGGGTGTTATTTGCAAGTTTGCAAATAACACATTGTGGAGGGTTTTCATGCAAATAGTTTGATTATGAAAGCATCTTTTTTATTCCTTTCTTTTCTATCATCATTTCTTGTAAAAGGTGATTAGGATTGATTTGTGTTTGATTTGAGTTTTGTTATCATGATGTTTTGATGTGGTCACCACTTGCTTTACACTACACTCACCTCCCTTCATGCTTCGTATTCTTTCCTCCACCATTTTTTTAGGATGATAAGTTTTTCATGGTTGAGAGAAAGAAAAAGATGAGAGTTTTCATTCTTGAGAGTTTCATTTCTTGATCTCATTTTCATGCTAGAAAAATGCAAGCACCATTTTTCTAGTCTTGATTCCTCCATCATCTTCAAAGGCAACAAACGCCAAATGAGACATAGCCTCTACACTACACATTCTACAGCATATCTTGAGCATGTCGAGTTGCCGTCTTCATGCCCGAGTTGCCTCGGTATTGAGGCGGGAGCCCGTAAAAGACGCAGGCGATGTGGTGCCCTTCCGGTGAGGAGGCGACGATGTGCAGACAAGACTTTCCGCGGGAGATCGGGACGACAACGAGAAGACCGGAGGACTCGGATCACTCGGTATAC
Source organism: Agapanthus africanus (assembly GCA_030015575.1). Taxonomy (NCBI): domain Eukaryota; kingdom Viridiplantae; phylum Streptophyta; class Magnoliopsida; order Asparagales; family Amaryllidaceae; genus Agapanthus; species Agapanthus africanus. The sequence continues at coordinate 271,969,681 of CM057340.1, forward strand.
TTCTCTTCCCATCTCTTGTTAGCTAGTATAGGTTAATGGTTAACGATCCGGGTTTTCTTTGTCCGCGGTAGCGCCGGTTTCCAAGTAAGGAAAATTTTTGATTCCGCATTTTGGCCTCGGTAAGACGGCCGGGGCGCTGCTGTGGTACAACATGGTATCAGAGCCTCGCCATTAACCTTGTCTAGCTTGTTCTAATGTGTTTTACTTATCCGATCGACCAAAATTCCAAAAACCACGTTTTTGCATGCATCAGTTTTCTGTCGATTTTTTCCGAGCTCGAAAAATTTTTCAGGTGATTGCAGAATGATGTATAGAGAATCCTAAGAACACTGCAAAAATTTGGAAGCTTGATCATTCCGTACGACCGCGGAACCGCGGCAATAACCCCTCATTTGCCGCGGTTCCGCCGCAGTATGTTTGCTTCATTTGGCCAACTTTTTGCAGTGGGCTTTTGGGCTTAAGATAGGGGTTTTGGAATATTAAAATTGGGCCCAGAATTTCTGTGAGTGCTACAGTATTACTTGGGGGCCCACTTGTTAATTTTTGATCGATTGGATATTTTAAACACATTATTTCACAGTATTTACATTATATCTGCGACCGTGAATATCACTTGATCGGTAAATCCTGTCTAACTGCTATAGCCCGGTTAGACGGATTTGCGAACGTGATTTTCACGTTGATGTTCTGTGTTTATGCTGTGTTGTTGCGGATCGGTCGTGGGGGATAGCCTGGATGCAATGTTAGTACAGTTTTGTTTTATATGTACATTTGATATTGCGGGGCGAGCGTCCGACATGTGGACTGCCGTCACTGCCTGTTTGTATTATTCTTTTGGGGCACGACCTGGTTGCGGTCGATGTACCCGGTGTATGTATATTTTACTTTTTGTACTAGGATTGCCCCGCGGTGGGGTGCACGGATAGCCGGGTTCTGGAGGGCAACAAGCCCGCATCTCATGGCATTGGGACGGAGGGGGCTTCAGTCCAGGATTGGCGGGCTATTCGCCGCACTCGTAGGGGGTACAGGTTGACCCAGGAGGGGTGCCCAAGTTACCGGATTCCGTGAAGTGCTGGGTGGTCCATTCACGGCGCTGAAGGGGGCTGCCTCGCTTCAGGTTTTGGCGGGTGACTTGCCGCGCCCGTAGGGGTCTAGGATTTCATTGCACAGGCTATCCACACGACCAGGGGAACGTCGGGTTTCAGCAGCGGCTCTGTGAAACCCGGGGCTTCCAGATATCTGTATTGTTCTGTGATGCTGCATATTTCTGTGATGTTGCATTTTATTCACGCCTTGAGCGAAATATAATATATTGGTATATATATTAGTAGATGTTGTATATGTTTTTCATCCGCGCTACTCCAGTCCCCGCTCTGCCGTTAGTTAGCTAACCTAACGGGTGATGACGGGACCCAGTGGAGAATGCGGATGGCATATACGTACGTCAGTATATTTTCGTTCTTTGTGGTGTGATCAATTGATGGGACTGCGTTGATTCGGATCAATGCAAGATAAACAAACCTATTCTGATGTTGTTGGAACACTTTTCAAAAAGCTGTTATTGCAAGGACGTTCACTTTTGTTTTGCACCGTGGTATTCATTTGGAATATCCTGCTCCTCAGTCGACGAGGCAAGGGCCGAGATCCCTTCACCGGGAATGACCCCTTGGACAGAAGTTTGCGTCAGGGCATTAACTTCACTATAGCCGATTACTTTTGCTTTGCATCGTGGTATTCAGTTGGAATATCCTGCACCTCATTCTATGGGAAAAGAGCCGAGATCCCTTCACCGGGAGTGACCTCTTTAGCGAAGGTTTTCGTCACTATATTTTATAAAAGGCTATGCAGTTCCTTCAACGATATCAAGTTCATTACGTTAAAGGTTTTTCGCCAAAAACCAGCCGTAACCCTCCGTCATTTCTTACAAGTATTACTTAGTATTCGTGCTGCGTTTGTTGACTGTGTCAAGGCGTAGTGTGCGGTAGCTAAGTAGTGTTTGTTTGCAGCATATTAATGGGATTGGTTAGGACAGTCGTGCGGCCTTGTTGACTGTGTCAAGGGCTCGTACGGGTGGGTTTAATGCAATCCAGGATAATGACGGGTTGAACTTGACTAGGACTCTTTGATTTGTTGACTGTGTCAAGGTCACTTGGGTCCTAGGGGTAAAAATCACATCGGGAGTTTCAAAAGAACTGAAACTTGCCAGACATGCGCATACCTTCTGGAGTGTGGTGACGTGAGTGGATTCCGTCACGTTATCATGCGATGATAGTTGGATCTCGATTCCCACTGATGAGTTGGTTTACTCCTCGGGTGATCCCGGCTAATTCTTCTTTCAGGTTTGGGGAAGAATTTGACGTTACAGTGGGAGGTTTCCAGATTAGATAAAGTGATAACCATTCTGATCTAGGTTAGAGTGCACGCTGAGTGTTTCTTTTCTCTCTCTCTCTGGCAGCGACCATTGACCCGACCCTAGATTATGACTCAGTGACCAAGTTGACCGAACCTTCTATAACACTGGCTTTTGGATTGTCAGAGTTGCAGACGTCTTTGCCACTCCTACTTTTACTCTTTTCTCCGGGACACCCCGTATTACTACGAACGTCCACTTCCATTGGACAAAACCATCGTATGGTTATATACGAACTCGAAGGACTTCGAGGATGGTTTCTGGTTCTGGAGAAAACGAATAGGACTATTCTGTTGTCTTTTCTTTTCACCTTCTCTCAGGTTGCGAGTACTCCTTGGTTTAGGAGATAGTACACCTATTACGCAAATTGGATAGTCTTCTTCCAAACCTTAGGCAGGTGCCGAACGGTGGGGAATGAAGAAAACCAATTAGCATAACGATGGTGTACAGAAGGTATTAAGTTAAGATAAAGCAAGGGATTAGTAAGAGGGCAAAGTAAATTGCGACTGCTATTCACGACCGAACCAAGTATTTCTTCGCCAATCCTAAATCACCTTTGTATTTCTCCAGGACACTCCGTATCACTACAAAGATCCTAAGTTTTTGGATACTCCATCGTATGGTTATATACGAACTCGAAAGGAACTTGTTCCAGTTCGGGGATGGATCCTAGTTCAGGAGAAATAGGAATAAAGTACATTCAGGTGTCTTTTATTTTCACCTTCTCTCGCGTTGCGAGTGCTCCTAGGATTAGGACAGTACACCCTTTATGCTTTTTGGATAGTCTTCTTCCAAACCATAGGCTGGTGCCGAACGGTAGGGAGGGAAGAAAACCAATTGGCCTAAAGGGGTGTACAGAAGGTAATGACTAAAGACATATAAAGGGATTTGGAGAGGTGGCAAAGAATTATACGGTTATAGTTGTGAATCTGGATAATGGAAGAGACATTACTAGGAATACCAGGATACCCCAACGAAACATTTCAATGTTTCAGTTTCACTGTGTACTGTTAATAGAAAACTGATTTCCCGATTAGACACTTACTCCAGGGTATGCATTTACCAGGTATGATTCTCACATCTGTATGGTTTTACAGATGATGAGTGGGAGTAAGTTATTGGGAATTGGGTGATCATCCTCATTATATCGGGATTCGTTGTAATCGGTGATATTTGAGGAAGTCACCTGGGTTGTTTGCCGGACGACAATTATTTGGTTTTGAATATCCGCTGTTATGCACCAATTTCAAATTGATATATCTGTACGTCTATTTTTATAGAGTGAGATATACCTTTTGAAGTTATGTCTATGACATTTACCTATATCAGTGGATGGTTAGGTAAGGAGCATTGAACAGCGGTGTAATTCTTCTTAACCATAAGTACAGTTTTCAACCTACGACGCACAGTGAAAGAGTTGTTAGACTCAGCGGACTTATACAGAGTATTGTATGTTGTCCAGTGTCCATTAGGACAGAGGGGTTGGTCCTCATACTATATTCTGTTTACTTTTAACTTCTCTAGTTCTTAGACATGTGATTAGTAGAAACACAGGGTCTAAGTTTTGAGGAGTTATAGGTATTTGAATAGAGTAGAGAACCAAGTATTGCAAGTATCGGGATTCTTCAAAGTGATCGAAGATGTAGATACTTGTGTATGGTATTCAGTTGATAGTAATGATAAAGGGAAATTGCTTCTCTTTCAGGTTACTCATAATTGGAAGCATTCCTAAGTTGAGTAACGCTGATCGGCCTCCTTCCATTTAGTTGACATGCACTGGAGATAGCTGCATGATTTGAATCTGGTTCATTTAAATCAGTGCCTCTGGTTCTATATTGGATATAGAACAGTTCATATCTTAACGATGTTAAGGTACGGGGAGTTGTCCGGCTTATGATTAAAACCAGACACTGGACAACTCAAGGCACGTTTCTGTAATGGCTGTTTGTGGGTTGACCCAGGCTATGACGAGGGTTGACTTTCTACCATCTGAAAGATCAATAGTGATATTGTTCTTAACTCGCCACATTTTAAAAGAAATGGTTATTTTTCAGAAAACAGTAGTGGGAGTATGGTAGAACTGGAAGTGATTCCAGAACCGCAAACGATTACTGAAGATTTGATAAGGAACCTAAAGATTCAATCTGTTTTGACATTCCATTGGCCACTCCGCAGATACGGTGGGTAACTTCAGGCACCCGAGAGGTGCTCCGGTAGCCTCAAGGACGGTGATAGGGAAGTTCTTGTTTACCCACACTTGCCATTGTTGTTGTTCCAGGCTGCGAGACCCGGCAGGAGGATGAGTATAGCGTCGTTCTAAACTAGCTTTAGAAGTGCACGTCTATATGACTCTACCAGAGGGTTGTCGTAGTCAGTGGGAGCAGCGGAAGCATTGGTGGACATCAGGCTTATGTCTATTTATAGACTAAAGCAGATATAGCGGAGATAGATCATCTATTTCTGATGTGACAGTCATAGGTTTGACGTCATCAGAATAGGGGATGGATCTGTTAAGAAGGTAGTAGGGTGTGATGTCCTGGTTTTGCATGACATACACAGAGTAGGAAGTGACATTCCTATACTACGATCGGTTATACTTTGGTCGTCACACAGTGGTTTCTCCACATGGGACTTGGATATTATATCTGACATACTGGTTACTAGATCTATGGTTTTAGATCTAGATTTGGGTGGTTTCCCAATCAGGGTATTTTGACAGCATTCTATGAGTATTTAGAATGGACGACTCCTGGCACGGTAGTATACCTGCAGGTAATGGAGTCACCCTCTCTAAAGGTGTCTTACAGACTAAAGGGGAGAGGATGTGCATGATTGACAGATCACTTGCTTAGGCAATTGAGTCAATCATGATATGTCAAGTACCACACCAGATGTTGTTCTTGCACTAGATGCAATAAGTTGATATTGATCCAATCCTGGAGGAACAGTCGGAAGCAGTTTTAGAACATAAGTGAATGTTCTAGGGATATGATAACGGCTGCCTCCTTTAGGAGACGGTTATCACTCCAGGCTTCCAAGGTGACATGGACGACAAGGAGGTTGTCAGAGTTATAGTTCTCCCTCTGACGAGGGGCAGTATTTTGGACAGGTGGTCCAAGGCAATATTGAGGGAGGCATGGCGCAGGATACTGATTAAGTTCAGTTGATGATACAGTCTAAGAAGTTTGGATTTGGAGTTCATTTATGAGCTAGGTCCCATCAGATATCCAGACATACTCTAAGACATGTATTGCTCATTTCGGGAGATGGCTTTCTCCGCGAACTTGAGATATAGAGAGATATAGAAAGAAACAGCACAGCGGATCCACTCACTGAGGCTATTCCTCGAACGCAATAGTTTCGCAAACGAGCTTTGTGAGACTGACTAGTAGAGGAGTTGGGTGTTCGGTATCACACGGGCTGTGAGTATGCGACATCGCAATAATTAGCCTTGAGTGCAAGTGGGAGATTGTTGGAGATAGTGCCCTCAGAGTCAATTATTGGATCACAGGCACGTGATTGCAATGATTGAGGGAGGACCTATCCCGGTAGGACAGTCTTACTCGAGATGATAGTATGCTATCTGGTTTACCTTTATCATCGTGTACTGCTTTAGGTGACCTGACATGTCGCTATTACACGTTGATAGAGCCCCTAGGATTCTTGCTTGATGACCAGCAGTATGATGGCGATCATATACGTGGGAGCTGGGGTCTATAAGCACATCCTTAAATGGTCCCTAGTCGTGGGAGTTTCGAGACTGGGCATCGATACTCCATTAGTAGACTAGTGTATACAGTCGAGACCCCGACGAGGGGCGGTGGCCGGTCTCACAAGCCACTGGTGTCAGTTGGTTCACCTAAGATGTATACAGGTGCTCATTGGGTTATGAGTACACCGGACAGGACTCGCCGGGAACCTGCTAGTTGGGATTATACCAGACGTCAGATAGCAGTTCCCAGGTGACATGTGTACAGGTTAGTTCATCGACCTGAGATCGTCATTTGTCTCGTGTGAGTTCCCACTGTGCTTTGATTACTACCCTACCACGGCTCAAAGGAGTCGTGCAAACAGGTTTTAGTTGGGTACAGTCCCGAGCCACATGGAGGCAGTGAGAGGATCTGCAGGGGTTCGTCTCTCCCGGTATTGGGGGTGAGGTCGCGCTGTGTCTAGGAGAGCCATTACACAAAGCCCTCGGCCGAGGCAGGAGATTTACTGGTAGGTATTCCAGTAGTATCTCAGGGTGTTCTGGGCTACGCTCCGACACGACTTGTACCGCTTTTGGGGGTCTGACTTTTACCAACCCCCTAGGCCCGCCATGCGATACTCATAGACGAACGGACCGGACTGTTCGGATATTGTCACTGACAGGCTCAGTAGGGTGTCAGGATGAGTTCGCTCATCGACGTCCCTTTTGGTCAATAGCTGGTGGCCCGTCACGTATTGGCTAATACCTCTGACGTGCTAGTGGTTAAATCCACAGCCATAGTATTGACGAGTCTTTAGAGTCCACCACACTTTCAGTTACTCAAGCTTTCGGGCGAAACGCTGTAGAGGCCGTATGGAGATATGGCAGGGTCTGATCAGATACGTGCGATATTGCACGGATCAGGATCGGACGGTTTGTACTAGTGGTCGTATGGTTATATGGCAGGGTTCGATCAGATACGTGCGGTATTGCACGCATCAGGATCGAACGGATATTACTAGCCGGCTTTGGTTTAAGCCGGATCCTAGTTTAGTACAGTATAGATTTTGTCTCATTGCATTTGTATCCGGACGGAATACAGATGCGGGTGTGTATGCACAGTATCGGGGTTTTCCTGTAATTTATTACGGGACCAGTTTTCTGGAGTTGCCAGTTTGCATTCCGTTCCGGCCGGTTTTCCTTTGTTCTTTCCCGGCCGGACTTTTCCGATGGAGGGTGTTATTTGCAAGTTTGCAAATAACACATTGTGGAGGGTTTTCATGCAAATAGTTTGATTATGAAAGCATCTTTTTTATTCCTTTCTTTTCTATCATCATTTCTTGTAAAAGGTGATTAGGATTGATTTGTGTTTGATTTGAGTTTTGTTATCATGATGTTTTGATGTGGTCACCACTTGCTTTACACTACACTCACCTCCCTTCATGCTTCATATTCTTTCCTCCACCATTTTTCTAGGATGATAAGTTTTTCATGGTTGAGAGAAAGAAAAAGATGAGAGTTTTCATTCTTGAGAGTTTCATTTCTTGATCTCATTTTCATGCTAGAAAAATGCAAGCACCATTTTTCAAGTCTTGATTCCTCCATCATCTTCAAAGGCAACAAACCCCAAATGAGACATAGCCTCTACACTACACATTCTACAGCATATCTTGAGCATGTCGAGTTTCCGGATTCATGCCCGAGTTGCCTCGGTATTGAGGCGGGAGCCCGTAAAAGACGCAGGCGATGTGGTGCCCTTCCGGTGAGAAGGCGACGATGTGCAGACAAGACTTTCCGCGGGAGATCGGGACGACGACGAGAAGACCGGAGGACTCGGATCACTCGGTATACTTCTATTCCCATCTCTTGTTAGCTAGTATAGGTTAATGGTTAACGATCCGGGTTTTCTTTGTCCGCGGTAGCGCCGGTTTCCAAGTAAGGAAAATTTTTGATTCCGCATTTTGGCCTCGGTAAGACGGCCGGGGCGCTGCCGTGGCGCAACAGTACAATGGTGGTTCGGATACAAGTGAACCAACCTACCGTGCAAATCACCCTGAAGAAAAGATGTGCCAACAAGCTGCCACGGAAACCTGTACATCGAACCTGAAATAAAATTTGGCACAACAGGGGTGAGTTGCCAACTCGTGAGTAGAAGACATCTACGAAAAGAAATCGAATGCACGACGCTATCCTAGGTCATAATAATACACTATAATATCCCAACCATCTAGTAATAGCAGGGTAAAACTACGTGTAAGTGCAGATACTCCGTGCTTGTGTCAGTGCCTCATATAATACTATGTCATATGAAATGAAATGCATGCACCATGAATGTAAAGTAACAAATCCTGAAATCCAGATATATATATAAGAAATCTTTAGCTGTTATCATAGTAAAATGTGTATAAGAATCTGAAATCTCAACAATGAAATCCATAGAAATCCGTGTCAAGCGTCGACACAACACATGTAATCTCAAGTCTCAATATCTCGGGCTCCGTCAGTCCGGATCGGCCCATATCATCAAATCTCACGACAACGGTCGGTATCCTCCGGATATCCGCCGCGCCAGACATCACCGGTAGGTAGCCTTCCCCTGCCAGGCTCATCGTCTACAACTCGATCTTCTTGCCCCGGGGTACCATACCGGGCCCACCATGTACCCGAGACGGTTCATCCACTCCTCGAATCGGGTCTCGAAATCCAACAGAAAACATGAAATCTCATGGTGGACGACACATACATCACGAGAAAACCGCATCTTATGTTTTTAAAAAGAGAGGAGGAGGAGAGAGAGAAGTTTTTTACATATTCTTGCGGTTTTCCCCAAAATCCAGAAATCTCATAGAAATCCAAATCTCAAAATCATGAGTAACTATATGATAAGTGTCGGCATATGCCCATAATACTGCATGATAACATGAAAATATGAATGCATGAATGTCTAAGTAATAAATATCATGTCTATACTAAAATCAGAGAATAATCACAATATTATATCGGTCTAGTTGTTAACTGATTCTATCCATAAAAGACAATATGATCTAAAGTGTACGTGACATAGCAATTACCGATGATGATGTGTGTGAGCCGGCAAATAAGTGTGCGTGGAATATGCGCATCATCGGTAATGGTGCTGGTGTCCTAATAGGTAAAGTTTATACTGATTATAGCAACATATGTAAGAACATGCAACATTATGATTACAATGTGAAAGTAAAGACGGATGTGTGTTATCCACTCATTTGATATACAATTACCACTAGCACTATACGACTCGAACCTAACGTAGTGTCCATCTAACCCCCCCTAAGGAAAACTAAACCTAAGAGCTGGTCGATAGAAGTATACCTAAAGCCTGAGTCCATATCTCTAATAGTCGGCGATCCTGCCTCAATAGCGTCACGTACATAGTACGACTTCCTCAAATCAAGAGTGCGGATCAATCATCACATCTATGCCTCGTACAGTAAAATCCATCGTACGGCATCCCAATATCGGGGTACGGGTCAAATATCACCTACGTGTCTCATTATTCGTATAATATCATCATCAACACATGTCATGATCGAGGTGCTATGCTGTAATCGTATACATCAATTATATAACATTGCCATCATAAATATACCTCATTAATTTATCCTCAGAAATAGCATGTCATATGTATCATGTTGTGATCGAGTCATACTGATATCATATCGTCATCAAGTCACACCTATATGATATCGACATCAGGTCACACCTATATGATGTCGTAATCAAGTCATAAATATATCATATCGTGATCAGTCATAAGTTACAGTTCGGGTTCTATTTTAGAGTCCCATGTATCTCAATATCATCACTACCCATTATAATTTAGGTATACCTGTTCATTATCTCATTCTCTAATGATCCGCTAACACTTTAATACGACTGTATAGTCAAGAATCACGGCATCAAGCCCAGTTATCCTGTTTCATTCCCGTGTATCAATGTATCCCACATACGTGTTGTATATATCTATATATATACCTATACCTAGTCCTATATATATATACACATACCCGTATACACCATGTCGAGTTTCAGTGTGTGCGTGTGTGTGTTTCTACCAGAAACCTACGAACCTCTTCCAGGGTATTCATCCTCTGGTATGGTCTTCCTAAATCAGTCTGGTCCAGCCTAGGTTCATTACTAGGGTCCTACTCATTAAGAATCTAGGGTCACATCTGGTTTCCTAATGTCAATAAGTACTATTCCTATTCTACGTTGCGGGGGTGCTAAACGCCATCCACCCGACTTCCCCCCGTAGATATGCATCTACTCACCTGGTCCATGTCTGCCGAAGACGGTGTCGCCATCATCCTATTCATCGTCCGCAGTCCACGTGAGGGGTACCTAAACGCAAACATATAAATAGTATCGTAAACTGAATCACCTACAAAAGCCAAAACGACGCAAGGAACAAGCATAGGTTAAAACCTATGTCCCGTCCACGCAAAAGAACCAAATATCGCTCGATATCGGCGTACAAACTCCGATGGATCGAGATAAACATCAACAAATAACTCGTAGTTTTAAAACACCTTACTTATATTATAAAACATGATTAAATCCATCGAAACCCTAAAATCCATCAAACCGTCCAATTTCGTAAAACCCGAAAATAGCAATTTACCGTTTTTCATCAAAACTTGACATTTAAATGAAACCAATGGTCATAAAACTCATTAAATAGCATAACTAGACTATACAAACCATCACTATATTTTTATTACACAAATTTGTATTAATTTGAAATTTCTAGTTTGCAACCTTTAACGATTTTCAACATTTTTCAAGAAAAATACCTAAATTCCACCGCAAAACATGATTTTGCATGAATTAATGTACTAAACTACAATTCATGATGATAATGATATGATGAAACCATGATTATATTTTTAATTTCATTTATATAGGAATTTCCAAAATCTAGTTTACAAAATACTAGCATTTTATTACTATTTTCCAATTATCAAAGGAAACTAGTGATCAAACTAAGTTTTTCTTTCCTTTAATATGCTAATATTCTCATTAAAACTACCATCTAATGATAACAAGCTTAATAAGAATTTTATTTTACCCACAAACACATTTTTGAAAAATCTAGTTAGCTAAATAGCTTAATTAAAACAATTTGAATAAACAATTTATTATACAACAACCATGCAATATTTTTCCACTCTAAATGATGGTAAACTAGCTATTATAACCTTATTTAATTAATAAAAACCACAACTTGAATTTACAAACCCTAACTTTAATTTTAAAATTTGCAACTAGAATTAATATATTAAATCTAATTATGCTTTAAAAGAAACATCTAATAGAAATAAAACAAAAGAAGGAAATTTATACCTTCAAAATATGAAACCCAAACATGAAAATGAGCCTCCAAAATGCATGCTTTCCATCTCCAAAATCCATGCTAAATAGGTCAAAGGAAAATGGTAGAGGTTGAATGTTGATTTTTGAGATTTATTTTTGGAATTTTTGATGAATTTTGATGATTTTTATTGCAAAAATGATGGCGGAAAATTTTTGGGGATACCCATGGAGGGGAGGCCGGCCATGGAGAGGGAGGAGGGTGGAGAGAGAGAAAAAATGTGTGGTATTGTGTAGAAAGTTCATAAATAATGCATTTTTTTCACTTAAACCCTTTATTATCTAACTTTTTCAATTTAACCCTTTTCCTAGAAATTTCTAGAACCATGGAGAGATTTTGAAAAAGATTTTGCATATTACACACTTGATTCTAATATACCATGGCTCATTTTTACAAATTAAAACCATTCAAATTTGTAATTTACACTAATTTAGTTTAAAAAATAAAGCTTATGTTAATATTTAAAATAATTAATTTAGGAAAAATATTTAATTAAAATAAAAATTTATAAGTGGCTAAATAAACACCATTTACTAGTAATTACATAATTAAAATATGTATTTTTGAAATTATAATGAAAAACAATTACGGTTTAATTTTACGAAAAATACATTTTACTTTACCGAAATTCATAAAATTCACTTAAACAATTTTATTCATTTAATTATTTATTTAATTATTTTTAAAACGTTACAATCTTCCCCCCTTTAAGAAATTCGGTCCCTGAATTTAAATTAAAACTCCCCCTCCAAATACTAAAACATTTAGCAAAACACTCAAATCGTCGGGGCTTCGAAATCATCAATACATAAAAAAAATCAACTCCGTCAAGCATAACGCAATCATCGGAGTTATGGCGAGAATAAAATATCAAAACCCAATATGAAAACCAACATAATATACATCAATCTACAACTTATATATAGTGTGCATCATAGTGAAATCACCTAAATATCATAATAAAGAAGCATACGAAAACCCCTCTTGAAAATCGCCGTGCAATGCACGTGTCACGGCATAAGTAGCGGACGTTTATTTAAAAACAAAAAAACTATATATATATATATATATATATATATATATATTTTATTTAACATACACGTCCCGCCTGGTTACGAAATCAAATAATAATGATTATGAAACATACTGCTCAAACTGAAATCAATCCCAATCACATCAATAAAATATCATGTGCGTCCGGTGTGCACTGAAATCGAAACCAAATACAGATACCATGAATACACACAAAAACAAAATAAGTGCAACAGGTGTGCACCAAAACATCTGTCAAGTGCAACGGGCGTGCACGACTCACTATTAGGTGCATCTAATCTGCACAAAACCCCGATTTAGTGCATCTGGTGTGCACAAAATCGCATCAATTGCGCCAAGTATGCGCAAGAATCCTAATCAGGTGCACATGGTGCACGAAAACATACATCGAATATCAGAATCGAAATCACAATACGAAAATGGATAAAAACTAGGTCGAAGCATATATCAAAATCATGTGTAACCCATATGCACGAAATCAAAAAAAATTAAAAAAAATCTCAAAATATATAAAACCAAATCAAGTGTACCGGGTGTATACTAAGCAACATCAATACAGCTGATATGTGAAACACGGATAGAATGCAATGAAGGTACACATAAGAAATACCAATCGTAGAACAAAATCCTCAAAATACCAAAATCCAATAACAGAAATATGAAATTCAAATCACCAAGTCACATCGTAATCACTATCGTCAATGTGCGCCTCTTTCCTCTGATGTCGATTGCTTCAAACTTATCTCTTCATAAGTGTGCTAACTGCGCTATCGACGGCAATACTCATATCTAGAGTCTCCCACGTAGTCGATCCCTTCACTTGATATCCGAACTACATTAAACCTTTCGATCGATCCATCAAATCCCATAATTCCCCGAGAGCTCAACACTCAAGTACAGTTTAAAATATCCGGTACATACCCCAGCATCGATGATCCAGCCGTAGAAGGGCAAACCCAAGCTTCACTAATGGCACCGCGGAACTGCCGTAAACTGTAAGGTTCAAGGGCGTTCTCGTGGTCATTATGTCGAGTTAGGGTTTCATTCTTCTAGAGGGTCCATCGAAATACCTGCATGTTCTTCCGAATATCTTAAACTTGGGAAAATGGTTTTCTGATAATCGTTCGAACCCTTTAACTTCATCCGGACGGCATGTGAATACCCTTTATCCGCACGCTACGTAATGCTTCAATCCTCAAGAATAACCAATACTCTAATGGTTATCGCATTCGAGCCGCAGCTCCTTCTGCCAGTGTGCCCGTGGTTAACAGAAACCACCCTCCAACATTGACGAAGATAGATCAAAAGAACGAATGGAATACGGTGCAAACAATTGTACATCCTAAGGCTCCTTAAGCAGAGTAGCGTATCTTAAGTATGCCGCGGACCATACCTACGGTACGTTACTCTACCTAAATCGCCTACTCCATCAACCAAGGGTCACCAAGACTTATACAAGGTTAAACCTAGCGCTCTGATACCAACTTTGTCACGACCCGGAAGTACGGAACGTGACCGGCACTTAGATTACGAAGCGTCTAGAGGCGCCACGTAACCTAAGTAAGCCGAAGCCCAGAAATCTAAACCATAAAAGAAGAAGAAGAAGAAAAAAGAAAACAAGTTTAAAAGCATCAGCAAATTTTCTCAAAAATTTCGGCAGAGTCTCCTCTGTAAAAACTGGCCCCCAAAAGGTACAAGTATAATATAAATAAACAATAAAAAGCATCCCCAAACTGGTGCTAGCTCAACGCCAACAGGCGGAAACAACCACAACAAACACAATAATATACAACGCCAAAGGGCGAGGCTCAAAACTCAAAAGAAAACAAAACCACCAGATCAGAATAATACATGCGCGACTCTAAGGTCGAAATAAAAGACTGGTCCAATAAACTTATCAAGTAATACAAGTATGGTTGATGGAGCTTACTAGATACAAATGAATGAATAAAAGTACAATGGTGGTTCGGATACAAGTGAACCAACCTACCGTGCAAATCACCCTGAAGAAAAGATGTGCCAACAAGCTGCCACGGAAACCTGTACATCGAACCTGAAATAAAATTTGGCACAACGGGGGTGAGTTGCCAACTCGTGAGTAGAAGACATCTACGAAAAGAAATCGAATGCACGACGCTATCCTAGGTCATAATAATACACTATAATATCCCAACCATCTAGTAATAGCAGGGTAAAACTACGTGTAAGTGCAGATACTCCGTGCTTGTGTCAGTGCCTCATATAATACTATGTCATATGAAATGAAATGCATGCACCATGAATGTAAAGTAACAAATCCTGAAATCCAGATATATATATAAGAAATCTTTAGCTGTTATCATAGTAAAATGTGTATAAGAATCTGAAATCTCAACAATGAAATCCATGGAAATCCGTGTCAAGCGTCGACACAACACATGTAATCTCAAGTCTCAATATCTCGGGCTCCGTCAGTCCGGATCGGCCCATATCATCAAATCTCACGACAACGGTCGGTATCCTCCGGATATCCGCCGCGCCAGACATCACCGGTAGGTAGCCTTCCCCTGCCAGGCTCATCATCTACAACTCGATCTTCTTGCCCCGGGGTACCATACCGGGCCCACCATGTACCCGAGAAGGTTCATCCACTCCTCGAATCGGGTCTCGAAATCCAACAGAAAACATGAAATCTCATGGTGGACGACACATACATCACGAGAAAACCGCATCTTATGTTTTTAAAAAGAGAGGAGGAGGAGAGAGAGAAGTTTTTTACATATTCTTGCGATTTTCACCAAAATCCAGAAATCTCATAGAAATCCAAATCTTAAAATCATGAGTAACTATATGATAAGTGTCGGCATATGCCTATAATACTGCATGATAACATGAAAATATGAATGCATGAATGTCTAAGTAATAAATATCATGTCTATACTAACATCAGAGAATAATCACAATATTATATCGGTCTAGTTGTTAACTGATTCTATCCATAAAAGACAATATGATCTAAAGTGTACGTGACATAGCAATTACCGATGATGATGTGTGTGAGCCGGCAAATAAGTGTGCGTGGAATATGCGCATCATCGGTAATGGTGCTGGTGTCCTAATAGGTAAAGTTTATACTGATTATAGCAACATATGTAAGAACATGCAACATTATGATTACAATGTGAAAGTAAAGACGGATGTGTGTTATCCACTCATTTGATATACAATTACCACTAGCACTATACGACTCGAACCTAACGTAGTGTCCATCTAACCCCCCCTAAGGAAAACTAAACCTAAGAACTGGTCGATAGAAGTATACCTAAAGCCTGAGTCCATATCTCTAATAGTCGGCGATCCTGCCTCAATAGCGTCACGTACATAGTACGACTTCCTCAAATCAAGAGTGCGGATCAATCATCACATCTATGCCTCGTACAGTAAAATCCATCGTACGGCATCCCAATATCGGGGTACGGGTCAAATATCACCTACGTGTCTCATTATTCGTATAATATCATCATCAACACATGTCATGATCGAGGTGCTATGCTGTAATCGCATACATCAATTATATAACATTGCCATCATAAATATACCTCATTAATTTATCCTCAGAAATAGCATGTCATATGTATCATGTTGTGATCGAGTCATACTGATATCATATCGTCATCAAGTCACAATTATATGATATCGACATCAGGTCACACCTATATGATGTCGTAATCAAGTCATAAATATATCATATCGTGATCAGTCATAAGTTACAATTCGGGTTCTATTTTAGAGTCCCATGTACCTCAATATCATTACTACCCATTATAATTTAGGTATACCTGTTCATTATCTCATTCTCTAATGATCCGCTAACACTTTAATACGACTGTATAGTCAAGAATCACGGCATCAAGCCCAGTTATCCTGTTTCATTCCCGTGTATCAATGTATCCCACATACGTGTTGTATATATCTATATATATACCTATACCTAGTCCTATATATATATACACATACCCGTATACACCATGTCGAGTTTCAGTGTGTGCGTGTGTGTGTTTCTACCTGAAACCTACGAACCTCTTCCAGGGTATTCATCCTCTGGTATGGTCTTCCTAAATCAGTCTGGTCCAGCCTAGGGTCATTACTAGGGTCCTACTCATTAAGAATCTAGGGTCACATCTGGTTTCCTAATGTCAATAAGTACTATTCCTATTCTACGTTGCGGGGGTGCTAAACGCCATCCACCCGACTTCCCCCCGTAGATATGCATCTACTCACCTGGTCCATGTCTGCCGAAGACGGTGTCGCCATCATCCTCTTCATCGCCCGCAGTCCACGTGAGGGTTACCTAAACGCAAACATATAAATAGTATCGTAAACTGAATCACCTACAAAAGCCAAAACGACGCAAGGAACAAGCATAGGTTAAAACCTATGTCCCGTCCACGCAAAAGAACCAAATATCGCTCGATATCGGCGTACAAACTCCGATGGATCGAGATAAACATCAACAAATAACTCGTAGTTTTAAAACACCTTACTTATATTATAAAACATGATTAAATCCATCGAAACCCTAAAATCCATCAAACCGTCCAATTTCGTAAAACCCGAAAATAGCAATTTACCGTTTTTCATCAAAACTTGACATTTAAATGAAACCAATGGTCATAAAACTCATTAAATAGCATAACTAGACTATACAAACCATTACTATATTTTTATTACACAAATTTGTATTAATTTGAAATTTCTAGTTTGCAACCTTTAACGATTTTCAACATTTTTCAAGAAAAATACCTAAATTCCACCACAAAACATGATTTTACATGAATTAATGTACTAAACTACAATTCATGATGATAATGATATGATGAAACCATGATTATATTTTTAATTTCATTTATATAGGAATTTCCAAAATCTAGTTTACAAAATACTAGCATTTTATTACTATTTTCCAATTATCAAAGGAAACTAGTGATCAAACTAAGTTTTTCTTTCCTTTAATATGCTAATATTCTCATTAAAACTACCATCTAATGATAACAAGCTTAATAAGAATTTTATTTTACCCACAAACACATTTTTGAAAAATCTAGTTAGCTAAATAGCTTAATTAAAACAATTTGAATAAACAATTTATTATACAACAACCATGCAATATTTTTCCACTCTAAAAGATGTTAAACTAGCTATTATAACCTTATTTAATTAATAAAAACCATAACTTGAATTTACAAACCCTAACTTTAATTTTAAAATTTGCAACTAGAATTAATATATTAAATCTAATTATGCTTTAAAAGAAACATCTAATAGAAATAAAACAAAAGAAGGAAATTTATACCTTCAAAATATGAAACCCAAACATGAAAATGAGCCTCCAAAATGCATGCTTTCCATCTCCAAAATCCATGCTAAATAGGTCAAAGGAAAATGGTAGAGGTTGAATGTTGATTTTTGAGATTTATTTTTGGAATTTTTGATGAATTTTGATGATTTTTATTGCAAAAATGATGGCGGAAAATTTTTGGGGCTACCCATGGAGGGGAGGCCGGCCATGGAGAGGGAGGAGGGTGGAGAGAGAGAAAAAATGTGTGGTATTGTGTAGAAAGTTCATAAATAATGCATTTTTTCACTTAAACCCTTTATTATCTAACTTTTTCAATTTAACCCTTTTCCTAGAAATTTCTAGAACCATGGAGAGATTTTGGAAAAGATTTTGCATATTACACACTTGATTCTAATATACCATGGCTCATTTTTACAAATTAAAACCATTCAAATTTGTAATTTACACTAATTTAGTTTAAAAAATAAAGCTTATGTTAATATTTAAAATAATTAATTTAGGAAAAATATTTAATTAAAATAAAAATTTATAAGTGGCTAAATAAACACCATTTACTAGTAATTACATAATTAAAATATGTATTTTTGAAATTATAATGAAAAACAATTACGGTTTAATTTTACGAAAAATACATTTTACTTTACCGAAATTCATAAAATTCACTTAAACAATTTTATTCATTTAATTATTTATTTAATTATTTTTAAAACGTTACATTCTCGGTCCCGCACATATCTCATATGCGCTCCTATTTCGTTTCGCTTGAGCCAGGAAACCTCTGTGTAGGACTCTAAAGACTCGTCAATACGCCGGCAGCAGGTGATGATCATATCAAACACCCACAAGCCTCAAGCGGTCTGCTAAACGTAACGGCCACCCGGGTATTGAGCGATCAGAAGATCGACGAGCAAGCCCGCTCACACTCCTGTGAATCCAACCAATAACACTTACCGTACAGTCCGGTCTGTTCGTCTGATATGTCGCATATCTCGCCTTGGGGTGGTAAACGTCAGACCCCAGTAGCTTGATAAGTCATGCCGACGTAAGGTCCATAACATTCGTGAAACTTCTGATAACTCTTACCAGTATATCACTGCAACCCTGGCCAGGGATTTCCTGTTATGGCCAGTCGAGCATAGCACAACATCAACCCCCAATACCGGGAGAGACGAATCCCCTCCTATCGCTCATTGCCTCCATGTGAATCGGGACTGTACCCAAAAACCACCTGTTTGCACGACTCAGTAGAGCCGTGGTAGGGTGGAAATCAAAGCACAGTGGGAGACACATAAGACTCTATGACGATCTCGGGTCAACAGACTAAGCTGTACCAGTGTCACCAGAGAACTGCCATCTGACGTGAGGTATAATACCATCTGGGAGTTCTCGGCGAGTCCGTTCAGTGTACCCTGTCTCCTCTGAGCACCCGCATACCATCTCTGATGTCAAACACCAATGGATATGGGATCATCCATCGCCCATCACATGGGTCGAGAAGATATACGCTAGTCTACTCTGGAATATCGATGCCCCGTCTCGATATTCCCATAACTAGGAACAATGAAGGATGTACTCATTGACTACCCAGGCCCCACTAGTATGATCTACATCATAGTCCTGGAATTCGAGTTCACATCCTAAGGGCTTTATCAACATGTAATCAAAGAGACAGAAAGTATACATGTTAAGATAAAGAGCAACCAGATAGCGTACTATCATGTCGAGCAAGAAAGTCCTACCTATATATGTCCCAGCATCCACTACAATATACATCCAATGTACAGTAATGGCCTCTAGGGCATACATATAACTAACAATCTCCCACTTGCACTAGGGCCATCTGTAGCAGTGGTTGCAGCATCACATACTCAACCATCCCATAAAAGTCTCTCTTTGGGAAAAAGCTTTTGTGAGTGGATCCGCCGTGTTGTCCTCTGAGTCTACACTCCCAACCTCGATCACCTTGGAGATCAACTATCTCTATGATCAGGTGATGCTGCCTCAGAATATGTCTGGGTCACTGATGGGATCGGGGTTCCTGGGCCAAAGCCACACTTCCATTGTCACACAATGGTAGGAACCTAGTTCAGCTCATGAACCAATATACACCCAAACTTCCTCCTTGGTAGTATCTTTAATAGCGATGTTACCAGCCTTTATCGTCTAGTTTGCCACGGTATCTAGCTTGGAACTCTTCCAATATACCGTCCCTCTACTGAGGGTAAAGACAATGCCTGCGACTGACACTCAGTCGTCTTTATCACCCTGGAACCTTTCCAGTGATTCTCCCCAGGATCAACTGATACCATCTCACTACAACTAGTGAGAATCCTAACATCCATTTAGATCTATCTCATAGATCCAAAACCCAGGATTTAGGAGGTATCACTTTGATCCTATATGGAGAATCTATGTGATAAGAGGAGATTGACCGATCGTAGCATAGGAAACTCCTTTCCTATCAAGAGTATGTTGTCCACGTACAATACGAGGATCACCACCTTACTCTCTACTACCTTTTTGTATATACAAGGTTCATCTACCATTTTGATGAAGTCAAACTCTTTGACTACCACATCAAAACAGATGTTCCAACTCCGCGATGCCTGCTTTATCCTGTAAAGCAACTTGCACATGTTTCCACTGCTCCCACTGTTTACGAATCCCTCTGGCTTTGTACTTATAGACGTTCTCTTCTAAATCAGTATTTAGAAAAATGGTCATGACACCCAACCACCAGATATGGTAGTCATGGTATGTAGCAATGTTAAGTAGGATCCGGATGGACTTAAGTATAGTCACTTGGAAAAGGTTTCATCATTATCCACGCCTGGTCGATGACGAAAAACCTTCATCAAGTCTAGCTTTGAAAGTCTCAACTTTTCCATCTACACCAAGTAATCTTCTCAAGATATACTTGCTCCTGATGGGGATTTAACCCTTCAGATATAGCATCCAAAGTCCATACTTTGTTGGTGCACATAGATTCCATCTCAGATCGCTAAGCATCCAGCCATTCTAACAGAGTCCCTAATCTCGATGACCTGCTCGAATCTAGTTGGGTCATCATCTCATGATGCAATCCTCGCTCCCACTGTCATCGAGAAACCGAAGTATCTCTCAGGCAGGTGAGGAACCGTGCTAGATCGGCGGAGAGGCTGAGGTTCGTCGGGGACTATTGAATCCTCTGGTTCTGTCAAATCAGCTGCAGTTTTGTATGGTTGGAACCTTTCCAGTTCTACAGAACTGACCTTGCCTCGATCTTGTCCAGATTTTGCTTTTGAAAGTATGGAGTGGTAGGCACTGATTTGATTCGAACCCTATTCAATAGGTATGCAACTTCATAAGTGCATAACTCCCTAAAAGAAACAGGTAACTCAGTAATACTCATCATAGAGCACACCATATCACATAGGGTGCTATTGCTCCGCCCTGATACATGTGGTATAATCAGAGGAGTAATACCGAGAGAGAATCTCATTCTCCTTTAGAATAGTCCAGGAATTCTATGCACAAGTATTTTCCTCCCTGATCTTATCATAGGACATAATACTTATACCCGGTTTTTGGTTCTCTACTTCTAACTTATATTCTGTGAATATCTCAAAAGGTTCGGACTTATGTTTCAACAGGAACATATGACTGAATCTTGAGAGATCATTAGAGAATGTAATGAAGTACAAAGAACCGGTCTTGGCATGTGTAGACAGGGGATCTTAAATACATCATCATGTATCAATCCCAAGGGTTTACTAACTCTTTCTCTGTTTCCAATAAACAGAGCTATGGTCATCTAATCTTTGTGACATGACTGGCAAGTTTCACAAGATGTAAATTCAAACTGATTTAAATATGCATCTAAATGTAACTTCAGCTAGTCGGGTCGCATTGATATGACCTAGTCTACAATACCTCAAGAAGGATTCGTTCATTTCTGAACTCTTCCTCTTGTGTGTGTTCTGTATACTAGGAACTGTAGTTTGATTTAGAACATCAATACTTTTAGATAACGTGCCTGAACTGATCAATTTTTGATATAGAAAATGTTCAAAACAATATCCAACAATACAAAATTATATCCTTCTTTACTAATAAAGAGACTGATATGATTTTGTATATCAGGTTCGGTATCTAATAGCATTTGTTCAGAATCAATGTACTGGTAATACAGGGTGACAGTGACCAACAGACTTGGCTGCAACACTTGCCCCGTTTCTGTCTCATGAAACTTATCACCCGTTCTCAGTTTTTCTACCTTTCGGTAGCCCTATGTAACAGATTACATATCTGGGATCCTGATCCGGTATTAAATACCCAGGATTCAGAGGATACTGAGTAACAGTTCTTTATAATGAACATACCCGAAGGAGATGCATCTCATGCACTTTCTTCGTTTGGGCGGCATGGGAATCCTGGTATTCCCCTATTTCCTGCTCTGTCTTATAACAATTATAAGTTGGAGCGGGACCAACGTTCCCCAGCTCAGTATAACAAGCGGGTTCGGTCAATACATCCATATTATTATCTTGATTAAGGCGTGATATGGTCGCTACCTAGAGAGAGAGAAAAGAAAACACTCTGCGTGCGCTCTTACAAGATTAGATTGGTTATTTATTTTATCTAATCAGGATGGCTCCCACTGTTATTATCAAATCTTCCTTCAAACCCTAAAAGGAAAGACTAGCCGGGATTAATTACACTGTACAAGTTCACCAATCTTTCAGCCAGGCCAGTGTCGATACTTTGAGGGAGGTTCCCCGTGCTTTCACACGGACCTAATTAAAGTAAACCTCGTTTTCCCAGAGGCGTAACCCCGTTGACACCTTTCTAGACACCTACTTGATTGGCTAATTGTAAAGTGCAAAACTCTCCCAGGAGTAACAATTACTCGCAGTGGGTATCGGGATCCAACTATCACATTGAAGGTATGCAATCTCATTGCAAATTTCAACACTTGAAACTCCCGATAAAGGTTTTTACCCTTAGCACCTATGACCTTAACTATGGTCAACAAATCATAAGCACTAGTCAAGTTCTACCCGTCATTTCATGATTAATCAGACCCACCCACATGACCCTTAACTAAGGTCAACAAAGTCACGCGACTGTCCTAACTAATCGCATCATATGCGGTGTAGGAAGACATCACTTAGCTACCGTACACTGTGCCTTGACTATGGTCAACAAACATAGCACGAATATTAAGTACTCTACTTCCTAAAATGACGGAGGGTTGCGAATGGTTTTTATGAAAACCTTTAACGCTTTGAACTTGATCTCGTTGCAGAATTAAATGGTTTTTAAATGGAGTGTTTTTTAGGCTTTTCTAGTTTTGCTAAAGGGGTCACTCCCGGTGAAGGGATTGTCGGCCCTTTCCTCGTCGAATGAGGTGCGGGATATATCATATATATCACTATGCAAAGCAGAAACTATAGAAGCAATCAAAAGGCAAACCGAGTGTGTAGCATCTGCCAGTTATTGCTAAAGGAGTCACTCCCGATGAAGGGATCCCGGTCCTTTCCTTATCGAATAAGGTGCAGGATGTTCTACAAGGAACACCGCGATGCAAAGCAAGAACTATAGCTACCTGTTTTATTTTTGAAATTCGATTCCACAACATCTTTTAGGTTTATTTTCTTTCATTAATCACATTAATGAATATCCCATCATTTAAGTCCACCTAAACATCACATATAAATATAACGTACGCTTATGCCATCCGCATTCGCCTCGATGTCCCGTCTTCACCGTTAGGTTAGGTAACTAACGGTAGAGAGAGGCAGGGCTAGCGCGGGTGTAAAACATAAGCAACGTCTATATAATATATCATATATACTATATACTATATCTATCTGAACAAATCACATGATCACATCACAGATATCGCAGCAGAAAATATCATATGAAATATTGGATATACTAGGACGTCCGTGTTTTTAATACGAGCCAGTATAAAACACGGATTCCACGGTCGTGATGAATAGCCAATCCCACACCCCTAGACCCCTACAAGAGCGGCAAGCAACCTTACCAATTCTAGGGTTAGGAGACCCGAACTCGACTCTTCGAGATGGCCTCCCACTGGACCCTAGAACCGGTTACTTGTGCTCCCCTCCTTGGGTCTATCCTAATGCGGAAAAGTAAATAATATACAAATGGTGACATCATCCGCAACCTGGAAATGCCCCAATAAAAGAATATTACAAACAAGTTTTTACATGAATGAAAATGAAAAACACTCATCTCACATAAAAAAAACCCCGGCTATTCGAACACGACGATCCAATATAACATATCCAGCAATACATAACATCACATGTCATCAACGTAAGTAAACATGCGTATCCCAATTGTCGTTGACATATAGCAACGAAACCGGCGATATCACATATTACACTTACGGTCACAGAAAAGAAAGTGTAAAACTACAACAGTTGGAATCCGCAAACTCTTTAGACATTGCATGCCTAATCAAATGAAATACTTAGACATCGCATGCCTAACAATTATAAACCCCGCATTTTAGTCTCATTATCGAAAACTCTTTTCAATATCAAGTCGGGCAATTCAACAAGATTCTCAACATCCTGATTGAATGCTCGTCGCAAACTTTAGTAGGCGGCCGCACCCCCGACGCCGTCGACAAAGTGCACCAAGGCGGAACACCGCTGCCGTGAGCACCCGAACGGATGCTTTCGGCGATGGGGTTCTCCTACAGTCACTTGGTCGGGGCTATGGGGTGAGGCTATCTATTAAGTTTACCCGGCGAGTATCCGCGTACGCTACGTGATTGCGACGGACTTTTGATCACATCAAAATTCCGTGGCAACCGATCAAGTGAGACTAAACTGCTATGTTTATAACATTCATTTAGTTATCTCATAACTACTTGTGGATTCCAAATATTGTATCAAATTCCGGATAAGTAGAAAATGTTAAACTTTCCGATCGAACAATCGAACACCCAAGTTTTCCCGAAACAGCTCAACACATGAAATAAGTTTAAAAACATTCACTTCGTGCCTCAGTACCAACGGTCCAGCCGTAGAAGGGTCAAGCCAACGCCTCACATGTGGCACGCCGTACTGCCCCAAACCCTAAGGTTCAAAGGGCAGTTCAAGACGGTCACATAATCGAGTTAAGGTTTGTTGTCTTCTAGAGGGTCCATCGCGTTACTTGCACTACTTAGAACGTCTTTAAACTACGGAAAAATCGAACAATTGGAAATTTTCCGGCAGGGGAAAAAGTGGGTATTTATATCCGGTCGAACCTTTTAACATATTCTAAAATTACCCAGAAAAACACATAGACAAAGTTTGATAATCCGATCGAATCTACGAACTCCCAATACAACCCAGAAAACTCAACTCTTGAGTAGAAATTAAAAATTCCCAGAAAATACAGCACAAAAATATAGGAATTACTGTGCAAATTAAAATGAATGTTTCTTCCTTACGGCCGCGGAACCGCCGCACGAGCCATGTTCGTGCTGCGGAACCGCTGCGGTTTGATCGATTTAGCCGCTCGAATTTCACAGTAACTCCTACAAACACCTCCTGATTTTTCTGCATATTTTTATTTCGAAAAATCCCTGATTTCAAAAAATGTATAGAGAGCAATTTTGCATTAGGGTTTCAGTTCGATCGGACTTCTAACTCCCGTCTACGCATCGCCTAAGGCTCTAGCTAGGCTCTGATACCACTGTAAGGTTCCTAGGCACACTAATGAGGTCTCACAACAGATCAAACATGCCCAATTCAAATTTTTTCATGTGCCTACAAACCCTAATACGGATCGTTAACTAGAGGATAAGGCGATAAAGATGCAAGTAAACAACTTTATTCCTAAAGGAAAGTGACTACAACCTTTGTAGATTCGGTCCTCCACTTCCTAGGCTCCGTGATGACGTCCCTCCGCTGTACCTATCAGAATCCGGACTCTGGCGATGGTTTCGTCGGAGAAATGATCGGGCTAGGTCGTCGACTTCGATGCCGAAGATGATCTACGTCGAGGCAACTCAAGATCAAGCTCCAACTTCACCAAGTCATGAAACTTGTGAAGAAAACACCCTATACTACTTGGCAAGTGGTAGAGGATGAAGAAATAGGAAGTGGGTTCACTTTAGAATTGGATTTCTCACTCTTTTTCTCATGTTGCCATTAATGGTAGCAAGCTTTCTTCTTGTTTTTGGAAGAAGAAGAAGAAGAAAAAGAATATGATAAGCATAATGAAAAATAGAAAATAAGTGATCCTTATCATATTTGCAACCATGGTTTATTGTAGAGAATGAAATAGGGTTTAGTTGAATGGTTAGGGTTAAGGACAAAACTAAAATGGGTAGACTTTTCTAAGATGCTAGAAAAGCTTCATGAAGCTTCAAGAAAACAACAAAAGAAAGTCACCATTTCTATTTGCCAAAAACAAATGAATAAATAAATAAGTGAAATGAAACCCTAACCATTCACTAAACAAGGTTTAAGTCTTACACAAACCCAAGTTTGCATGTATCATCAAACATGATAGAAACAAATGCACAAAAATATATCACATATACAACTTGTGCATTTCAAGTGAGAAAATCAATCTTGAGTGAACCAATACTAGTTAATGTAAAGTAATATATCAAATATATAATTATACATTAAATCATTAAATCAACACTTGATTCAATGATCCGGTCATGTTGCATATAACCGACTAGTATCAAGTGTATCAATGTATCGAATCAACACTTGATTCGGTAACCTGGTTATATCATATATAACCGTTCGATGATACAAATCGCGAGAATAGAATACGGTATCACATACACGCATTATTCTCGGTCCCGCACATATCTCATATGCGCTCCTATTTCGTTTCGCTTGAGCCAGGAAACCTCTGTGTAGGACTCTAAAGACTCGTCAATACGCCGGCAGCAGGTGATGATCATATCAAGCACCCACAAGCCGCAAGCGGTCTGCTAAAAGTAACGGCCACCCGGGTATTGAGCGATCAGAAGATCGACGAGCAAGCCCGCTCACACTCCTGTGAATCCAACCAGTAACACTTACCGTACAGTCCGGTCTGTTCGTCTGATATGTCGCATATCTCGCTTAGGGGTGGTAAACGTCAGACCCCAGTAGCTTGATAAGTCATGCCGACGTAAGGTCCATAACATTCGTGAAACTTCTGATAACTCTTACCAGTATATCACTGCAACCCTGGCCAGGGATTTCCTGTTATGGCCAGTCGAGCATAGCCCAACATCAACCCCCAATATCGGGAGAGACGAATCCCCTCCTATCGCTCATTGCCTCCATGTGAATCGGGACTGTACCCAAAAACCACCTGTTTGCACGACTCAGTAGAGCCGTGGTAGGATGGAAATCAATGCACAGTGGGAGACACACACGACTCTATGACGATCTCGGGTCAACAGACTAAGCTGTACCAGTGTTACCAGAGAACTGCCATCTGACGTGAGGTATAATACCATCTGGGAGTTCTCGGCGAGTCCGTTCAGTGTACCCAGTCTCCACTGAGCACCCGCATACCATCTCTGATGTCAAACACCAATGGATATGGGATCATCCATCGCCCATCACATGGGTCGAGAAGATATACGCTAGTCTACTCTGGAATATCGATGCCCCGTCTCGATATTCCCATGACTAGGAACAATGAAGGATGTACTCACTGACTACCCAGGCCCCACTAGTATGATCTACATCATAGTCCTGGAAGTCGAGTACACATCCTAAGGGCTTTATCAACATGTAATCAGAGAGACAGAAAGTATACATGTTAAGATAAAGAGCAACCAGATAGCGTACTATCATGTCGAGCAAGAAAGTCCTACCTATATATGTCCCAGCATCCTCCACAATATACATCCAATGTACAGTAATGGCCTCTAGGGCATATATATAACTAACAGATACACTGTACTAGCAAATATTTGATGAAATCTCGAACCATGTTGAGTTTCAAACATGCGGCTCAGGTCGGATAATAACCACAACTACTAATTGTTTAATTTAGAAGCCAAAAACAACCATAATAAAGAATTTTGCCGCAAGATTTGAAATATCCCAAATATATATAGTATAACAGTGCTAGGGTGTTACAAGCAAACGAAGCCGATTTTCCAAAACATGAAAATCCAATTAGCTAAAGTCCTAAAAACATTCGTTTTAAGCCAATCCGTGAGTCGAAATGAACTCAAAACCCGCCTGAATCTTCACGGAGGCGAAGGGTACAAATTTAACGTTTGCATTGGGGGCTTAGGGGTACCCACCCCGGGGGCCACCATGAGGTGGCCCCAAGGGTATGGCAGACCCGAGAGCACCAGTTCGGGGTGCTCTCGGGTCCCCAACCCCCAAGGCCACCTTATGGTGGTCTTGGGGGGTGGGCCCGACCTTCGGTCCCCCCGAGGTGCCCAAGTTTCACCCCGCAGCTTCTCGGTTCAAACTGTGAGCCTGCGGGGTGAGCAAACATGTTAAAACTTCAATTTTAGAAACTGTTTTTGTCGGCAGTTCGTGCGCGACAAAAACGACGGATTTCTAACGTCGCTATGACCTATATAAGGCTTATGGAGTGGCTCTGATACCTTGTTAGGTCAGTCAGCGCAACGGAAGCTCGCCATGGCACCCAAAGGTCCCTCAGCAGCTACTTTTTACGCGGTCCCCTCATGACGGACTACAACCGGCCATACCAATCCGTACGGGTCACCCTGAAGGTAAGAGCCTACGCTTGTCCACTACTGCCACACAGTGAGAACCCCCCATGGGTTGCCATCCTTGCCTAGTAGCTCTGATACCAATGAAAGGGTCACTCAGCGCAGTGGAAACTGGCCATGGCGTCCATAGGTCCCTTAGCAGCTACTTTTTACGTAGTCCCCTCGCGACGGACTACAACCCGCCAGACCATATAACTGTTGGGATTCCTAGCGCCCTGGCCGCTGACTGCAGCCGTTGCAGAACGAAAAACTTTGACTTTTAAAAAACTGACGTTAGAAACCACATCCTAGAATCTAACCAAACATGAAACTAGCAAGCTATAGGAAACTAGCTACTGTGATAGAGTGTTATACCTAAACGACACGTGTCCTTCGGGTCTTCACTCCTCTTCTTAAACTCCTTGAGGTCTCCTAGATCAACCTTGATGGCCAGCCTCCTCAGTCCTAGATGATCCACCTGAAGGTTCTTGATTCAAGCTCCAACTTCAAAAAGAAGCAAACTAAGCAAACTAGTTTGCTAATCTAGTTTACGTATGTAACATCTTAAAAATTTATTAGAATTAATTATAATTTAATTAGCGATATAACATGGGCTGTCAGTAAAACTTAGTTAATAATTATGTTCATATTTATTTATTTATTTTTAAAATATATGCGCGTGCGCACGCAGACACACATATTAATCTAGAATTAGCAATATGTTGTTTAGGTTAAAGCACAATTTTGTAGCCATGACAACTTAAACCCACAATTTACTTCTTAATTATTTAACTAATTGAATGGCGTTGAAAAGAAAAGAAAATAATCTTAGTTATACATATGCCCTAGAGGCCATTGTTGTACATATGATGTATATTATAGTGGATGCTTGGATATATATAGAGAGGACTTTCTTGCTCGATATGATAGTATGCTATTTGGTTTCACTTTGTCTTAACATGTTGACTTGTATTAGTTTACTGTCTTACTCTCACATGTTGGTAAAGCCCTTAGGATATGTACTCGACTACAGGGACTATGATAAGATCATACTAGTGGGGCCAGGGTAGTCAACGAGTACATCCTATAACTGTTCCTAGTCGATGGTGTATCGAGACAGGGCATCGATACACCAGAGTATACTAGCGTATACGCATCTTGACCCATATGATGGGCGATGGATGATCCCATATCCATCGGTGTTTTGACATCAAAGATGGTATACGGGTGCTCAGTGGAGACTGGGTACACTGAACGGACTCACCGAGAACTCCCAGATGGTATTATACCTCACGTCAGATGGCAGTTCTCCGGTAACACTGGTACAGGTTAGTCTGTAGACCCGAGATCGTCATAGAGTCTTGTATGATTCCCACTGTGCTTTGATTTCCACCTTACCACGTCTAAGAGGGCGTGCAAAATGGTGGCTTTTGGGTACAGTCTCGAATCACATGGAGGCAATGAGCGATAGGAGGGGATTCGTCTCTCCCGGTATAGGGAGTTGATGTTGTGCTGTATTCGATTGGCTATAACTGGAAGTCCCTGGCCAGGGCTGATATGGAGATTTACTGGTAAGAGTTATCAGTAGTTTCTCGACCTGTTATTAGCCTCACATCGACACGACTTATCGGTTACTGGGGTCTGACGTTTATCACCCCTATACTAGATATGCGACATATCATACGAAGAGACCGGACTGTACGGTAGTGTTACTGATTGGATTCACAGGAGAATGTATAGGCTTGCTTGTTGATCTTCTGATCGCTCAATACCTTGGTGGCTATTACGTTTAGCTGACCGCTTGCAGCTTGTGGGTGTTTGATATGATCATCACCTACTGCCGGCGTATTGACGATTCTTTAGAGTCCTACACAGAGGTTTCCTGACCCAGGCAAAACGGAGTAGGAGCACATATGAGATATGTGCGAGACCGAGAATAATACGATATGAGATACCGTATTATATTCTCGCGATATATGTTATCGGCCGAGTATATGTGATATAGCCGGGTCATCGGATCAAGTGTTGACTCGATCGGTACATGATATATTAGTCGGTTATATGCAATATAGACGGATTGTCGGATCAAGTGTTGATTCGATAATTTAATGTATAATTATATATGTGATATATTACATTACATTAACTAATATTAGCTCGCTTTATTGATTCATTTTCTCACCGGTTAATGCATTGATATATATGCGATATATGTTAATTGTATTATTTTCTTTTGTTACAAAAATATATTATATATTTTATATATAATATTGTAACAAGTTATGATTACTAATGCACCATGATTTGTGGAGATTAAACATAGTTAGGGTTTGATTTGGGTTAGTTTTTTCATGAAGCTTCTAGAAGCTTTTATTTTGTTTTAAGCTTAGATATTTTGTTATGATATTTTGGATAGATATTATATAACTGTCACGACCCGAAAGTATGGAACATGACCGGCACTTAAACTACGAACGTCTCGAAGCGTACGTAATCTAAGTAAACAGAAAACCCAGAAATCTAAACCAAGAAAAGTAGTAGAGTGCAGGAAAAACCAACTTAAAGCAAGTAATTTCAATAGCATAAGCCGAGTTATGCGGTTTTTAAAACATCAAAAATTTACTGAAAATTTCGGCAGAGTCTCCTTTGTAAATACTGGCCCCCAAACGGGATACAACATGAATAGTATACGAAATCAAGAAAAAGGCATCCCCAAGCGGGAGCTAGCTCTTCGTCAATCGACGGTCACAACAACACAAGCAATATAATATACAACGCCAACGGCGAGGATCAAAACTCAAAAGGAAACTCAAAACCACCAGAAATAAAACGAGCGACTCTACGGTCGAAAGAATAAACAACACTGGTCTCTATCTCAATAAATACATATTTGGTTGATGGAACTTCTAGATACAACTGAATAATAATATACAAGATATAATGATGGTTAAGATACAAATAACCCACCTACTAGCAAGCCACCCGGAAAAGGAAATAGTGCCAGCAAAGCCGTAATGAAACCTGTACGGCGAAACCTGCAAGAAACTGGGGCACAACGGGGGTGAGTTGCCAACTCGTGAATAGAAAAACATCTATGCACAGAAATCGCACAAATAACGCAACCTAGGTCAATGATCATAATATATCCTCAAATATAACCAGCAGCCTATAACAAGGCTAGGGTAAATATCTAACCCGAGTGTAATCTCATATGCCCGTGTCAGTGCCTCAGGTAGAAATATATCATATGAATGAGGTATGAATGCATGAAGACAGAATACATGCAAACGAAGAAACTGTTTTCATAAATTAGTGAGATTTCCTTTGTATATTTTCAAAATGAGGTATCATAATGAAATCAGCATAAAACAGTGCCTAGCATCGGCACAAAACGTAATCCCAATATCTCGATATCTCGGTATCACAGTCTCTGTACCTCAATCACAATATCTAGGGCGCCGTCAGTCCAGACCGGCCCCTACCATCCATCTCAAGACCACGGCGGTATCCTCCGGATATCCGACGCGTCGGGTAAAATCACCGGTAAGTAGTGCTCCCCTGCCAGGCTCACATCGTCATCATCACGCGCTTCTTGCCCCGGGGTACATTACCGGGTCCACCATGTACCCGAAACGGTTCATCCATCTCCTCGAATCGGGTCTCGAAATCCATCAGCAAACTCATGGTGGACGACTTATACATCATAGGAAAAAACCGCACTTTTATTTAAAAAGAGAGAAATCAGTTTATATATGTTTTGCGGTTTTCCTCCAAATCCATAAAATATCATGAAAATCCGAATCATCAATAGCATGTAGAACCATGAATATAAGCATGAGAATGAATAACAGTTTGCATGAAGCGACAAGTAATAACTACAATATCAAAGCTGGCATATAAGGTATGTACACTAATATTATGTCAAACTACTGGCTATCAAGCTAAGTTAAGCAACAATATTTTCTAAGGTGTACGTGACATGGCAATTACCGATGAAGATGTGTGTGAGCCGGCAAGTAAGTGTATGTGGTACATACGCATCATCGGTAATGGTGCTGGTGTCCTAACATCATAATGTCAACGATGCAATATGAAATAACAATGTAAATATGCGATGCGGAGCGAGCAACCAAAATGAGCGGGAGCTAAAAAAAACTAGACGCAACTATAACTAATCTGCATTAATCTAATATAAGTCCTACAAATGGTGCCATTTGAAATAACACGAACCGCGGGGTTTTGAAAATAGGGCTACGGTGGTTTTTAAGAAAGGATACGTCTTTTGAAATATCCGTAGATCCCTTGACCTGTCTTTTAAAATACCCACGATCCGCTAATTTTGAAATAGGTAGGAGTCTAATCTAATCTAACAACTACACTAAACTATACGGCTGAACTAACAAGCTGAGCTACAGGTAAGGAAACCGCCTATCATCTGAGTCGATACATATACATACCTGTATATGTATAGTCGGTGATCCCGCCTCAATAATATCATATCCGATACCCTATCTATAATCAGGCATCCCAAGTCAAGAGTGCGGATCAATCATCAATATAGCTCGTACGTAAATCCGTCGTACGGCATCCCAATCTGGGTACGGGTCAATATCACATTCCTCATACTATTCACCGGGTATCCTCTTTATCAAATATCATGATTGGGGTACTGATCTACGTCTAGTACAATACTGATACCATCTATGTATGCATACATGTATAAGAATCACTACGTCAAAAGACCCGCTAAAACATCATGTCATATCTCAATACGAACCAAAACACATCACGGATCTTCTGGCCTCAAGCCCAATATCATCGACTCATCTCAAATCCCAATTTCTATCCTCAAATCCAGTATATAAACACATAGTTCCATACCCATGTGTAAATATACACCTCAATATATAATCTCATGTACGCACATATGAAAGAAGAATGTATGCAAATATGGGTGTGTGTGTATGTGTGGTGCAACCACTACTCTAGGGTTTCGCAACACTAAACCAATCCAATCACACCAAGGATCCATCTCTATCATCAATAATCTCAAACAATATATAAACAATATATATATATGTGTGTGTGTGCATACGTATTCGTATACATCACCACGAACTGCGAGGGTGCTATACGCCATCCACCCGACTTCTCCCCGTAGATATAAATCTACTCACCTGGTCCTCGCTTGCCGGTGCCGACGCCGCCACGCGCTTGCTTGTCGTCTCGAAGTCCACATGGGGTACCTACATATCATAACGCACCGTATCGCATTAAAATCCGACTCATGACCAAAACGACGCACGAATCCCACATAGGTCAAAACCTATGGTTTGCTTTCATAAATCAACCCAAAACCCTCCACATCGGCGTACAACGCCGAGTGATCGTGAAAAACTCAAACACGCCAATCATGGTTTCATAACTCACTAATTATATAAGGAATAGGTTTTTTTCTTTTTTAATTCGTCAAAACCATAAAAGTACACAAATCGTTTTATTTCCCAAAACTCTAGTTAGCGGTCGTTAACCGTTTTAATACAAATCTTGATGTTTAAGCAAAACGAGTTGTCAAAATATTCGCTAAATAGCTTAATTAGGCCACATAAACACTTACTAGATTTTAATCTCACTTCTTTATATTAATTACAAAAATCTAGTTTGCAAACCAACATAATTAGAATTTTCTTTTTTTTTTTCTAACAATTTAGCTTAAGTTTTAAAACCTAGTTTACAAAATTATGCAATTTGGACAAATTTAAAAGTAGCAATTTGCAAGATGCAATAAGATTAAGTTTTCTATGTCTTAATATGCTAACTACACCATGACATTATAAACATTTTATAAAAACCCTAACCTTATTTAAAAACCCTAACCTTGAATTTCTAAATAGAAAATTAAACCAATTTAGATACCTAATTAAGTTGATTACAACAATTATCAAAAAGATAACACTTGGAGCAAGATTATACCTCACAATTTGTAGATCTATCTTGCAAGAATCTTAGCCTCCAAAACTTGCTTCCATGCTCCAAGATCCACACTAGATTGGTTAAAGAATAATGGGTAATTGTTGGATTTGGGATTTATGAGGTTTTAATTTGATTTTTCTTGAATTTTTTGAACACTTTGTGTTGGAAATGAAGTGGAAAGATTTTGGGGCTGATCAAGGAGGGTCTCGGCCAGATAGGGGGGGGGGGAGAATGAGTGAGGAGAGAGAGAGGGAATGGATTTGTGGCAAAAGTCAACAAAACCCATACCCCAAAGTCAACACTTACTC
This sequence comes from Agapanthus africanus, assembly GCA_030015575.1. Taxonomy (NCBI): domain Eukaryota; kingdom Viridiplantae; phylum Streptophyta; class Magnoliopsida; order Asparagales; family Amaryllidaceae; genus Agapanthus; species Agapanthus africanus. The sequence goes on from CM057340.1 coordinate 272,004,560, forward strand.
TTTTCTTCATTCATTCTTCTCTTGTTGTTTGCTTGGACTTTTCTCAAGTGGGGAAAAGATGGGGGGCTGCTGAATTCAGCCAAGGAGAGAAGTGAATGGGGGTGTGTGGGTGTGGGTACGGGTGTGGGGTGATGAAAAATGATAAATACAGTACCCCAAACATCCATTTACGCTAAAAAAAAGCATTTTTTCCTCAATAATTTCTAAACCGTTTTGGCAAATGATTTCGTTCCAAAAACCATATGATAAAATTTTATTTAATGTTTTATGATGCACAAAATTTGTTTCAACTCATTCCAATTTATAATTTTCCCTAATTAAATGTATTAGGGACGGCTTAAAATAATAATAAAATAATATTTTTTTCAGAAAATTTGAAATTTCACCAGCGGCTCAATAAACACCAAATAATAGCAATTACATAGCTAGAATATGTATATTTAATTTTTATAATAAGATATTTGTATTTTGACTTTTTACAGAAAACTCCCTTATTTTACCGTTTTTTCGAAATTTCACCGAAACGATTTTCAAAACGTTACAATAACCCAACCCAAACCCTTTACCCTAGTTAAGTCTCTACGTGGGTTAAGCCTTCATACTTGACCCAAGGTTGCATTTGTAATCATGGTAACATTTTTATTATTCATCACAAATACTCTTCTTCTTCTTCCTCTCGAAAAGCTTCTAGCTTTTAGGTTTGTGATGAAAAATGGTGAGAAATAGAAAATAAAATAGAGCTAAATTCCTACTTCATCATCCTCATCTATTCTAGCCACTTAGATTAGGGTGTTCACTTCATTAATACTTGATTAGAGTGTAGGGTTACTAGGCACTCTAATAAGGTTTAAGGAAGCATCAAACATGTCAGTTTAAAATTTTAGCCGTGCTGAATAACCCTAAACAAGATCGTTGCTAGAAAATTAGGGTTTCATATGCAAGTAAACTAAGTTTACAACTAAGTGAATACGAAATACAACCTTTGTAGATCGGTCCTTCACTTCTATAGCTCCTTGTTGAAGCCCCTTCGCTGCGATCGTGGTTCTCCCGGACTCTTGCATGGCTTCACGAGGCGAAAGGCGCGTCCTTGCTTGAAGTCTTCGAGGCCGAAGAAGATCTTCGTCGAGGGGATGCCAACTCAAGCTTCTACTTCACTAACTTGAGAATTAGTGAAGCAAACACCCTAAACTAAAGTGCTAGTCTAGTAGAGGATGGAGAAATAGGAAGTGGGTTCTCTTTAGAATTTTTTTTCTCACACTCTTTCTCACTTTGGATCAAACCCTAGCAAGCTTTTTCTTTCTTAACAATGAAGAAGAAGAAGAAGAAGAAAAGAAAGAGATGAGGATAAAGATCAAGTGAGAAGGCTAACCATGGTGAGTGAGTATCATATACTAACTCTTGTAGAGCCATAACCATAGCTAATTGATTATGGTTGGGTTAAGAAATATCCATAGTAAAAACAAATTTAGTGGAATTAGTCAATGCATCCACAAGCTTCATGCATTGTGCTAATCCTCCACTAATTTTGTAATTACTTAAAATATAAAACCCAACATAATCTATAGCATGGTGTAAGTCTCATACACCCAAGTCAAGTGTATCATCAACCATGATACAATAAGAAAACACATTTTTAATATATATCATATATACATTAAAGTTGTGCTCATGTGAGAAAAACCCTAAAGTGAACAAGTGTTAGTTAATGTAAACTAGTATATCAAATATACAATTATACAATAAATTATTAAATCAACACTTGACTTAATAATCCGGTCATATCACATATAACCGACTAACATCCAATGTATTGTCTTATCGAATCAACACTTGATTCGATAACCCGGCTATATCATATATAACCGACCGATACAAAAAGTCGCGAGAATAGAATACGATATCACATACACGCATCATTCTTGGTCTTGCACATATCACATATGTGCTCTTATTTCGTTTTTCCTGAGCCAGTAAAACCTCTATGTAGGACTCTAAAGACTCGTCAATACGCCGGCAGTAGGTGATGATCACATCAAGCACCCACAAGTCGTCAGCGGTACTAGCTGGACGTAACGGCTACCCGGGTATTGAGCGATAAGAAGATCAGCAAGCAAGCCCGCTCCAACTCCTGTAAAAGCCTTCCGGTAACACTTCCCGTACAGTCCGGTCTTCTCGTCTGATATGTTGCATATCAAGTTTAGGGGTGGTAAACGTCAGACCCCAATAACCAATAAGTCATGCCGATGTGAGGATCATAACGGGTCGAGAAACTACTGGTAACACTTAACAGTAAATATCTAATCATCCCTGGCCAGGGACTTCCCTGTTATGGCCAATCGAGCACAGCGCAACATCAACCCCCAATACCGGGAGAGACGAAACCCCTCCTATCGCTCATTGCCTCCATGTGACTCGGGACTGTACCCAAAAACCACCGTTTTGCATGCCGTCATGGACATGGTAAGGTGGAAATCAAAGCACAGTGGGAATCACACAAGACTCTATGACGATCTCGGGTCTACAGACTAACCTGCACAAGTGTCACCAGAGAACTGCCATCTGACGTGAGGTATAATACCATCTGGGAGTTCTCGGCGAGTCCGTCCAGTGTACCCAGTCTCCACTGACCACCCGTATACCATCTCTGATGTCAAACACCAATGGATATGGGATCATCCATTGCCCATCTCATGGGTCGAGAAGCGTATACGCTAGTCTACTCTGGTATATCGATGCCCTGTCTCGATACACCCACGACTAGGGACCTTGAAGGATGTACTTATGGACTACCATGTCCCCACTAGTATGATCCGCATCATAGTCCAGGTAGTCAAGTACTCAACCTAAGGGCTTTACGAAAATGTAACTATAAAACAGTATAATGAGACAAGTATAAATGTTAAAGTAAAGTGCAACCAGATAGCATACTATCATGTCGAGCAAGAAAGTCCTCTCTATATATGTCCAAGCATCCAATATAATATACATCATCTGTACAATACTGGCCTCTAGGGCATACATACAACTAACATAGAGAAGTGAGAGCTTGAGTTAAAGATTCTTAAAGGTAGATCATCTTCGAAAAGGAAGACTTCAAGCAAGCATGGATCATTCGGCTTGCGGAGCCTCTCTTTAGTTCGGAAGTTCATGGATCGCGGCGAAGGGACTACTACTCGGAGCTTATGAAGCGAAGGAGCGGACTACAAAGGTTGTAATCCCTCTCTCTTAGATGTAAAGTTGTTTACATGCTTTGTTAACCCTAATAATCTAGCAAAGATCCTCGCTTTAGGTTGTTCGGCACTTGAATTTTTTAAATTAGGAATGGTTGATGCCTTCTAGACCCTTATGAAAGTGCCTAGTAACCCTACAGTGGTATCAGAGCCAAGCTAGAGCATTAGGCGACTTGTATACGAAGTTAAAAGTCCGATCGAACCTCGAAACGTCTATTTTGGACCCCTCTCTGGAAATTTTCTAAATTGTTGATTTTTTCCACATTAAAAATACTCAAAAAATCAAGCAGGTAATTTTATGGGTTACTGTGAAAGACGAACTCCTAACTCCCTAAAGTTGCCGCGGAACCGCGGCAAAACCATGTCTTGCGCGGCGGTTCTGCGGCCGAACTTGGGCATTAGGAATAATTGTTTTGAGGATTGATCCGTAGGAACTACATGATGCTTCTGGGAATTTTTAATATTACTCAAGTGTTGACTTTTCTGGAGATCTTTTGTATTCGTTGATTCGATCGAAAAGTTTAACATCGTTTGTTTTTCTGGATAATTTAGAACGTGTTAAAATGTTCGAACGGATATCAATAACTCACTTTTTTCCGACACGAAAAACTTTCAAGTGTTGAATTTTTCTTGAGTTTGAATTTTTCGGAAAAACATGCAAGCGTATCTGTGGACCGTCTAGAAGAACGTAACCTTAACTCGATTATGGGAAGATGGTCCGTACTGACTTCTCATAAATCCAATAATGATTTCTATGCTTTCTTTGCTTCATCAATCCCTAGCTAAGCTAGAAGTCGTCAAAACTACCACTGAACCCTAGGGTTTGTGGAAGTTTAGCGTTGCCACATGTAAGGCGTTGGTTTGACCCTTCTACGGCTGGTTTATTGGGGCTGTGACATGTTCTGGGATTTTTAAACTCCGCTCAAGTGTTGAGCTATTTGGGAAATTTTGGGTGTTTGTTTATTCGATCGGAAAGTTTAACATTGTCTATTTATCTGGAATGTGATACAATATGTGGAATTCATATAGTTAGGCATAAAATACGAAGTATGTGATATTTCGGATTTAAGATGTCTAAAGTGATTGTGGATTCCAAATGTTGTAGTTTTACACTTTCTTTTCTGTGACCGTAAGCGTAGTATGTGGTGTATCGCAGGCTTCGTTGCTATACATCAACGACAATCGGGATACGCATACTTACTTACGTTGATGATATGAGATATTATGTGTTGCTATGATATGTTATATTGGATCGTCGTGTTCTGAATAGTCGGGGGTTTTATGTGAGATGAGGTTTTTTCATTTCATTCATGTAAAATTCTATGTATGTAATATTCTTTTATTGGAGCACTTCCAGGTTGAGGATGATGTGACCATTGTATATTATTTACTTTTCTGCATTAGGATAGACCCGAGAAGGGGAGGACAAGTAACCGGGTTCTAAGGTCCAGTGGGAGGCCATCTCGAGGAGTCGAGACCGGGTATCTTAACCCTAGAATTGGCAGTGTTACTTGCCGCTCTCGTAGGGGTCTAGGGATGTGGGTTAGGCTATTCATCGCGACCGTGGAATCCGTGTTTTATACAGGCTCGATATAAAACACGGACGTCCTAATATATCCAATATTTCATATGTTATCTTCTACTGCAATATTCTGTGATGAGATCATATTACTGCCTAAGACGAATGCTTATACTATATATATATATGATAATATATAAATATTACTGCTTTCGTTTCTTCTGTGATGCTTAGGAAGCATAACTGATGGGATTTATTAATGAGATTAATAAAAGAAAAGAAACCTAAAAGATGTTGTAGAATCAAAACTTTATAAAAAGGGTAGCTACAGTTTTGCTTTGCATAGCGGTATATATGATATACCCTGCACTTTATTCGATGAGGAAAGAGCCGAGATCCCTTCACCGGGAGTGACCTCTTTAGCAAAACTGGCAGATGCTATAAACTCGCGGTTTCGTTTTTGATTGGTTCTATAGTTCTTGCTTTGCACAGCGGTATATATGATATACCCTGCACCTTATTCGATGAAGAAAGAGCTGAGATCCCTTCACCGGGAGTGGCCTCTTTAGCGAAACTAGAAAAGCCTAAAAAACACTCCTTTTTCAAAATCACTTGTTTCTACAACGATATCAAGTTCATTACGCTCATGGTTTTTCTGAAAAAAACCTACGTAGCCCTCCGTCATTTCAGATAGACACTAGTTAGTATTTGTGTTGCGTTTGTTGACCTTAGCCAAGGCGTAGTGTATGGTAGCTAATTAGTATTTATCTGCTAAAACAAGAGATGTGATTGAGTTAGGGTAGTAGTACGACCTTGTTGACCTTAGCCAAGGGTCGTACGGGTGGGTTTAATTCAATCGGGAAATGACGGGTTGAACTTGGCTAGCACTTATGATTTGTTGACCTTAGCCAAGGTCATAAGTTGCTAGGGGCAAAAGCATTATCGAGAATTTCAAGTGTTGAAATTTGCAATGAGATTGCATACCTCCTATGAGATAGTTGGATCCTGATACCCACTGCGAGTAAGAGTTACTCCTGGGAGAATTTTACACAGGACAATTAACCGATCAAGTAGTTGTCTAGAAAGGTGTTAACGGGGTTATGCCTATGGGAAAACGAGATTTATTTTAATTAGGTCCGTGCGAAAGCACGGGGAACCTCCCTCAAAGTACCAACACTGATCTGGCTGAAAGATTGGCGAACTTGTCAGGTGTAATTAATCCCGGCTAATCTTACCTTTTAGGGTTTGAAGGAAGATTTGATTAAAACGGTGGGAGACATCCTGATTAGATAAGATAATAACCAATCTAATCTTGCAAGAGCAGACGCTAAAATGTTTTCTTCTCTCTCTCTCCAGGCAGCGACCATGTCAGGTCTTAATCAAGATAATAATATGGATGTATTGACTGAACCCGCTTATTATACTGGGCAGGGGAACGTTAGTCCTGTTCTTTCTTATAAGTGTTATAAGACCGAGCAGGGAATAGGAGAATATCTGGATTCTCACGCCGCCCAAATGAAGAACAAGCATGCTGATGCATCTTTTTCGGGTGTGTTAGTTATTGAGAACTGTTTCTCAGTTCATTCTACGTCCTGGGTATTAGATACCGGATCGGGATCCCACATATGTAATATATTACATGGGCTACGTAAAGGTAGAGAACTGGGAATGGGTGATCATTTCGTAAGAGTAGGGAATGGTGCAGATATTGCAGCCAAAGCAGTTGGTGAATATCACCTTATATTACCAAGTAGTAATACATTGATTCTGAATGAGTGCTATTATATACCGAACATGATATGCAACATTATATCAGTTTCTTTATTAAGTAAAGAAGGATATAATTTTGTGGTACAGGATAATGTTATGAACATATTCCTGAATCAAAAGTTGATTGGATCAGGCTCGTTACATAATGGCATATACGTTCTCAATCAAACTACAGTCCTTAATATACAAAACACAAACAAGAGGAAGTTCAGAAATGAACGAATCCTTTTTTTGGCATTATAGACTAGGTCATATCAATGCGACACGGTTAGCTAAGTTACATAAGGATGGATATTTGAATCCGTTCGAATTATCATCTTAGGAAACTTGTCATTCATGTCTCAAAGGCAAAATGACCAAAACTCCGTTTAGAGGACACGGAGAAAGAGTTACGGAACTCTTAGGGCTGATACATAGTGATGTATGTGGTCCCATGTCTACACATGCCAAGAACGGTTCTTCCTACTTCATTACATTCACTGACGATCTCTCAAGATACGGACATGTGTTCTTGATGAAACACAAGTCTGAAGCTTTTGAGAAATTCAGAGAATATAAGAACGAAGTAGAGAACCAAACGGGCAAAAGTATTAAGATCTTTTGATCTGATCGAGGAGGAGAATACTTAAGCAATGAGTTCCTGGACTATCTAAAAGAGAATGGGATTCTCTCTCAGCTTACTCCTCTTTATACACCACAACACAACGGTGTATCGGAGCGGAGGAATCGCACCCTATTAGATATGGTGCGCTCTATGATGAGCACTGCTGAGTTACCTATTTCCTTCTAGTGGTATGCGCTTGAGACAGCCATATACCTAATGAATAGAGTTCCAACCAAATCAGTGCCTACCACTCCATATGAGATATGGAATGGGAAGAGACCATCTCTTAAACGATTTAAGATATGGGTTGTCCGGCCTATGTTAAAAAGCAAAATCCGGACAAGCTTGAGGCAAGATCAATTCTTTGCAAGTTTGTGGGATATCCAACTAATTCGTATGGATATCTAGTCTACCTAAGTAAGGAACAAAAGGTGTTTGTTTCTCAACATGCCACCTTTTTGGAAAAGGAATTTCTTGCAAAGGAAATTAGTGGCAATAAGGTATGTTAGTTATATGTATGCCCTAGAGGCCATTACTGTACATACGATGTATATTGTAATGGATGCTTGGACATATATAGGGAGGACTTTCTTGCTCGACATGATAGTATTCTATCTGGTTGTACTTTATCTTAACATGTACTCTGATTGTCTCTATATTACATGTTGATAAAGCCCTTAGGATATGTACTCGACTACTGGGACTATGATGAGATCATACTAGTGGGGCCACGGTAGTCGACGAGTACATCCTAAAACTGTTCCTAGTCGAGGGTGTATCGAGACAGGGCATCGATGCACCAGAGTAGACTAGCGTATACGCATCTTGACCCATATGATGGGCGATGGATGATCCCATATCAATCGGTGTTTGACATCAAGGATGGTGTACGGGTGCTCAGTGGTGACTGGGTACACTGGACGGACTTGCCGAGAACTCCCAGATGGTATTATACCTTACGTCAGATGGCAGTTCTCTGGTGACACTGGTACATCTTAGTCTGTTGACCCGAGATCGTCATAGAGTCTTGTGTGATTCCCACTGTGCTTTGATTTCTATCATACCACGTCCAAGAGGGCGTGCAAAAAGGTGGCTTTTGGTTACAGTCCCGAATCACTTGGAGGCAATGAGCGATAGGAGGGGATTCGTCTCTCCCGGTATAGGGAGTTGATGTTGCGCTGTGTTCGATTGGCTATAACCGGAAATCCCTGGCCAGGGTTGCTGAGATTTATTGGTAAGTGTTATCAGTAGTTTCTCGAACTGTTATAGACCTCATATCGACACGACTTATCGAGCTACTCGGGTCTGACGTTTACCACCCAGGCGAGATATGCGACATATCAGAGGACGAGACCGGACTGTACGGGAGTGTTACTATTTGGATTCACAGGAGAATGTACAGGATCACTTGTTGATCTTCTGAGCGCTCAATACCTGGGTGGCTATTACGTTTAGCTGACCGCTTGCAGCTTATGGGTGTTTGATATGATCATCACCTACTGCCGGCGTATTGACGATTCTTTAGAGTCCTACACAGGGGTTTCCTGGCTCAGGCAAAACGGAGTAGGAGCACATATGTGTTATGTGCGGGACCGAGGATAATGCGGTATGTGATACCGTATTAGATTCTCGCGATATGAGATATCGGCCGGGTATATGTGATATAGCCAGGTCATCGTATTAGTCGGTTATATGCGATATAGCCGGATTGTCGGATCAAGAGTTGATTCGATAATTTAATGTATAATAATATATATGATAAATTAAATTACATTAACTAATATTTGCTCATTAAAAGATTCATTTTTCACGGGATAATACATTGATATATCTGCGTTATATGTTAATTGTATTATTTTCTATTATTACAAAATATATTGTATATGTGATATATAATATTGTAACATGTTAGGGTTTCAAATTTAACAATGGTTTAGGGTTTAAACTTGGTTAGGGTTTGGATTAGGGTTAGCTTTTGCATGAAGCTTCCATGAAGCTTCATGAAGCTTTGACTTTGTGGTTGCTTGATATTTTTGAGAGATATTATGTTAACCCAATCCAAACCATTAACTCTAGTTAACTCTCTACAAGGGTTAACTCTTTCATGCTTAACCCTTGGTTAGATTTGTAACCACTACAATAATTCATTGTTCATCACAAAAGGATTAAGTGATCATATTCATTCATCTTCTTCTTCCTTGAGTTCCTTTTTGAAAAAGCTTTCTTTTGTTATGAAAGTGAGTGAGAAAAAATTATAAATGAGAGCAAAAATCCCACTTCATCATCCTAATCTATCCTTGCCATTTAGATGAGGGTGTTCACTTCATATTATGAGTATTAGCTTGTGTTAACGAAACTTTAAGGTAGATCATCATTGTATCGAAGATCGGAAGCAAGACTGCATCATTCTCTTCGTGAAGCCTCTCGAGAGTCCAGAACACGATGATCGCAGCGAAGGGACCTCAACACAGAGCTTAAGAAGTGAACGACCGGATCTACAAAGCTTGTAATCCCTCTCACTTAGTGTTAAAGAGTTTAACATGCATGTTTTCGCCTAAACCCTAGTTTAAAGATCCGGCTTCTGGTTGTTCGGCACGGCTATTTTTTAAATCGGGCATGGTTGATGCCTCGTTGAACTTTGTGCGCGTGCCTAGCAACCCTACAGTGGTATTAGAGCCAAGCTAGAGCTTTAGGCGAAGTCTAGACGAAGTTTAAAGTCCGATCGAACCCGAAAACCCCCATGTTTTCCCTTCTCTGTACATTTTTCAAAAATGTGGTGTTTTATGAATTAAAAATGCTCAAAAAAATAAGCAGGAAAAACTAAGAATTACTGTGAAGTACGGACCTCTAATTCGCAAATATGACCGCGTAACCGCGGCCAAACCAAGGGTTTGTCGGCGGTTCCGCGGCCCAAATTGTGACTTAGTCCCTGTAATTTCATGTAATTATTCTTAGGTCCTTTCTTGTTATTTTTTTCAAGGAATTTTTTAATTCCACTCAAGTGTTGAGTTTTCTAGGGTTGTATTGGGGAATCATTGATTCGATCAGATAATATAACTTTATTTAGTTTTGTCCGGATAATTTTTAGAAACTGTTAAAAAGTTCGAACGGATATCAATAACTCACTTTTTCCCTTGTCGGAAAATTTTCCAAAAGTTGGATTTTTTCTCGAGTTTAAGAACGTTCTAAGTTGTGCAAGTAACGCGGTGGACCCTTTAGAAGACAACAAACCTTAACTCGATTATGTGACCGTCTTGAACTGCCTCTTAATCTTAGGGTTTGGGGCAGTACGGCGTGCCACATGTGAGGCGTTGGCATGACCCTTCTACGGCTGGACCATTGGTACTGTGGCATGTGATGGATGTTTTTAAACTGATTTCAAGTGTTGAGATATATTGGGGAAATCTTGGGTGTTTGATTATTCGATCGGAAAGTTTAACATTGTCTATTAATATGGAATGTGATACAATATTTGGAATCCACAAATAGTTATGAGATAACTGATTTGAATATTATAAACAATGCAGTTTAGTCTCAGATGATCGGTTGCCACGGGTTTTTGATGCAATCAAAAGTCCGTCGCAATCACGTAGCGTACGCGGATACTCGCCGGGTAAATTTAATAGACAGCCACGCCCCATAGCCCCGACCAAGTGTGTAACGTTTTGAAAATCGTTTCGGTGAAATTTCGAAAAAACGGTAAAATAGGGGGGTTTTCTGTAAAAAGTCAAAATGCAAATATCTTTATTATAAAATTAAATATACATATTCTAGCTATGTAATTACTAGTATTTGGTGTTTATTGAGCCACTGGTGAAATTTCAAATTTTCTGAAAAAAATATTATTTTAATATTATTTTAAGCCGGTAAGAAAATACATTAAATTAGCGATAAATACAAATTTAAATGGGCTAATTTTAATCTTTAAAATCATGTTAATTAAAATCTAGTTGTAATATAAATTTTTAGTATTTTAGTTCAAGTTTTAATGGGTTTTTATTATGGAGAACAAAAAAATACTTAATTTAAGCTAAAACTTGCAATTTTGAGGTTGTGGGGGGGTCTTTTTGCATGGAATTCTTTTTGTAATCACTCACACACACCCTCACCCCTCCATGGCCGAGCCCACCATCAGCAGCCCACTTCTCCCCCTCAAAAATTTCTCCATCTCATTTGTATGGGTGAAATAGAGTTTATAGGTGTAGGTTAAGATGTATTGTTTTGGAGGCTCATTGTACCTTGATTTGAGGGGGGTTGACTTGACCAATTGTGCACAACATCCACACCATTCCCCCCATCACCCCATGGCCGAAATTCTGCAGCCCTTCCCCCTTCATTTTCCTCTTTTCATTTCCTTCAATTTAAATCAAAAAAATTGCTCCAAAATCCAATTTAAATCTCACAAATTGATTTCCATTCTTCATCCCATTCTCCTTAGCTTTTATCACTTGGATCATGGTGTTATGAAGCCATCATTGGAGGCAAATTCTTCTTGCTAGATCACTAGATTTTAAGGTATAATTTCTACCCATTTAAATTCTTATGTTTAGATTTATTTAATTGAGTTGTTTTAGTGTTAATTTTAGTGCTATTTGCATACTAGTTTTTTTTTAAAAGTTTATGGCTTGAGTTGAATTAGGGTTTTGTTGTGGAAATGGGTTATGATAAATTGTACATGGTTTTGTGTTGTGGATTAACATCTTAAGTTTTATAGAAAGCTAATTTAGTTGTTAATTCCAAACCATTACTTATAAAATGCCCTAATTAAGTTATTTTGCTAACTAGAGTTTTGGAAAATTATTAAATGCCTTAGATTAAATTATAATTATGATTTCATGTCATTATAGATAATATATTGAGTGGGTTAATGCTTTTAGTTCATGAAAATCCTAGCTAAATTGTTGTTTGTGCATTTTTGCTATAATTGTTAAAAAATTGGGTATTTTGTAAACTAGAATTTTGGGGTTAATGGAATTTAATGAGATTAAATTATGGAAATTGTTTTTATGACTTATTTAAGATATTTAATAAGTATTATGGCCACTAGATTTGTTTAAGCATCATGTTTTGTACAAAAACGGCGAATTGTGCTTGCTAGATTTTCGGAAAAATGACTTTTTAAGTGAAATCGGGGTTTTTGTGAATTTTAACCTATTTTATATTAAAATTAGTGTTCGTGAATATGCAAATGATTGTATTTGGGTTTTTCTCGATGATTTGGCGTTTGTACGCCGACGTCGAGGGTTTTTGGGTTGATTTGTGAAAGCAACCATAGGTTTTGACCTATGTGGGATTCGTGTGTCGTTTTGGTCATGAGTCGGATTTTAATACGATACGGTGCGTTATGATATGTAGGTACCCCATGTGGACTTCGAGACGACAAGCAAGCGCGTGGCGACGTCGGCACCGGCTAACGAGGACCAGGTGAGTAGATTTATATCTACGGGGAGAAGTCGGGTGGATGGCGTATAGCACCCCCGCAGTTCGTGGTGATGTATACGAATACGTATACACACAGATATTGATTATATGTTGTTGAGATTATTGATGATAAGATGGATATTTGGTATTTTTGGATTGGTTTAGTGTAGTTGCGAAACCCTAGAGTAGTGGTCGCACTCACACACGCACACACACACATACTTGCATACATTCTTTCTTTTATATGTGCGTATATGGGAGTATATATTTATGTGTTCATATGGGTATGTGACTATGTGTTCATATACTGGATTTGAGGATAGCATTTGGAATTTGAGATGAGTCGATGATATTGGGCCTGAGGCCAGAAGATCGGTGATGTGATTTGGTTCGTATTGAGATACGACATGATGTTTTAGCGGGTCTTTTGACGTAGCAATTCTTACACCTGTATGCATGCTTAGGCGGTATCAGTATTGTACTAGACGTAGGACATTGTCCCGGATCATGATTTTTGATAAAGAAGATACCAGATGAATAGTGTGATTGAATGTGATATTAACCCGTACCCAAATTTGGGGATGCCGTACGACGGATTTACGTACGAGCTATATTGATGATTGATCCGCACTCTTGACTTGGGATGCCTGATTATAGATATGGTATCGGATATGATATTATTGAGGCGGGATCACCGACTATACATATACAGGTATGTATATGTATCGACTCAGATGATAGGCGGTTTCCTTACCTGTAGTTCAGCTTGTTAGTTCAGCTGTTTAGTTTAGTGTAGTTGTTAGATTAGATTAGACTTCTTACCTATTTCAAAAACTAACGAATCGTGGGCATTTTTAAAGACAGCCCAAGGGATCCTACGGATATTTCAAAAGACGTATCTTTTCATAAAAATACCGTAGCCCCTATTTTCAAAACCCCATGATTCGTGTTATTTCAAAAGGCACCATTTGTAGGACTGATATTAGATTAATGCAGATTAGTTATAGTTGCGTCTAGTTCTCAGCTCCCGCTCATTTTTGTGGTCCGCTTCGCATCGCATGCTTATTTTATGTTTCATACTCCATTATTGATATCATGCTGTTAGGACAGCAGCACCATTACCGATGATGCGTATGTACCACGTACACTTAATTGCCGGCTCACACACATCTTCATCGGTAATTGCCATGTCACGTACACCTTAGAAAATATTATTGCTTAACTTAGCTAGATAGCTAGTAGTTTGACATAATATTAGTGTACTTACCTTATATGCCAGCTTAGATATTGTAGTTATTACTTGTCACTTCATGCATACTGTTATTCATCGTTATGCCGCATTCATGGATTCTCATGCATATATTCACTATTTTACGTGTTATTGAGGTTTTGGATTCGGATTTCCATGAGATTTTCTGGATTTGGAGGAAAACCGCAAAAACATAAATAAACCTTTTCTCTCTTTTAAAATAAAAAGTGCGGTTTTCCTATGATGTATGAGTTGTCCACCATGAGTTTGCTGATGGATTTCGAGACCCGATTCGAGGAGTGGAGGAACCGTTTCGGGTACATGGTGGGCCCGGTATGGTACCCCGGGGCAAGAGGAATGTGGTGTTGACGTTGAGCCTGGCTGGGGAGCACTACCTACCGGTGATATTACCCGACGCGTCGGATATCCGGAGGATACCGTCGTGGTCTTGAGATGGATGGTAGGGGCCGGTCTGGACTGACGGCGCCCTAGATATTGAGATTGAGACATTGATATTTCGAGACATTGAGATTTATGTTTTGTGTCGATGCTAGACACTGTTGATACTGATTTCATTTATGATACCTCAGTTTAAAAATACAAAGGAAATCTCACTAATTTATTAAAACAGTTCTTCATTTACATGTATTCTGTTTTCATGCATTCATACCTCATTCATATGATATATTGCTACCTGAGGCACTGACACGGGCATATGAGATTACACTCGGGTTAGATATTTACCCTAGCCTTGTTATAGGCTACGTGTTATTCATATATTTGAGGATATATTATGATCATTGATCTAGGTTGCGTTATTTATGCGATTTCTGTGCGTAGATATTTTTCTATTCACGAGTTGGCAACTCACCCCCGTTGTGCCCCAGTTTCTTGCAGGTTTGCCGTACAGGTTTCATTACGGCTTTGCGGGCTCAGTTTCATTCGGGTGACTTGCTAATGGGTGGGTTTTTCTTGTATCGTACCCATCATATTACCTTGTATAATATTATTCCGTTGTATCTAGTAAATTCCATCAACCAAACATGTTTTTTTTTGAGATAGAGACCAGTGTTGTTTATTCTTTCGACCTTAGAGTTGCTCGTTATATTTCTGGTGGTTTTGAGTTTCCTTTTGAGTTTTGATCCTCGCCGTTGGCGTTGTATATTATATTGTTTGTGTGGTTGTGACCGTCGATTGACGAAGAGCTAGCTCCCGCTTGGGGATGCCCTTTTCTTGTTTTCGTATACTATTCATGTTGTATCCCGTTTGGGGGCCAGTATTTACAAAGGAGACTGCCGAAATTTTCAGTAAATTTTTGATGTTTTAAAAACCGCATAATTCGGCTTATGCTATTGAAATTACTTGCTTTAAGTTGGTTTTTCCTGCAGTCTACTACTTTTCTTGGTTTGGATTTCTGGGTTTTCGGTTTACTTAGATTACGTACGCCTCGAGACGTTCGTAGTTTAAGTGCCGGTCATGTTCCGTACTTTCGGGTCGTAACAAAGTTGGTATCAGAGCGTTAGGTTTTACCTTCGGAGCGTAGGATGACCCTTGGTTGATGGAATAGGTGACTAAAGTAGAGTGACGTACCGTTGGTATGTTCCGCGGCATATTTACGATACGCTACTCCACTTAAGAAGCCTTAGGATGTACATTTCTTTGCTCAGTATTATATTCATTCCGATCTAGCGTCATCAGTACCAGTTATGGTTTTGCTGCCACGATTACGGGCAGGGAGAGCTACAGCTAAAGTTGCGGTCAGCACGAGCTCGTCACGAACGAGGACTGACCAGGGCGAAATTCCGGCAACACGCGATTGCAGAGATGTGTCTTTTTACTGTGTTTCCGCGCCACGAGCGTTTGGCGGATCGCTTTTATGAGGTTACTCGGATGTGCTGATCGACACTAGAGGATTGAGCCAATGATAGAGGCCAGCCAGATTTTGATGACCGTTGATGTGTTGCTTATTCATGATGGTCGAGGCACTGTTCAGCGTGCAGACGAGCGAGCCAGTTATTGCTGCGAACGACGAGATATTGCCCCAGATGCTGGAGTTAGTGCAGAACGAGTTGTACTAAGGATGATAGAAGGTCGCTAGTCATCGAGGATGAATGACTAGGACATGTGGATCGTTCGCCTACCCCGATGCGAGGTCATCAGATAGATTGATTCCAGCTAGAGACGACTTCACGCGGAGACGTTGGGAGTCGACAGAGACGATCGAATGTCAGAAACCTATTATTCCAAGTTTAAGATAGTCGGAAAGACATGCAGGCAATTCTATGATCCCTCTAGAAGAATGAAACCCTAACTCGACTTAATGACCGTGTGAAAGCCTTTGAACCTTCGGGTTTGCGGCAGTTCTACGGCGCCATTAGTGAGGCTTGGGTTTGCCCTTCTACGGCTGGACCACCGATGCTGTGGTATGTACTCGATACTATTAAACTGTACCCAAGATGTTGAGCTCTTGGGGGATTATAAGGTTTTGACGAATCGATTGGATGGCTCGACTTAATTCGGATGCTAGGTGGTGAGATGCATTTCTTGGGAGACTCCAGATATGAGGATAGCCGTTGGAGCTCAGTCCATGCAGCCGCGACGAGACGAGTCCAAAGCAGACGACATTAGAGAGAAGTGGAGTAAGTGGTTCGCACCAGATCTAGATGAGATGACGTTCCACTCCGCCGACATCAGAGAGGCGATGCGCATGCCGAGGCATGGTACTTGGACTTACCTTCCAGAAGGAGTCGCGATGAGTATGCAGTCATTCCAGAGCAAGATGCAGATATAGGAAAGGACAATGACTTCCGGACAGTTGGCAGAGAGACGAGACATGGAAGAGACCGTGAGCAGGATTCCTTCCAGGACACTGCTGCAATGATACTTGCACCCAGGATCAGATGTGTCACATACATTCAGAGAGCCAGAGGCCGACGCCAGAATATGCTGTCTTACGAGTGGTCGCGATGATTGACCAAGAGATGACCAGAGAAGTGCCAGAACGGAATCGTCCCCGTTAGCACACCTGACAGGGACGATGAGCCGATGGACCGAAAGATTGGTAATTCACAGTGAAGACCTTGACCCAGGAGTGGTCATGGTTACGCACGCCAGCAGGACAGAGTTCATGATCATCGACGAGACGTCCCACTAGTGACCGCGACAGTTGGCCTGAGATTCTTAGAGGATGCACTTGAGCGGTACTGTTCCGCCATTATTGATTTCGATGTTTTGGGTGATTTATCCGTATGATTTGATTTTGATTATTGAGGATTTATGATCTTTGCACAGTGTTGCACTTGATATCGTTTTCGTGCTTTAGTTTCACATGTTTGTGATTTTACGGTTTTAAACAGTTGAGTTGGTTTTGTGCGTATTCATGCACACGAATTGGTTCCTGCACTCTGTATAGTTATTATATGCTTGCAGTGTGCACTGGACTTCGATTTCGATTGTGATACTCGATATTTGTTTCGTGCACCTTGTGCACCTGATTGATTTTGCGCACGTTCGGCGCTTGATATTGGATTTCATGATTTCGTGCACGATGGATGCACTTGATTTGGATTTTCGCGCATGTTGGGCGCATGTTTTGAAGGGTGATTTTGGTGCACACCAGAGGCACTAAATTGAGGATTTTTCGTGCATGTCAGGTGCACCTGATTTTGCTGTCAGGCACACATGTTGCCTACGACAGATGTTTCGTGCACACCCGATGCACTTAGATGTTGTTTCTGTGCGCAGGTATGGCACATATATGGATTTTGATTTTCGTGCGCACAAGACGCGCGTAGTATTCATACGCGTATTTTGGGATTGATTTTTCTTATAGAGCAGTACGTTTTTATGATATTGCTATATGTTTTCGTACTGAGCAGGACTAGTCAGAGGACAGTACCTGAATATATTTTTGCATGCATTGATAGTTATTGAAGGGATTTCCAAAAAGCGAGCTATAGCCTCAGTATTTACCTACGTGTCTGATATGACACGAAATGTTTAAAACAAGGAGACCCTTCGAAATTGTTTCCAAAACGGCGGAACGTACATTTCAAACAAAAGTATATATGTATATAGTTATTTTCTTATGATAGACGTCCGCCCCTGTGCAGTGTTATACGCGTTGCACAGCGACTTAAAGAGATTTGGCATGCATTTCCTTCAGATACTTACAGATATAGATTCGATATTTACATGTATAGTTTCGAGTTATGTCATATTGGTTTTGATTTGGATTTGGCATTGATGTCTTCTCCATGACTCCGATGATTGCGGGATGCTTGACGGAGTTCTGATTTGAGTTATATGCTCATTTTTCATGCGCATGCGTTGCGCTACGATTTGTTTTATGTATTTATGATTTCGGAGCCCCGGCGATTTGATGGTTTTGGCTGAAATATTTTAGTATTTGGGGGAAGTTTTAATTTAAATTCGGGGCCCGAATTTCATTAAGGGGGGAAGATTGTAACGTTTTGAAAATCGTTTCGGTGAAATTTCGAAAAAACGGTAAAATAGGGGGGTTTTCTGTAAAAAGTCAAAATGCAAATATCTTTATTATAAAATTAAATATACATATTCTAGCTATGTAATTACTAGTATTTGGTATTTATTGAGCCACTGGTGAAATTTCAAATTTTCTGAAAAAAAATATTATTTTAATATTATTTTAAGCCGGTAAGAAAATACATTAAATTAGCGATAAATACAAATTTAAATGGGATAATTTTAATCTTTAAAATCATGTTAATTAAAATCTAGTTGTAATATAAATTTTTAGTATTTTAGTTCAAGTTTTAATGGGTTTTTATTATGGAGAACAAAAAAATACTTAATTTAAGCTAAAACTTGCAATTTTGAGGTTGTGGGGGGTCTTTTTGCATGGAATTCTTTTTGTAATCACTCACACACACCCTCACCCCTCCATGGCCAAGCCCACCATCAGCAGCCCACTTCTCCCCCTCAAAAATTTCTCCATCTCATTTGTATGGGTGAAATAGAGTTTATAGGTGTAGGTTAAGATGTATTGTTTTGGAGGCTCATTGTACCTTGATTTGAGGGGGGTTGACTTGACCAATTGTGCACAACATCCACACCATTCCCCCCATCACCCCATGGCCGAAATTCTGCAGCCCTTCCCCCTTCATTTTCCTCTTTTCATTTCCTTCAATTTAAATCAAAAAAATTGCTCCAAAATCCAATTTAAATCTCACAAATTGATTTTCATTCTTCATCCCATTCTCCTTAGCTTTTATCACTTGGATCATGGTGTTATGAAGCCATCATTGGAGGCAAATTCTTCTTGCTAGATCACTAGATTTTAAGGTATAATTTCTACCCATTTAAATTCTTATGTTTAGATTTATTTAATTGAGTTGTTTTAGTGTTAATTTTAGTGCTATTTGCATACTAGTTTTTTTTTAAAAGTTTATGGCTTGAGTTGAATTAGGGTTTTGTTGTGGAAATGGGTTATGATAAATTGTGCATGGTTTTGTGTTGTGGATTAACATCTTAAGTTTTATAGAAAGCTAATTTAGTTGTTAATTCCAAACCATTACTTATAAAATGCCCTAATTAAGTTATTTTGCTAACTAGAGTTTTGGAAAATTATTAAATGCCTTAGATTAAATTATAATTATGATTTCATGTCATTATAGATAATATATTGAGTGGGTTAATGCTTTTAGTTCATGAAAATCCTAGCTAAATTGTTGTTTGTGCATTTTTGCTATAATTGTTAAAAAATTGGGTATTTTGTAAACTAGAATTTTGGGGTTAATGGAATTTAATGAGATTAAATTATGGAAATTGTTTTTATGACTTATTTAAGATATTTAATAAGTATTATGGCCACTAGATTTTTTTAAACATCATGTTTTGTACAAAAACGGCGAATTGTGCTTGCTAGATTTTCGGAAAAATGACTTTTTAAGTGAAATTGGGGTTTTTGTGAATTTTAACCTATTTTATATTAAAATTAGTGTTCGTGAATGTGCAAATGAGTGTATTTGGGTTTTTCTCGATGATTTGGCGTTTGTACGCCGACGTCGAGGGTTTTTGGGTTGATTTGTGAAAGCAACCATAGGTTTTGACCTATGTGGGATTCGTGTGTCGTTTTGGTCATGAGTCGGATTTTAATACGATACGGTGCATTATGATATGTAGGTACCCCATGTGGACTTCGAGACGACAAGCAAGCGCGTGGCGACGTCGGCACCGGCTAACGAGGACCAGGTGAGTAGATTTATATCTACGGGGAGAAGTCGGGTGGATGGCGTATAGCACCCCCGCAGTTCGTGGTGATGTATACGAATACGTATACACACAGATATTGATTATATGTTGTTGAGATTATTGATGATAAGATGGATATTTGGTATTTTTGGATTGGTTTAGTGTAGTTGCGAAACCCTAGAGTAGTGGTCGCACTCACACACGCACACACACACATACTTGCATACATTCTTTCTTTTATATGTGCGTATATGGGAGTATATATTTATGTGTTCATATGGGTATGTGACTATGTGTTCATATACTGGATTTGAGGATAGCATTTGGAATTTGAGATGAGTCGATGATATTGGGCCTGAGGCCAGAAGATCGGTGATGTGATTTGGTTCGTATTGAGATACGAAATGATGTTTTAGCGGGTCTTTTGACGTAGCAATTCTTACACCTGTATGCATGCTTAGGCGGTATCAGTATTGTACTAGACGTAGGACATTGTCCCGGATCATGATTTTTGATAAAGAAGATACCAGATGAATAGTGTGATTGAATGTGATATTAACCCGTACCCAAATTTGGGGATGCCGTACGACGGATTTACGTACGAGCTATATTGATGATTGATCCGCACTCTTGACTTGGGATGCCTGATTATAGATATGGTATCGGATATGATATTATTGAGGCGGGATCACCGACTATACATATACAGGTATGTATATGTATCGACTCAGATGTTAGGCGGTTTCCTTACCTGTAGTTCAGCTTGTTAGTTCAGCCGTATAGTTTAGTGTATTTGTTAGATTAGATTAGACTTCTTACCTATTTCAAAAACTAACGAATCGTGGGCATTTTTAAAGACAGCCCAAGGGATCCTACGGATATTTCAAAAGACGTATCTTTTCATAAAAATACCGTAGCCCCTATTTTCAAAACCCCATGATTCGTGTTATTTCAAAAGGCACCATTTGTAGGACTGATATTAGATTAATGCAGATTAGTTATAGTTGCGTCTAGTTCTCAGCTCCCGCTCATTTTTGTGGTCCGCTTGGCATCGCATGCTTATTTTATATTTCATACTCCATTATTGATATCATGCTGTTAGGACAGCAGCACCATTACCGATGATGCGTATGTACCACGTACACTTAATTGCCGGCTCACACACATCTTCATCGGTAATTGCCATGTCACGTACACCTTAGAAAATATTATTGCTTAACTTAGCTAGATAGCTAGTAGTTTGACATAATATTAGTGTACTTACCTTATATGCCAGCTTAGATATTGTAGTTATTACTTGTCACTTCATGCATACTGTTATTCATCGTTATGCCGCATTCATGGATTCTCATGCATATATTCACTATTTTACGTGTTATTGAGGTTTTGGATTCGGATTTCCATGAGATTTTCTGGATTTGGAGGAAAACCGCAAAAACATAAATAAACATTTTCTCTCTTTTAAAATAAAAAGTGCGGTTTTCCTATGATGTATGTGTCGTCCACCATGAGTTTGCTGATGGATTTCGAGACCCAATTCGAGGAGTGGAGGAACCGTTTCGGGTACATGGTGGGCCCGGTATGGTACCCCGGGGCAAGAGGAATGTGGTGTTGACGTTGAGCCTGGCTGGGGAGCACTACCTACCGGTGATATTACCCGACGCGTCGGATATCCGGAGGATACCGTCGTGGTCTTGAGATGGATGGTAGGGGCCGGTCTGGACTGACGGCGCCCTAGATATTGAGATTGAGACATTGATATTTCGAGACATTGAGATTTATGTTTTGTGTCGATGCTAGACACTGTTGATACTGATTTCATTTATGATACCTCAGTTTAAAAATACAAAGGAAATCTCACTAATTTATGAAAACAGTTCTTCATTTACATGTATTCTGTTTTCATGCATTCATACCTCATTCATATGATATATTGCTACCTGAGGCACTGACACGGGCACATGAGATTACGCTCGGGTTAGATATTTACCCTAGCCTTGTTATAGGCTACGTGTTATTCATATATTTGAGGATATATTATGATCATTGACCTAGGTTGCGTTATTTATGCGATTTCTGTGCGTAGATATTTTTCTATTCACGAGTTGGCAACTCATCCCCGTTGTGCCCCAGTTTCTTGCAGGTTTGCCGTACAGGTTTCATTACGGCTTTGCGGGCTCAGTTTCATTCGGGTGACTTGCTAATGGGTGGGTTTTTCTTGTATCGTACCCATCATATTACCTTGTATAATATTATTCCGTTGTATCTAGTAAATTCCATCAACCAAACATGTTTTTTTTGAGATAGAGACCAGTGTTGTTTATTCTTTCGACCTTAGAGTTGCTCGTTATATTTCTGGTGGTTTTGAGTTTCCTTTTGAGTTTTGATCCTCGCCGTTGGCGTTGTATATTATATTGTTTGTATGGTTGTGACCGTCGATTGACGAAGAGCTAGCTCCCGCTTGGGGATGCCCTTTTCTTGTTGTCGTATACTATTCATGTTGTATCCCGTTTGGGGGCCAGTATTTACAAAGGAGACTCTGCCGAAATTTTCAGTAAATTTTTGATGTTTTAAAAACCGCATAATTCGGCTTATGCTATTGAAATTACTTGCTTTAAGTTGGTTTTTCCTGCAGTCTACTACTTTTCTTGGTTTGGATTTCTGGGTTTTCGGTTTACTTAGATTACGTACGCCTCGAGACGTTCGTAGTTTAAGTGCCGGTCATGTTCCGTACTTTCGGGTCGTGACAAAGTGACTGTAGGAGAACCCCGTCGCCAAAAGCATCCGTTCGGGTGCTCGCGGCAGTGGTGTTCAGCCTTAGTGCACTTCGTCGACGGCATCCGGGGGTGCGGCCGGCTACTGAAGTTTGCGACGAGCATTCGATCAGGATGTCGGGAATCTTTTTGAATTGCCCGACTAGATATTGAAAAAGTTTTCGATAATGAGACTAAAATGCGGGGTTTATAATTGTTAGGCATGCGATATCTAAAGAATTCATTTGGTTAGGCATGCGATGTCTAAGGAGGTTGCGGATTCCAACTGTTGTAGTTTTACACTTTCTTTTCTGTGACTGTAAGCGTAGTATGTGGTGTATCACCGGCTTCGTTGCTATAGATCAACGACAATCGGGATACGCATACTTGCTTACGTTGATGATATGAGATATTATGTGTTACTGTGATATGTTATATTGGATCGTCGCATTTTGAATAGCCCGGGGTTTTATGTGAGATGAGAGTTTTTCTTTTTCATTCATGTAAAATTCATTTGTATGTAATATTCTTTTATTGGGGCACTTCCGGGCTGAGGATGATGTCACCATTGTATATTATTTACTTTTCCGCATTAGGTAGACCCAAGGCGGGGAGCACAAGTAACCAGGTTCTGGGGTCCAGTGGGAGACCATCTCGAGGAGTCGAGACCGGGTCTCCTAACCCTAGAATTGGCAGTGTTACTTGCCGCTCTCGTAGGGGTCTAGGGATGTGGGTTTGGCTATTCATCCCGATTATGGAATCCGTGATTTATATAGGCTCGTATTGAAAACACGGACGTCCTAGTATATCCAATATTTCATATATGTTTTTCTGCTGCAATGTTCTGTGATGAGATCGTATTACTGCCTGAGACGAATTTTTATATTATATATATGAGATATATGTTATATTGCAGATTTCGTTTCAAATGTGATGCTTGTGAAGAATAATAAACTGGGACTTCATTAATGAGATTAATGAAATAAAAGAAACCTAAAGATGTTGTAGAAACTTGTTTAAAAACTGGTAGCACTAGTTCTTGCTTTGCATTGCGGTGTTCCTTGTAGAACATCCAGCACCTTATTCGATAAGGAAAGAGCCGAGATCCCTTCACCGGGAGTGACCTCTTTAGTGAAACTAGCAGATGCTACAAACTCGGTTTGTCTTTTGATTGCTTCTATAGTTCTTGCTTTCCATAGTGATATTTGTGAAATATCCTGCACCTTATTCGATGAGGAAAGGGCCGACGATCCCTTCACCGGGAGTGACCCCTTTAGCAAAAATAGAAAAGCCTCAAAAACACTCCATTTAAAATCACTCGATTCTACAACGATATCAAGTTCATTACGCTCATGGTTTTCTCAAAAACCTGCGTAGCCCTCCGTCATTTCAGATAAGTACTACTTAGTATTCGTGCTGCGGTAGTTTGGCATGCGTCAAGGCGTAGTGTACGGTAGCTAACTAGTGCTTATCTGCTAGCATACGATGCGATTGGATTAGGGTATTCGTACAACGTTGTTTGGCATGCGTCAAGGGTCGTGCGGGTGGGTTTAATTCAATCAAGAAATGTACGGGTTGAACTTGACTAGCGGACTATGGGTTGTTTGGCATGCGTCAAGGTCATAGCACACTAGGGGTAAGATATTATTAGGAATTTCAAGTGTTGAAATTTGCAATGAGATTGCATACCTTCTATGAGATAGTTGGATCCCGATACCCGCTGCGAGTAAGAGTTACTCCTGGGAGAGTTTTACACATTACAATTAGCCGATCAAGTAGGTGTCTAGAATGGTGTTAACGGCGTTACGCCCCTGGGAAAACGAGGTTTACTTAAATAGGTTCGTGCAAAAGAACGGGGGACCTCCCTCAAAGTACCGACACTGGCCTGGCTGAAAGATTGGCGAACTTGTAGCGTGTAATTAATCCCGGCTAGTCTTTCCTTTTAGGGTTTGAAGGAAGATTTGATTAAAACAGCGGGAGACATCCTGATTAAATATATTAGATGACTAATCTAATCTTGCAAGAGCATACGCTAAGTGTTTTCTTCTCTCTCTCTCCAGGTAGCGACCATATCACGCCTTAATCAAGATAATAATACGGATATTTTGACCGAACCCACTTGTTATACTGAGCTGGGGAACGTTGGTCCCGCTCCAACTTATAATTGTTAGAAGACAGAGCAGGAAATTAGGGAATACCAGATTTCCCGTGCCGCCCAAACGAAGAAAGTGCATGATGATGCATCATCTTCGGGTGTGTTCATTACAGAGAACCGTTTCTCAGTATCCTTTATGTCCAAGGTATGAGATACCAGATCAGGATCCCGCATATGTATTCTGTTACATGGGCTACTGATAGGTAGAGAATTGAGAACGGGTGATAGGTTTCATGAGACAGAAAACGGTGCAAGTGTTGCAGCCAAGTCTGTTGGTCACTGTCACCCTGTATTACCAGAATACATTGATTCTGAACAAATGTTATTAGATACCGAACCTGATATACAACATCATATCAATCTCTTTATTAGTAAAGAAAGGATATAATTTTGTATTGTTGGATAATGTTTTGAACATTTCCTATATCAAGAGTTGATCGGTTCAGGCACGTTATCTAAAAGCATAGACGTTCTAAATCAAACTACAGTTCTTAGTATAAAGAACACACACGAGAGGAAGAGTTCAGAAATGAACGAATCCTTCTTGAGGCATTGTAGACTAGGTCATATCAATGCGACCCGACTAGCTGAAGTTACATATAGATGCATATTTAAATTAGTTTGAATTTACATCTTGTGAAACTTGCCAGTCATGTCAAAAAGATAAGATGACCATAGCTCTGTTTAGTGGAAACAGAGAAAGAGTTAGTAAACTCTTGGGATTGATACATGCAGATGTACGAAAGTCCCCTGTCTACACATGCCAAGACCGGTTCTTTGTACTTCATTACATTCTCAGATGATCTCTCAAGATTCAGACATATGTTCCTGTTGAAACATAAGTCCGAAGCTTTTGAGATATTCACAGAATATAAGTTAGAAGTAGAGAACCAAATACAGGTATAAGTATTATGTCCTTTGATGAGATCAAGGAGGAGAATACTTGAGCACGGAATTCCTGGACTATTCTAAAGGAGAATGAGATTCTCTCTCAACATTACTCCTCCGTATACACCACAGCACGTCGGTGTATCGGGGCGGAGCAATAGCACCCTATGTGATATGGTGTGCTCTACGATGAGTACTACTGAGTTTCCTATTTCTTTTTGGGAGTTATGCACTTGAGAAGCTGCATACCTATTGAATAGGGTTCAAATCAAATCAGTTGCCTACCACTTCATATGTGATATGGAATGGGAAGAGCCCATATCTTAAGTTTGTTAAGATTTGGGGTTGTCCGGCCTATGTCTAAAAGCAAAATCCGGACAAGCTCGAGACAAGGTCTGTTATGTAGAACTGGAAAGGTTCCAGCTATACAAACTGCAGCTGATGATTTGGTAGAACCAAAGGATTCAATAGTTTCCAACGAACCTCAGCCTCTCCGCCGTTCTAGTAGGGTTCCTCACCCACCTGAGAGATACTTCGGTTTCTCTATGACAGTAGGAGCGAGAATTGCATCATGAGTTGATGACCCAACTAGTTTCGAGCTGGCCATCAGGAGTGAAACTCTGTAAGAATGGCTGGATGCTTAGCGATCTGAGATGGAATCCTTATACACCAACAAAGTATGGACTTTGGTTGCTTTATCTGAAGGGTTAAATCCCCATCAGGAGCGAGTATATTTTGAGAAGATTACTTGGTATACATGGAAAAGTTGAGACTTTCAAAGCTATGCTTAAGTCCATCCAGATCCTATTTGCCACAGCTACATACCATGACTACGATATCTGGCGGTTGGGTGTCATGACTGCTTTTCTAAATATTGATTTGGAAGAGAGCGTCTGTAAGTACACAGTCAGAGGGCTTCGTAGACAGTGGGAGCAGCGGAAACGTGTGCAAGATACTTTATAGGATTAAAGCAGGCATCTCGGAGTTGGAACGTTTGTTTTGATGTGGTAGTCAAAGAGTTTGACTTCATCAAAATGGTAGATGAACCTTGTATATACAAAAAGGTAGTAGGGAGTATGGTGGTGATCCTCGTAGAGTACGTGGATGACATACTCTTGATAGGGAAGGAGTTTCCTATGCTACGCTCGGTCAATCTCCGCTTATCACAAGGATTCTCCATATAGGATCAAAGTGATACCTCCTAAATCCTGGGATTTGGATCTATGAGATAGATCTAATTGGATATTAGGATTCTCACTAGTTATAGTGAGATGGTATCAATCGATCCTGGGGAGAATTGTTAGTTGTATGTATGCCCTAAAGGCCAGTATTGTACAGATGATGTATATTATATTGGATGCTTGGACATATACAGAGATGACTTTCTTGCTCGATATGATAGTATGCTATCTGGTTACTCTTTATCTTAACATGTACACTTGTCTCTTTATACTGTCTTATAGTTACATGTTGGTAAAGCCCTTAGGATGTGTACTTGACTACCTGGACTATGATGCAGATCATACTAGTGGGGACATGGTAGTCCATAGGTACATCCTTCAAGGTCCCTAGTCGTGGGTATATCGAGACGGGGCATCGATATACCAGTGTAGACTAGCGTATACGCTTCTCGACCCATGAGATAGGCAATGGATGATCCCATATCCATTGGTGTTTGACATCAGAGATGGTGTACGGGTGCTCAGTGGAGACTGGGTACACTGGACGGACTCGCCGAGAACTCCCAGATGGTATTATACCTCACGTCAGATGGCAGTTCTCAGGTGACACTTGTGCAGGATAGTCTGTAGACCCGAGATCGTCATAGAGTCTTGTGTGATTCCCACTGTGCTTTGATCTCCACCTTACCACGTCCATGAGGGGGTGCAAAACGGTGGTCTTTGGGTACAGTCCCGAGTCACATGGAGGCAATGAGCAATAGGAGGGGTTTCGTCTCTCCTGGTATTGGGGGTTGATGTTGCGCTGTGCTCGATTGGCCGTAACAGGGAAGTCTCTGGCCAGGGCTGATCAGAGATTTGCTGGTAAGTGTTACCAGTAGTTTCTCGACCCGTTATGAGCCTCACATCGGCACGACTTATCAGTTATTGGGGTCTGACGTTTACCACCCCTAGACTTGATATGCGACATATTAGACGAACAGACCGGACTGTACGGTAAGTGTTACTGGTTGGATTCACAGGAGTGTGAGCGGGCTAGCTCTTCGATCTTCTGATCGCTCAATACCCGGATGGCCGTTACGTTTAGCAGACCGCTTGCGGCTTGTGGGTGCTTGATATGATCATCATCTGCTACCGGCGTATTGACGAGTCTTTAGAGTCCTACACAGAGGTTTCCTGGCTCAAGCGAAACGAAATAGGAGCGCATATGAGATATGTGCAGGACCGAGAATAATGGGAGTATGTGATACCGTATTCCATTCTCGCGATGAATATATCGATTGGTTATATTCGATATAACCTAGTTATCGAATCATTGATTCGATAAATCGATACATTGTATACTAGTCGGTTATGTGCGACATGACCGGATCATTGAATCAAGTGTTGATTTAATGATTTAATGTATAATTATATATTTGATATATTATTTTGCATTAACTAGTACTGGTTCACTTTAAATGGATTTTCTCACTTGATGTGCAAGTTGTATATGTGATATACTTTTGTGCACATCTTTGTATCATGTTTGATGATGCTTGCTCCTTTGGTTAAGTGTAAAGAATTAAACCTAGGTTAAGAAAGTGATTAGGGCTTTAATTATCCATTCTTTTATTTATTGATTTTGGAAAAAGAATGGGATAAGAATACAAAATGGTTGCTTTCATTCTTGAACCTTTGTGAAGCTTCATGAAGCTTTGACCAAAGTGACCAATTTGTCTTCATGCTTAACCCTAACCACTCTTCTAACCTTGGTCAATTCTCTACACCTAACCATGGTTCCTATTATGATAAGTATTCATTTCTTTTTCATTTTCGATTAACTTGTCATAATATTTCCTTCTTCTTGATCTTCTTCTTCAAGAAAGAAAGCTTGATGCCATCAATGGCAACTTGAGTTCTAAAGTGAGAAATCCAATTCTAAAGTGAACCCACCTCCTATTTCTTCACCCTCTACCTCTTGCCAAGTTGTTTTGGGTGTTTTCTTCACAAGTTTCACAAATTTGTGAAGTCGGAGCTTGAACTTGTGATGCCTCGACGTAGATCATCTTCGGCACGAAGCCGACGACCTAGTCCGCCCATTTCTCCGATCAAGCCGACGATTGAGTCCGGGATTCGAGATGGATAGCGAGAGGACGCCTACGTGGAGCCAAGGAAGTGGATATCCGGATATACAAAGGTTGTAGCTTCTTATCTTTAGTTAAGTTGTTAACTAGATTCGTTTTTCGCCTAGAATTCTAGTCGACGATCCGTATTAGGGTTTCTCGGCACCCATAAAATTTGAAATTGGCATGGTTGATGCCTTGTGAGACCTCTATAGTGTGCCTAGGAACCCTACAGTGGTATCAGAGCCTAGCTAGAGCCTTAGGCGAAGTCTAGACGACGTTTGAAACCCGAATACACATCGAAACCCTAACACATCACGCTCTCTGGACTTTTTCTAAAAACTGGGATTTTTCTAGATTAATAATGCTTAAAAAATTCAGCAGGGAATTCTAAGAATTATGGTGCAAATTTTTTCCAATGAACAGTATAGTGTGCGGCGGAACCGCGGCGGAAGCATGGCTTCTGCGGCGGTTCCGCGGCCTAATGATGACGTCAGCCCTCCTCCTTTGCACAGTAATTCATCATTTCAGCTGCTGAGTTTTATGGGTATTTTTAATATTTATTCAAGAGTTGAATTTTCTGGGGTGTTTTAGAGCTTCGATGTTTCGATCGGATTATCAAATTTCGTCTTTGTGTATTTCCGGATGACTTTAGAATATGTTAAAAGGTTCGACCGGATATAAATACCCAACTTTTCCCCTGCCGGAAAATATCCAAGTGTTGGATTTTTGTGTGGTTTAAGGACGTTCTGAGTAGTGCAAGTAACGCGATGGTCCCTCTAGAAGACAACAAACCTTAACTCGATTATGTGACCGTCTTGAACTGCCCTTTGAACCTTCGGGTTTGGGGCAGTACGGCGTGCCACATGTGAGGCGTTGGCTTGACCCTTCTACGGCTGGACCGTTGGTACTGAGGCATGAAGTGAATGTCTTTGAACCTATTTCATGTGTTGGACGGTTTCGGGAAAACTTGGGTGTTCGAATGTTCGATCGGAAAGTTTAATATTTTCTATTTATCCGGAATGGGATACAATAATTGGAATTCACAAACAGTTATGAGATAACAGAATGAATGATATAAATCTAGCGGTTTAGTTTCATTTGATATTGACAAGAGTTTTCGATAATGAGACTAAAATGCGGGGTTTATAACTGTTAGGCATGTGATGTCTAAGTATTTCATTTTGATTAGGCATGCGATGTCTAAAGAGGTTGCGGATTCCAATTGTTGTAGTTTTACACTTTCTTTTCAGTGACCGTAAGTGTAATATGTGATATCGCCGGTTTCGTTGCTATATGTCAACGACAATTGGGATGCGCATATTTACTTACGTTGATGACATGTGATGTTATGTGTTGCTGGATATGTTATATTGGATTGTCGTGTTTGAATAGCCGGGGGTTTTTATGTGAGATGAGTGTTTTTCTTTTTCATTCATGTAAAAACTTTTATGTAATATTCTTTTATTGGGGCACTTCCAGGTTGCGGAAGTTGTCACCTTTTGTATATTATTTACTTTTCCGCATTAGGATAGACCCAAGGAGGGGAGCACAAGTAACCGGGTTCTGGGGTCCAGTGGGAGACCAACTCGAGGAGTCGAGTCCGGGTCTCCTAACCCTAGAGTTGGTAGGGTTGCTTGCCGCTCTCGTAGGGGTCTAGGGGTGTGGGATTGGCTATTCATCACGACCGTGGAATCCGTGTTTTATACTGGCTCGTATTGAAAACACGGACGTCCTAGTATATCCAATGTTTCATATGTTTCTTCTGCTGTGTTATCTGTGATGTGATCATGTGACATTCTGTGATAGATACAGTATATAGTATATATGATATATTATATAGACGTTACTTATGTTTTGCACCCGCGCTAGCCCTGCCCTGCTCTGTCGTTAGTTACCTAACCTAACGGTGCACGAGGGGACATCGAGGCGAACGCGGATGGCATAAGTGTACGTCGTATTTATCTGTGATGTTTAGGTATTTAAATGATGGGACTTCATTAATGTGATTAATGAAATAAAAGAAACCTAAGATGTTGTAGAATCAAATTTAAAAATAAAACAGGTAGCTACAGTTCTTGCTTTGCATAGCGGTATATATGATATACCCTGCACCTTATTCGATGAGAAAAGGACCGAGATCCCTTCACCGGGAGTGACTCCTTTAGCAATAACTGGCAGATGCTACACACTCGGTTTGACTTTTGATTGCTTCTATAGTTTTTGCTTTGCACAGTGATATATATGATATATCCCGCACCTCATTCGACGAGGAAAGGGCCGACGATCCCTTCACCGGGAGTGACCCCTTTAGCAAAACTAGAAAAAAGCCTCAAAATCACTCCATTTTAAAACTTCATTTGATTCTACAACGATATCAAGTTCATTACGCTTATGGTTTTCAGAAAAACCTGCGTAGCCCTCCGTCAATTCAGATATGTAATATTCAGTATTCGTGCTACGGTTGTTTGGTATGCGTCAAGGCGTAGTGTACGGTAGCTGATTATTACTTATCTGTAGCATGAGATGCGATTGGATTAAGGTATTCATACGGCGTTGTTTGGCATGCGTCAAGGGTCGTACGGGTGGGTTTAATTCGATCACGAATTGTACGGGTTGAACTTGACTAGCGGACTATGGGTTGTTTGGCATGCGTCAAGGTCATAGCACGCTAGGGGCAAAAGCATTATCGGGAATTTCAAGTGTTGAAATTTGCAATGAGATTGCATACCTTCTATGAGATAGTTGGATCCCGATACCCACTGCGAGTAAGAGTTACTCCTGGGAGAGTTTTACACATTACAATTAGCCGATCAAGTAGGTGTCTAGAAAGGTGTCAACGGGGTTACGCCTCTGGGAAAACGAAGTTTACATTAATTAGGTTCGTGCGAAAGCACGGGGGACCTCCCTCAAAGTACCGACACTGGCCTGGCTGAAAGATTGGCGAACTTGTAGTGTGTAATTAATCCCGGCTAGTCTTTCCTGTTAGGGTTTGAAGGAAGATTTGATAAAAACAGTGGGAGCCATCCTGATTAGATAAGATAATAACCAATCTGATCTTGCACGAGCATACGCTAAAGTGTTTTCTTCTCTCTCTCTC
The DNA here is from genome assembly GCA_030015575.1 of Agapanthus africanus. Classification (NCBI taxonomy): domain Eukaryota; kingdom Viridiplantae; phylum Streptophyta; class Magnoliopsida; order Asparagales; family Amaryllidaceae; genus Agapanthus; species Agapanthus africanus. The sequence continues at coordinate 272,036,763 of CM057340.1, forward strand.
CAGGTAGCGACCATTTCATGCCTTAATCAAGATAATAATATGGATGTATTGACCGAACCCGCATGTTATACTGTGCTGGGGAACGTTGGTTCCGTTCTTTCCTATAAGGGTTATAGGACTGAACAGGATATAGGGGAATACCAGGATTCCCATGCCACCCGATTGAAGAAAGTACATGTTGATGCATTTTCTTCGGGTGTGTTCGTTATAGAGAACTGTTTCTCCATTTGCCCTACGTCCTGGGTATTAGATATCGGGTCAGGATCCCATATATGTAATCAGTTACATGGGCTTAGAAAAGGTAGAGAACTTGGAGAAGGTGATAAAGATATTAGAGTTGGAAATGGTGCAATTGTTGCAGCTAAGACTGTCGGGGAATATCACCTTGCATTACCTACTGGTAATATATTGGTTCTGAACGAATGCTATTACATGCCGAACCTGATATGCAACATTATATCGGTTTCTTTGTTGAGTAAAGAGGGATATAATTTATATTACAGGACAATGTTATGAACATTTTCCGTAACCAAAAGTTGGTTGGATCAGGCACGTTGTGCAATGGCATTTATGTTCTAAATCAATCAACGGTTCTGAGCATAACAAACACACACAAGAGGAAGAGTTCTGAACTGAACGAATCCTTCTTGTGGCATTGTAGACTGGGTCACATCAATGCGACACGACTAGCTAAGTTGCATAAGGATGGATATTTAAATCCGTTTGAATTTTCATCTTATGACACTTGCCAGTCATGTCTCAAAGGCAAGATGACCAAAACTCCGTTTACGGGACACGGAGAAAGAGTTACTGAACTCTTGGGACTGATACATAGTGATGTATGCGGTCCTAGGTCTATACATGCCAGGGATGGTTCTTCGTACTTCATTACATTCACTGACGATCTCTCTAGATTCGGATATGTGTTCCCGATGAAACACAAATCAGAAGCTTTTGAGAAATTTAGAGAATATAAACAAGAAGTCGAGAACCAAACCGAAAAAAGTATTAAAATCCTTCGATCTGATCGAGGAGGTGAATACTTGAGCAATGAATTCCTGGACTTCCTAAAAGAGAATGGGATTCTCTCTCAGCTGACTCCTCTATATACACCACAGCACAACGGTGTATCAGAACGGAGGAACCGCACCCTATTATATATGGTGCGCTCTATGATGAGCACAGCTGAGTTACCTATTTCCTTCTGGGGATATGCGCTTGAGACAGCCATGGACCTATTGAATAGAGTTCCTAGCAAATCAGTGCCTACCACTCCATATGAGATATGGAAAGGGAAGAGACCACATCTTAATTACATTAAGATATGGGGTTGTCCAGCCTATGTCAAAAGACAAAATCCGGACAAACTCGAGGCAAGATCAGTCTTATGTAAGTTTGTAGGATATCCCAAAATTTCACAAGGGTATATCTTCTACCACCCCGAGGAACAAAAGGTGTTTGTTTCTCGACATGCCACTTTCTTAGAAAAGAGTTTTCTTATGAAACAGACAAGTGGCATTGAGGTAGAACTGGAAGAGGTTCCAGCGGCACAAACTATAACAGAAGACTTGGTAGAACCAGAGGATTCAGTAGTACCCGATGAACCCCAGCCTCTCCGCCGATCTAGTAGGGTTCCTCGCCAACCTGAGAGATACTACGGTTTTCTCATGGATGGAGGGAGCGAGGATTGCATCATGGATGATGATGACCCAACTAGCTTCGAGCAGGCCATCACGAGTAGGGACTCAGTGAAATGGCTGGATGCTATGCGGTCCGAGATGGAATCCATGTACACCAACAAAGTATGGACTTTGGAAGTTGCTCCTGAAGGGGTAAAACCCATTGGGAGCAAGTGGATCTTCAAGAAGAAACTTGGTGTAGATGGGAAAGTGGAGACTTTCAAAGCTAGACTTGTAGCAAAGGGTTTTCGTCAAAGACCAGGTGTGGACTATGACGAAACCTTTTCTCTGCTACCGGCGTATTGACGAGTCTTTAGAGTCCTACACAGAGGTTTCCTGGCTCAAGCGAAACGAAATAGGAGCGCATATGAGATATGTGCAGGACCGAGAATAATGCGAGTATGTGATACCGTATTCCATTCTCGCGATGAATATATCGATTGGTTATATTCGATATAACCTAGTTATCGAATCATTGATTCGATAAATCGATACATTGTATACTAGTCGGTTATGTGCGACATGACCGGATCATTGAATCAAGTGTTGATTTAATGATTTAATGTATAATTATATATTTGATATATTATTTTGCATTAACTAGTACTGGTTCACTTTAAATGGATTTTCTCACTTGATGTGCAAGTTGTATATGTGATATACTTTTGTGCACATCTTTGTATCATGTTTGATGATGCTTGCTCCTTTGGTTAAGTGTAAAGAATTAAACCTAGGTTAAGAAAGTGATTAGGGCTTTAATTATCCATTCTTTTATTTATTGATTTTGGAAAAAGAATGGGATAAGAATACAAAATGGTTGCTTTCATTCTTGAACCTTTGTGAAGCTTCATGAAGCTTTGACCAAAGTGACCAATTTGTCTTCATGCTTAACCCTAACCACTCTTCTAACCTTGGTCAATTCTCTACACCTAACCATGGTTCCTATTATGATAAGTATTCATTTCTTTTTCATTTTCGATTAACTTGTCATAATATTTCCTTCTTCTTGATCTTCTTCTTCAAGAAAGAAAGCTTGATGCCATCAATGGCAACTTGAGTTCTAAAGAGGACAACAGCCTGATCATGGAGATGGTTGATCTCCAGGGAGATCGAGCTTAGGAGAGTATACAAAGAGGACAACAGCGCGGATCCACTCACAAAGGCCTTTTTCCCAGTAGAGACTTTTATGGGATGGATGAGTATGAGATACTTCGACCGAAGCTAATTGTTGGGTATGTGATACCACAACAGATGGCCCTAGTGCAAGTGGGAGATTGTTAGTTATATGTATGCCCTAGAGGCCATTACTGTACATACGATGTATATTGTAATGGAAGCTTGGACATATATAGGGAGGACTTTCTTGCTCGACATGATAGTATGCTATCTGGTTGTACTTTATCTTAACATGTACTCTGATTGTCTCTATATTACATGTTGATAAAGCCCTTAGGATATGTACTCGACTACTGGGACTATGATGAGATCATACTATTGGGGCCACGGTAGTCGACGAGTACATCCTATAACTGTTCCTAGTCGAGGGTGTATCGAGACAGAGCATCGATGCACCAGAGTAGACTAGCGTATACGCATCTTGACCCATATGATGGGCGATGGATGATCCCATATCCATCGGTGTTTGACATCAAGGATGGTGTACGGGTGCTCAGTGGTGACTGGGTATACTGGACGGACTCGCCGAGAACTCCCAGATGGTTTTATACCTTACGTCAGATGGCAGTTCTCTGGTGACACTGGTACAGCTTAGTCTGTTGACCCGAGATCGTCATAGAGTCTTGTGTGATTCCCACTGTGCTTTGATTTCTATCATACCACGTCCAAGAGGGCGTGTAAAAAGATGGCTTTTGGGTACAGTCCCGAATCACATGGAGGCAATGAGCGATAGGAGGGGATTTGTCTCTCCCGGTATACGGAGTTGATGTTGCGCTGTGTTCGATTGGCTATAACCAGAAATCCCTGGCCAGGGTTGCTGAGATTTACTGGTAAGTGTTATCAGTAGTTTCTCGAACTGTTATAGACCTCATATCGACACGACTTATCGAGCTACCGGGGTCTGACGTTTACCACCCCTAGGCGAGATATACGACATATCAGACGACGAGACCGGACTGTACGGGAGTGTTACTGTTTGGATTCACAGGAGAATGTACAGGCTCGCTTGTTGATCTTCTGAGCGCTCAATACCTGGGTGGCTGTTACGTTTAGCTGACCGCTTGCAGCTTGTAGGTGTTTGATATGATCATCACCTACTGCCGGCGTATTGACGATTCTTTAGAGTCCTACACAGAGGTTTCTTGGCTCAGGCAAAACGGAGTAAGAGCACATATGTGATATGTGCGGGACCGAGGATAATGCGGTATGTGATACCGTATTAGATTCTCGCGATATGAGATATCGGCCGGGTATATGTGATATAGCCGGGTCATCGTATTAGTCGGTTATATGAGATATAGCCGGATTGTCGGATCAAGAGTTGATTCGATATTAATGTATAATAATATATATGATATATTAAATTACATTAACTAATATTTGCTCACTAAAAGATTCATTTTCTCACGGGATAATACATTGATATATATGCGTTATATGTTAATTGTATTATTTTCTATTGTTACAAAATATATTGTATATGTGGTATATAATATTGTAACATGTTAGGGTTACAAATTTAACAATGGTCCAGGGTTTAAACTTGGTTAGGGTTTGGATTAGTGTTAGCTTTTGCATGAAGCTTCCATGAAGCTTCATGAAGCTTTGACTTTGTGGTTGCTTGATATTTTTGTGAGATATTATGTTAACCCAATCCAAACCATTAACTCTAGTTAACTCTCTACAAGGGTTAACTCTTTCATGCTTAACCCTTGGTTAGATTTGTAACCACTACAATAATTCATTGTTCATCACAAAAGGATTAAGTGATCATATTCATTCATTTTCTTCTTCCTTGAGTTCCTTTTTGAAAAAGCTTTCTTTTGTGATGAAAGTGAGTGAGAAAAAGATTATAAATGAGAGAAAAAATCCTACTTCATCATCCTCATCTATCCTTGCCATTTAGATGAGGGTGTTCACTTCATATTATGAGTGTTAGCTTGTGTTAACGAAACTTCAAGGTAGATCATCATTGTATCGAAGATCGGAAGCAAGACTGCATCATTCTCTTCGTGAAGCCTCTCGAGAGTCCAGAACATGATGATCGCAGCGAAGGGACCTTAACACGGAGCTTAAGAAGTGAAGGACCGGATCTACAAAGGTTGTAATCCCTCTCACTTAGTGTTAAAGAGTTTAACATGCATGTTTTCGCCTAAACCCTAGTTTAAAGATCCGGCTTCGGGTTGTTCGGCGCGGTTATTTTTTAAATCGGGCATGGTTGATGCCTCGTTGAACCTTGTGCACGTGCCTAGCAACCCTACATGGTAGAACTGGAAGAAGTTCCAGCAACACAAACTACGACAGAAGATTTGGTAGAACCAGAGGATTTAGTAGTTCTCAACGAACCCCTGCCTCTCCGCCGATCTAGTAGGGTTTCTCATCCACCTGAGAGATACTACGGTTTTCTCGTTGATGGTGGGAGTGAGGATTGCATCATGGAAGATGATGACCCGACATGTTTCGAGCAGGCCATCACGAGTGGTGACTCTATGAAATGGCTGGATGCAATGCAATCTGAGATGGAATCCATGTACACTAACAAAGTATGGACTTTGGAAATTGCTCCTGAAGGGGTAAAACCCATTGGGAGCAAATAGATCTTTAAAAAGAAACTTGGTGTAGATGGAAAAGTTGAGACTTTCAAAGCTAAACTTGTTACAAAGGGTTTTCGTCAACGACCAGGTGTGGATTATGACGAAACATTTTCTCCAGTGGCTATGCTTAAGTCCATCCTGATCTTACTTGCCATTGCTGCATATCATGATTACGAAATCTGGCAGATGGATGTTAAGACCGCCTTTCTAAATGGTGATTTAGAAGAGGGCGTGTACATGACTCAGCCAGAGGGCTCCGTAGACAGTGGGAGCAGCGGAAAGGTGTGCAAGCTGCTTAAATCCATTTATGGATTAAAGCAAGCATCGCGGAGTTGGAACATCTGCTTTGATGTCGTTATCAAAGAGTTTGACTTCGTCAAAAATCCAGATGAACCTTGTATCTACAAGATGGTGGCAGAGAGTAAGGTTGTCTTCCTCGTATTGTACGTGGACGACATACTCTTGATAGGAAATGATATTCCTATGCTGCAATCGGTCAAGCTCTTCTTATCACAAAGATTCTCGATGAAAGATCTTGGTGATGCCTCCTGCATATTGGGAATCAGGATCTATAGAGATAGATCCAAACGGATATTGGGATTGTCCCAATCCAGGTACATTGACACCATACTAAAGAGGTTTAGTATGGAAGAATCCAAGCGTGGGAACTTGCCCACGATCTCTGGAGTCACTCTCTCCAATGAGATGTCTCCCAAGACTGATTTGGAGAGAGCTCGCATGCAAGGGATACCCTATACTTCAGCTGTAGGCTCTATCATGTATGCGATGCTATGTACCAGACCCGATGTTGCATACTCACTAAGTATAGTGAGCAGGTATCAAGCTGATCCCGGAGAGAGTCACTGGACAGCTGTGAAGAGCATTCTCAAGTACTTGAGAAGGACTAAAAAGATGCTCTTGGTGTATGGTAACGGAGAACTCCAGGTGGAGTCCTTTACCGATTCGAGCTTCCAAAGTGATAAGGACGACTCTAAGTCGCAGTCGGGATTTGTCTTTACCCTTTACGGAGGGGCGGTTAGCTGGAAGAGTTCCAAACAGGAAACCATGGCAGACTCGATGATGGAGGCTGAATACATCGCTGCCAACGATACTGCTAAAGAGGCTGTCTGGATGAAGAAGTTCATCACTGAACTTGGTGTGGTTCCATCCATTGAGCATCTAATACCTTTGTATTGTGATAACAATGGAGCTGTGGCTTTGGCCAAGGAACCTAGGTCCCATCAGAAGTCCAGGCATATTCTTAGGCGGTATCACCTGATCCGGGAGATAGTTGATCGTCGGGAGATCGAGGTCAGGAGGGTTGATACGAAGGACAACACTGCGGATCCACTCACGAAGGCCATTCCCCAGACACAGTTTGAGAGACTCTTCGGGATGTTGGGTATGAGATACTACAACATGTAAGTCCACGGTAGCGCCCCGGCCGTCTAACAGACGCCAAATGCGGAATAAAAACTTTTACAACTGGCGCTATCGCGTACTATAACCCGGATCTGCCATTAAAGCTAAACTAACAAACTACAAAGTGGGTAAAAATGTTATACCGAACGATCTGAGTCCTTCGGTCTTCAACCATCATCCCACGCTTTGTTGCGGCTGCTCCGATCTCCTGAATCTCCAGTCTCCTTATCCAGGTGGCACCACGTCGACGGATCTTTAAACGGGCTCCCGCCTCTGAACCGAGGCAACTCGATCATCAAGTTTGCTAAAAGAGATGACCAAGATTGATGTAGAGAATGAGTAGAACACTTTGTCTCGTTACGTCCAAAACTATGGACGAACGGTTAATGAAGTTGCCTTTTGGATCGGGTGAAATGAGAAATGAGGCCATCTAATTTCCATGAATCCAAAACAATAATCTTTTCAAAATAACAACCATAACCACCACCAAGATGTGGCCAGCCACTTATAGAGGCAAGGGGGTGAGTGTAGGAGGAGGGAGAGTGACCATTAGCATTAATGAGAAGAATGTGTCATCTAACACCTTGCACATTCGTTTAATGAAAACAATGAATCATTTTAAGCTAGTCATCATATCATTAAAAGAACCATTAAAGCACTAATGACTCACAAGCCTTATCACCACTTCTAGAACCTTCTAGAAGCATGACACACCCTCATGACTCACCCAAGAAGAAAAGATAAATCCGCATTTAACCGAATGTTAAATACGGCTGATAGAAAACTAGAAACTGGCAACTTCCAAAAGTGATCCTGAAACGAATTTCAGGATAACCCCTTAACAATATAAACATACCCGCATTTGTATTACGACCGAATACAAATGCAACTGAGACAAAGATATTATATCTACACAGTATAATACTGGGATCTGGCTTAAACCAAAGCCTACCAGTATTATCTGCCCGAATAATGACACGTGCGAAAACGTACGTGCATTTTCCGAACCCTGCCATAAAATCATACGGCCTCTACAACGTTTTGTCTGAACTTGGGAAACGGTCTGTGGGGGACTCTAATGACTCATCAACACACTGGCACCGGGTATAACCACTAGCACGTCAGAGGTACAAGCTGTACGTAACGGTTTCCTATGTATTGATTGGAAGGGAAGCTGACGAGCGAACTCATCCATAAATCCTACTGAGCCTGACAGTGACAATATCCATATAGTCCGGTCCGTTCGTCTAAAGAGTATCGCATATCGAGTCTAGGAGGGTGGATAAAGTCAGACCACTAATAACGTGATAAATCGTGTCGGCATGAAGCCCATCACCATCTGAGAAACTACTGATCCAAATCAGTAATTCTCCACTATCTCGGCCGAGGATTTCTAGTGATGGCCACCCGTGCACTGTGCGACATCAACCCCCAATACCGGGAGAGACGAATCCCCGACGATCCGCTCACTGCCTCCATGTGGCTCGGGACTGTACCCAAAAAATACCTGTTTGCACGTCTCCTTTGAGCGTGGTAGGGTAGAAATCAAAGCACAGTGGGAACTCACATGAGACAAATGACGATCTCAGGTCGACAAACTAACCTATACACATGTCGCCAGGGAACTGCTATCTGACGATATGTATAATACCAACTAGCATGTTCCCGGCGAGTCCTGTCCGGTGTACTCATAACCCAATGAACACCTGTATACATCTTAGGTGAACCAACTAACACCTATGACTTGTGAGACCGGCCATTGCCCCTCGTCGGGGTCTCGACTGTATACACTAGTCTACTCTGGAGTATCGATGCCATGTCTCGAAAACTCCCACGACTAGGGACACTTTAAGGATGTGCTTATAGACCCCAGCTCCCACGTATATGATCGCCATCATACTGTTGGTAGTCAAGCAAGAATCCTATGGGCTCTATAATCATGCAAAAGTGAACTAAAGCATGTATACGATGGTAAAGACAAACCAGATAGCATACTATCATCTCGAGCAAGACTGTCATATCGGTATAGGTCCTGCCTCAATCATTGCAATCACGTACTTGCGATCTAATAATTGACTTTGAGGGCACTATATCCAACAATCTCCCACTTGCACTTAAGGCTAATTATTGCAATGTCGCATACTCACAGCCCGTGTGATACCGAACATCCAACTCCTCTACTAATCAGTTTAACAAAGCTAGTTTGTAAAACTTTTGTGTTCGAGAAATAGCCTCAGTGAGTGGATCCACCCTGATGTTTCTTTCTATGTCTCTCTTAATCTCAAGTTCGCCGAGAAGGCCATCTCCCGAATTGAGTAATACCTGTCTTAGAATATGTCTGAATATCTGATGGGACCTAGTTTATAAATGAACTCCAAATCCAAACTTCTTAGACTGTATCGATAACTGAACCTAATCAGTATCCAGCACTATGCCTCCCACAGTATCCTTTTGGACTAACTGTCCATAATACTGTCCCTCGTCAGAGGGAAAACTATAACTCTGACAATCACTCTGTCATCGATGTCACCTTGGAAGCCTGGAATGATAACCGTTTCCTGAAGGAGGATGTTGTCATCAAATCCGTAGAACATGCACTTATGTTCTAAAACTGCTTCCTTATGTTTTTCCAGGATTGGATTAATATAAACTTATCGCATCTAGTGCAAAAACAACATCTAGTGTGGTACTTGACATCTCATGATTGACTCAATTGCCTAAGCAAGTGATCTTCCAATCATGCACATCCCTCTTTCCTTTAGTCTCTAAGACACCTTTAGAGAGGGTGACTCCATCACCTGCAGGTACACCACCATGCCAGGAGTCATCTATTCTAAAAACTATTAGAATACTGTCAAAGTACCCACATTTGGGAAAATACCCAAATCTAGATCTAGAAACCAGAATGTCCAATATTATATCCATATCCTGTCTGGAGAAACAATTGTGTGACGACCACAGTACAACCGATCGTAGTATAGGAATTTTACTTCCTACTCTGTGTATGTCATCCAAATACCAGGACATCACACCCTACTACCTTCTTAACAGATCCATCCCCTATTCTGATGAAGTCAAACCCATGACTGTCATATCAAAATTAGATGATCTTATCTCCGCTATATCTGCTCAAGCCTATAAATAGACATAAGCTACTTGTCCACTATGCTTCCGTTGCTCCCACTGACTATAACAACCCTCTGGCAGAATAATATAAACGTGTACTTCTAAAACTAGTTTAGAACGACGTTATACATATTCTCTTGCCGGGTCTTATAGTCTGGAACAACAGTAGTGTCAAGTCTGGGTAAACAAGAACATCCCTGTCACCGTCCTTGAGGCTACCAGAGTACCTCTCGGGTGTATGAGGTTACCCACTATATCTGCGGAGTGGCTATTGGAATGTCAAACCGATTGAATATATAGGTCCTATTAAATTTTCCGTAATCGTTTGCGGTTCTGGAATCTCTTCCAGTTCTACCATACTCCCACTGACTGTTTTCTGAAAAAATGCATTTTACTAAAACTGTGGCGAGTCAAGAACAAATCACTATTGATCTTCCAGATGGTAGAAATGTCAACCCTCATCAAAGCCAGGGTCAACCCATAAACAACTATTACAGAAACGTGCCTTGAGTTATCCAGTGTATGGTTTTAAGCATAAGCTGGACAACTCCCCTTACCTTAACATCGTTAAGATATGAAGCATTCTATATGCAATATAGAAACTTTGGCACTTATTTAATTGGAACCAGAGTCAAATCATGCAGCTGTCTCTAATGCATATCAACTTAATGGAGAGAGGCTAATCAGCATTACTCAACTTAGGAATCCATCCAATTATGAGTAACCTAAAAGAGAAACAAGTTTCTTATAACCTTTACTATCAACTGAATACCATTCACAAGTATCTAAATCTTCGATTTCATTGAAGAATCCCGATACCTGCGACAGCTGGTTCTCTACTTTATTCTTATACCCACAACTTCTCAAAACTTAGACCTTGTATTTCTGCGAAACACTTGTCTAAAAACTAGAGAAGTCATAAGTAAACAGAACATAGTACGAGGACCAACCCCTTTGTCCTGATGGACACTGGACAACATACAAAACTCTGTATAAGTCCGTTGAGTTGAATAACTCAAAACCTGTGCATCGTAGGTTGAAAACTGTACTTATGGTAAAGAACTACTCCGTTGTTCAATTCTCCTTACCCAATCGCCAACTGATATAGGTAAATGTCATCGACATAATTTCAAAAAGTTATATCTCACTTTATAAAAATAAAAGTACAGATATATCATTTTGAAATTGGTTCACAACAACGGATACTCAAAACCAAATACATGCCGTCTGGCAAAAACTCAGGCGACTTCCTCAAATATCACCAATTACAACGAATTCCGATATAATGTGGATGATCACCTTATTCCCAATAACCTACTCCCACTCATCATCTATAAAACCATACAGATGTGAGAATCATACCTGGTAAATACATACCCTGGAGTAAGTATCTAATCGGGAAATCAGTTTTCCTTTAACAATGCACAGTGTAACTGAAACATGAAAATGTTTCGTAGGGGTATCCTGGTATTACTAGTAATGTCTCTTCCATAATCCAATTCATGACTTTAACCGTATATTTCATTTCCATCATTCCAAATCCCTTTATTTGTCTTTAGTCGTTACCTTCTGTACACCTTCGTTAGGCTTAATGGTTTTCTTTCTTCCCTACCGTTCGGCACCAGCCTATGGTTTGGAAGAAGACTATCCAGTAAGCATAATAGGTGTACTCTCCTAATCCTAAGAGTACTCGCAACTTGAGAGAAGATGATGATAAAAGACAACTGAATAATACCTTATTCTATTTCTCCCGAACTGGGGAAAAAGCAAAGGTGAAATAGGAGTGGCGATGAAGTACGCGGTTTGGTCGTGAATGATAACAGTCGCAATTTACTTTGCCCTCTTTCTAATCCCTTTATTTTGTCTTTAGTTATTACCTTCTGTACACCCTACTTAGGCTAATTGGTTTTCTTTATTCCCTACCTTTCGGCACCAGCCTATGGTTTGGAATAAGACTATCCAATAAGCGTAATAGGTGTACTCTCCTAAACTAAGGAGCCCTCGCAACCTGAGAGAAGGTGATAATAAAAGACAACTGAATAAACTAATTCTATTTCTCCTGAACCTGGATCCATCCTCGAAGAACTCCCTTCGAGTTCGTATATAACCATACGATGGATCTATCCAATGGAAGTGGATATCCGTAGTAATACGGGGTGTTCTGAGAAATACAAAGGGTAAAAGAAGGAGCGGCAATGACTTATGCAACTCAGACAATCCAAAAGCCAGTATTTTAAGAAGGTTCGGTCAACTTGGTCACTGAGTCAAAGTCTAGGATCGGTCAATGGTCGCTGCCAAAGAGAGAGAGAGAAAAGAAACACTCTGCGTGCATTCTAACCTAGATCAGAATGGTTATCACTTTATCTAATCAGGAAACCTCCCACTGTTCCGTCAAATTCTCCTCCAAACCTGAAAGAAGAATCAATCGGTATCACCCGAAGAGTAAACCAACTCGTCAGTGAGATTCGGGATCAACTATCATCGCATGATACTTGATGGAAGTCACTCAAGTTATCACACTCCAGAAGGTATGCGCATGCCTGGAAAGTTTCAGTTTCTTTAGAAACTCCCGATATGATTTTTGCCTCATGCTCTTATGACCTTGACTTTGGCCAACGAATCATAAGTCACATGTCAAGTTCTACCCGTCATTGTCCAGGTTAATTTGAACCCACCCGTACATACCCTTGACTTTGGCCAACAAGGTAATACGACTGTCCTAAACCAACGCATCTATCTATGCAACAGATGAATATTCAGCAACTACCAAACACTATGCCTTGACTTTGGCCAACAAACATAGCTTGAATACTACTGACTATCCATAAGAAATGACGGAGGGCTACGACTGGTTTTTGGCGAAAAACCTTTAACGTAATGAACTTGATCTCGTTGAAGGAAACTGATCGCTTTTAATAAAAATATAGTGGCGAAAACCTTTTGCTAAAGAGGTCACTCCCGGTGAAGGGATCTCGGCTCTTTCCTCGTGGAATGAGGTGCAGGATATTCTAACTGAATACCGTGATGCAAAGCAACTTGTAATCGACTAAATTAAAGTTATTACCCTGACGTAAACTTCTGCCCAAGGGGTCACTCCCGGTGAAGGGATCTCGGCTCTTGCCTCGTCGAATGAGGTGCAGGATATTCTAACTGAATACTGCTATGCAAAACAAAAGGAAACATCTTTGTAATAACACCTTTTAAAATTTATTCCAACAACATCAAATATAGGTTTGTTTTCCTTGCATCGATCAGAATCAACACAGTCCCATCATTTAATCACACCAGAAAAGAACGAAAAATAAAATGTACGTATATGCCATCCGCATTTGTCACTTGGTCCCGTCATCACCCGTTAGGTTATTTAACTAACGACAGAGCGGGGGCTGGACTAGCGCGGGTGTAAAACATATACAACATCTAATAGTATATATACCAATATACAATAATCGCTCCAGGCGTGATAATATGCAACATTACAGAAAAGTAATAAGCATCACAGAACAATACAGATAATCTGGGATCCCCGGGTTTCACAGAGCCGCTACTGAAACCCGACGTTCCCGTGGTCGTGTGGATAGCCTGTGCAATGAAACCTAGACCCTTACGAGTGCGGCAAGTTACCCGCCAAAACCTGAACCGAGGCAGGCCCCTACAGCAAAATGAATGGACCACCTGGCACTTCACAGAATCTGGTAACTTGAGCACCCCTCCTTGGGTCAACCTGTACCCGCTACGAGTGCGGCGAATAGTCTGTCAATTCTAGAGTGAGGCCCCTCTGCCTCTCAAAGCCATGAGATACGAACCCGTTGCCCTCCAGAACCCGGCTATCCGTGCACTCCGTCGCGGGATAAACCTAGTACAGAAATAAAAATATGTACATCGACCTCAACCCGGTCGTGTCCCAAAAGAATATTATACAACAGGCAGTGACGGCAGTCCACATGTTGGACGCTCGCCCCGCAATATCAAATGTACAAATAAATCCAAACTGCACTACCATTGCACACTGCTATCCACCATGACAAATCCGCAACATCACAGCACAACACAGAATATCAACGCGAATGTTACGTTCGCAAACCCGTCTAAAAGAACTATAGAAATTAGACGCGGTTTACCGCTCAAATGACATTCCCGGTCGGAGATATAATGTAAATACTGCAAACTAACAAGTTTAAAATTTCGATCGACAAAATTTCCCTAAGTAGGCCCCACGTACATCTGCTGTACAGTAACAAAATCTGGGCCTAAAAGAAATATACCAAAAACCACAATTTCCACTGAAGAAGCCACTGTACAAATTTGGACCACTGAACCCACAGACTGGCTGCGGATGCGCGGTCAAACCCTAGGTTTGACCGCGGATCCGCGGCGGTCTTGTCGGGTCACGTGACCAAATTTCTACAGTTAGCTTAAAAAACCCTGCTGAATTTTCTGTGATATGCAAAATAATTTTTAAACTTGATTTAAAATCGACAGAAACTTTAGACTTCGAATTTGCGGTTTTCGAAAATTCGTTCGATCGATGTTTTAAACGTGTTAGCACAAGTTAGTATAGCTTAATGGTGAGGCTCTGATACTATTGTAAGTCCACGGTAGCGCCCCAGCCGTCTAACAGACGCCAAATGCGGAACATAAACTTTTTACAACTAGTCCTATCGTATACTATAACCCGGATCTGCCATTAAAGCTAAACTAACAAACTATAAAGTGGGTAGAAATGTTATACCGAACAATCCGAGTCCTTCGGTCTTCAACCATCATCCCACGCTTTGTTGCGGCTGCTTCGATATCCTGAATCTCCAGTCTCCTCGTCCAGGTGGCACCACGTCGACGGATCTTTAAACGGGCTCCCGCCTCTGAACCGAGGCAACTCGATCATCAAGTTTGCTAAAAGAGATGACCAAGATTGATGTAGAGAATGAGTGGAACACTTTGTCTCGTTACGTCCAAAGCTATGGACGAACGGTTAATGAAGTTGCCTTTTGGATCGGGTGAAATGAGAAATGAGGCTATCTAATTTCCATGAATCCAAAACAATAATCTTTTCAAAACAACAACCATAACCACCACCAAGAGGTGGCCGGCCACTTATAGAGGCAAGGGGGGTGAGTGTAGGAGGAGGGAGAGTGACCATTAGCATTAATGAGAAGAATGTGTCATCTAACACCTTGCACATTCATTTAGTGAAAACAATGAATCATTTTAAGCTAGTCATCATATCATTAAATGAACCATTAAAGCACTAATGACTCACAAGCCTTATCACCACTTCTAGAACCTTCTAGAAGCATGACACACCCTCATGACTCACCCAAGAAGAAAAGATAAATCCGCATTTAACCGAATGTTAAATACGGCTGATAGAAAACTGGAAACAGGCAACTTCCAAAACTGATCCTGAAACGAATTTCAGGATAACCCCGTAACAGTATAAACATACCCGCATTTGTATTACGACCGAACACAAATGCAATTAAGACAAAGATATTATATCTACACAGTATAATACTGGGATCTGGCTTAAACCAAAGCCTACCAGTATTATCTGCCCGAAAAATGACATGTGCGAAAACGTACGTGCATTTTCCGAACCCTGCCATAAAACCATACGGCCTCTACAACGTTTTGCCCGAACTTAGGAAACGGTCTCTGGGGGACTCTAATGACTCATCAACACACTGGCACTGGGTATAACCACTAGCACGTCAGAGGTACAAGCTGTTCGTAACGGTTGCCTATGTATTGATTAGAAGGGAAGCTGACGAGCGAACTCATCCATAAACCCTACTGAGCCTGACAGTGACAATATCCGTACAGTCCGGTCCGTTCGTCTAAAGAGTATCGCATATCGAGTCTAGGGGGGTGGATAAAGTTAGACCCCTAATAACGCGATAAATCGTGTCGGCATGAAGCCCATCACCATCTGAGAAATTACTGATCCAAATCAGTAATTCTCCACTACCTCGGCCGAGGATTTCTAATGATGGCCACCTGTGCACTGTGCGACATCAACCCCTAATACCGGGTGAGACGAATCCCCGATGATCCGCTCACTGCCTCCATATGGCTCGGGACTGTACCCAAAAAATACCTGTTTGCACGGTCCGTTGAGCGTGGTAGGGTAGAAATCAAAGCCCAGTGGGAACTCACACGAGAAAAATGACGATCTCAGGTCAACAAACTAACTTGTACACATGTCACCAGGGAACTGCTATCTGACGATATGTATAATACCAACTAGCATGTTCCCGGCGAGTCCTGTCCAGTGTATTCATAACCCAATGAGCAACTGTATACATCTTAAGTGAACCAACTGACACCAATGGCTTGTGAGACCGGCCATTACCCCTCGTCGGGGTCTCGACTGTATACACTAGTATACTCTGGAGTATCGATGCCCTGTCTCGAAAACTCCCACGACTAGGGACACTTTAAGGATGTGCTTATAGACCCCAGCTCCCACGTATATGATCGCCATCATACTGCTGGCAGTCAAGCAAGAATCCTATGGGCTCTATCATCATGCAATAGTGAACTAAAGCATGTATACGATGATAAAGACAAACCAGATAGCATACTATCATCTCGAGCAAGACTGTCATATCGGTATAGGTCCTGCCTCAATCATTGCAATCACGTACCTGCGATCCAATAATTGACTTTTAGGGCACTATATCCAATACAACAGCTGGCCTTAGTGCAAGTGGGAGATTATTAGTTATATATATGCCCTAGAGGCCATTGTTGTACATATGATGTATATTGTAGTGGATGCTTGGATATATATAGAGAGGACTTTCTTGCTCGTCATGATAGTATGCTATTTAGTTTCACTTTGTCTTAATATGTTGACTTGTATTAGTTTACTGTCTTGCTCTCACATGTTGATAAAGCCCTTAGGATATGTACTCGACTACTGGGACTATGATGAGATCATACTAGTGGGGCCAGGGTAGTCAATGAGTACATCCTATAAATGTTCCTAGTCGAGGGTGTATCGAGACAGGGCATCGATACACCAGAGTATACTAGAGTATACGCATCTTGACCCATATGATGGGCGATGGATGATCCTATATCCATCAGTGTTTTGACATCAAAATCCATACTTTATTGGTGTACATAGATTCCATCTCAAATCGCATTGCATCCAGCCATTTCACTGAGTCATCACTCGTGATGGCCTGCTTGAAACTAGTCGGGTCATCATCTTCCATGATGCAATCCTCGCTTCCACCATCAATGAGAAAACCGTAGTATCTCTCAGGTGGACGAGAAACCCTACTAGATCGGCTGAGAGGCTGGGGTTCGTCGGGTACTACCGAATCCTCTGGTTCCACTAAATCTTCAGTTACAGTTTGTGTTGCTGGAACTTCTTCCAGTTCTACCTCAGAGCCACTAATCTCTTTTTCAAGAAATTCCTTTTCTAAAAAGGTGGCATGTTGAGCAATAAACACCTTTTGTTGTTCACTGTGGTAGAAAAAATATCCATTTGAATGTTTAGGATATCCCACAAACTTACATAGAACTGATCGTGCCTCGAGTTTGTCTGGATTTTGCCTTTTGACATAGGCCAGACAACCCCATATCTTAACTCGTTTAAGATATGGTCTCTTCCCACTCCATACCTCATATGGTGTGGTAGGTACAAATTTAGTTGGAACTTGATTCAATAGGTATGCTGCTGTCTCAACCGCATACCCCCAGAAGGAAATAGGTAACTCAGCTGTACTCATCATAGAGCGCACCATATCTAATAGGGTGCGATTCCTCCGCTCCGATACACCGTTGTGCTGTGGTGTATAAGGAGGAGTAAGCTGAGAGAGAATCCCATTCTCTTTTAGATAATCTAGGAACTCATTACTTAAGTATTCTCCTCCTCGATCAGATCGAAGGATCTTAATACTTTTGCCCGTTTGTTTTTCTACTTCGTGCTTATATTCTCTGAATTTCTCAAAAGCTTCAGACTTGTGTTTCATTAGGAACACATGTCCGAATCTAGAGAGATCGTCGGTGAATGTAAAGAAGTATGAAGAACCGTTCCTGGCATGCGTAGACATGGGACCGCATACATCACTATGTACCAGTCCTAAGAGTTCATTAACTCTTTCTCGGTGTCCACTAAACGGAGCTTTGGTCATTTTTCCTTTGAGACATGAATGGCAAGTATCATAAGATGATAATTCGAACGGATTCAAATAACCATCCTTATGTAACTTAGCCAGTCGTGTCGCATTGATATGACTAAGTCTACAATGCTACAAGTAGGATTCGTTCATTTCTGAACTTTTCCTCTTGTGTGTGTTTTGTATATTGAGGACTGTATTCTGATTTAGAATGAATATGCCATTATGTAACGAGCCTGATGCAATCAACTTTTGATCTAGGAATATGTTCATAATATTATCCTTTACTACAAAATTATATCCTTCTTTACTTAATAAAGAGACTGATATAATGTTGCACATCATGTTTGGTATATAATAGCACTCATTTAGAATCAGTGTACTACGACTTGGCAATACAAGGTGATATTCGCCAACTGCTTTGGCTGCAATACTTGCACCGTTCCCTACTTGAACGGAATGATCACCTTTTCCCAGCTCTCTACCTTTACGTAGCCCATTTAACAATTTACATATGTGGGATCCTGATCCGGTATCTAATACCCAGGACGTAGGGTGAACTGAGAAACAATTCTCAATAACTAACACACCTGAAGAAGATGCATCAATATGCATGTTCTTTTGGGCGGCTTGAGAATCCAGATATTCTCCTGTTTCCTGTTCAGTCTTATAACTCTTATAAGAAAGAACGGGTCCAACGTTCCCCTGGTCAGTATAATAAGCGGGTTCAGTCAATACATCTATATTATTATCTTGATTATGGCCTGACATGGTCGCTACCTGGAGAGAGAGAGAAGAAAACACTTTAGCGTATGCTCTTGCAAGATTAGATTGGTTATTATCTTATCTAATCAGGATGTCTCCCACTGTTTTAATCAAATCTACCTTCAAACCTTAAAAGGTAAGATTAGCCGGGATTAATTACACCCTACAATTTCGTCAATCTTTCAGTCAGATCAGTGTCGGTACTTGGAGGGAGGTTCCCCGTGCTTTTGCACGGACCTAATTAAAGTAAACCTCGTTTTCCCAGAGGCGTAACCCCGTTAACACTTTTCTAGACACCTACTTGATCGACTAATTGTCCTGTGTAAAACTCTCCCAGGAGTAACTCTTACTCACAGTGGGTATCGGGATCCAACTATCTCATAGGAGGTATGCAATCTCATTGCAAATTTCAACACTTGAAATCCCGATAATATTTTGCCCCTAGTGTGCCATGACCTTGACAGAGGTCAACAAACCATAGTGCACTAGTCAAGTTCAACCCGTCATTTCTTGATTGAATCAAACCCACTCGCACGACCCTTGACAGAGGTCAATAAGGTCGTACGACTACTTTAATCCAATCACATCACATGCTTTACAGATAATTACTAGTTAGCTACTGCATACTACGCCTTGACAGAGGTCAACAAACGCAGCACGAATACTAAATAATCTTTATCTGAAATGACGGAGAGCTACGACATGTTTTTCTGAAAACCTATTACGTAATGAACTTGATATCGTCGTAGAATCAAGTGAAATTTTGAAATGGAGTGTTTTTTAGGCTTTCATTAGTTTTGCTAAAGAGGTCACTCCCGGTGAAGGGATCTCGGCTCTTTCCTCATCGAATAAGGTGCAGGACATATCATATATATCACTGTGCAAAGCAAAACCCTAAAAGCAATCAAAAGACAAACCGAATTTTGTAGCATCTGCCAATTTCGCTAAAGAGGTCACTCCCGGTGAAGGAATCTCGGCTCTTTCCTCATCGAATAAGGTGCAGGGTATATCATATATACCGCTATGCAAAGCAAAACTGTAGCTACCCTTTTTATAAAGTTTTGATTCTACAACATCTTTTAGGTTTCTTTTCTTTTTATTAATCTCATTAATAAAAAATCCCATCAGCTTATGCTTCCTAAGCATCACAGATAAATACGACGTACACTTATGACATCCGCATTCGCCTCGATGTCCCCTCGTGCACCGTTAGGTTAGGTAACTAACGACAGAGCAGGGCAGGGCTAGTGCGGGTGTAAAACATAAGTAACGTCTATATATAATATATCATATATACTATATACTGTATCCATCACAACATATCAAATGATCACATCACAGATATCGCAGTAGAAACATAGATATAATGTGGGATATACTAGGACGTCTGTATTTAGTATTTAGCCAACAATAGAAAATACGGATTCCACAGTCGCGATGAATAGCCAAGCCCACACCCTGGACCCCTACGAGAGCGGCAAGCGACCCTACCAATTCTGGAGTTTAGGAGACCCGGTCTCGACTCCTCGATATGGCCTCCTACTGAACCCCAGAACCCGGTCACCTGTGCTCCCCTCTTTGGGTCCATCCTAATGCGGAAAAGTAAATAATATACAACACTGGTGGCATCAACCTCAACCTGGAAGTGCCCCAAATAAAAGAATATTACATTACAATTGAATTTACATGAATGAAAATATAAAACTCTCATCTCACATAAAACCCCCGGCTATTCAATCACGACAATCCTGCACATCATATCTCAGCAAAACATAATATCTCATATCATCAACGTAAGTAAGTATGCATACACCGATCATCGTCGATGTATAGCAACGAAAACCGGCAATACAACTACATACTACACTTACGGTCACAGAAAAGAAATTGTAAAACTACAATATTTGGAATCCACAATCACTTTAGACATCGTAAATCCAAAATATCACATACTTCGCATTTCATGCCTAACTCTATGAATTCCACATATTGTATCACATTCCAGATAAATAGACAATATTAAACTTTTCAAACAGATAATCAAATACCCAAAATTTTCCAAATAGCTCAACACTTGAGCGGAGTTCAAATAATCCCGGAATATGTCACAATAGTAGCGGTCCAGCCGTAGAAGGGTCAAGCCAACTGTTAGTTATATGTATGCCGTAGAGGCCATTACTGCACATACGATGTATATTGTAGTGGATGCTAGGACATATATAGGGAGGACTTTCTTGCTCGACATGATAGTATGCTATCTGGTTGTACTTTACCTTAATATGTACTCTGATTGTCTCTATATTACATGTTGATAAAGCCCTTAGGATATGTACTCGACTACTGGGACTATGATGAGATCATACTAGTGGGGCCACGGTAGTCGACGAGTACATCCTATAACTGTTCCTAGTCGAGGGTGTATCGAGACAGGGCATCGATACACCAGAGTAGACTAGCGTATACGCATCTTGATCCATATGATGGACGATGGATGAACCCATATCCATCGTGTTTGACATCAAGGATGGTGTACGGGTGCTCAGTGGAGACTGGGTACACTGGACGGACTCGCCGAGAACTCCCAGATGGTATTATACCATACGTCAGATGGCAGTTCTCCGGTGACACAGGTACAGAGTAGTCTGTCGACCCGAGATCGTCATGGAGTCTTGTGTGATTCCCACTGTGCTTTGATTTCCATCATACCACGTCCAAGAGGGCGTGCAAAAAGGTGGCTTTTGGGTACAGTCCCGAATCACATGGAGGCAATAAGCGATAGGAGGGGATTCGTCTCTCCCGGTATAGGGAGTTGATGTTGTGCTGTGTTCGATTGGCTATAACCGGAAATCCCTGGCCAGGGTTGCTGAGATTTATTGATAAGTGTTATCAGTAGTTTCTCGAACTGTTATAGACCTCATATCGACACGACTTATCAAGCAACTGGGGTCTGACGTTTACCACCCCTAGGCGAGATATGCAACATATCAGACGACGAGACCGGACTGTACGGGAGTGTTACTGTTTGGATTCACAGGAGAAGTTACAGGCTTGCTTGTTAATCTTCTGAGCGCTCAATACCTGGGTAGCTGTTACGTTTAGCTGACCGCTTGCAGCTTGTGGGTGTTTGATATGATCATCACCTACTGCCGGCGTATTGACGATTCTTTAGAGTCCTACACAGAGGTTTCTTGACTCAGGCAAAACGGAGTAGGAGCACATATGTGATATGTGCGGAACCGAGGATAATGCGATATGTGATACCATATTCTATTCTCGCGATATTTGATATCAGCCGGGTCATCGGATCAAGTGTTGATTCGATGAATCGGTACGGATAAATATTAGTCGGTTATATCCGATATAGCCGGATTGTCGGATCAAGTGTTGATTCGATAATTTAATGTATAATAATATATTTGATATATTAAATTGCATTAACTAATATTTGCTCACTAAAAGATTCTTTTTCTCACTCGGGTAATATATTGATATATATGCGATATATGTTAATTGTATTATTTTATTTTGTTACGATAAATATTATATATGTGATATATAATATTGTAACATGATATGATAAATAATGCAACATGTTTAGTAGAGATTAAACAAGATTAGGGTTTGATTTGGGTTAATGATTTCTAGATGATTCTAGAAGGTTTTTGTTTTGTCATGGAAAAGATATTTACTTATGACTCATTCTTAACTTAACCCAAAACCCTAACCCTTGGTTAATTCTCTACAATGGTTAAGTGAACCATGGTTGCATAATTGATCATTATCTTCTTTTCCTATTCATCACAAATGATTATTCATCTTCTTCCTCCTTCATTCTTTCATGAAAAGCTTACTAGTTTTTCAAAAGGTGATGAATAAATATGAGAAAAAGATAAATAAAGAGAGAAAAAATCCTACTTCATCATCCTCATCTTCCCTTGCCATTTAGATGAGGGTGTTCACATCATTTCATGAGTGTTAGCTTGTGTTAAAGAAACTTCAAGGTAGATCATCTTAGTATCGAAGATCGGAAGCAAAGGTTGCATCTTTCTCTTCGTGGAACCTCTCGAGAGTCCGGATCCCGATGATCGGAGCGAAGGGACCACAACACGGAGCATATGAAGTGAAGGACCGGATCTACAAAGGTTGTAATCCCTCTCACTTAGTGTTAAAGTGTTTAGCATGCATGTTTTCGCCTAATCTCTAGTTTAAAGTTCCGTATTCGGGTTGTTCGGCACGGCTAAATTTTTATTCGGGCATGGTTGATGCCTCGTAGACCCTTGTGCGCGTGCCTAGCAACCCTACAGTGGTATCAGAGCCAAGTTAGAGCTTTAGGCGAAGTCTAGACGAAGTTTAAAGTCCGATCGAACCCGGAAAACCCGAACAAACCCCTTCTCTGGAAATTTTCTGAAAATTTGGTTTTTTGTGAATTAAAAATTGCCAAAAAATTCAGCAGGGAATTTGATGAATTAATGTGAAGCACGTGCCATTGATTCCACAGAAGAGCCGCGGAACCGCGGCGCCACCTTGGCTTGTGCGGCGGTTCCGCGGCCAAAGTGCTGAATCACTGCACGTGCTTTGCACAGTAATTAGTAACTTTATGTGCTGAGTCTTCTGGAAATTTTTATTTTTACTCAACAGTTGAGTTTTTCTGGGGTTGTTTTAGGGATTCGAATATTCGATCGGATTGTCTAATTTTGTCTATGTGTTTTGTCCGGATAACTTTTAGAAACTGTTAAAAAGTTCGAACGGATATCAATAACTCACTTTTTCCCCTGTCGGAAATTTTTTCAAAAGTTGGATTTTTTTTTTCTCGTGTTTAAGAATGTTCTAAGTCATGCAAGTAACTCGGTGGACCCTCTAGAAGACAACAAACCTTAACTCGATTATGTGACCGTCTTGAACTGCCTTTTGAAGCTTAGGGTTTGGGGCAGTACGGCGTGCCACATGTGAGGCGTTGGCTTGACCCTTCTACGGCTGGACCATTGGTACTGTGGCATGTGATGGACGTTTTTAAACTGATTTCAAGTGTTGAGATATATTGGGGAAATCTTGGGTGTTTGATGATTCGATCGGAAAGTTTAACTTTGTCTATTTATCTGGAATGTGATACAATATTTGGAATCCACAGAAAGTTATGAGATAACTGATTTGAATATTATAAACATAGCAGTTTAGTCTCAGGTGATCGGTTGCCACGGAATTTTGATGTGATCAAAAGTCCGTCGCAATCACGTAGCATACGCAGATACTCGCCGGGTAAACTTAATAGACAACCTCACTCCATAGCCCCGACCAAGTAACTGTAGGAGAACACCGTCGCCGAAAGCATCCGTTTGGGTGCTCCCGGTAGCGGTGTTTCGCCTTGGTGCACTTAGTCGACGGTATCGGGGGTGCGGCCGTCTACTAAAGTTTGTGACGAGCATTCGATCAGGACGTCGGGAATCTTGTTGAATTGCCCGACTTGATATTGAAAAGAGTTTTCGATAATGAGACTAAAATGCGGGGTTTATAATTGTTAGGCATGCGATGTCTAAGGAATTCATTTGCTTAGGCATGCGATGTCTAAGGAAGTTGCGGATTCCAACTGTTGTAGTTTTACACTTTCTTTTCTGTGACCGTAAGCATAGTATGTGGTGTATCGCCGGCTTCGTTGCTATACATCAACGACAATCGGGATACGCATACTTGCTTACGTTGATGATATGAGATATTATGTGTTGCTGTGATATGTTGTATTGGATCGTCGCGTTTGAATAGCCGGGGGTTTTATGTGAGATGAGAGTTTTTCTTTTTCATTCATGTAAAATTCATTTGTATGTAATATTCTTTTATTGGGGCACTTCCAGGTAGCGGAAGATGTCACCGTTGTATATTATTTACTTTTCCGCATTAGGTAGACCCAAAGCGGGGAGCACAAGTAACCGGGTTCTAGGGTCCAGTGGGAGACCATCTCGAGGAGTCGAGACCGGGTCTCCTAACCCTAGAATTGGCAGTGTTACTTGCCGCTCTCGTAGGGGTCTGGGGATGTGGGTTTGGCTATTCATCGCGACCGTGGAATCCGTGTTTTATACAGGCTCGTATTTAAAACACGGACGTCCTAGTATATCCAATATTTCATATATGTTCTTCTGCTGCAATGTTCTGTGATGAGATCATATTACTGCCTGAGACGAATGTTTATATTATATATATATGAGATATATGTTATATTGCAGATTTCGTTTTCAAATGTGATGCTTGGGAAGCATAATAAAATGGGACTTCATTAATGAGATTAATGAAATAAAAGAAACCTATGATGTTGTAGAAACTTGTTTATAAAAACTGGTAGCTCTATAGTTCTTGCTTTGCATAGCGGTGTTCCTTGTAGAACATCCAGCACCTTATTCGATAAGGAAAGGACCGAGATCCCTTCACCGGGAGTGACTCCTTTAGCAATAACTGGAAGATGCTACAAACTCGGTTTGTCTTTTGATTGCTTCTATAGTTCTTGCTTTGCATAGTGGTATATATGATATATCCTGCACCTTATTCGATGAGGAAAGGGCCGACGATCCCTTCACCGGGAGTGACCCCTTTAGCAAAACTGGAAAAGCCTCAAAAACACTCCATTTAAAATCACTCAATTCTACAACGATATCAAGTTCATTACGCAAAGGGTTTTCTTAAAAACCTGTCGTAGCCCTCCGTCATTTCAGATAAGTAGTAGTTAGTATTCGTGCTGCGGTAGTTTGGCCTCCGTCAAGGCGTAGTGTACGGTAGCTGACTAGTGCTTATCTGCTTGCATATGATGCGATTGGATTAGGGTATTCGTACGGCGTTGTTTGGCCTCCGTCAAGGGTCGTGCGGGTGGGTTTAATTCAATCAGGAAATGACGGGTTGAACTTGACTAGCGGACTATGGGTTGTTTGGCCTCCGTCAAGGTCATAGGACGTTAGGGGCAAAATATTATCGGGAATTTCAAGTGTTGAAATTTGCAATGAGATTGCATACCTTCTATGAGATAGTTGGATCCCGATACCCGCTGTGAGTAATTGTTACTCCTGGGAGAGTTTTATACATTACAATTAGCCGATCAAGTAGGTGTCTAGAAAGGTGTCAACGGGGTTACGCCTCTGGGAAAACGAGGTTTACATTAATTAGGTTCGTGCGATAGCACGGGGGACCTCCCTCAAAGTACCGACACTAGCCTGGCTGAATGATTGGCGAACTTGTAGCGTGTAATTAATCCCGGCTAGTCTTTCCTTTTAGGGTTTGAAGGAAGATTTGACTAAAACAGTGGGAGACATCCTGATTAGATATATTAGATAACCAATCTAATCTTGCAAGAGCATACGCTGAGTGTTTTCTTCTCTCTCTCTCCAGGTAGCGACCATATCATGCCTTAATCAAGATAATAAAACGGATATATTGACCGAACCCGCTTGTTATACTGAGCTGGGGAACGTTGGTCCCGCTCCAACTTATAATTGTTATAAGACAGAGCAGGAAATTGGGGAATACCAGATTTCCCGTGCCGCCCAAACGAAGAAAGTGCATGTTGATGCATCATCTTCGGGTGTGTTCATTACACAGAACTGTTTCTCAGTATCCTTTACGTCCTGGGTATGTGATACCGGATCAGGATCCCGTATATGTAATCTGTTACATGGGCTAAAGATAGGTAAAGAACTGAGAACGGGTGATAAGTTTCATGAGACAGAAAACGGTGCAAGTGTTGCAGCCAGGTCTGTTGGTCACTGTCACCCTGTATTACCAGAATACGTTGATTCTGAACAAATGTTATTAGATACCGAACCTGATATACAAAATCATATCAGTCTCTTTATTAGTAAAGAAAGGATATAATTTTGTATTGTTGGATAATGTTTTGAACATTTCTTATATCAAGAGTTGATCGGTTCAGGCACGTTATCTAAATGCATTGACGTTCTAAATCAAACTACAGTTCTTAGTATACGGAACACACACAAGAGGAAGAGTTCAGATATGAACGAATCCTTCTTGAGGCATTGTAGACTGGGTCATATCAATGCGACCCGACTGGCTGAAGTTACATTTAGATGCATATTTAAATTAGTTTGAATTTACATCTTGTGAAACTTGCCGGTCATGTCACAAAGATAAGATGACCACAGCTCTGTTTGTTGGAAACAGAGAAAGAGTTAGTGAACTTTTGGGATTGATACATGCTGTGTATGAAAGTCCCCTGTCTACTCATGCCAAGATCGGTTCTTTGTACTTCATTACATTCTCTGATAATCTCTCAAGATTCAGACATATGTTCCTGTTGAAACACAAGTACGAACCTTTTGAGATATTCACAGAATATAAGTTAGAAGTAGAGAACCAAATACGGGTATAAGTATTATGTCCTTTGATGAGATCAAGGAGGAGAATACTTGAGCACGGAATTCCTGGACTATTCTAAAGGAGAATGAGATTCTCTCTCAGCATTACTCCTCCGTATACACTACAGCACGTCGGTGTATCGGGATGGAGCCATAGCACCCTATTTGATATCGTGTGCTCTATGATGAGTACTACTGAGTTTCCTATTTCCTTTTGGGAGTTATGCACTTAAGAAACTGCATACCTATTGAATAGGGTTCAAATCAAATCAGTTGCCTACCATTTCATATTTGATATGGAAAGGGAAGAGCCCATATCTTAAGTAAGTTAAGATTTGGGGTTGTCCGGCCTATGTCTAAAAAGCAAAATCCGGACAAGCTCGAGGCAAGGTCTGTTATGTAGAACTGGAAAGGTTCCAGCTATACAAAATGCAGCTGATGATTTGGTAGAACCATAGGATTCAATAGTTTCCAACGAACCTCAGCCTCTCCGCCGATCTAGTAGGGTTCCTCACCCACCTGAGAGATACTTTAGTTTCTCTATGACAGTGGGAGCGAGGATTGTATCATGAGATGATGACCCAACTAGTTTCGAGCTGGCCATCAGGAGTGGGACTCTGTAAGAATGGCTGGGTGCTTATCGATCTGAGATGGAATCCTTATACACCAACAAAGTATGGACTTTGGTTGCTTTATCTGAAGGGTTAAATCCCCATCAGGAGCAAGTATATCTTGAGAAGATTACTTGGTGTACATGGAAAAGTTAAGACTTTCAAAGCTAGACTTGTTAAAGGTTTGCATCATAAGACCAGGTATGGATTATGTTGAAACCTTTTCTAAGGATCTATGCTTAAATCCATCCAGATCCTACTTGCCACGGCTACATACCATGACTACGATATCTGGTGGTTGGGTGTCATGACTGCTTTTCTAAATGATGTTTTAGAAAAGAGCGTCTATAAGTACACAGCCAGAGGGCTTCGTAGACAGTGGGAGCAGCGGAAACGTGTGCAAGATGTTTTATATGATAAAACAGGCATCGCGGAGTTGGAACATCTGTTTTGATGTGGTAGTCAAAGAGTTTGACTTCATCAAAATGGTAGATGAACCTTGTATATACGAAAAGGTAGTAGAGAGTATGGTGGTGATCCTCGTAGAGTACGTGGATGACATACTCTTGATAGGGAAGGAGATTCCTATGCTACGCTCGGTCAATCTCCGCTTATCACAAGGATTCTCTATATAGGATCAAAGTGATACCTCCTAAATCCTGGGTTTTGGATCTATGAGATAGATCTAATTGGATGTTAGGATACTCACTAGTTGTAGTGAGATGGTATCAATCGATCCTGGAGAGAATCACTGGAAAGGTTCCAGAGTGATAAGGACGACTGAATGTCAGTCGCGGGCATTGTCTACACCCTCAATGGAGGGACGGTATGTTGGAAGAGTTCCAAGCTAGATACCGTGACATACTAGACGATTAAAGGCAAGATACATCGTTACCAAGGATACTACCAAAGAGGCAGTCTGGATATATATAAGTTCATGCGATGAACTTCGTTCCTACCATTGTGTGACAATGGAGTTGTGGCTTATGCCAAGGAACTACCGTCCCATCAGAAATCCAGATATAATTCTTAGGCGGTATCACCTGATCATGGAGATGGTTGATCTCCAGGGAGATCGAGGTTAGGAGAGTAGACACAGAGGACAACAGCGCGGATCCACTCACGAAGGCCTTTTTCCCAGTAGAGACTTTTATGGGATGGTTGAGTATGAGATACTTCAACCGCAGCTAAATGTTGGGTATGCGATACCATAACAGATGGCCCTAGTGCAAGTGGGAGATTGTTAGTTATATGTATGCCCTAGAGGCTATTACTGTACATACGATGTATATTGTAGTGGATGCTAGGACATATATATGGAGGACTTTCTTGCTCGACATGATAGTATGCTATCTGGTTGTACTTTATCTTAATATGTACTCTGATTGTCTCTATATTACATGTTGATAAAGCCCTTAGGATATGTACTCGACTACTGGGACTATGATGAGATCATACTAGTGGGGCCACGGTAGTCGACGAGTACATCCTATAACCGTTCCTAGTCGAGGGTGTATCGAGACAGGGCATCGATACACCAGAGTAGACTAGCGTATACGTATCTTGATCCATATGATGGACGATGGATGATCCCATATCCATCGGTGTTTGACATCAAGGATGGTGTACGGGTGCTCAGTGGAGACTGGGTACACTGGACGGACTCGCCGAGAACTCCCAGATGGTATTATACCATACGTCAGATGGCAGTTCTCCGGTGACACTGGTACAGAGTAGTCTGTCGACCCGAGATCGTCATGGAGTCTTGTGTGATTCCCACTGTGCTTTGATTTCCATCATACCACGTCCAAGAGGGCGTGCAAAAAGGTGGCTTTTGGGTACAGTCCCGAATCACATGGAGGCAATGAGCGATAGGAGAGGATTCGTCTCTCCCGGTATAGGGAGTTGATGTTGTGCTGTGTTCGATTGGCTATAACCGGAAATCCCTGGCCAGGGTTGCTGAGATTTATTGATAAGTGTTATCAGTAGTTTCTCGAACTGTTATAAACCTCATATCGACACGACTTATCAAGCTACTGGGGTCTGACGTTTACCACCCCTAGGCGAGATATGCAACATATCAGACGACGAGACCGGACTGTACGGGAGTGTTACTGTTTGGATTCACAGGAGAAGTTACAGGCTTGCTTGTTGATCTTCTGAGCGCTCAATACCTGGGTAGCTGTTACGTTTAGCTGACCGCTTGCAGCTTGTGGGTGTTTGATATGATCATCACCTACTGCCGGCGTATTGACGATTCTTTAGAGTCCTACACAGAGGTTTCTTGACTCAGGAAAAACGGAGTAGGAGCACATATGTGATATGTGCGGAACCGAGGATAATGCGATATGTGACACCGTATTCTATTCTCGCGATATTTGATATCAGCCGGGTCATCGGATCAAGTGTTGATTCGATGAATCGGTACGGATAAATATTAGTCGGTTATATGCGATATAGCCGGATTGTCGGATCAAGTGTTGATTCGATAATTTAATGTATAATAATATATTTGATATATTAAATTGCATTAACTAATATTTGCTCACTAAAAGATTCTTTTTCTCACTCGGGTAATACATTGATATATATGCGATATATGTTAATTGTATTATTTTATTTTGTTACGATAAATATTATATATGTGATATATAATATTGTAACATGATATGATAAATAATGCAACATGTTTAGTAGAGATTAAACAAGATTAGGGTTTGATTTCGGTTAATGATTTCTAGATGATTCTAGAAGGTTTTTGTTTTGTCATGGAAAAGATATTTACTTATGACTCAATCTTAACTCAACCCAAAACCCTAACCCTTGGTTAATTCTCTACAATGGTTAAGTGAACCATGGTTGCATAATTGATCATTATCTCCTTTTCCTATTCATCACAAATGATTATTCATCTTCTTCCTCCTTCATTCTTTCATGAAAAGCTTACTAGTTTTTCAAAAGGTGATGAATAAATATGAGAAAAAGATAAATAAAGAGAGCAAAAATCCTACTTCATCATCCTCATCTTCCCTTGCCATTTAGATGAGGGTGTTCACATCATTTCATGAGTGTTAGCTTGTGTTAAAGAAACTTCAAGGTAGATCATCTTAGTATCGAAGATCGGAAGCAAATATTGCATCTTTCTCTTCGTGGAACCTCTCGAGAGTCCGGATCCCGATGATCGGAGCGAAGGGACCACAACACGGAGCATATGAAGTGAAGGACCGGATCTACAAAGGTTGTAATCCCTCTCACTTAGTGTTAAAGTGTTTAGCATGCATGTTTTCGCCTAATCTCTAGTTTAAAGTTCCGTATTCGGGTTGTTCGGCACGGCTAAATTTTTATTCGGGCATGGTTGATGCCTCGTAGACCCTTGTGCGCGTGCCTAGCAACCCTACACCAACGCCTCACATGTGGCACGCCGTACTGCCCCAAACCCGAAGGTTCAAAAGGTAGTTCAAGACAGTCACATAATCGAGTTAAGGTTTGTTGTCTTCTAGAGGGTCCACCACAAAACTTGCACGCATTTCCGAAAGATTTAAACTCGAGAAAAGATTCAACACTTGAAAAAATTTCGTGTCGGGAAAAAGTGAGTTAATGATATCCGTTCGAACTTTTTAACAGTTTCTAAATATCCGGAAAAACAATAACGAATTTAAAATTCCCGATCGAATCGACGATTACAAAATAAACCCCAGAATACTCAACACTTGAGTCAGATTAAAAATACCCATAAAATAGTAACCACAGAGACAAGAATTACTGTGCAAAATTCCGTACCTAATACCCTTACCCTGCCACGGAACCGCCGCCAAAGGTGGGTAATTGCCGCGGTTCCGCGGCCATGTTGAGGAATTGGGGGCACGTTTTTCACCATAATTCTTATATTTTCCTGCTGAATTTTTTAGGTATTTTTAATTCTGGAAAAACCCAGATTTTAAAAAATGTACAGAAAGGGGTTTGAAATGTCGTATTCGGGTTTGATCGGGGTTTTAACTTCGTTAAGACATCGCCTAATGCTCTAGCTAGGCTCTGATACCACTGTAGGGATCCTAGGCACACTTGTGAAGGTTCATAAAGCATCAAACATGCCCGAATAAAATTTTACATGTGCCGAACAACCCAAAGACGGGATCTTTGCTAGATTATTAGGGTTTAGCATGCAAGATAACATCTTTAGAGCTAAGTGTGAGGGATTACAACCTTTGTAGTCCGCTCCTTCACTTCACAAGCTCCGAGTAGAAGTCCCTTCGCCGCAATCCACGATCTCCCGGACTTAAGAGAGGCTCCACGACTCGAACGATCCATGCTAGCTTGAAGTGTTCCGATTCTCCGATGATCTACGTCGAAGTTGCTATAACCCAAGCTTTCTCACTCTAAAGATATGAACACCCTAATCTAATGGGCTAGATTAGATGAGGATGATGGAGTAGTATTTATGCTATCTTTTTATTTCACTTTCTCACAATAAATCATCATAAAAGGATTAAGTAGTGAGCTCTCTCTCAAACTCAAGAGATAAGAAGATGAAGAATGAAAAAGGAATAATCCTTTTGTGATGAATAGTAGTCAAGAGTATATCATTGATTATAGAACCATGGTCAAGGATGATAGGATAAAACTTATAGAGAATAAACTAGAGTTAGGGTTTGGTTAGGTTAAGGATAAGGATCAACCATAATATCTTAACCAAGACAAAAGAGAATCCTTCTAGAAAGTGCATGAAAGAGCTAACCCTAATCAAACCCTAATCCCTTTTTATCATCCCTAATCATGTTTCATAATAAATCATATCATGTCACAATAATATATATCACATATATATTATATATTTGCAACAAAAGAAAATAATACAATTAACATATATCGCATATATATCAATGTTTTAATCCGGTGAGAAAATGAAATAATAAAGTGAGCCAATATTAGATAATGTAATACAATATATCATATATATCATTATACATTAAATCATCGAATCAACACTTGATCCAACGATCCGGCTATATCGAATATAACCGACTAATATATCATGTACCGATTCATCGAATCAACACTTGATCCAATGTCCCGATTCATATCTAAATATCGCAAGAATATAATACGGTATCTCATATCGCATTATCCTCGGTCCTGCACATATCACATATGTGCCTCTACTCCGTTTTGCCTGAGCCAAGAAACCTATGTGTAGGACTCTAAAGAATCGTCAATACGCCGGTAGCAGGTGATGATCATGTCAAACACCCACAAGCTGCAAGCGGTCAGCTAAACATAACAGCCACCCAGGTATTGAGCGATCAGAAGATCAACAAGCTAGCCTGTCCGTTCTCCTGTGAATCCAATCAGTAACACTCCCGTACAGTCCGGTCTGTTCGTCTGATATATCGCATATCTGGTCTAAGGGTGGTATACATCAGACCCTAGTAACCGATAAGTCGTGTCGATGTGAGGCTCATAACAGGTCGAGAAACTACTGGTAACACTTACCAGTATATCTCTATATCAGCCCTGGCCAGGGACTTCCAGTTATAGCCAGTCGAACACAGCACGACATCAACTCCCTATACCGGGAGAGACGAATCCCCTCCTATCGCTCATTGCAGATTCGGGACTGTACGCAAAAGCCACCGTTTTGCACACCCTCTTGGACGTGGTAAGGTGGAAATCAAAGCACAGTGGGAATCACACAAGACTCTATGACGATCTCGGGTCTACAGACTACCCTGTACCAGTGTCACCGGAGAACTGCCATCTGACGTGTGGTATATCACCATCTGGGAGTTCTCGGCGAGTCCGTCCAGTGTACCCAGTCTCCACTGAGCACCCGTACACCATCTCTGATGTCAAACACCGATGGATATGGGATCATCCATCGCCCATCATATGGGTCAAGATGCGTATACGCTAGTCTACTCTGGTGTATCGATGCCCTGTCTCGATATACCCTCGACTAGGAACAGTTATAGGATGTACTCATTGACTACTATGGCCCCACTAGTATGATCTCATCATAGTCCCAGTAGTCGAGTACAGATCCTAAGGGCTTTATCAACATGTGAGAGTAAGACAGTAAACCAATACAAGTCAACATGTTAAGATAAAGTGAAACCAAATAGCATACTATCATGACGAGTAAGAAAGTCCTCTCTGTATATATCCAAGAATCCATCATAATATACATCATATGTACAACAATGGTCTCTAGGGCATATACATAACTAACATTATGATTACTAATGCAACATGATTTGTGGGGATTAAATATAGTTCGGGTTTGATTTGGGTTAGCTTTTTCATGAAGCTTCTAGAAGCTTTTATTTTGTTTTAAGCTTAGATATTTTGTTATGATATTTTGGATAGATATTATATAACCCAACCTAAACCCTTTACCCTAGTTAAGTCTCTACATGGGTTAAGCCTTCATACTTGACCCAAGGTTGCATTTGTAATCATGGTAACATTTTTATTATTCATCACAAATACTCTTCTTCTTCTTCCTCTTAAAAAGCTTCTAGCTTTTAGGTTTGTGATGAAAAATAGTGAGAAATAGAAAATAAAAGAGAGCTAAATTCCTACTCATCATCCTCACCTATTCTAGCCACTTAGATTAGGGTGTTCACTTCATTAATACTTGATTAGAGAAGTGAGAGCTTGAGTTAAAGATTCTTCATGGTAGATCATCTTCGAAAAGGAAGACTTCAAGCAAGCATGGATCATTCGGCTTGTGGAGCCTCTCTTGAGTTTGGAAGTTCATGGATCACGGCAAAGGGACCACTACTCGGAGCTTATGAAGCGAAGGAGCGGACTACAAAGGTTGTAATCCCTCTCTCTTAGATGTAAAGTTGTTTACATGCTTTGTTAACCCTAATAATCTAGCAAAGATCCTTGCTTTAGGTTGTTCGGCACTTGAATTTTTTAAATTAGGCATGGTTGATGCCTTGTAGACCCTTGTGAAAGTGACTAGTAACCCTACAAATAAAAGAATCTGGGGGGGGGGGCATGAGTTGGTAGTGCAATAAATGAGGGAGAAATTTGTGCATGGCTAATGATAGTCATTCCCTCTTCATCTTTTCCTTTCTGTCTTCCTTCTCCTTAATTCTCTCTTCTTCCTTCTTCAACTCCCCTTCACAGAAAAAAAAACCTTCTCTACCTCCTAAATCCCACACACTCACCACAAGATTCCATCACAAACCATCATAAAATCCTAATTTTTATCCTTTCAAAAGTCTTATGTGAGCAAATTCTTCATCTTGAAGGCATGCAAGCTTAGGATCTCTCTCAAGCCAATCTTGAGGTAATGAGCCAACTTTGATCTTGTTTTATTACACTCTTGCCTTAACAACCCCTAATCTTAATTAAAGTCTAAGTTTTGTGATGTTTTAAAATTTGAAGTGAGGTTTTGAGATGATATTGGGGTTGTGATAATTTGTAGGGTACCATAACCTAAACTAGGATAGATAGGAGTATTTTATTGCTAAATATCCTTGTTTAGCCAATCAAGACTTCACTAAACCACCATAATGTTTTAATTAGTAGTGAAACTAGTATATAGTTAAAGGTTAGAGCTTTAAACTAAATCTGCTATCAAACCAGTGATCAAAGAATTGAATTGCGTTTACTGAGAACTTGTTATAGGACCCTGGGTGCACCCTCGAAACCGAGCCCATTTCCCCAAAACTTGGCCGCCAATTTAATGAGTTTTACCGCAATTTGCGGCCCCTCTGGGGAATTAGGGAATAGGTTTTTGTCGGGGGCTCTCTAAGACTCTAATTAGACCTCTGGTATATGCAACTTTTTCCAATTTTGCGTATACAAAAATATGGGAGAATTTTACCCTACTTTTAGTGATATTTTAACGTACGATACGGATATCCCGACTCTCGTTTTAGTGTTTTAGTTGGTTAACGGCCCTTAGGGGTAGTACTAGGTGGTTGCCGCACACGTATAGCACACTAAGTTCATACGTTTTAA
Organism: Agapanthus africanus; assembly: GCA_030015575.1. Classification (NCBI taxonomy): domain Eukaryota; kingdom Viridiplantae; phylum Streptophyta; class Magnoliopsida; order Asparagales; family Amaryllidaceae; genus Agapanthus; species Agapanthus africanus. The sequence goes on from CM057340.1 coordinate 272,072,593, forward strand.
CTCGAGAGAGTTAGTTCGTTTGTGTTTGTATATATATGTGTCATATCGGAATTTTAGACCATACGTGCTAAGGTTTTATTCGATGCTAGGATCGGTTGCAGGGACCTCGGATGCGATAAGGAAAGGGAAGGAGGTGATCAGATTCGAGTAGCTCGATGTCACGATCCACCCCCAATACAGAGAGTATTGTCCGCTCTGGCCGTAGCCGCACGGTTTTGTCCTTCGGGGCGAACTGGACCCGACCGGGGGCCACTTCCCAGGAGGTCACCCATCCCAGGACTTCCCTGGCCCGAGCACGCTTAACTATGGAGTTCTCAAACTCCTGTAGTGCCGGTTCACTTAAAAAGCGTCTCTGTATTGAAGAGTGGTATCATTCCATTTATAACACAGATTTGTCCTCTTTCGGAATATATTCCGAAGATTCCCTATTGTTTTACAGTGGGTCCCCATGCTGATCTTGTATAAATGGGTATACCAGATAATACACAGGGTATTACATTCTCCCCCACTTAGAACAATGGTTTGTCCTCGAACCACAGACCTACTATTGAGGAACCAGCTCTGATACCAACTTTGTCACGACCCAAAGTTTGGATGTGACCGGCACTTAGATTGTATGATATCTAAAGATGTCAACACAATCTGAGCAAGCCAAAAACTATGATCAAAACCCTTTTTGCGGAATTTAGAAAAATTTAGTTTTTAAGTAAAAGAATGAAGTAGCATGCCGAATGATTTTTAAATAAGAGAAGTTTAAACATCCGGTTTTGAAACTTCGACGTAATTTTGTCACGACCCAAAGTTTGGATGTGACCGGCACTTAGATTGTATGATATCTAAAGATGTCAACACAATCTGAGTAAGCTAAAAACCAAGATCAAAACCCTTTTTGTAGAATTTAGAAAATTTTACTTTTTATGTAGAAGAATGAAGTAGCATGTCGAATGATTTTTAAATAAGAGAAGTTTAAACAGCTGGTTTTGAAACTTCGACAGTACTTTCTTTTTAATTATTAAATAAGCAGTTATAGGTTGTGTGAATAGGTTGCATCCCTAGTTGGGAGCAACAATGCCAAACAGCGGAAATCAATATACAAAAATAATACGGCACTCAAAATGAAGAATCACAAACATAAGTAAAAAAAAAAAATTTAACACCAATAAACGATCTCATCAGTCAAATTAAGATACATACTACCACATCTTGTTCTAAGTCAACTATACAGGGTCTGATGGAGTAATACTAGATCCAATATACAAAACCAAAATAGGAGGTTACTGCGTAGGTAACCCACCTAGCAAAAAGAACGATAAAAGCTGATAAGTGGATCCGCACTACTGCTACGCGTCCACTCGACTCCTGCAAGGAACTATAGCACAACGGCGGTGATTTGCCAACTCAGTGAATAAAACTAACATATATCGGCTGATAATGTAAGTATGCTGAACTAGAACTAATATCAACAACAATGAATGTGATGTATAATAACAGGTGGAAGCATGAATATGTACTACTCAATGTATAAATCAAAACTGAAATCTCATCAATTATTTTCCAAATAAGGTTCTTTTTTCCGTGTCCAACATCAACACAAATCTTCGGTATTTCATCAGGCATCGTTCACCGAATGATCCTGTCACTTAATAACACCGGTCGGTATCACCTAGATATCCGCCGTGTTCACAGCTGTCTCCGGTTACGAGTATCCTTGTTAGGCTCCCCGTCTAAAGTGCGGCTATCCTGCCCCTCGGCCTCTACCGGGTCCACCATGTATCCAACTATATATCCCCTCACTCAGTCTGGATAACGTATAAATCCGCAACCGTATAGCCCCCCCCACTCGGGTCGGAATAAATCCAAATCATAAAAACGACATCTCATGGTGGACGTATCACATAATTCAGGAATAATTAATGAATCTACTCAATAGTATATAAAAACTCAAAACCATAAATCCTCAATAATCCAATGCATTTTATATCGAACTACTAACACTTGAATATGACGCATGATATGATTTATGAAAAGTAACTACCATTATTGATGCTTAAGTTATAATAGAAATCATATTTAACATAATAAATACTAAGTGTGTAGGTGACATTTTAATATTGACGAGGTGTAGTGTAACATGTAGATATGTGCATGTGCAACATGACTCGTCGATAATTGTGCAGTGTTCTAATAATTATTAACATGACGATGTATATATATGAATGCATACGATCAACGTTATATGAAAAGGAACAAATTAAATGTAAACTTAACTACGGGTGTATCACGTCATCCATACAAAATCCCCCAGTAGATGTTTAGTTTACTCACCAGAATACGTCGAATCTATTCAGAAATTGTCAATCCAATTTCCTTTCCTTGCGGCCTCTGAAGTTCTCGTACTCAAATCTATCATCGACATTAAGTTGTATAAGAAACGGCTAAACTCCGATACGACGAATACATTGGAATACAAGTTTTACGTATTAACTATACTACGTACGACGATTGTAAACTATCACATACTTATACTAACTGGATTTTAACCAATCGCTGTTCATAACAGAAAACAGAAACGCGTTACGAAACATCCGTGTCTTGTTTTAGAATTTTAACCCCTTTTCAGATATTAGCTTCCAGATTTCATATACTGTTAAAATAACTTAAACAAACAATACCAAATATCTTAATACATATTCAGAGACCTACCCTAAAAACCACAACACCCAACTCCCTCAAAAATCCGGCGACATCGGATTTTTGGCTATTGTCGCCGGCCAAAATCCGAGCAAAAGGGTTCGTCTTCCTAGGGTTTATTTTAGGTCCAGTCTATAAGATGATGGCATTGTTTGGGTATGTTAACTATTATCTAAGCTACAACAGATCTTCACAGAGCCTATATTTTCCTAAAATGTCATATATCCGATATCTGATTTCTACATTTAAACTGTTACAGAACTAAAATTTCTACAGGTTTTAAAGATTATACCTACAGAATATTGTTGAAAGGCTTTCTCAAAGATGCACAAGCTCTTAGCTCTTAGTTTGGTGGTGGTGAAAACCTTAGCACTTAGTCCTTCCTCTCCCTCTTTTCTTTTCTTTGTTGTTCTAGGATTTCTTAAATTTTCAATTTATCAAATTGGATTTCAACTGAACTATCAACTGAGTTCGAAAGAAGAGATAAGGGTAATAAATGATGAAGCTTAAGATGAGGTGTCACAAGATGAAGTGTGATGTATCCATGCAATTAGGAGGTGTAGCATGGAAGAATGGTAGGGTTTTCATGCAAGGAGGAGGTGTATGCATGACGTGTCACCTAGATTGTGCTATACCATGAGTATAATTTTAGCTTAACCATGACCCTTACCCCTTTGCACATAAACCCTCACAAATTCCAAATTTTCACAATTACTTAAACTTTTCACAAAACCCCTCATGATACTTATTATTATAAAAACAACTATTTTACTACGAATTCAACGTACAACTTATTAAAAGGTCTTTTATTACAATAATTTTTAATTTACATTTTTAATTAAAAAAAATAATTAATTATCTAAAATATTTCAAATTGTTACAATATTCCCCCTTAAGAAAATTCGGTCCCCGAATTTAAATTAAATCCCCTTCTTAAAACATTTTCCTTAATCCAATCTGCTCAAATTCAAAACAATTTTCCGAGGTCCAATTTAAAACATACAATGTTCGTGCAATTAATGGAACTCTAAAGTCCCACATTAGCTAAAACGCATCATAACGCAACCGTGTGCGTGAAACATCAAAATATATAAAACTTACATAACTGTAATTCTAGCGGACACTATGAGAATTACTCCAGTTATGATGCAATTTTCCAAATACAAAAACCGTTGTGTATCCTAAGTACACGATCCATGCCATAATCGTAGTGCAACATCGGTGCACACGACCAAGCGAAAAATACATAAATCCAATCTATAACATATCCTATCAAGTGCAAAGTACGAAAACAAAATCAACCCTAATGGGTTTGCGTGCAAATCTCAAACCACACGTAACGGTGTGCATAAAAACAAACAGCGCAAAGTGCAACAGGCGTGCACAAAACGCTATCCACTGCATCTACTGTGCATGGAACAAAAGGGTACAAAATAGTATCAAGTGAATCAGGGTGCACAAAATCAAATCCAAGTATACCTAGGGTATATATATATATATATATATATATATATATATATATATATAAAATCTCTTAACCATGTGCATCTGATGTGCACGGAAATATCAGTGTAGTGCATCCGGTGTCCATTACACTCCAATCGAGTGCAGTCACCCCGCACGAAAATCTCGACAAGTGCACCTGGTGTGCACAAAACATAAATCAAAATGAAATTATTATACATGGAAATCTCATCAAGTGCACATGGTGTGCACAAAACATAAATTGACCCTCAAATCCTCAAAATATATATATCAAAATAACGGACGTTGAGTTCCAACGTTGAAAATGGAATGTTTTAGATCATAAAAACGCAAATCGAACTCAAAGGACATCGAAGCCTATCTTCTTCAATGTCGGAAGGTGTTTATACCATCGGAATTGGCATAGCAAGGATTACTACTTGTCGTCTTCCACGTTCTAACGTTCTCTATCTCTAAATTCTGGTTCTTCTTGCGGATCTCTAATACCATTGCTTCTTTATGCGATCGTCCGGTGAGGAGAAACAACACCATTCGTCTTATTGCTGATACATCACATCACATCTTCTTGACCAGTAGTCCAGTCTCTTGTAATGCAACATGTTGATAACGGAATCTCTATCCTCTGCTTGTGTGCTAACAACTGATACTGGGTCCAATCTTACTTATTATCAACTTCTAGAAAGAACCCCTTCAAGTCTCCTGCTGATCTCAGCTATCCAGCCTATCCGGAACTAGTACTCATTACTGAATCCACTTTCTCTTTAGTAACCACTGTCATCTTTTTTTTCTCGTGAAAGTGTGGTCGTATTCGCTTCTGCATTTGCATTGAATCTTCAACATCGGTGGTGAAGAACAACTGGCCACTGAAACTTTGCACCAATCTCCTATCTCATAAATCTCCAATATCTACCACTTAAGGAGCGTATCTCGATAATCATGCGAGTTGCAAGTCATACTCGATTATGACCAAGCTCGGAGTCTTTACATAACTCAAAAACACAAATCCGGCATCTCTGGTACTCTGTGGAAGAATATGGCTAAACTCACCTTCGAGAACTCGCCTCAATTCGTCGGAGGAAAACTTACTGCACGTTCTCTTTCTCGAGCGACTTACATCAGGTCTAAGCAAGATCCATCGGAAGAAACTAATCAATTTCATTGATCTCGTATCGGATTGCCACAACGGATTAAAAGTCCTAACCATCCCATATCTGAACGGCTACTAATCCTATTGATCCATCTGTACTTGTAACTATTGTGAACTCTGGAAGCAGCACCTTGATAACCTCAGCAATGATTGGTATCGCTGTATGAACAGTACACAACACCACGATCTTCGGAGAGTGGAAAACATCACGCCTCAAGTCCGGCTGATCTCTAGCAATGATCCTACCACCTGGTGCGGATCCCGAAGAAACTCGCTTCAATATTGGAACTCGATCAAATATAAATAAACGACGTGTCTCTATATCATCAGAATGTCATCCTGGTCAGTCCTTGTCCCAAGCAAGTCTTCTCTGACCGTACCTTTAACTGCAGCCCTCTCGGCTCCCATAAACATGGTGACCGAAACAATCAACATACACTGACGAGTATAGATCAACAGAATGAATAGAAGGAAGATCTCAAGATATAAATCCTAAGCTAACTTAGGTGGAGTATCATATCGTAAATATGCCGCGGAATATATGTACGGTACGTCACTCTACTTAGTACCCACTCCATCAACAAAGGTCATCCTATATAACAAAAGTTCGGGTATAAGACCCCCTAGGTCAAGTCTAAGTCCTATAAGGTAAAGTCTAGGTAACAAAAGTGTATGCCCAGACTCCATATAGTCAAACCTAGACTCGAACAAAGATTAAACCAAACGCTCTGATACCATTCTGTCACGACCCACCCCTAATACAGAGAGTATTGTCCGCTCTGGACGTAGCCGCACGGTTTTGTCCTTTGGGGCGAACTGGACCCGACCAGGGGCCACTTCCTAGGAGGTCACCCATCCCAGGACTTCCCTGGCCCGAGCACGCTTAACTGCGGATTTCTCAAACTCCTGTAGTGCCAGTTCACTTAAAAGGCACCTCTGTATTGAAGAGCGGTATCATTCCATTTATAGCACAGATTTGTCCTCTTTCGGAATGTATTCCGAAGATTCCCCATTGTTCTACAGTGGGTCCCCATGCTGATATGGTATAAATGGGTATACCAGATAATACATGGGGTATTACACTCGAGGCCGTTCCAGTGAGTAGATTTAATATCTACGGGGGAATCGTCTGGATGGCGTTAAGCACCCGATATCTAAATTCAAGCTATAAAATCTTATATATATAGACACACACACACATTCATATATTGCATAAGCATTATAATATGCATCCTATTACTTGCTACGCATTGATACATCCTCGTTAGGACACTTGTATTATTACCAATAGTTCATGCCGCACGTGCACAAACTCATATGTATTGTAACGTTTCTGAAACCGTTATGCAAATTTTTCCGTTTTAGGGTAAAATAGCCGGTGTTTTCCGTAAAAACCCGGAAGTGAACATTTTTCAGTATAGACTTGACTACACCTAGTTTAGCTAGATTGGTACTAGTTTGCGGATTTTAGTGGTCATTTGAATGTTTTGGTTCACTTTGATTTTTTTCCCTAATTAAAATATTATTTTAAGTTGTTAATTATGCACTTAATTAGTGGTAATTACAATTTTGGTTTGGGTTAATTATTTCTAATGTGAATCTATGCTAATCTAATCACTAGATTTTTAGTTAATTCATCCATAGAAATATCTAGATATTTGTAATTTAAATGGAATTTTAAAAGAAAAGAAAAGGTGACAAAAGACTTTAATGCATTAATTAGCATTTATTGCTATTTGTAGCTAGAAATTTCCATTTTCTTTTTCACAAAACCCCCTCATTCTTGTCATGGCCGAACTCTTTTCCCTTGCTGCCCTCCTTGCTCCCTTGCTCATTTTCATTTTCTTCTTGCTCAAATAAATGATCAAAAATCATGAAATATTCACACAAACTCAAATACAAATCCATACTCCTTAATCTTTAGCCTAAACTAGTTTAGTTCTTCATTAAAGTTAGCATTTTGGGAGGCTATTTTGGAAATCAATTTGCAAGTTTGATAGCATGTTTGTGAGGTATAAATCCTAACCCTAATCCTTTATTGTTGCTTAATTCTTTAAGCTATCTATTTAAATGTTTAATATAGCTTCAATTTCATGTTTTGAATTTTCATGATAAGCTTTATGAATTTAAAAGTTAGGGTTTTGATGTGTTTAAGTGGTTAATCTTGAAGTGTAGACTTGGTTAACCTAATCATTTTTTGAGAATGATATTTGTTAAATTCCTAATTTATCTAATTGAGATAATTAGCAAACTAGGTTTTACTAAAACATGTTTTGGATGAGATTAAAATGGTAGTAAAGGTTTGGATGACTTAATTAAGCCTCTTTGTGATGATTGTGATCACTAGATTGTTTAAAACATCTAGCTTTGTGTTAAAATGAGCTAAAATGATATAAACTGCTTACTAGGTTTTTGGTAAAAATTAGACGTGGGTTTTTATGGACATGGTGATGATGTATATATTTTTTTATCTACGATAATTATTGTGTTGTGAATGAGTATTGGTGCGATTGGATATTTGGCATGGCAGTTTTCATGTATAGAGACCCTAGTGAGGGTTTTGGCTATGTTTATCGGTATTTGGATTTCTTGGTTTTGCGACTGGATATTGTATTTGGGCGTTGGACGTTTTTACGTCAACGACGAAGGTTGTTTAGTTGTTTTGCATCCGTAGGCTATAGGTTCTAACCTATGAGCGCACCGCGTGCCGTATTTGAATTTCGGAATTTGATGTTAATAACATTGCGATTTCATATTGATTGTAGGTACCTTCGCGTGGATTTCGAGATGACGAAGCGCATCGACGACGGCTAAGCGAGGAGTTTAGCATGTGAGTAGATTTATATCTACGGGGGAAGTCGGGTGGATGGCGTATAGCACCCCCGCAACCATTGATATGGTGTAGCGCCTTGAAAAGTCGTTTTGGAGTTTTCCTGAAAATCGGTGAAAATTCGGTATTTTTCCGTAAACTGTCCTTTTTGTTATTTTGCAGTTTAGGACTAATTATACCTAAAATGGATAGGTAATTGCTTGTTTTTAGTAGCTAATGAGTTACTTATTAAATTTTGGTCATTTAAAATTTTTTCCCTATTTTTCAAATTTTTAATATTATTTTAAGGCGGTAAGAAAATACATTAAATTAGCGATAAATACAAATTTTTCTGGGCTAATTTTAATCTTTAAAATTATGTTAATTAAAATCTAGTTGAAATATAAATTTTTAGTATTTTATTTTGATTTTTATTATAGAAAACGAAATTTATTGAATTTAAGCTTAAACTTGCAATTTTTGACTTGTAGGGGGTCTTTTTGCATAAAATTTCTTTTGTAAAACCCCTCTCTCTCTTCCCTCAGCCGTAGGCCAGCCCCGCCATCATCAGGTCCAGAAAAAAAAATGCCATGCTCTTTGACTTTATTCTTGTGTAGAAATGGGTTTTTTTTAAAGGATTACGATTTGTTATTTTGGGTATGGGTCTTTGTGGGTTGGTAGGGGGTTGACCAAGACTTTTTACCACACCCCACACCATCCCCTTCCCTTGTTCTGGCCGAAATTCCAGCAGCCCCCTTCATCTCTTTGTTCTTTTCATTTTCTTCAAAAAATTCTTCAAAGTTTGCTCCAAATTGCAATTTAAAGCTCACAATTTAAACCCCATTCTTCATCCCTTTTTCCTTCACCTCTCTTGCTTGGAATCATGGTGCTAGGAGGCCATCATTGAGGCAAATTTCTTCTTGCTAGATCCATAGGTTTGAGGTATAATTTCTACTCTTTTAATTTCTTATGGTTAGAATCCTTTAATTAAATTGTTTTAGTGTTAATTTAGTGCTATTTTCATTCTAGTTTTGTTTAAAGTTAATGGTTGAGTTAATTAGGGTTTCTTGAAACCATGTTTTAGTTAATTAAATCTAGTTAATTAATCTAGTAGTTTACTTAACCAACCTATATGGTTACTTTGCTTAAGTGGCTTGATGTATTGCTAATCTAAGTTAACTTGTGTGAAATTTTCTTTGCTTTGCTAATTACCAAAATCAAGAAAAGGTTTGTGTATGGAATGTGGGTTTTGATGCATGGTTAAGGGGTTAATTTAATTGTAGTGGCTTTCTAATGGTTTAATTTGGATATTTGTGTGATAATGTGTGCACTTTGTCGCAAATTGTCGATGTTTGCACTAAATTTGCAAACTTCTAGCTTACTAGGTTTTTATTTTATTATTGTGACGAATTAATTGCGATATCTAGATTATATTGTTGGCATATCCTATGACATTTAGGCTGTGTGAGCGCGGATTTTTGAGTAATCGGGTTTTAGTTTTGCCGGGCAACCAAATCGACGATTTTTGCAGTTTTTGCGATTTTCGCGTGTGTTCCGCGCACCTTGTGCACGTTGTACCTAGCTTGTGAACGTTAGTATTTTCACTTGGGTTTTGCGTCGTTCTTGATATATAACCTTATGTTTGGTATTGATATAAATTCCAGGTTCGGTCGCGGAGACGTCAGACGCGGCTCGAAAGGGGAAAGCGGTGATTGGACACAGCTAGCTAGGGATTCCGGTAAGTAGATGTAACATCTACGGGGGACTATTGTTGGATGGCGCAAGTCGCCCGATAGTTTTAGTAACTTAAAAGATTCTTAGTGATGTTAGTAATTAGGGGTGTAATACTTATATGATTATTTGCTGCATCCATGCCTTATATTGACATACATATGCGAACCCATTTTATAGGACACCTGCACCATTGCCAGGGTTTTTATATGCAGCACGAGCACTATTCATGCTTACACACACACCCTGGTAATTGCCATGCCACCACACTAGATAACCTATAATTTGAAACCTTTTACTAATTGATGCTTAAACCTGTGCTATTGCCTTTAATTCCTTAAAATGAAATCGTAGGATTGCTATTCATGTGCATGTACCTCATCATATTATTTGTTTATGCCTAGTCTATTAATCATGCATCGTAGCTTAATTATTGATACCATATGCATTCATCACCATTGATATATGCACTTATGAGGATTTCTTGAGATTTTATGATATTTCTGGATTTCGGGGGAAAACCGCAAAAATTTCTAAACTTATTATGTTTTTAAAATATGTAATTGCGGTTTTCTAGTGATGTAAAGTGTCGTCCACTATGAGTTTGCTGTGGTTTTCGAGATCCGTGTCGAGGAGTGGAGGAACCGTCACGGGTACATGGTGGGCCCGGTATGGTACCCCGGGGCAAGATGAATGTGGTGCTGACGTTGAGCCTGGCAGGGGACGGATTACCTACCGGTGACTGTTTGGCACGGCGGATATCCAGAGGATACCGACCGTGGCCGTGAGATGATGAGATTTTGATATTGAGCTGGGTCAGCCGGATGGCTAAGGCCAGAGATACTATGACATGGATATATGAGATTTGTGATAGTTTTGAGGTGTCGTTGCTGGACACAGGTTCTTATTGATTCTATTGGTATTGTGCTGGTAATTCAAAAGAGATTCTTAAAGGGAAAAACATGATTTCTTATACTTACACATTCAGATCACGAGTTGATTCGCATTGCATTCATACCAGCTAGTATATTCATATTGCATACATACCTGCTATTATGTCCTGCCTTACCTGTATTTGAGATGCTAGGATGCTTGTGTGCATGCATTCGATAGCCTGTGTAGATGTTATTTATTACTCACGAGTTGGCAACTCACCCCCGTTGTGCCATAGCCTTTTGCAGGTCCGCTCTGTCAGTACAGTAGCGACGGGCGCTCTTGTTTCTTTTGCCTGGACTCGAGGTTTTGCTTTTAGGTGGGTTATATTATTATTTTTGTACCACCTTGTATATTCTTGTATCTAGTGTACTCCATCTACTGTATCTACCGGTATTGTTGTATTTTGACCTAGAGATGAGACTGTGAGATTTGTGGACTTTTTATGCTGTATTTTGGGGTCGAGCTCACTTGAGTCGACATGCTGTTTTTCTCATGCTTCTTTATGATTATTTTGCATGATGTTGTTTTATATTGCGTGGGATTTGTGACCGCCTTGTGGCGAAGAGCTAGCTCCCGCTTGGGGATGCCTTATTTGTTGGATTCATATATATTCTTGTTGTACCCATTTTGGGGGGCCAGTATTTACAAAGGAGATTCTGCCGAAATTTTCGGAAAAATTTGTATTGTTTTTAAAAAGGGTTTATATGACTGATTTGATAAATTCGCTTTCAATTGATTGGTTTTTCTTCACTCTTTTGCTTTTGGTTTTGGTTTCTGGGCTTTGGCTTACTTATTTTACGGACGTCTTGAGACGTTTCGTAAACTTAAATGCCAGTCACGTTCCGTACCTTGCGGGTCGTGACAAAGTTGGTATCAGAGCGATAGGTTTTACCTTTTTGAGTGTAGGATGACCCTTGGTAGATGGAGTAAGTGACTTAAGCAGGGTAACGTAGCATGCGTATGTCCGCGGCATACTTGCGATACGGTACTCCGCCTAAGTGACTTTAGGATATACTTGCTTGAAAATTCCTTCTTCAATTCCGTGTATCCTATGATCCTATTGCACTGTTCTTATTATCCGTTTTCCTGTAACAGCCACTATGCCGCCGAAGGCTACGAGGGCGCAGAGGGCTGCCGCCAGAGACGAGATTCAAGCTGGCTCGTCCGAGACTAGGACTGAGCAGGGTGGTATGCCTACGCTGCAGGGACAGACCGATCCACCTTCCTCAGGCCGTATGGGTAGGCTTGAGACTGGTATGGAGGAGTTGCGACAGATGATGGGGAGTATGCAGGAGCTACGTCAGATGGTAGGATCCATAGTTGCAGCCAGTCGTACACCGAGGCCGGATGACGTACCTACTACATCACAGACGACCATGATACCTGCTCCTACTACTACCACCGTGGCCATTCCGGTTTCGCTACAGGATTTCATGAGGCTGAGACCTCCAGTATTCACCGGCACCGAGGCAGCAGAGGACCCACAGACGTTCCTTGATAGTTTAGCCAGGATCTGCCGTTCGCTGAGATGTACGGATGATCGATGGGTAGAGCTTGCGAGTTTCCAACTAGAGGGTCTCGCGCAGACATGGTGGGAGTCAGTCTTAAGAGGTCGAGCTGCAGGTCTACCGCCTATGACTTGGGCCGAGTTTACAGCGGTCTTTCTAGCTCGTTTCCTTCCAGAGAGCGTTCGTGACGCCAGAGCTCGTAGCTTCGAGGCCTTAGTCAAGACACCTGGGATGACGGTGTCTGAGTATGACATCCAGTTTACACAGTTATCCCGATATGCTCAGTATTTGGTGGATACCGAAGAGAAGATGGTGAAGAGGTTCGTACAGGGACTTGATGCCCAGCTATATCTTGCCATTGGCGCCCAGCACTACGACACTTATTCAGCTGCTATGGATACGGCATTACGGATGGAGGCACGCATATCACAGACTTCGGCCGTTTCTGGTCCGAAGAGGATTCGCACCGAGGTACCGTCTCAGAGGCAGCGCGCCGGATTCTTTCCGAGAGATAGGCCTGGCAGAGGATTTGGACGAGGACAGTTATATGGTTCTTAGCCCCAGGGACAGTAGCCGTCACCAGGGTGTTTTGGGTGCGAGAGTCCACACCATCTTGTCAGAGATTGTCCGGCGAGACGACAGGGAGCAGCAACAGTTTCGCATGTGACCCTACCACCATCACCACCCCCTCCTCAAAGAGCCCTACTTCCTATCACTGGCGATGCTCCACGCCAGTTAGGTGCACCCAGAGGCCGTGGATGCGGCGGTCCTGTTCAGAGAGGACGAGGAGGCAGAGGCCGAGGTCGAGGTCAGCCCGCTATCGGTGGAGGACAGGCCCGAGTATTTGCTTTGACACCGCAGGATGCGCAGGCATCCAATGCCGTTGTGACAGGTACCTTGCCAGTTTGCTCTTTCGACGCACGGGTATTATTTGACCCAGGTTCCACACATTCGTACGTCTCTACACACTTTGCACCGATGTTGGGCCGTGAGTCGTCGTCGTTAGATCTTCCGCTTGTTGTTGTTACTCCGGTAGGCGAGTCGTTTGTCGCTCGTTTTGTATTCGTTTGTGTTCCGTTCGTATCGGGGAGAGGGAGTCATTGGTTGATTTGATTCTCCTCGATATGTTGGACTTTGATGTGCTTCTGGGCATGGATTGGCTAGCCACTTGTTATGCTTCGGTGGACTGCCGTGAGAAGGCAGTCAGATTTAGCTTTCCGGGAGAGCCAGTCCTTGTTATTCAGGGAGACCGCAGCGTCACCCTTCCCAGCTTGATTTCGTCTCTTCGCGCTGGTTAGCTCTTGCGGAAGGGATGTCAGGGATTCTTAGCGTATATTTGTGATACTCGAGCTGCAGAGGTTCCGTTGGACCGGGTCCCGGTTGTTTGTGAGTTCCCTGATGTTTTCCCTGATGAGCTACCTGGGCTACCACCTGAGCACGATGTTGAGTTCTGCATTGATTTGATTCCCGGCTCGGGGCCTATTTCTATACCGCCTTATCGGATGGCCCCGGCAGAGCTTCGAGAGCTGAAGGATCAGTTGCAGGAATTGTTAGATAAGGGGCTTATACGACCTAGTGTTTCTCCGTGGGGTGCTCCGGTCCTGTTTGTCAAGATGAAGGATGGAAGTTTGCGCTTATGTATCGACTACCGCCAGCTGAACAAAGTTACCGTTCGGAACAGATATCCGTTGCCACGCATTGATGATTTGTTCGACCAGCTTCAGGGTGCGGGATATTTTTCGAGGATCGACTTGCGATTAGGATACCATCAGCTGCGAGTTCGACAGGAGGATATACCGAGGACAGCTTTCCGCACGCGCTACGGCCACTACGAGTTTTTGGTGATGCCGTTCGGACTCACCAACGCCCCAGCAGCATTCATGGATTTGATGAACCGTACATTCAGGCCGTATCTTGACTTGGTCATCATCGTGTTTATCGACGATATCTTGGTGTACTCCCGGAGCAGAGAGGAGCATGAGCAGCACTTGCGGATTACGTTACAGACTCTGAGGGAGCACCAGCTGTTCGCAAAGTTCTCCAAGTGTTCATTCTGGCTGGACAGCGTCGGATTCTTGGGTCACATGGTTACGAGAGACGGCATATGTGTGGACCCGAAGAAGATTGAGGCTGTTCAGCAGTGGCCCTGACCTACATCGGTTACTGAGATCCGCAGTTTTCTAGGCCTGGCAGGCTACTACAGGCGTTTTGTTCAGGACTTCTCCCGTATAGCTGCACCTTTGACCGGTTTGACCCGGAAGAGAGTTCCTTTTGTTTGGACAGAGGAGTGCGAGCGTAGTTTTCAGCAGCTGCGGACATGTTTGACTACGGCGCCGGTATTATCTTTGCCTTCGGGATCAGGCGGATTTGTGGTCTACTGTGATGCTTTGTGAGTGGGGTTAGGATGCGTATTGATGCAGCATGGCCGGGTGATCGCTTATGCTTCTCGACAGTTGAAGAAGCATGAACAGAACTACCCCACTCATGATTTGGAGATGGCTGCAGTGGTCTTTGCATTGAAAATTTGGCGACATTACCTATATGGCGAGTCGTGCCAAATATTCACAGACCACAAGAGCTTAAAATACATATTTCAGCAGCGAGACCTGAACCTCAGACAGCGTCGTTGGATGGAGTTGGTGAAAGACTACGACTGCGAGATCTTATATCACCCAGGCAAGGCGAATGTGGTGGCAGATGCGTTGAGTAGGAGGCCCGGGGGTAGTCTATCCTTTTTGCGCGCAGTGCAGAGGCAGTTGTCAGCAGATTGGCAGATGTTATGCGACAGCCGAGTTGAGTTCGAGTTCACTCAGACAGGGGGACAGCTCGCGCATGTTCGTGCACGCCCACAGTTGCTTGACCGTATATATGAGGCACAGCGCAGTGACGACCGTTGCTCAGAGATCATGGCACAGATGGGACAGGGCAGATTTTCCGAGTTCGTGATTGACGATCAGGGGATTTTACGCTATGGATCTAGACTGTGCGTACCAGATGCTGATGGATTACGGTGCGGCATTCTTGAGGAGGCACACCGATCAGTGTATAGTGTCCACCCCGGTTCCACCAAGATGTACCATGATATGAGAGAGACCTACTGGTGGGACGGGATGAAGAGGGACATCGCGGAGTTCGTTTTGAGATGCCTGACTTGTCAGCAAGTCAAGGCCGAGCACCAGAGGCCCGCAGGAAAGCTACAGCCGCTACCCATTCCGGAGTGGAAATGGGAGCAGATTTCGATGGATTTCGTTGTGGGTCTACCCAGGACCAGTCGAGGGTATGACTCCATCTGGGTGATCGTAGATCGATTGACGAAAGCGGCTCACTTCCTGCCAGTGAAGACCACTTTCAGCTTCGCTCAGTATGCCCAGCTTTACATCGATGAGATCGTGCGGTTGCATGGCGTACCGACTTGTATCGTGTCAGATCGAGGCACCCAGTTCACCATCCGACTTTGGCAGAGACTTCAGGAGGCTTTGGGCACTCGTTTGAGCTTCAGCACAGCGTTTCATCCGCAGACCGACGGACAGTCAGAGCGGACTATTCAGACTCTCGAGGACATGCTCAGAGCGTGCGTTTTAGACTTCGGCGGTAGCTGGGATCGTCATTTACCTCTAGTAGAGTTCTCCTACAACAACAGCTTCCAGGATACTATTCAGATGGCACCTTTCAAGGCATTGTATGGGAGGAGATGCAGATCGCCCGTTTGTTGGATAGAGCTCAGCGAGAGCAGTATTTTGGGGCCGTAGCTTGTTGAGGAGACGACGGTGAAGATACAGTTGATCCGAGACCGGATGAGAGCGGCTCAGAGCAGGCAGAAATCGTATGCAGACAGGCGCCGTCGTAGATTAGAGTTCGCAGTTGGCGACCATGTTTTTCTGAGAGTCTCTCCGATAAAGGGCGTGATGCGTTTTGGGCGAAAGGGGAAGCTTAGCCCTAGATTCGTAGGTCCCTTCGAGATCCTCGAGCGTGTCGGCGCTGTTGCATATCGTTTGGCTCTTCCACCCAGCTTTCCCGATGTTCACCCCGTCTTCCATGTTTCAATGCTCCGCAAGTACCTTCACGACCCTTCGCATACGATTCAGTACCCGACAGTCCAGCTAGAACGCGACCTTTCTTTTGCAGAGCAGCCGGTGGCCATCCTGGATCGGCAGGTGAAGAAGTTGAGATCGAAGATTATACCAACCGTCAAGGTCCTTTGGCGTAGCCCGAGCAGCGAGGAGGTCACCTAGGAGACCGAGGGCGAGATGAGGAAGAAATATCCCCATCTCTTTGAAGGTACGCGTAGTTATATTTTTAAATTCGGGGACCGAATTTCTTTAAGGGGGAAAGATTGTAGCGCTTTGAAAAGTCGTTTTGGAGTTTTCCTGAAAATCGGTGAAAATTCGGTATTTTTCCGTAAACCGTCCATTTTGTTATTTTGCAGTTTAGGACTAATTATACCTAAAATGGATAGGTAATTGCTTGTTTTTAGTAGCTAATGAGTTACTTATTAAATTTTGGTCATTTAAAATTTTTTCCCTATTTTTCAATTTTTTAATATTATTTTAAGCCGGTAAGAAAATACATTAAATTAGCGATAAATACAAATTTTTCTGGGCTAATTTTAATCTTTAAAATTATGTTAATTAAATCCTAGTTGAAATATAAATTTTTAGTATTTTATTTTGATTTTTAACTAATTTTTATTATAGGAAACGAAATTTATTGAATTTAAGCTTAAACTTGCAATTTTTGACTTGTAGGGGGTCTTTTTGCATAAAATTTCTTTTGTAAAACCCCTCTCTCTCTTCCCTCAGCCCTAGGCCAGCCCCGCCATCATCAGGTCCAGAAAAAAAAAATGCCATACTCTTTGACTTTATTCTTGTGTAGAAACGGGGTTTTTTTTTAAAGGATTACGATTTGTTATTTTGGGTATGGGTCTTTGTGGGTTGGTAGGGGGTTGACCAAGACTTTTTCCCACACCCCACACCATCCCCTTCCCTTGTTCTGGCCGAAATTCCAGCAGCCCCCTTCATCTCTTTGTTCTTTTCATTTTCTTCAAAAAATTCTTCAAAGTTTGCTCCAAATTGCAATTTAAAGCTCACAATTTAAACCCCATTCTTCATCCCTTTTTCCTTCACCTCTCTTGCTTGGAATCATGGTGCTAGGAGGCCATCATTGAGGCAAATTTCTTCTTGCTAGATCCATAGGTTTGAGGTATAATTTCTACTCTTTTAATTTCTTATGGTTAGAATCCTTTAATTAAATTGTTTTAGTGTTAATTTAGTGCTATTTTCATTCTAGTTTTGTTTAAAATTAATGGTTGAGTTAATTAGGGTTTCTTGAAACCATGTTTTAGTTAATTAAATCTAGTTAATTAATCTAGTAGTTTACTTAACCAACCTATATGGTTACTTTGCTTAAGTGGCTTGATGTATTGCTAATCTAAGTTAACTTGTGTGAAATTTTCTTTGCTTTGCTAATTACCAAAATCAAGAAAAGGTTTGTGTATGGAATGTGGGTTTTGATGCATGGTTAAGGGGTTAATTTAATTGTAGTGGCTTTCTAATGGTTTAATTTGGATATTTGTGTGATAATGTGTGCACTTTGTCGCAAATTGTCGATGTTTGCACTAAATTTGCAAACTTCTAGCTTACTAGGTTTTTATTTTATTATTGTGACGAATTAATTGCGATATCTAGATTATATTGTTGGCATATCCTATGACATATAGGCTGTGTGAGTGCGGATTTTTGAGTAATCGGGTTTTAGTTTTGCCGGGCAACCAAATCGACGATTTTTGCAGTTTTTGCGATTTTCGCGTGTGTTCCGCGCACCTTGTGTACGTTGTACCTAGCTTGTGAACGTTAGTATTTTCGCTTGGGTTTTGCGTCGTTCTTGATATGTAACCTTATGTTTGGTATTGATGTAAATTCCAGGTTCGGTCGCGGAGACGTCAGACGCGGCTCGAAAGGGGAAAGCGGTGATTGGACACAGCTAGCTAGGGATTCCGGTAAGTAGATGTAACATCTACGGGGGACTATCGTTGGATGGCGCAAGTCGCCCGATAGTTTTAGTAACTTAAAAGATTCTTAGTGATGTTAGTAATTAGGGGTGTAATACTTATATGATTATTTGCTGCATCCATGCCTTATATTGACATACATATGCGAACCCATTTTATAGGACACCTGCACCATTGCCAGGGTTTTTATATGCAGCACGAGCACTATTCATGCTTACACACACGCCCTGGTAATTGCCATGCCACCACACTAGATAACCTATAATTTGAAACCTTTTACTAATTGACGCTTAAACCTGTGCTATTGCCTTTAATTCCTTAAAATGAAATCGTAGGATTGCTATTCATGTGCATGTACCTCATCATATTATTTGTTCATGCCTAGTCTATTAATCATGCATCGTAGCTTAATTATTGATACCATATGCATTCATCACCATTGATATATGCACTTATGAGGATTTCTTGAGATTTTATGATATTTCTGGATTTCGGGGGAAAGCCGCAAAAATTTCTAAACTTATTATGTTTTTAAAATATGTAATTGCGGTTTTCTAGTGATGTAAAGTGTCGTCCACCATGAGTTTGCTGTGGTTTTCGAGATCCGTGTCGAGGAGTGGAGGAACCGTCACGGGTACATGGTGGGCCCGGTATGGTACCCCGGGGCAAGATGAATGTGGTGTTGACGTTGAGCCTGGCAGGGGACGGATTACCTACCGGTGACTGTTTGGCACGGCGGATATCCAGAGGATACCGACCGTGGCCGTGAGATGATGAGATTTTGATATTGAGCTGGGTCAGCCGGATGGCTGAGGCCAGAGATACTATGACATGGATATATGAGATTTGTGATAGTTTTGAGGTGTCGTTGCTGGACACAGGTTCTTATTGATTCTATTGGTATTGTGCTGGTAATTCAAAAGAGATTCTTAAAGGGAAAAACATGATTTCTTATACTTACACATTCAGATCACGAGTTGATTCGCATTGCATTCATACCTGCTAGTATATTCATATTGCATACATACCTGCTATTATGTCCTGCCTTACCTGTATTTGAGATGCTAGGATGCTTGTGTGCATGCATTCGATAGCCTGTGTAGATGTTATTTATTACTCACGAGTTGGCAACTCACCCCCGTTGTGCCATAGCCTTTTGCAGGTCCGCTCCGTCAGTACAGTAGCGACGGGCGCTCTTGTTTCTTTTGCCTGGACTCGAGGTTTTGCTTTTAGGTGGGTTATATCATTATTTTTGTACCACCTTATATATTCTTGTATCTAGTGTACTCCATCTACTGTATCTACCGGTATTGTTGTATTTTGACCTAGAGATGAGACTGTGAGATTTGTGGACTTTTTATGCTGTATTTTGGGGTCGAGCTCACTTGAGTCGACATGCTGTTTTTCTCATGCTTCTTTATGATTATTTTGCATGATGTTGTTTTATATTGCGTGGGATTTGTGACCGCCTTGTGGCGAAGAGCTATCTCCCGCTTGGGGATGCCTTATTTGTTGGATTCATATATATTCTTGTTGTACCCATTTTGGGGGGCCAGTATTTACAAAGGAGACTCTGCCGAAATTTTCGGAAAAATTTGTATTGTTTTGAAAAAGGGTTTATATAACTGATTTGATAAACTCGCTTTCAATTGATTGGTTTTTCTTCACTCTTTTGCTTTTGGTTTTGGTTTCTGGGCTTTGGCTTACTTATTTTACGGACGTCTTGAGACGTTTCGTAAACTTAAGTGCCAGTCACGTTCCGTACCTTGCGGGTCGTGACATATGGAATATCGTTTGATTATGTTATCCTGATAAATGATATGCGACGGGCATGATTGAAGGATTTACAAACGATAATATGATAGAAGTTGATGCTGATGGACATATTGACATATGAGAATATGGAATGATAAGTGAATCATGATGGCTACAAATTGAAAGAGAACAAGTGTGATGTTTATATAATGTGATGCGGGATATTAATGTGATGAACGAGTATACGATGTGATACGATGACTTAGTGTGATATGTCATTTTATGGATTCGAGTCGATATGATATTGTTGATAACTTTGTAGGTCCCCTGATATGAGATGGACATGGATGTGACCTGAGAGATAGGTATATTTATATGGATAATGTTTTTCATTTTGAGTGATATGCCGTACGATACTTAGATCCGTACCCCGATGTTGTATAGGTTGATAGAATCACTATTTGTTTAATGCCGCCGTACGTGGATTATCGTACGCGACGCGTTTTACCTGTTGATTTATCCATACCCTTGTTTAGAGGATTCCGTACGATGGTTTGTACCGTACGTGATGTTGTGAGGCTGGATGTCGATTGATGGATTCACCGACTCGGATATATTGTAGACACGTATACCTTATAGCATATAGTTGTACTTTATGCTACGTTCATGTTATTCTCATTACATTACATATACCTGTGCTAGTACACCTACACCATTATCGATGATGCGTATGTTGCACATACACAGATTGCCGGCTCACACACTTCATCATCGATAATTGCTATGTCACTACACAGTAGAATTGCTACATCATGCTATGATATATTTGCTATGTTCATATCACTGTTCCACGTTGCATGAGATATACGGACATGCTTACATCCTGTTATATGTTGCATACCTTGCTACAGCTACATGCACATCATGCATACATACTAACATGTACACCTACATATCTTGCTATAGCTGCATATACCCCTAAGTGGTATTGTTATGACATGTGATATTGAGACGTTTCTTATTGTGCTATTGTGCTTATGAGATGCATCATACATACCTGCTTTGTTGGAGATAGTGCCCTCAGAGTCAATTATTGGATCACAGGCATGTGATTGCAATGATTGAGGGAGGACCTATCCCGGTAGGACAGTCTTACTCAAGATGATAGTTTGCTATCTGGTTTATCTTTATCATCGTGTACTGCTTTAGGTGACCTCACAGGTCGCTATTACACGTTGATAGAGCCCCTAGGATTCTTGCTTGACTGCCAGCAGTATGAGGGCGATCATATACGTGGGAGCTGGTAGTCTATAAGCACATCCTTAAAAAGTCCCTAGTCGTGGGAGTTTCGAGATAGGGCATCGATACTCCAGAGTAGACTGGTGTATATAGTCGAGACCCCGACGAGGGGCGGTGGCCGGTCTCACAAGCCACTGGTGTCAGTTGGTTCACCTAAGATGTATACAGGTGCTCATTAGGTTATGAGTACACCGGACAGGACTCGCCGGGAACATGCTAGTTGGTCTTATACCTGACGTCAGATAGCAGTTCCCTGGTGACATGTGTACAGGTTAGTTCATCGACCTGGGGATCATCATTTGTCTCGTGTGAGTTCCCACTGTACATTGATTACTACCCTACCACGCTCAAAGGAGACGTGCAAACAGGTTTTAGTTAGGTACAGTCCGAGCCACATGGAGGCAGTGAGCGGATCTTCGGGGGTTCGTCTCTCCCGATATTGGGGGTGAGGTCGCGCTGTGTCTAGGAGAGCCAGAACATGAAAAGTCCTTGGCCAAGGCAGGAGATTTACTGGTAGGTATTCCAGTAGTATCTCAGGGTGTTCTGGGCTGATCTCTGACACGACTTGTATATACACAGTATCGGGGTTTCCTGTAATTTATTACGGGACCAGTTTTCTGGAGTTGCCAGTTTGCTTTCCGTTTCGGCCATATTTCTTTGTATCTTTCATTGGCCAAAGATTGGTGGAGGAGGGCTTATTTGCATTTGTGCAAATAAGCATTTGTGGAGGGGGTCTTTGCATATTGTTGTATCATGATGGTGCATCATCCATTGACCTCACTTGACTTTCTTTTTCCATGATTTCTTGACTTTGGATGTCATGATGGTTGTGGTGGAGTGTTGGATTTAGCTTGTTATCATGCTTGATCATGATCACTTTTCTCTCTCTTTCTCTTGTATCATTTGATCCACCCCCCCTTGGTGTTATTCTCTCCACTCCCACCAAGCATGGCTGGCCACTTCTTATGGGGGCTGTCCAAAAATTGGGGTGATGCATTTTTGGTCTCTTGATGCTTGCAAAATCCCATTATTCATCCCAAAGAGCTTACATCTCATTACCTCCACCATATGGCAACTACCTCAACCCCAAATGAGACACAAGTTCTACACTACATTCTGCAGCAAACCTTGGGCACGTCGACTCGCCAGCTTCGTGCCCGAGTTGCCTCGGTATAGAGGTGGGAGCCCGTAAAAGAAGCAGGCGACGTGGTGCCCTTCCGGCGATGAGGTGGAGACCGGAGATTCCGCGGGAGATCGGGACGACGACGAGAAGACCGGAGGATACGGATCACTCGGTATATCTCTCTTCCCATCTTGTAGTTAGCTAGGACTAGTTAATGGCACGATCCGGGTTTATAGTGCGCGGTGGTGCTGGTTTGAAAAGTTAAAGTTTAGCATCGCTTCCGCATTCCGTCGTCGGATTGACGGCCGGGGCGCCGCCGTGCACTTACAGTGGTATCAGAGCCTCGCCATTAACATAGTCTAGCTTTGTCTAATGTATTTTACATTTCCGATCGAACAAAATTCCAAAAACCCGCGTTTTCTTCACATCAGTTTCTGTCGAAATTTTTTTGGAGTCCAAAAATTTTTCATGTTGTCTCAGAATACTGTGCAGGAAATTATAAGAAATCTGTGAAAATTTGGTAGTGTGTTACTGTAGAACCGCCGCGGAACCGCGGCCAAACCCCCTTTGGCGCCGCGGTTCCGCCGCAGTTCAGTGAGTTCACTGGACCAATTTTTCACAGTGATCTTTTTACAGGGAAATAGGGGTTTTGGAATATTATTTTTGGGCCCAGAATTTCTTTAAGTGCTACAGTAATGCTTGGTGCCCACTTGGTAAAATTTGATCGATCGGATATTTTAAACACATTAGTTCACAGTATTTACATTATATCTGCGACCGTGAATGTCGATCGCTAAATCCTGTCTAACTGCTATATCCCGGTTAGACGGATTTGCGAACGTGACATTCACGTTGATGTTCTGCGTATTGCTGTGATGTTGCGGATTGGTCATGGGGGATAGCCTGGTTGCAATGCTAGTACAGTTTTGTTGTATTATGTACATTTGATATTGCGGGGCGAGCTTCCGACATGTGGACTGCCGTCACTGCCTGTTTGTATTATTATTTTGGGGCATGACCAGGTTGCGGTCGATGTACCCGTTGTATGTATATTTTACTTTCTGTACTAGGATTACCCCATGGAGGGGTGCACGGATATCCGGGTTCTAGAGGGCAACGGGCCCGCATCTCATGGCATTAAGAAGGAGGGGGCTTCACTCTAGAATTGGCGGGCTATTCGCCGCACTCGTAGGGGTACAGGTTGATCCAGGAGGGGTGCCCAAGTTACCGGATTCCGTGAAGTGCTGGGTGGTCCATTCACGTTGCTGAAGGGGGTTGCCTCGCTTCAGGTTTTGGCGGGTAACTTGCTGCGCCCGTAGGGGTCTAGGATTTCATTGCACAGGCTATCCACACGACCAGGGGAACGTCGGGTTTCAGTAGTGGCTCTGCGAAACCCGGGGATCCCAGATATCTGTATTGTTCTGTGATGCTGTACATTTCTGTGATGTTGCATTTTAATCATGCCTTGAGCGAAAATTATATATTGATATATATTAGTAGATGTTGTATATGTTTTGCATCCGCGCTAGTCCAGTCCCCGCTCTGTCGTTAGTTAGCTAACCTAACGGGTAATGACGGGACCCAGTGGCGAATGCGGATGGCATATACGTACATCAGTATATTTTCGTTCTTTATGGTGTGATCAATTGATGGGACTGCGTTGATTCGGATCAATGCAAGTTAAAAACAAACCTAATCTGATGTTGTTGGAACACTTTTCAAAAAGCTGTTATTGCAAGGACGTTCGCTTTTGTTTTGCACTGTGGTATTCAGTTGGAATATCCTGCTCCTCAGTCGACGAGGCAAGGGCCGAGATCCCTTCACCGGAAGTGACCCCTTGGACAAAAAGTTTGCGTCAGGGCAATGACTTCACTATAGCCGATTACTTTTGCTTTGCACCGTGGTATTCAGTTGGAATATCCTGCACCTCATTCTACGGGGAAAGAGCCGAGATCCCTTCACCGGGAGTGACCTCTTTAGCAAAGGTTTTCGTCACTATATTTTTCTAAAAAGCTATCCGTTCCTTCAACGATATCAAGTTCATTACGTTAAAGGTTTTCGCCAGAAACCATTCGTAGCCCTCCGTCATTTCAGTTAAATATTCGGTAGTATTCAAGCTATGTATTTTGACCTCACGCCAAGGCATAGTGATTGGTGGCTGCCAGGTATTTATCTGTTGCATAGATAGATGCGTTGGTTTGGGACAGTCGTACTACTATTTTGGACTACGTCAAGGGTATGTACGGGTGGGTTCAAATTAACCTGGATAATGACGGGTAGAACTTGACATGTGACTTATGATATTTTGACCTCACGCCAAGGTCATAAGAGCATGGGGCAAAAATCACATCGGGAGTTTCTAAAGAAACTGAAACTTGCCAGATATGCGCATACCTTCTGGAGTGTGATGACGTGAGCGGATTCCGTCACGTTATCATGCGATGATAGTTGGATCCCGATTCCCACTGATGAGTTAGTTTACTCCTCGGGTGACCCCGACTAATTCTTCTTTCAGGTTTGGAGGAGAATTTGAGATGACAGTGGGAGGTTTCCAGATTAGATAAATTGGTAACTATTCTGATCTAGAATAGAGTGCACGCTGAGTGTTTCTTTTCTCTCTCTCTTTGGCAGCGACCATTGACCCGACCCTAAGACTATGACTCAGTGACTAAAATTAACCGAACTTTCTTAAACACTGGCTTTTGGATTGTCAGAGTTGCAAACCTCATTGCCACTCCTACTTTTACCCTTTTCTCCAGGACACCCCGTATTACTATGAACGTCCACTTCCATTGGACAAAACCATCGTATGGTTATATACGAACTCGAAGGAATTTATTCGAGGATGGTTTCCGGTTCTGGAGAAAACGGATAGGACTATTCAGTTGTCTTTTCCTTTTACCTTCTCTCAGGTTGCGAGTACTCCTTGGTTTAGGAGATAGTACACCTATTACGCAAATTGGATAGTCTTCTTCCAAACCTTAGGCTGGTGCCGAACGGTGGGGAATGAAGAAAACCAATTAGCATAACGATGGTGTATAGAAGGTATCAAGTAAAGACATAACAAGGGATTAGTAAGAGGGCAAAGTAAATTGCGACTGCTATTCACGACCAAACCAAGTATTTCTTCGCCAATCCTAAAATCACCTTTGTATTTCTCCAGAACACTCCGTATCACTACGAAGATCCACAATTTATTGGATACTCCATCATATGGTTATATACGAACTCGAAAGGAACTTGTTCCAGTTCGGGGATGGATTCTGGTTCAGGAGAAATTGGAATAAGGTTTATTCGGTTGTCTTTTATCTTCACCTTCTCTCGCATTGCGAGTGTTCCTAGGATTAGGACAGTACACCCATTATGATTATTGGATAGTCTTCTTCCAAACCATAGGCT